>CM048751.1:318652433-319325648 GCA_026315105.1 Locusta migratoria
AGTAAGTGGGAGTCAACAATATATTTTTCGCATTCGGAGGAGAATGTTGGCGATTGGAGTTTCGCAAGTAGCCCACGCCGCAGCGATAAGCGCCGTTGTTGTAATGATTCCCATCCCATATCCTGTATCATTTCCGTAACGCTGTCTCCCCTGTATCGTGACAATAAGAAACGAGCTGCCCTTCTTTGGACTCTTTCGATGTCCTCCGTCAAACCCACCTGATAAGGATCCCACACTGGGCTGCAATACTCCAAAACTGGACGGACAAGCGCAGTGTATGCAGTTTCTTTAGTAGTTCTGTTGCATCTTTTAAGGGTTTTGCCAATAAAACGCAGTCTCTGGTTCGCCTTTCCCACGATATTATCTACGTGTTCTTTCCAGTTTAAGTCTGAAGTAATAGTAATTTCTAGGTATTTTGTGGAGTTTACAGCCTTCACATTTGATTGATTTATGTTGTAAACAAAGTTTAACGGATTTCTTTTTCGTACTCATGTGGACGACTTCACACTTCTCATTTTTTAGAGTCAATTGCCAATTTTTACACCATACTGATATCTTATTCAGATCGTTCTGCAGTTGGTTTTGATCTTCAGATGATTTTACTAGACGGTAAATGACGGCGTCATCTGCAAACAACCTAAGAGAGCTACTTAGATTTTCCCCTAAATCGTTTATGTAAATAAAGAATAGCAGAGGACCAATAACACTACCCTGTGGAACGCCCGATATTACCTCTGTTTTAGTCGATGCCTTACCATCGATTACTAGGAACTGTGTCCTCTCTGACAAGAAATCCCCTATCTAATCGCAAATTTGGGGCGATAAACCATAACCACGCAATTTGATTAAAAGCCGTTTGTGAGGTACGGTGTCAAAAGCTTTCTGGAAATCAAGAAATACGGAATCGATTTGCGGACCTTTGTCGATAGCACCCATCACTTCGTGTTCCGTCCACGACGCTCGCTGCTATTTCGATAATCGTAGCAACCGGACGTGTCTCCAATCGAATGATACAGATGCAATTTGCTGTATTTCCAGAGCTATACTGTTGCTGAAGTGTCAGGATTTTTCCTCTTTTAAGACTCCCAAGTTATGTCTCGCCAAATTTTAGACAACTGGACTCCACTCGTATACAGATAATATAACGTGGGGACAACGGGAACTCAGAGTGACCGGAAAACCGACAAAAATCACTCTGAACTACAAAGACAGTTTAAACAGCGCCACATTGAGATATAAGGATTTTCGAGTTGACAGATGACGAAACAATGAAGGTGGTAGGTGAGTTTTGTTACTTGGGTAGTAAAATAACATGCGATGGTCGCAGTACAGAGGATATAAAATACAGAATGGCAATGGGAAGAAAAGCATTTTTGAAAAAGAGAGATTTGCTAACATCGAATATTAATTTAAGGGTAAGGAAGTCTTTTCTGAAGGCATTTGTATGGAGTGTTGCCTTGTACGGGAGTGAAACATGGACGATAAGGAGTGCGGACAGGAAGAGAATAGAGGCTTTTGAAATGTGGTGCTACAGAAGAATGCTGAAGATTAGGTGGGTAGATCGCATAACTAATGAAGAGGTACTGAACAGAATTGGTGAGAAAAGGAATTTTTGGCATACCCTGACTAAAAGAAGGGATCGATTGGTAGGACACGTTATTAGGCATCAAGGAATCGAGAATTTAGCAATGGAGGGAAGTGTGTGGGGTAAAAATCGCAGAGGGAGACCAAGAGACGAGTATAGTAAGCAGATTCAAGTGGATGTGGGTTGCCGTTCTTATGAGGAGATGAAAAGGCTTGCTCAGGATAGAGTAGGGTGAAGAGCTGCATCAAACCATTCTCCGGACTGAAGACCAGATAACAGCTTAAAACCTCTGGAGTATTCCATTGTAGCAGTAAATATTGTGTTTCGCTTTGTTACTGCTGCGGTGTACTTCCCCCAGTTGCGTAATTTGCCCGGGAAGATATTCTTGTCGTTCCAGTGGACGGGCCTGGTGCAGGTGTTGTGCTCCGAGGTGCTGCACCGCACGGCGGGCGTGGCGTGGCGTGGCGCGTAAATTGAATCGTACTACAGTTCTGCCACATCCCCTCCACAAGGGCAGAAGGAGGCGGGGCATGTTGTGCACGTGACTAGGCTGCAGTAGCGCTTCCCAGCGGCAGAAAGCAAAAGCTTAACGCTGTCAGCTGTTGCTGCCTTATATTCTAAGTTCATTTTTATATTTTTGACGTCTGTAGCTCACGCTGTCAGCTGTTGCTGTCTTATATTCTAAGTTCATTTTTTAAATTTTATGACGTCTGTACCTCATGAATGTTCCTATTTTAGTGAAATTTCATAGTAGGTACTACCAAGGTTACGTTTCTCCCTACAATACGCTACATAAATTGCAAGCCTAAAGGAGTGGGACAGTTCTGAGGTAAAAACAAAAATGATAGAATTTGAAGAGTGTAAACATTAAATCAGGCCTACCGGTACCGTAAATTTTATCTCATATATTATTTGATTTATGTTCTAATTACCATAGTCTCCACTACAGGCATAAAAAATTATGGTCTTTATCTGTCTGTGCTGACTGACTGCCACTGGTGTTTTTACTAATAAACAGTAAACTTAAAATCACACCTACGCTACTGGCAACGAGTTTAAAGAGAATAAAGGCATGTGACAACACACATTCTTTTACGCAAGTCGCCGAAGTGCCGTCCAATTTAAAGACTCGCACCTGGCCAACAAGCCACACGAAATTATTATTATTATAGGGAGATGACTGTAGCCCACATGTCTTTGATACGTATAATTATAAATTTTTTCATAAATTATGTATTTAAAACGCACTTACAGCAAATGAGACATTTTTTATTTCAGAAACTTGGCGTAAATTACACACGGCGGCTCTAATATTCGGATATCGGTATAAGAATGTTGTCAGCATCATTCTTTACATTTTCTTCGATGCAAAGACGTGACAGGTGCTTCCACACTCAATTGACATTCATTACAAAACTAATGATTTTTTTTTTTTTTTTTTTTTTTTTTTTTTTCATGGGTAGTTACATTACGAATAGAAGAATAAAGTATTGAAGCTTCCCGTTCGTTTGAGGCTGCTAAAATCACATAAGGCAGGTAACAATTCACTCTTGTGTTCAGACTGCTGTACAATATTTTCATGTTACTTTGCCGAGTCTGCTCTGGGAATGGAATTCACACAACCTAACCTATACGTAAAATCACGTAATAACGCACGTAAACTGTAAACAAAAGTGACCGAAGCTTCTGCTGTCTGCCGCTTGGAAGCGCTACTGAAGACCAGTCACGTGCTCAAGAGACTCCGCCTCCTTCTACCCGTCTGGAGGGGGTTTGTCAGAACTGTAGTACGATTCCATTTACGCCTCACGCTGCTCGGCTGCCTTTGGCTGACGGCCTTCTGCCACCAGATGCTCGCGTGCGCGCGCCGCCTCCGGCTGCCCGACCACCTGCCTCCGTCCCTGGCCAGCGCCGTATTCCGGCGCCAGGCGTCGTATGTAGCAATACCCTGGATTACGGCTTGCACATCGTGTACTGCTCTGGAAAAATCCAGCAAACATTACCTGCTGCACAGTCGAGTAATACTACTCACAGGGATTTCGGTGTCCGTAGCTTTGAATTTGATTTTTCTTGCACTGGTAGTATACGTATACCACAAAAATAAGAAATACATTTTATTTTTATTTTTTTTATATTTATTTATTTATTTATTTTTTGTGGGTTTAGGGCGCACAATTACTAAGGTCATTAGCGCCCGAATCAAACCGGGGATATACCCAAGAATAATAAGACTATATAAAAACAGCTAAAACCATAGAATAAACAACAAAGCGAAGAGCTAAATGTCCTTTGACAAATTGGTCAAACTGATAAAATCCAATACTCGAGCAACAGCCCGCACGTCATCAGCTAAAATGTCTTCCAATTTGTCCGGCAGATGTAGTGCAAGCCGAACAGGAGTAAAATTTGAACACGACAATAAAACATGGCGCACCGACAGCGGGTGGCCACAGGAACATAACGGTGCGGGGTCACCACTGAGCAAGTGGAGGTGGCTGAACCGGCTATGTCCGATCCGCAACCGGGCCAAGATGATCTCTTCCTCGTCGCGAGCGGCGTGATGAGGTCATCCAAGCCACCGGGAGCGGTTTAATGGTCCGGAGCTTATTATTAGTAAGTGAAGACCACACATTATGCCATGACGATATAAGGCGCCGCGAAAGAGCCCCTTGAATATCGTGCGATGGGACACAGTACGTAGCTGTCCGACGTAAGAAAGTCGCAGCCTTGGCAGCGGCATCAGCAGCCTCGTTACCAGGCACGCCTGCGTGGCCAGGTACCCACAGGAGGTGAACGCGAGGGCCATCAGAAGCTAATAACTGAAGGGAGCGGTTGATTCGGTGCACAACAGGATGGGCCGAAAAGTGGTCGCTCAGACTCTTGATGGCGCTGAGGGAGTCAGAGCAGATAACATAAGAAGGAGAACGGTGTCGACGGATGACGAGTACAGCCTGATAGAGGGCAAAAAGCTCCGCTGTGAAATTCGAGCAGTGGGCACGAAGCGACTCGAAATATCTACGAACAACAAATATTTCTCGAAGAAACAACTTCTTTTTCTGTCATTTAATACCGTCATCTTAAGCGGGATAGGTGTGCTTATTAGAATTGGATTCCAGCAGGCTAAAGGCATTGCACAGTACGTGTACTATGTACACATAGCTTCGATGCTGCAGGGGCCGCTGGTGTTTGTCTTCTTCCTCTGTAACGGATCGACACTTCCATTGCTCAGGAGGAGGGTACTGGCAATGTGGAACCCAGATATCATCAGCCAAGAGCGAGAGCTGTGTTCTTCAGCTGAGAGGAACAGGGCAAAGAGGAGGCACGAACGGCTTCAGGCTGCAGAGTCCCATTTGTAACTTCTACAACAATTATACGCAAAAGACTATCTTCATTGTAGAGTGTACTAAAGATATTTATCAGTTATAGAAACAATATCTGGCTGATATTACAATATTAACTGTCACTGATTTGGTAATGTTTTAGTTTGTTGATATATTGCTTATTCATAATCACATTTGTATTTGCACATACGTAGTGATATCTCTCTGCATAATTTAATGTGCAGAGATGAAGTGATTTCATACTAATGCATGAAAATAAGTGGAAAGATCTTGACCTACTTCCTCTACCCAGTCATATTGCGAAAATAAACTTCATAAATGAAATGCGGACTTTCTACGATAGCAGGCACTGGTTAAGGACGAAAATAATGCAACAGCTTCCTGTTCCCAGCAAATTATTTTGGAAACCATTGGAAAAAAGGGAGGGTAACGTAATATGCCAAACACCTATATGTATATTATTATTTTTTGCGTAATACGTAGAAAAGTTGTCTTGTGTCTTGCTGAAAATGGAACAATCCGACATTTGATCTTCTGTTGATCCTGCACAAATCAGTCATTTTTAAGGTATTGTGTGATATTCACCTATCAAAACACTTCATGGAATTGACAGTTATCGTATTGTGCCATGCTATGATTTGTTAGTTAACATTATCTATGTGTAAATGTTGTATATGTATATAATTAGTAATTTACTTAATATGGCAAGACAAATTGATATTAATTTAAAAATAGTGAAAAACGGTAGTGTTTGTGGACGAATGTGTAGAGACGTTTTGTAGGCACATTATGGGTTCGATTTGAGGCATGAAATGTGGTTTTCAGTGAATTCAAAGTTATAATGTATAGTGGTGGTCCTAAAGTACTGGAGTAATAGTGTTTCATTAAAGGGATGATGACTTGTTGGGAAAGACGTAATTAAAGGTACAACAGGAGACGTTACAGATTTATGTTTATCCAGTCTGCTATTCTTAAACAAGAAATAACTTCAGTTAAAAGTGGATTTGTACAAACCGCATTATGGATGTAAGAAAAGGTGCCAGAAGTTAAACTATAAATGTACATGTTTTCCAGAAATTAAACAGTAAGTGCATAATATGTAGCATGTAGTCTCATTTGTAATCAATAAACAATCGCCTGTTTGTTCACACAAAAAGTGAGTGACTAATCTTTTAAGTCAAACAGCTGTCTGTGTATGTCTGATACCCATCCCAATATATATGTATATATATAATAAAAGTATTTGTTTTTCAGAAACTGTCTAATTACAGCATTACCACTCATTGAACAACTGTCTATTCTGGTATCCGAATTCAAAGCAATCATCCGTTTTTGCCCTGTAGTGTGCCATTTTCACACTTTAAGAATACACACTGTCAACTGATGCCCATACAGTTGTGTTCTGCACATAATTTAGCATTATGGTCACTGTAATGCGAGAGGCAAAAAGATTGCCAGCCCGAATAATTTAGAATCAAAGAACAGAGCATTGCAAATGCCCCAGTTTAAAAGTACCAGTGTTCCCAACTCTAGCAGTCTTGGTGTTTACATCATCAAATACACGTAGTACAGTAGGATACAGTATATGTCAAGATTCATTTCAATTTAACTCATTTTATAATTTCTTTGAAAATCAATATTCGAGCACCTATAAACAGTTTAAATGTAACTACTCCACGTTGGTAGAATTACTATGACGACCACGGTTTCACATGTTTTTCGGCTGATGAGTGGGTGAGCTGAAGGTTTATGAAAGTAAAGGTCAAGTGTTTGAATGTAACTGCTGTCTATTGTCATTCTTTCTTATTTGGACGTATGCATACAATATATCAAAGCTTAATCGCTACAAATTGTGTAGTTGTAGCCTTTTCTAGGTTCCATATTCTTTCAACAGATTCCATTTGGTAATACTCTATTCTTTAAACGAAGAGACAAACAGTCACAGTAAAAATAATCAAAATGGATGTATTTATTTGCAATTATTTCGACCGCCACCTGTTGTCTCTATAGTTTCCAGCAACGAGAAATGTATCAGTTGAGGGCCAATTTTTTCTAAGGGTTTATATGAGCAAGTGGATATGCCTTCCGGTATCTGTTACCAGATTAATATTTGTTCTTCGACTATGGTAGTCATATTAGACAGTTCGGCTAAAAAGAAGAGATCTGTAGCTGTTCAGCAGCGTATCAACTTACTGTACTGGTAAGTGTAGTATGTGTTGGAACGAATCTCACTGCAGGCACCCTTCAGCACAAATCAGTCTGTACATCAACTTATTAGGTGCCAGCAGCAGTGGCAGGCGTCAAGTGACAAGTCCTTTGGTTGATTCAGAATGTCCAGTGGGCGGCAGTTTAATCCTACAACGTCCAGTTTGAGTAGAATTGAAGTCCAGTGTGTCGATGCGAAGCAAGACGTAAGACAGCACCAGACTGCCTAGTATGATCGCTCGTACACGTATTAGAGCATGGTGGCATATGAATATGCCGGCCGTAACAGATTCACATGTGGCATGTTCCTCTGTGATTGGACAGCCTCAGCAGGCACCTATGTTGCATGTCTAGGTTGGCATGGTGTTGCGGAAGTACTTTACATGCGTGTGCTGCACTGTCAGGCTGCACAGTGCTGCGTATGTGTCGGGAGGAAAGGCGCCCTCTGCACGCCATGTTGCGGGAGGCCTGTAGGTGCATAGCGGGAGGTGCCACAACGTGAACATTGACGATATCACACTGTCTCCCACCCCAAAATGCATCACTATGGTAGGGTACTGTGATGGACCATGGTGACTACAGCGATGCCTTGGCCAGATGCAGAGTGATGCAGCCAGACCACTAGCTGGGTGTGAACATGGCTGTCCCACATGTGACTCCATGGCATGTATGCCCCCATAGAAATTGGAAGAAAAACCAGAGGCGGAATATGCCTCCAACCGAGTGAAGGGAGAGCAATCCTCAGGTGACATCCGTGTGTCTGGGTCCACTGGTGTCTCTAAGGCTGATGGCAGGGAAGACCACAGCTGTGGTTGCAGTGTCAGGGGCTGTGTTGTGTATGGTGATAGTGGTGGTGAAGGTTATGAAGGTGATGTCTTGGATAGGGAAAGCAGAGATTGCAGCATTTACTATTGTAATGGCTGCAGCCACGGTGTGGTAGGGTCTAGCAGCCATGATGTTGGTAGCACTGGCTGCGATGACAAAGGTGACCTTGGCTGCCCAATGGGAGGTCGGCTGGATAACTAGGAGGAAACTGTCTGCCACGGTGGAGTGGCTGAGTGGTCTAAGGCACCTCGCTGCGGAGCGCACGGTTGCTCGACGTCGGAGGTTACAGTCCTGGGTTTGTGTGTTGCCCTTAGGTTAGTTTACCTTAGTTTAAGTAGTTTGTAAGCTACGGACTGATGACCACGCAGTTTGGTCTGATAGATTTACAAACATTTTTTGGAAACCATCTGGGGAGGGTTCCCATGCAAGAAGACGTATTCTTGAACACGTCCTGGTACAGAAGGGTCTGTGGCAGATCAGAGGCTGTGCAGGTATTCAATTGATTCTGGTGTTTGTGGTGAGTGCATCCCGATATGTCCAAAATAACACAATTGCCTTGACAAAACTCTGACAACAAAACCGGGTTACTAAGAAGGACTTCTGTTAAATACTCTGGGGTAAACTTTGGCACTGGGCCGGAATTTCATGGTAAATGAACGAGCCCTCGGGAGACTGTGGAGGGTGGAGCAGATGCAGAGTAGTTCTATGTGACCTGCCATGAAGAAGTTCAGCCAGTCACTTACTTTCTTGAGGAGTCATCTGGTACATTGATAAAAACAGGAGCAGGGCATTTTCTTTAGATTGAAATGGCTTCAACTTCGTCATCTGTGCCTTAAATGTTCATACAAAGCGTTCCGCTTCGCCATTCGACAGTGGCGAAAAAGTTGCGGACATTATGTGGGTGATGCCACTGGCCTTGTAGAAGGAAGAATATTCTGAAGATATCAACTGTGGTCCATTGTGGGACACAATGGTGGATGGTAAAACTTCTTGACTGAATATGGTTACTAAAAGACGAATTGTTTTGGCCAATGTTTTGTAATTCATAGGGACCACAAAGGGAAATCTGGAATAGGCGTCCACAACTATAAGTCATCTGGAACCTCAGAACCTGAAAAATCGATACGAAAGCGTTTCCATGAGCGTTTGTTTGACGCTAGTACAAAACTGTTGATCAGGCACTGATTGATTTTTGTGCATTCTCTGAAATTAGTGATCATATTTTGAATATCCCTGTCTATTCCTAGCCATGTTCAGTGGCGATTGTTTAAGTGTTTTGGGCAGACAAAATTGCAAAACTTTCCGCTGCAGCAATGCAGGGATGAGCACTTGAGTTTGTTCATTTAGTGTGTTCAATATAATAATTCCTTTTCGAACCGAAAATGCATTTTGCTGAGTGAACCAATGCCTAAGAGACTCATTGGTCAGCTGCTTTTTATCTGTGTGCTGTCACTCAGGATGAATTTCCGAAGGAACTTGACGGTACTGCCTTTTTCTGTCGTCATGGCGATACTATAATGTTCAATAGGAACGTAGTCCACAGCAGTCTCATCGATCAGTCAATATCAAAGCAAGTGTCCTCAGAAAAGTCATTGCCGGATTTGATCTGACATGAATACAAGATAAACTACCTGCATTCGCATGGCTAGTTGTGGGGCGAAAGGTACTCGCATAATTGTAGTCGGCCAGGTTGACAGCACAAAGTTGAAGATTTGGGATTGCTTGAATAGGCACAGGTTTTTTCGGGGTGAAGTAGACTGGTGAGAGGCTTGCAATCTAATAGTAGAAAAAATTTCCTTACATATAATTATAGTGGAACTAGGAGATGCCTTAGATGATAGCCAAGGCCTCCTTCTCTAGCTGCCTGTAGTTTACTTGAGCTTTGTTAAGCAATTTTGATGCAAAGGTGATTTGGTGGTCTGTGGAGCGAAAATTATGGGACGACATGACTGCAATGCCATATGATGAAACATCTATTGGCAGGATCGTGGGTTTTGCTGGATCGAAATGGACTAAGCATATCACTAAGAAGGATGTTTTCCAAACCTGGAAGGCTGTTTCTTGTGTAGTCGACCACTTGAAGAAAACATTTTTCCAACGGAGGTAATGTAATGGTGCGGCGATCTGAGCGGCATTTGGTATAAATCAAAGATAACATGAAATCTTTCTGAGGAATGCCTGGAGCTCAGTTATATTCTTGGGAGGACGAAGCTCCTAAATAGCCTTCAGGTGTTCTGAGGTTGGTATGACACAGTTAGAGTTAATGATGTGACCAAGTTATTCAATCTGATTGTCGAATAATTCACATTTATACTTGTTCCATAAGATTCCTTCATCGTTCAGGATTTGGAAGAGGCATTCCAGATTTTGAAGGTGCTCATCTGGATGCGGTCACAGATGACAGTGTCTTCGAGATAATTGGATCAGGAGTGGATTTCGGCAGTCAGTTGCTCTAAGAATCAATGGAAGATGACAGGTGCAGATGCACTGCCGAAACATAGCTGCTGGTATTGACACAGCCCAATACGGGTGTTGATGACAAAGGAGGTTTTTATTATTTATTTATTTATTTGTCAAATGGAATTTGGAGACACTAATCTCTAAAATCAATCTATGGGAAAGAGACATCTCCTTGTAGTTTTTCCACGAGTTGTTCAGGCTGAGAAAGTAGGTAGGAATCCAAAAGAGATTTTGTATTCACAGTGGACATAATGTGTGAGCAAGTTTGGAGTTGACCATTGGGTTTTCTGTCAATGATGAGGGGTGATGTCCAATGACCTTTTGCATCAATTTCAGTATTATATCGCAAATGGCATGGAGGTGCTCTTGGGCTTTGATGAATCTCAGTCGCGCATTGTCTTTTAAGATAATGTGCGCGAAAAATCCTTTGCCTTACCCAACGTTTCCTCAAAAAGCCGATGCTATTTGCCATGTAATTTCATGAGACCGTCGGGTGGTATGGAAATGATAGTGCCAACATTGTCTGAGATTTAGATGCCAAAAATATTGGCATTGAGGCCAAAGATGTTACGGATCTTATAAGTTTTGAGTACTGTAACTGGAATTATCTTATTTGTAGCTCCGTACTACATAGTAAGCCAACAACTGCCGAGGACAGTGATGTTATCTCTGTTATATGTGGTGAGGGCTGTGAAGAAACCACAAGTGGTGGGAGCTGAGTTTCTAGACTGTACTAAGCTAAAGGAGGCACCAGTATCCAGGTGGGATTTGCCGTCCTGGCCCTGAATTCGCAGTTTAATGAAACGTTTTTTTGGCTCTTATACCAACTTAGAAGGGCGCTGTGAACGATTTATGGATTTTTCATGCACTGTGGAAATACCATAATAGGTCTGAAATTATTGTTGTCCAATACCGTTTGGTTCAAGAATGTTGCATCATCAGAGTCAACCATTTTGAAATCTATTGCTTCAGACCAATGGTTTGCTGTGTTTTTAGATTATCCCATAATTTCCTGGAGTACATAGTCTTAATGTGAGCCACCTTTTTTTCCAAATATGATAAGCATCTCCATCATGCGAGATAGAGCACTTAGTGCAGATTGTAGTTTGCCGCCAATATTGTAACGCTGATACCGTTGAGCATACAGGGCAGCTAGCACAAGTGGCAACATTTCGAGCAGGCACGCCAATTATGTTATCTCAGCAACTTGTTGCTCTCTTCCAGACATCCCACTCTCAGGAGTCATCCTGCTGGCAGGGCATGTCACTATCGCCAGCAGACCAGCTGCTGCCAGAAACCAGCCGTTGCGCAGGCCCCACTGGCAGGTGCTCCACAGCTGCCTCGTGACCTCCAGGTGACACCAGAAACTACAAATTGCAGCATCTTTTCTTCCCCTGATCTGGTTTTGATGAAATGAAGCTTATATGTTGCCCCAAAGTACTCTCAGTTCACCTATGAAAACCCATGAAAGTTCGGAAAGTACTCTTAGAAATTTGCTGCACTACACAGTATACAAATAAAACTTCAAATTATGATATCTTTATTTTCTCTGATCTGATTTTAATTATTGAAGCCTTTCTGTAATCGTATGATTTTCTAAAGTTATGTGTGAAAACCTCATGAAAATTTGTCAAGTAGTTTTGGAGATATACGTGTTCAAAAAGACAGACAGACATGATTGTCGTAGATAAAAAATTTGAAATTACAATATTCTTTTTTTTTCGTGATCCGATTTTTATGACACGAAGAGTATATGTTGTCCAGAGCTATGCTCAAGTTACCTGTGAAAACCCCATATAAATTTGTGAAGTAGTTTTTGGAGATAAGAGGTTTTTAATATTTCAACAAACAGACACGACAGTTACTGAAAACACTTAAAATTACGATTTCTTTTATTATCGTGATCCAATTTTGATAAAACTATGCCTATATGTTGACCCATGTTTCCTGTGAAAACCGCACGAGGATTCCTCCAGTAGTTTTGAGGATTGAAGTGAACAGTGAAAGGCCTACTTTTACAAATTTATTATCAGTATACATATACATGTGTAACAAAAATAATAGAAAAATGAAAGGCTCCTGGTAGATGCAAGAGGACCAAGTTTTGAAAATTTGCAATGAATTATCAGAGCTCACAGTCACAGGTAGATGAAATACAATCAAAGACAGTAGCATATCCTTCTCAGCCTTTTTACTTTTAAAGGAAAGGAGGAAGATTAGGTTTTAATGTCCCGTCAACACTGGTCATCTCAGACAGAACAGACTCTCTGATAGTTTGTGTCAGAAATGGGAAAAGAAAGCACCCAAGCCCTTTGAAAAGAACAGTCCTGACATTTGCCTGGAGCTATTTAGTTAAGGATTGGAAAAGGTAAATCAGGACGGTCAGAGGCGGGTTTGAACCACCATTCTGCTGACCGAGTCCAGTGTGTCATCACTGTGCCACATGACTCGGTTTTGGTCTCTAGCCTGGCTGTCGGGGACATGGGAGCCAGTTTCTGATATTTGGTGGGACGTTACACTCTCTGGTCAAGTGATGAGTCAGTCTTTTTGTAATCCATGTGACTGGTTTGTGGTTGGAGACACAGTTATTGTGTCATTTAAATTAGTGACTTCCCAGTGAAGGCAGATTTTTGCAGCATTTGATGCAAATAAACTTGCTAGAATTCCTGACAGGAAGCAGTACTTTTGATAGAAGGACTAATGAGGAAGCAGGCTATAATCAATGGAAATTGGCTAATTCCAAAGACTCATTGGCTAAAGGACTTGAATCCAAACACTTTTGTGAACAAACTGTGAACTTACAAAATCAATGAGTTACCTCCAGCTGCTTTCCAGATAGTAGGAAAGAATTGGTGTACACTCTGGGATGGAGTCAGCGTGATGGAGTTAGTGATCAACAAAGTTATATTTCAAATATTGCCGCGAGAGACCACGAACACCAACTGCCGGCGTGGCGCTGGGGATAGCGTCACAGACTGCGGAGCAGAAGGTCGCCGATTCAATCCCACCCACCGGCAAAAATTTATTTCTTTGTAATTTACAATTCCAGAAGGTTCTACATCTTTCTTATGTTCACTTGTAAATTCTACTTGTTTCTTATATTAACTGTTCTTATAATTTCTGGTAAATTCTGTCTGTGTATAAATAGCAGAGCACTCTGCCTGAGAGGCAGTCAGTGCTGCGTGTATGTTGAGTTCGTAATAAACATGCTTTCAGTATAAGTGCTGTGTTTAGTTGCCTTCGAAGTCAAGCCTGCTTCCATTGCAACGTGACATTGTTTGGTGGAGGCGCCGGGTACACTGTGCAACAGCTGCATCACTGTGGCTCCGATTAGGCAACGTAAAAGCCGTCGCTTACACGGACTGGAACCGGAATACAAGGGATACACCGAGTACATCCTCCAAAAGTCCGTATTATCAGAAGAATGATGGAGACGAAACCAGCAATAAGCCAGCTGCACATCAGACATCCGTCAGTGTTCTCTGAAGATGCTGGACAGGACCCCAACAAATGGCTAAAAGGGTTCGACCGAGTCGCCAAGTACAACAGGTGGGATCATACGATGTGCTTGGCTAACCTTTATTTCTACCTGGATGGAACAGCCCAGCAATGGTTCGAAAACAACGAAGACAAGTTGAATGCCTGGGAGACTTTCCAGGAGGAACTTAAGAAGACGTTTGGAGACCGCCAGCGACAAATCCGCTTGGCGGAAGAACAACTGAAGAACCGGGCCCAACGACATGGTGAGCCGACACAATCGTACATACAGAGTGTTTTGGCCCTGTGTAACGTAGTCAATCCGAACATGACTGAAGCGGACAAAATCACGCACCTGATGAAGGGAATTGCAGAAGATATGTACCAAGCCCTTCTGATAAAAGACGTCACTACGACATAAGAGTTCATCAAGTGGTGCCAGCGTATTGAAGAGATGCAACAAAGGAGGGTTGGACGCAAGAAGTATGACAGACTCCCAAATGTAGTCCCTATGGCCGTTGTGGAAGACCAGCAGGACTTCGCTTCTCTCATATGACAGATCGTGAGAGAAGATTTACAACAGTGCATGGCAGCCGGGACTATTAGACCGCGCGAACATCAGATTATGGCCATGGATGTGAGCCCTGTAAGTCACGAGGTAGCCGACGTCACTCAGGACGAGGTATTTCAAACATTAGCTCCTGTCTGCCCCGTCAATCGCACCCGACGTGAGGAATGGCGTCGCCCTGCTATGACTTACGCTGCAGCCGCCAAACGGCAGCCCATGAACCGACCGACATGACCACAGCCAATTTCCCCGGTAACTATGACGCCCCGCAGAAGAACAGACGTTTGGAGGACAGAAGACAACACACCACTGTGTTTCCACTGTGGACGCCCTGGACATGTCGTATGCCAGTGCAGAGAGAGGAGGCGAGTATTCGATGATTATTTTGCCGCAAGACGTCAGCCGTCGGAGCAGTTCTATCGAAGGCAGTCACCTGTTGATGAGTTCAGTCGACCTATGGGAAGAAGCCCATCGCCGTACCCTAGACGAGGTCGCTCCCCAATGCGCCGCAGCTGTTCACCGTCGCCGTACAGAGGTACCAGCCGGTCCCCTAGCCGCCGCGCCCAGGAAAACTAAGCGAGGCGACCATCTACGGAGGTGAGGCCGCAGCAGATGAAAATCCTCCATGGACGACAGTCGCCAAGATGTCGGGAAATCTCATCGACGTCATAATCGACGGCCAACCTGTCCGGGCACTTGTTGATTCAGGAGCCTCTTTTTCTGTATTATAGGATAATTACCGCTGCACACTAAAGAAGACAATGTTCTGTGATACGGGAGCAACTGTGTTGAAGTGTGTTCAGGCTGCAGGTCTCCGCCTCAATCCAAAGAAGAGCCTCTTCCTCGCCAAAGAGATAAAAATCCTGGGGCACCTAGTCAATGGAGATGGTGTCCGTCCTGATCCAGATAAAGTAAGGGCAGTCACAGAATTTCCAACTCCTCAGCACATTCGTGATGTGAGAAGTTTTCTCGGGCTGTGCTCATAGTACCGACGTTTCATAAAAGGATTTTGTAACAAGGCACGTCCATTACAATAACTTCTGCAGGGAGACACCAAATTTTACTGGGATGAGACAAAAGAAAGAGCTTTCCGAGCACTTAAGGAGGCTCTAACTTCCGCACCAGCATTAGCCTTGTACGACGAGAATGCAGAAACGGAACTTCACACAGACGCCAGTGGCTATGGGATTGGTGCAGTGCTTGTGCAAGTTCAGGAAGGTGCTGAAAAAGTGATAGCCTATGCGTCAAGAGATAAACTACTCTACAACTGAAAAAGAATGTCTCGCGGTTATCTGGGCTATCAACAAGTTCCGACCGTATTTATTCGGCAAACCATTCACCGTCGTGACAGACCACCATTCTTTGTGTTGGCTGCCTAGCTTGAAGGATCCATCAGGTCGACTAGCAAGATGGGCACTAAGACTACAAGAGTACGATGTCACAGTGGTATTCAAGAATGGGTGCAAACACAAGGATGCCGACTGCCTTTCGAGGAATCCATTAGTGGAACACAACAGCATTAATAAAATTTCAGCTCTCACTGAATTAGGTGACGTTACAGCTGAACAGAGGGAAGATCCAACACTATTAAATATGATAGAGGCCTTGGAGAAAGGAGAACCGACCAATGGAGAGTTCCAACTTATAAACGGAACATTGTACAAGAGCAACTACGATCCACTGGGCCCCAAATGGCTACTTGTTGTTCCAGCTCATCTCACTGGACGCCCAGGAGAAGGACCATTAGCGGTATAATGACAAGCACCGACCTGTTGTGTACAGCCTAGGAGATCTGGTATGGGTTTTTACCCCTGTACGAAAGGTTGGACTGTCCGAAAAGTTATTGAAGCAATACTTTGGTCCGTATCGTGTCATACGCCGCCTGTCAGACATCACATATGAAGTTGAGGATTATGAGCTGTCGTCGAAACGTCAAAAACGAAGAGACATTGTTCACGTCCTGCGCATGAAGCCTTACTATGATCCTGAAGAGCAGGTAGACGACAATGGCTTCTTGTTCAAGGACTTTAAGGGCGGTAAAGTTCCTTATGAAGCCACGACAGGAACGTCTGTCGTCAATAATCGCGGAGAAGGGAAGGATTCTCTTGAACTGTCATACAGAGGACCTATGACACGGTCAAGATCCAGGACATTGCAGTGGCTCCACAGGGATCATAACAGCGGGTCGCTGTTTCTCCAGGAGAGGGAGCAAATCCGCGAGAGACCACGAACACCAACTGCCGGCGTGCGCAGGGGATAGCGTCATGGACTGCGGAG
This sequence comes from Locusta migratoria, assembly GCA_026315105.1. Classification (NCBI taxonomy): domain Eukaryota; kingdom Metazoa; phylum Arthropoda; class Insecta; order Orthoptera; family Acrididae; genus Locusta; species Locusta migratoria. The sequence goes on from CM048751.1 coordinate 318,669,169, forward strand.
CAGAAGGTCACTGGTTCAATCCCGCCCACCGTCAAAAATTTATTTCTTTGTAATTTACAATTCCAGAAGGTTCTACATCTTTCTTATGTTCACTTGTAAATTCTACTTGTTTCTTATGTTAACTGTTCTTCTAATTTCTGATAAATTCTGTCTGTGTATAAATAGCAGAGCACTCTGCCTGAGAGGCAGTCAGTGCTGCGTGTATGTTGAGTTCGTAATAAACGTGCTTTCAGTATAAGTGCTGTGTTTAGTTGCCTTCGAAGTCAAGCCTGCTTCCATTGCAACGCGACAATATTAACCCCCCCTTCCCCCCCCCCCCAACCAAAACACACACAAACACACAATATTTCAAACCTGTATTCCTGTGTGCAATTTCGAATGCTAATTTTGCTATGTGCTGATTATGTCAGATGAAAATTTCCAATTTATCCAACATATCCAGTTTGATCTGATGAACATTCTCCTTCAACCATAAGAATTAGCTGCTTAGTGTAAGATTGGGGCTCTGCAGTGGCAACACATAAAAACAATGAAATGATAGTTGAGCTATTTGATTTCACTGATTCAAAGTGTGTTGGGGCACCAATTGACACAAATATGACATTGATATTATCTTCAGCAATAACTTACAACTCACCACAAAAACATTCCACTAGCCGCAACAGGCATACAAAAGAGACAATAACACATACAACTCTCAAGTTATCGTCCACTAGCCTTCTTCATTAAAAAGAGAGCATTCACACTACCACACAGACACATTCCCAGTCACACAGTCACTCCTTGCTGGGTCCAGTAATGTTTACTGCACTTTTATCAACTTCTCCAACAATGAAATTGGTTTTCAATAAAGGACTGAAGTTTGCTCCTGCTCCACATAAGCAACCAGCACCCGAGATTACCACTGGAGTAGAACAAGCAGTTTGGCACCTTCCGGTAGAATAAGCAGCAGATGATGTAAGACTTGCCACTAGTGGCATAAGCAACAGCAAGCCTCCACAGTTCATTTTAGACAAAGTCGAGAAACTGTCACTAAAATCATTGGAGGAGGAGTTAGTTGTGTTACCTGCTGACAAGGGAAATGCTACAGTTATCCTAGATGCTACCAATTATCCCGAGAACATGGCTTTCATATTGGAATACTCCACATACCGTCGTCTGAAATGGGATCTCACACCAACACTTAGCTACTAATGAAATTTGACCTTACTGCATGGTTCACTGGACAACAATTGTGAAGTTTGGAAAATAGGAGGGAAATACTGGCGGAAGTAAAAATGCGAAGACGGACCATGAAGCGTGCTTTACCAGAAAGGCAAAGAGCCCAGCTTTGGATCCCGGTTCCAGCAAACAGTTTTAATCTGCCAGGAAGTGTCAATTAACACTTGTATTTAACAGAGATACTGACATCCACAAGGCACTCTTCACTGAAATCTGAAACAGTGAATCTGACTAATGAATCTAGTTAAGAATTCAAATAAATTACTGTGATCATCATTTGAAAGAAAACAGAGAAATGTATTATGGAAGTACTGGGATTATTAATGAAATTTCCCTGGGATTCAGACACATAGACACAAAATATTGAAAACATGTCAGGTGGATACAACTTTTGGAGTAGATTATTTATTTACATTGTTTATTGTCATCTTTTGCTTTCTTAGATCCATTTAAATATTCTGTTACAATTCATAATACAGTTTTAATTGATATATGTCCTATTTATATATATACAGAAGTAAAATGGCACAATTTATATACAACAAACTGTTTAAAACAACAGGTAGCTTCACTTATACAGTACTAGTAATTATAATTTCTTTTCAGAAGATAAAAACTGGGTAATTTCATTTTGCCTCCTTATATAAAGCTTGTAATTAGTGATTGCCATAAGTGGCAATTAAATTATTTTCTCGACATGTTTATTAAGAAGTAGGCCTAAGGAAAAGGAAACAAGCGTAAGATTTACAAACATTTTACATCTAAAATATCATAATGCCACTATCATAATTGTGCTGTTGTGTAGGCCTTTTCTTGCATGTTGTTACTATTAATCTAAAATATAACATATAACAATACATTTATTCTTTTCAAATTAGAAACATCATGCCCACTAGTAACAATAGCATAGCTGATGCGAAACAAAAGTAGCTGACCACATCCTTTTGACATCAAGCTTTGAGGTTATTCAGTAATTCTTCTATAGTGTTATGTATACTTCATTCAATGGTAAGTTTGCAGGCATGGAATGCCACTAAAACATAATATCAGAGCTGGTTGTAGGTACACAAGTTCAGAGACACTTGTTGGGCCAGCACATAAGCAAAAATATGAGGTATACTTTACTGCATGAGTGAAGCTTTACCTTTAACAAAATGATTATAAACATGAATTAATGATAAGTAAATATACATGTTGTAACATTAGATGTCTGGGTGTTAGGCATATAATAGCTGCGCTGAACACAGTCTTGGATACAAAACTCCTCAGAAATTACACAAAATGACAGTATTTTGTTTACATCAGATATTGACTAGATAAAAATAATTGCTCTCAACTGCTGAAAATTGAGTAAACTCACACAACTCTATCAAATCCCTGGGATTGGCTTGTGACATTAAATGCAATGTGCAATACAACAAATTGAACTTCACTGCAAATATATTAGTAAAATTTATGTCCTCCTCAAAAATTCATAAACAAGTCATAAAGTCAAAGTCATAAACAGAAAAGACATTGTTTTTTTGAATGGTCGATGAGACACAACTTAAAAGAAGAAAGCAGTGGGTTGAAATATTTTGCTCACTTACATTATGTTTTGGAGGTGAATTTCAAAGCTGCCATAAAATGTACTGTTGGCACTATGACAAGTTTAACAACCAACTGTGGTGGAATGGAAATGCTTGTGCTTTAGCATCAAGATTTTAACTTCTCTTAGCTTTTTATGAGAAGTCTTAATAGCATGGCATTCAAATCAGTTGCACTTAGTTATTTTTCAAATTATTTGAAAAGAAAAAGGAAAAAAAGTAGAGACACTGAGTTCTTGAATTAAATTATAGAGAATGTTGCATGAATTTACTTTTTGCTACAACAAGCTAATTTTTCATGAACACATAAATTGTAATTTTTTAATTAAAAAAAAAAAGAGCTATTCAGAAAGCTTTTCATCGAAATGGTGAAACTTTTTTATGCTTTTTTTTCTAAATAGATTCACTGGTCTTCTGGTTAACCACAAGAGAAATAACATTAACATCTCTTGCATCATGTTGTACATAATGTCATCCAAAATACTTTATTAACAGCTACACATTAATGATGTTTCAGTTACAGTAGAGAATAACCAATACACTGTTTATCTGAAAACTAATGTAGAACATTTATACACATACACACATATATATATATATCATTTACATTTACTATCTTTCAGTAACAGATTTAAAAAATCAACATTTATTGGTATTACACAAATATTGTTAAAACACAAGCTGTGCAATACATTTCTAAATCCAAAATGTTGCATATCTGTTTATAGCAACATTAATCTTATGTTATGGAAATATTTTCATTTGCATAATCAATTTGAGTTTTCAGTAGGTACAAATGCTTCAAATGAAATTTTTAACACTTTCTGCATTCAGCCTCCTTTAAAAAATTGAAAATGGATATGAACTACATAGGAAGATGCCCTTGACACACAAAATGTTATATTTATTAGCGAAGGGTTAGTTGAACATAAAAGTATGTGCAGAGCATCTAACAAGGAAATAGTGAATGTTTCAAATAATCTTCTCTAGCTTGATTCTTGTTTTTATGAAAGAGCTTATCTAGTACCAGTCTTCACAACACCTGCCTGTAAATCTGTACAAGCACAAATGACAGCAGGAATTACTTTCACATAACAGGTAAATCAATGCTGCCATTTTCATTCTTATTTCCGTTACAACTACAGTGCAATGTTATCACATGACAACATTCAAGAATTAATTATTGTCAAAATATTAAAATGTTAGTATATAGGGACTGCAAATTAGATTATGAACAGTTTTTGTAAAAGACGACAGTGATTTACATACATTATCAAGTCAGAGTGAGTCTTCCTTAATGCAAATAGTGTCTGAAAAGAAGATTCAGGTAACTGATGATATTCATCTAATTTTCTACAATAAAAACAGTTCACAAGTGTCTCGTACATCCAGCTTAAAAATAAATAAAAGTATAGCCAAAGTGGGGAGAGAGAAACGTACAAGAGTTGTAAGTTATCTGTGCACTGTTACAAAATTCCTTTAAAGTTTGTGGTTTTCAACACAGAAATTTGTATATGAACTACAAGATGTATTGTCGACTTTATGTACTAGTATTTGTATATAGAAACTTGTTACAGTTATTGGCAAAAAACCTTGTGGGTTCTAGCAACTTTTCATTCTGTTTACAAACCTTGTTCCTTTCAGGTCACGTGCATTAACATGGCACATTATAGTGTAACAGCACCAAGAACCAAGAAAATATTGTGTGCAGCAAGTGTTTGTCTTTCTCCAAATAGACATAGGTGCTCATTAAAATGCAAGAAATGTTAAGGAGTGTACATAATATTGAATAACAGTTGAAACACAATGACATACTGTCTGAAGTATGTAACAGTCTAGAGGAAAGCATTTATAGAGCAGAAAGTTAGGTGCTGCGATAAAATATGTTAAAAAAATTAAATAAATGTAAATAAAAAATAAATAAAATGAACTGGTATTAGACAAACAGCAGCTACACAAAAATTACCAAAATAATCCATAATTAGTAGGTTACTCAGTCCAATAGCTACCAAAATCAGCTGATAATTACTGCAGTCCACATAATGCAAAGCTATCATGTTAAGAAGTGCATTTTGAACACTTTCAAGCAGGCAGTTATTCCAACTTTTCTCATAGTGTCTTTCAGTTTCTTTAAATGAGGCTTTTGTAAATACACGGAAGGTCTATGCCTTTTATGTAGAATCCTTGACATTCTACAAATATTTAAAGAATACTGACTTCAGGTAGCATGGTTTTAAAGTTTTCTGTGGGAATCCATTTATATTTCTTGCCACAGATCACAAGAGGGGATAAAAATATTTTCACAACATTTTTTACCTTTACAATGTACACCCAGGACACAGACTAAAATATATTGATATAAAATGGACAATGCATACAGTTTTTAAATACCCAGACAAGGAAGTGAATTATGAAATCTGTAAACAAAGTGTGATTAACATTCAGATGTAACTATGGGAGAAATGGACTGTATTTGACAATACAGTGGAATGTATTTCCTGATGTTTCATGTACTTTCTCATAAGAGATGATACCTCAGTTTAAATATTAAGAATGTTTTGGTATCTTTGGGAACATAAACGGATACATAAATGGTGGACTTTCTGCACAAAAAATATTTTACACCAAGAGACTTTTAAAAATATAATTTACATTTTTACAAGAGACCAAATAGTGAGGAGGTATATTAAAAACTATTTTTCAAAATCATGTTACATGCTGCAATGTCAGTGTCTAGAAACATATACCATATCTCAATGTAGTATCATTACAAACTTAAGTGTTCTGAGAAAATATCACAATTCAAGAGTAACCTCTAAGTTTTTGGTACACTCCTACAGTTTAAGGACGTGTATCTGAAGAAAATGTTGCTGTGAGAAAAATTCCACTCCTAATAAAACAGCTGGGATGAAGCTGCCAAATGGAAGTGGTATTTGCTACCTTCATCTTTGTTCATCTTACATAAGCATACCAACCTACATCTGAATATAGGAAAAAATGGTGTGTTGTTAGAATATCAACATACACCATCAAACAGCTCCACCATAAATATTTTTATCAAATGTAATTACACAAATAGTAACATTGTTGTTCCCCAATCTTCCAGTGAAACATCTCATTCACTCTAGATTTCCTAAGTGCTTTTGGTGAATACAAACACCTAACATGACACGGATGTAATACAATACAAGAAATCCAAAAGGCCAGTGCTGTTAACAGGAGATCCCTGACAAATCAAAAACATATGTAATCCAATACTAACAATCACAGGACAATGTTGGAAAATACATCAATTCCTACTTGACATGATGCAGTGTCTGTTTAATAAAAATGCCCTGTCAAAAGAAAAATTAAAATCACAGCCTTGTAGCTGCCTAGTTCATCAAAAGTCAGTAAAAGACAAAATATAACTTATATGTACCAATAGAGGCATCACAACATGAATGACAGTAAATTAATAACACTACTTCCACATCACCAATTTCACACTCACTCTTCACTCATGTGGTATTGTATAGAGTAAATTCAGTCACCAACACTAATGCCACTTCCACAAATGTCACACTACCACTTCCTCCGGACGGACGCCCTTCGGTGAGGGCGTTGGAGACGGTGTCATGGAGGCGACACGACTGTGTCACTCAGGTCGTCTTTCAGCCACTGGGGGATCGTCCGCATTCCCAGTTTCTTCAGCAGCTTCACCAGAGCCGTGTTGTGGGAAAGATAATATCGCTGCAAAAAAGTAATGTACTGAGCTGTTACTGAGTCCATAATATATTACAAACCTGTAAATGAATTACCAATGTTATTAATGTTTTCAAGAAGTGATGTTTAGAGGCAGAAAGAACAGACCCTAATGCTGAATGGTAAACTTAGGAATGACGGATAGTGTACACTTACTGTGTCTACAAGTTCCATAATTTTCTATTAGGACATCAGTTTTAACAATGTCATCCACAAGTCATGAAGTATTAGTTAAATGTATAAATCTGAAAGAAACTGTTACATGAACTGGAATAATGAACAGTATGTACATGAAGCACCCATTAAATACTGTGTAATCATGTTCCATTTACTACACACAACCTCACTTTTTAAAAGATTTCATCTTAACATGAAAAACTTCAACAACACCTTATGTCTACTGTGTTCAGCTTATGGTTTTCTTGGATTCCACAGGACAGTTTCTTCAAATAACTTAACTATCACAAGAGCAATAATATACTGAAAATAAAATGCTATAACCCAATACCAAGAAAGGAAGTTCAGGTTGGAATGTCAATAATATGAGAACGAGAAACACACAGAAAATAATCACCATATACTTACATATAACACAGAACAAACAACCTGTAAGCCCAACTGCAGAACTGTTCAACTGAAATGATGCTATGTGTGTTTCTGAAAGTAGTCAACAAATATTGTGTAGTATTGCACTCTACAAATAAATCTTAAAAACTCCAGACAATTTGTTTTTGCTGGTTGCAAACAATGAGAAATTGTGTAAAATATGGTTCAAACTCAGTGCCAGAGATTGAAATTAGATAGCAGTAATTTCATTTATTTTTAATAAAATTTGAAATCATTACTAATTTCATCAATAATTTGATTCTATTTCACATTATTACAGTCTTCCATAACAACTAAACGAGAGGAAGAGAAAATACGAGAGGATTGGATTTGAACACGGAATGCAAAATTTGTACTCTAGGACAGTAATCATTGCACTACCATACAGCTATTCGAAATGCTACCTGAGCAAATAAACTGACTTCACAGAGATACACAATGCAAAAACTTCTTTCATTATTTTTCTCAAAATTAGTTAATGATGACACTAATGACAGGATATTTCTCGTCTTATTTTTAGCCTTCTTTAGCATCCCAGTTTCCTATTTAACATGACAAGTTTCTTTGTAGACCTAAAAAAATCAACATGAGAAAAATGAATACTGACATGTGGAAAATTAAACATTGCTCAAGATTTTACTTATATGTAAGAATTAATCTGAATTCAAACTGTAACTACATAGTTGTACTTCTGCCAGGTAAATTTTACAGTGGCCACTAATAATAGTCTTAATTGAAAAGTGAACTTTATTTGATAGAAAAACGAAGACTGAATCTAAGAGGAAATACTTATTACAAATGTTTATCATGTATAATAGTTCCTATCTTTAGACTAGAAGCAACCTGTTGGTACAAACAAGCAATAGCTTGGTTTGAATGTAGGAATATTTTACTTAAAATGCAGTTTTCACCTTTTTTATTTCCCTTAAAGGTACATAAATATCTAGGTTGCTTTCAAAAACTAAGATATCATAAATGCATCAGATTTCAGAAGGTTACACACACAGACAGACATCACAAAATTCTTTTCCATTCTTACAGCAAAGTTGTACATGTATTTTCCATCACAAATATTTATATACAGAAAATGTAAGGAAAAAATCCTGTAACTTCTGCTAACATTGCTATAACACAAAGTTTTCCTTCCTTGTGCCTTGTAACATCACCAAAGCTTCAGCCAATGACCCATCATTTTTGATCACATGACCTTCTTCAAATGTAATTACAGAAAAATAAGAGATATTTTGTAATAATATTGAGCATAAATGCTATTTGAACATTATAATCAGTCACAATTATAACACCAACCATATTTTTAACGAAGGAAAATACCTATTCTTGCAGACTGCACTTCAATGTGAATACTAAAAAATGCAAAATTCAATTGGAATGTCAGTAATTGAGGATGGATAACTCGCCATAAATAGGCCTGCTGAGCTGCTGAGAGGCACGAAATATACACAATCACAGTCATACAAATTAAATTTTTGGCCACGGCCTTCATCGTAAAAACAAACACGTACATTCACACGATCACTCAGACAACTATACACAAGCATCCAACATGTCTGGACACTCCAACACCACAAGCCTCTAGACTGAGTGAGTTGAGGAGTGCAGGGGGGAGGATGCCGGGTAAGGGTGGTGACGGAAAGTTCCGAGTTGCATGATGGATTGTGAAAGCTGTGATAGGCGGGAATTTGAACTGTGGCACTGAATACAGTGAAGGGAAGAGGTGGGAAAGAATAAAATGGAGGTGTAGAGGATTGTGGGCAGGTAGTGGGCGGGGCGGGGGGGGGGGGAATTTGAGACGATAAAAATAATAAGAAAAAGATAATAAAAAATAAAATAGTAATTAATTAGGGGATATTGTAAGGGGCCACACACATACCTACACCCTATGCCCAACACCTTCCCCCCCCCTCCTTCCTCAGTCATTAACCTGTACCTCTCCCATCTACATCTACAACCATATTCCGCAAGCCACCTGACGGTGTGTGGCGGAGGGTACCTTGAGTACCACTATCGATTTTCCCTCCTATTCAAGTCACGTATTGTTCGTGGAAAGAAGGATTGTCGGTATGCCTCTGTGTGGGCTCTAATCTCTCTGATTTTATCCTCATGATCTCTTCGAGAGATATACGTAGGAGGGCACAATATACTGCTAGACTCCTCTGTAAAGGTATGTTCTCGAAACTTCGACAAAAGCCAGTACCTAGCGACAGAGCGTCTCTCCTGCAGAGTCTTTCACTGGAGTTTAGTGATCATCTCCATAACACTTTCACAATTACCAAATGATCCTATAACGAAGTGCGCTGCTCTCCGTTGGATCTTCTCCACTTCCTCTATCAATCCCACCTGGTACGGATCCCACACCGGTGAGCAGTATTCAAGCTGTGGGCGAACAAGTGTACTGTAACCTACTACTACTTTTGTTTTCGGACTGCATTTCCTTAGTATTCTTCCAATGAATCTAAGTCAGGCATCTGCTTTACCAACGATTGATTTTATATGGTCGTTCCATTTTAAATCCCTCCTAATGACTACTCCCAGATACTTAATGGAATTAACTGCTTCTAGTTGCTGACCTGCTATAGTGTAGCTAAATGATAAAGGATCTTTCTTTCTGTGTATTCGCAGCACATTACACTTGTCTACATTGAGATTTAATTGCCATTCCCTGCACCATGCGTCAATTTGATGCAGATCCTCCTGCATCTCAATACAATTTTCCATTGTTACAACCTCTCTATATACTACAGCATCATCCGATCCGCAAAAAGCCTCAGTGAACTTCCGATGTTATCCGCAAGGTCATTTATATATATTGTGAACAGCAACGGACACACGACACTCCCCTGTGGCACACCTGACATAACTCTTACTTCGGAAGACTTCTCTCCATTGAGAATGACCTGCTGCTTTCTGTTATCTAGGAATTCCTCAATCCAATCACACAACTGGTCTGATAGACCATATGCTCTTACTTTGTTCATTAAACGTTTGTGGGGAACTGTATCAAATGCCTTGCAGAGGTCGAGAAACACAGCATCTACCTGGGAACCCATGTCTATGGCCCTCTCAGTCTCGTGGACGAATAGCGCGAGCTGGGTTTCACATGAACACCTTTTTCGAAACCCATGCTGATTCTTACAGAGCAGATTCCTAGTCTTGAGAAATGTCATTATATTCGAACATAATACATGTTACAAAATTCTACAAATGACCGACGTTAGAGATATAGGCCTATAGTTCTGCACATCTGTTCGAGGACCCTTCTTGAAAACGGGGATGACCTGAGCCATTTTTCAATCTTTCTGAACGCTATGCTGTTCTAGCGAATGAGTGTGGCCCCTTATAAAATATCCCCTTAATTATTTACTTTTTTTATTTTTTACTATTACTTCCTTATTATTTTTATTGTTTCAAATCCCCACACTCCTCTACATCTCCCTTTTATCCTTCCTCACCCCCTTCCCTTCATTGTATTCATTGCTGCAATTCAAATTCCCACTTATCAGAGCCTTGACAATCCATCATGCAAAGCAGAACTTTCCATCCCCACCCTTCCCCCTCCACTCCCCTCATCACTCACAGTCTAGATGTTAGCGGTACTGGAGTGGTCAACATGGTGGTTGTGTGTGTGTGAGAGAGAGTGTGTGTGTGTGTGTAGTTGTCTGAATGGTTTTTGTGAATGTGTTCTTTTTCTGATGAAGTCCTTGGCCAAAAATTTAAGTTGCATGAATGTGATTGTCTATTTTTGTGCCTGTCAGTGGCTCAGTGAGCCTCTTTACAGAGAGTTGTTATTTATCCTCCATTATTAATTCCTAAAAAAATGTATACTATACTCAAGTAGAGCATAGTATATGCTGGGGAAACTCGCCAACCAGCAATAGTTGTTTCATTGCCCCAAAAAGAATCGTAAAATCCATGGAAGGCAAAGTATCTCCTTTGACATGTAAACCTTTTTTAACTGTTTTTCTTCCACTACCACTAAAATATTCAGTCATTAACATAAGGAAGCATCAAGATAACACACACAGTTTTCTTCTACAACACTAAAGCAAAAGTGGTCCTTGCAAGGGGTAACAAAACAGTATGACAAGTTACGTAAGAGCATTAACGCATTAACATGCTTGCATAAATGGAAAATTGCTTTTAGTGATTAACTGATTGAGAATTGCTACTATAGTGTTGATGAATTTTTATCTGCAATACAAATATAATAAAAAGGTACTGGAAATATGTTAGGTAAATACGATATAAGAAAAAATGTAAATACAATGTCATCCAAATTGTAACAGCAAAACTATATGGGTATAGGTGTGTGTGTGTGTGTGTGTTTTTTTTTTTTTTTATTTTTATTATACACTGGGTGGATCTGAAATAAGTGTAGAAAATGAGAGGGCTGGTAGAGTGGCTCATAACAAGCATATTTCACACAGCAACCCATGTCGACATCGCACATGGCACTAGGGATCATTGAATAGCATTGTGCCATCAACAGTTGCAGATATCAGGGGGGGCAACACCACATTTACTGGGACTTGAATGCACTGCTTTGATTGTCTCAAACGTTTTACATAGACGGTAGTACCTGTGCACACTGCAAAGCCTGATTCACCGTGCATCAGTTTGTCAATAACACTCTTTTGTTGGCTCACAGAGTCTAGCACAAGAAACCGGTATAAACCATTCTACAATTTGGTGTGTGGGGCTAGAAGATGATTTACACACCCTACAACTTTCAGAAGGTTCGAGCCCTTTAAGCCAAATGATTTTCCATGTCGAATCGAATTTTGCCAGTGGTTTTTGCAAAAGTGTGCCATTCGACTGGAATTTCCACACTGTGTACTTTTTACCGATGGAGCATCCTTTACACAAGAGGTACGTCAACAGCCACAGTCGACATGTGTGGGAAAGAGAAAATCTGAACACCGCCTTTGTTCGCAGTCATCGAGATTGCTTCGCTGTCAACATTTGGGCTGGCTTGTTAGGCAATAATTTGGTTGGTCTGTATGAGTCTGGCAACTGAATGCAAAAATCTACCTAACATTTTTATGAGAAACTCTGCCAGAGTTTTTGGAACACGTTCCACTCAATGTGCGACAGTAAATGTGGTACTGACACAGTGGTGCGTCTACACACTTTGCACATGCAGTATGAATGCATTTGGTGAGAACTGGATAGGGTGCAGTGGGCCAGTGGCGTGCCTGCACATTTCCCCGACTTGATGCCCATTTATTTCTTCTTCTGGGGCCACTTGGAATCTGTTGTCTACGAAACACCCATTGAAACTAATGAAGACCTGGAAGTGCGAATTGTGGTAGCCTTCGATGCAATATCCACTTTGCAAGGAGTGTTTGAAAGTTTGCGACAATCACTGCAGTGTCGTTGCACGGTGTGCATTCAGGCAGGAGGGTGTACTTTCAAACACTTTTTGGGACAGTTGTAAAATATATGTTATAAGACTTCAACCCGACTTCTCATTTACCCTGCTGGCTTCAAATACATTGAAGAAGTTGCCCTGCAAACCTGCTACCTGCTACCGTAATGACTTGTATAGTCTGTTGTGTGCCTACCCTGTCGGTGGTGTGTGACACTATTCCACATATAGTGCCATACACTAAGGGATGCAGATATCGGTTGTTCTTTAAGATATGCTACCCACTCTACCAGTTCTCTCATTTTCTACATTCTTTTCAGATACAATCTGTATACGGCTGTATTCAAAAACTATACAGCTTATAAAATAGGCTGTATGTGTGTGTTCCACATCTCCTCCTAAACTACTGGATCAATTTCAACCAAACTTAGTACACATTATCCTAACCATCAGGCAACAATCACTGACACCCACGACACATACGTAAGGAGATATGATGTCATAAACAAAGACAGTAGTGAAAAACGACCACATCATGTGATATTCTACATCTGCTCCTACACTAATGGACCGATTTCTACCAAATTTGGAACAAATATTTTTTAAGGTCAGGAATCATTTGCTGTGGTGGCAACAACTACCTATGATACATACCGTATATTTCCACAGATAGGACGACCTTCAGATAAGACGAGGTGCAAATTTTCATCAATATTTTATAGTTTAAGCATATATCTGGCCTATAAGACGACCCCCAAGTTCCTGTATTTATCCGAATACATGCCGCACTCCCCCCCCCCCCCCCCCCCAGTTTTCGGGCTCTAAAATTACACCTGCGACTTTTGTTAGATTCGGAAGGGAAGCAAAGCTTCAGGAAGTTCCGGAAAGTGCCATTAGAAGCCGCCATAAGTATTTTTCTTGATTGGTACACCTGGATATCACCCTTTGTTGCAGTGTTTGTGTTTAGCTTTTGAACTTACGTGCTTATAGTGCTACGTTGTATCCAATTGCGAAGAAGCATGTTTCTTTTTTACACCGTGAGTTTTTTTTTTTTTAAATAATTTCTTTTGCTGGTATGACATTTAATCGCACCCATGCACATATTATGCGGATGAAAACACACAAAATTGCTCGAGAACAGAAGATAAAGGATTTCGAAGGAAGCCACAATTGCATATAGCTCCGAAATATTTTAACCCATTCACTGCTCCCTACATAAATATACTCTAATTGTTTCAGTGGAACTCTGGATACCTATATTGAGAAATTCTTTTTGACAACCGACATTTGTAAAATCAAGCTGCATTGTAAATAATTAATTCTATTCCTGCTTTGTGGCATATAGGTTGTCATATTGTCATATATACCATTGCCCACTCAGTAAATTAATAAAGCTTGAAAAGCGAATGTTTAAAAAAAATGCAAAACTTTGATTTCATAAATCTTTCCCCCACAATGTAAATTCCATCAGAGTAATATTGCAGATGTGCTGCATAGCAGGAGTATAGCAAGGCTTCGACTTCCAAATGATATATATCGAATCGATACATTTTGAAAGGATATGTATGGAATAAGTGAATATTTCTAAAGTATGTGAGGGTGCATAGCCTCTGAATCTACGATTCAGAAACACTAAATTGATTTACAATTGTACCTTCAATATATATCATTTCAGGCCGAGCTACTTCAGCTGCAATCTTTCTTGTAAATTACTCAGAATGCTGCATTCTTAGGTTCCTGCCTAACAACATCCTTTAAAATCATGACGTATTCATAAAAAAATCATAACATTCACCTGTTCGATATGTATCTTGCAATACTTAATCGCTTCGATATATATAGTTTGGAGGTCGAAGACTCTATGCCAGAATAACTGTGGATACCACCAAGTTTGCGTTAGTTGTGAGTCAGCTGCATCATCAATATGCTGCAGTGGTGCAGGACATTATAACTGCACCTGCAGAGAGAGATTCATATGGAAGACTTAAGAGGGAATTAATCCACAGAGTATTGGCTTCATAAGAAGAGCAAGTGCAGCAAGTGCTCACGCAAGAGGATATTGGAGACAGAAAGCCATCTGCATAGCAAGGTCGACACACACACGGTACCCGATACACATTTGCACACTCTGTGGAGCAGCTCACTGCCGTATCAATAAAAGCTATTGTAGCATCACAGACAGATATATCACTGGATGCAGTAGGGGACCTGGCCAATAAAATTTAAGGCACGATTGTGACAGCCTCATGCAGTTCTACAATAGCGGCCCGCAGCTATGCACTGGAAGTCATGCACGCGGATTACAAATGCCTAAAAAGTAAGGTTGAAGTGCCCACCAAACAAATCAGTGAGCTACTAGCAAATCAAAATGCTAGAGGACATTTCTGCAGGCAGTCTAGAAGCAGAAGTCGTCGTTCTATGCATTCATTGGCAATGGGAGGCACTCCACACGACCTATGTTGGTACCATAGGAAGTTCAGCAAGCAAAAGCACAAATGAACTTCGCCATGCACTTTCCAGTCAAGAGACAATGGCAGTCTGAAGTAGGCACATCCGATTGCCACTCGTTGTCCTTATGCCTCTTTATAACAGACAAGAAAACTGGACAGAAGTTTCTAATAGACATGGGATCGGACTTATCTATTTTTCCACAGATCCTGTTACACAAGTACCGACCATCTACATTATTCTGCCTCTCGGCCGCCAATATCTCAACAATAACGACATACGGCACTCAGCTTACAGAACTGGATTTGGTCTTATGCCACGCCTTAATGTGGAATTTTACTGTAGTAGATGTGACGGAACCCATATTTAGAGCCGACTTCTTGACGCATTATTGTCTGCTGCCAGATGTCGTCAACGCACGCCTCGTCGACATCACAAGAGTATCTGCTATCGGCTTTTGCCACTGTACGAAGATGCACGACGCCATGCTGATACAATCTGCAGGCAGCAAGTACACCGAATTACTGGAGCAGTTTCCAGGTATTACGAGGCCTGCAGGCGCGCCACAAAAGGTATGTCATGACACCGTGCACTATATTAATACCACTCCAGGCCTGCCAACCTCTTGAAAGCCGAGGCACCTTGCATCTGATTATTACACAATTCCCAAGGCAGAGTTTAATGCGTTGTTAAAGGCAGGCAACACACACCCATCCAGTAGTGCTTGGTCATCACCCTTGCATTTAGTGCCTAAGAAGTCAGGTGTGTAGCACACTTGCGGTGATTACTGTGCCTCAATGCTAGAACAGTGTCAGATTGCTATCCTGTACCTTTATTAAGGGACAACAATTATACAATCTGCAGTGCACCCAAATATAGTGTTTTAAATTGTGCCAGGGCCTATACTCAAATCCCTGTGGCTGAAGAAGATATACCAAAGAAAGCTATTATTACACTACTCAGTTTCTTCGAAAGTCACTTTATGACGTTCAGCTTACGTAATGCTGCCCAAACATTGTTTTGCTTAAATTGATGATATTCTTATTTTTACGGCCACAGCAGAATTACATTGACAGCACTTAGTTGAAGTCTTCAGGCACCTAAACAAATATGGGGTTGTACTGAACACTGTGAAGGGTGTTTTTGGACAACCAGAGATCACTTTTCTTGTCCATAGACTCTCACCTACGGGATCACTGCCACTTCCAAAAAAGGTTGAAGCAATATTAAAGATTCCACATCATGAAACTGCAAAAGAACTGTGCCATTTCTGGGAGTTCTAAATTTTTAGAGACATCATCCACCACATGCTGCAGAGATTCAACAACCTCTAACTGCAGCATTGTCTGGATCAAAGTTTAAGGGTAAAGCGCCAATACTCTGAATGGACAATTTGAACACTGCTTTCGAGGCAGCCAAGCAAAGTATTGCAAATGCAACTCTCTCGACACATCCTGCACTGGAAACACCTGTCGCGCTGGTAGTGGATGCCAGTCAGCTGGCAATCGGTGGAGCGTTACAACGATATGTAGAAGGCACATGGCAACAACTTGCATCTTATTCACACAAGCTGCGTACCATTGACCATTGAGGATCGATGCGTTGAACACCAGAGGCACACACGATTGATGTCTCCAAGCAAGTCGGTGGTCGCTGAACATTGGTTTTCAAAGAATCATGCAATGGAGTATGAACGCACTAGGATCCTGGTACATACATTGAGATACTGGGACTGCATCATTAGAGAGAGGCCATTGAAATTTGCACTAGTGACGACCTCATAAATCGTGACTGTGGCTATAATCTTAGAAAAGCTTGGGAATCAGTGATTACGATAATTAAGAGTAAATCTAGCAAACATAACATAGTGACGAACACGGCGGACAGAGCCCTCAAATTGACATCATCTCAGACGCCATCGCAATCGGTGCGGGGCGCGGACCACAGAGGGGGGTGCTCCACAGGCCGAGGGTATTTAAATCGCCCGTTACCGGGCTAGAACCCAGTTCCCTTCAAGCCACCGTAGCGTGCGGATCTCTGTACAGGCGCGTGTCCAGGAGCTCAGTCCGTCAGTTCACCTGATGATGGCGACATGTATGATCACTGAAATATTATGCCCGTTGGACACTATAGACCGGCAGTTCACCTGTGGATATTTTGATTAATTATGAACACGTTTAAATTTGATCGCAAGACAAACGTCTAGTTTTGTGACAAATGTTATACATAATTTGTATTTTAATACTTTTTTTATATTCCACTTAAAATTTTGTACATTATGCTACTGTATTTCTTTGTTTTACTGTTTCATAATTTCTAAACTGTTTTCGTGGATACATGACAATAAAATCATTTTTGAGTTTTCATTTTCATTTCTAATATAAGACTTGAAAAATGCATATATACGCGGGAAATGCCGGTTTTGGAAGCTAGTCTATTATATATCATTTGTGACTTGTTGTATATCAGTATGGACTTCTGTACAATATAAGATTTACATGATCAATAAATACACAATCCAATACAAAGATACTTATTATTAGGGATGGGTCGAATCACAGTTTTACTGAATCGAATCCGAATATCGAACCTTAAATATAACATGCGCCGAATCCCGAACCTAAATCGAATCTCGAACCCTATTTAATCTGTCCACTCAAGTATATGTATTTAAAAAGAATTACTACCCTATAACAGCCAGTGATGAAGATAAAGCCTTCTGTGATGGATCTCAAATGACAATATTACAGTAAAATTCGAGAAATTAAAATTACAATTCAGTTTTTATTTTAAATTTTAAGAAATTTTTGAGATATATGTTGTTTAGATGCTCTAAATAATAATAAGAAACTTTCTTCACTCTATTACCAACTGTTTCATTTTGATGAAATAAAAAATAATAGCATAATGATGTCTTACAAAGGAAAGAATTACTACCTTTTTTTTTTTTTTTTTTTTTTTTTTTCCATAGGTGAAGAATCAAAAATAAAACCTGAAAATGTGAGTAGCTATTTTGGAAGTTTGAAAAATAGGTTCTTAAGAAAATAGGATGTGTAAATGTTTAATGATTTTATAGTCACTTATATAAGCCATTATAAAATTTATTATACATCCAAAGATAATTTATTTTGTTGGTTAAATTGTACGACGCTTCTCGCCGGGCTGCAGTGGTTATGTTGGCACCAAATGGTAATGGCGGCAACTCAGATGACCAATAAATGTTTTTTTCGTGGCAACTTCAATTAAAAAAAGAAAAAAAATATTTTTTTCTGAACGGGCAAGGGTACATACAAGAACCTGTCAACCATAGAGCAAGTACAGTATTAATTTAGCTGCGAGTGAAACGAGCAGCAATAACACTTACTCTCCTCGTGAAAAATATTAACGCAATTCTACACTTCATTGTTCATCTGTTGCCAACATAACTAAAGCCCAGCGAGAAGCGTCATAAAATTTTACCGAATGAAGTGCAGAATTGTGCGTTAAGAAAAAAATAATTTTTGTTTTAATTGAAGTTGTCACGAAAAAACATTTATTGGTCATCTGAGTTGCCGTCATTACCATTGGTGCCAACATAACCACTGCAGCCCGGCGAGAAGCGTCATACAATTTAACCATATTTATTGAAATAGACGTCAGATGTTTATTGAATTGACGTTATCCAGCCGGAATGGCACACGATTAGAACTTTTTTTCCACATATGGTAGTAAATAACTTTCTTCTTGACATCCTAGTGTTTCTCTAAGGTTCACATACCCCAGCACTTCACAAAATTCGACTAAAGAATACGCGAAATTAGAATGAGACAACTCATGCAAGAATCGTAGGTGATGTCCTAGGAGCCGTGTACACCGAATGAAGCGGCAGTGCGATCGATATATATCGGATTGTGTATTAGGTCTGTGCGATAGGTATCGAAGAAGCGAATGTTTTGATTTTTACGAATATGTCATGATTTTAAAGGATGTGTTTAGTCAGGAACCTAAGAGTACAACTTAACTTGTGAGTGAACAAGTTGTACTCTTAGGTTCCTGCCTAGCCACACCCTGTAAAATCATGACATATTCGTAAAAATCATAACATTCGCTTGTTCGAATACCAGTACCTATAGTTTAGTCTAACGACCATAGCTTTGACTGAAAAGTCCATTTACAACGAATTAAGGCCGATTCACACTGTCAGTCACGTCACGGATCCGTCACATCAAGTTGTATTCACACTGTCCGTCACGATAATTCACTTTTTCCAGTACTCCATGTTGATAGTGAGGTTATGAGTGGCGACGTGTTATGTAGAAAGTCATAATTCTGTAATAGAAGAAACAACAACGCTAAATGTTATTGATTGCCAAAATCAACTTTACAATGTATGTTTTGGGCTAACTTAATGTGGTAAAGTGCTGGGAACTG
The DNA here is from genome assembly GCA_026315105.1 of Locusta migratoria. NCBI lineage: Eukaryota > Metazoa > Arthropoda > Insecta > Orthoptera > Acrididae > Locusta > Locusta migratoria. Next base: position 318,688,570 of record CM048751.1, read on the forward strand.
AAACATGTCAAAACATCGACATCTATTTTAAATCGAAAAAAAATAAAGTTTCTTGCTCCTGCTAGCAGAGCGAGAGTTGAATACACACACACACACACACACACACACACACACACACACAAACGAACCTGCTATATTTGAAGTTGAGCAATACTAAAGTTCTATTTCCTTCGTTGAATGGTGTGTTAAAATTCAATAGTCGAAAATAAGGTGGAAATTAGACTCGACTTCCTTTTTATTTTATTTATTTATTTCTTTTTTTTTTTTTTTTTTGGTCATTTTTATTTTTTTTAATTTTTATTTATTTTTATTTTTACGACTGCAAAACTTTTAGTGCCAGTATTTACATTTGCGCCTACGAAGCAAGCCACTCGCTACGTTTACATGTAACACATCTTCCGGAAGACGAAAACCGATTTTCGTAAACCGTTTTCCGCTTTTGGAGTGTTTACATGACCAACCAAAAGCGGAATTGGGAAATCTGTTTACGAAATCCAGTTTTGGGAGCCAATGTAAGCGGGGTGTGTGTATCACTGGTTAGACGACGGAAAAATTACTTCTGGCGGCTCCTAGTGCCATTTTTCAGAACTTCGTTCGTTTTGTACTCGATTTATCCCCGTTTTATGATGTCACGTCTTTCTGCGGATCTATGAAAAAATAATGCAAAAGAAAGAGCACTGTTATGCAATGTTAACTACAACATTCGTAACTGAAGGTTTCCATATAAACTTTGGATTCGGGATTCGGTAGTATTCGGCCATTATGCATCGAATCTCAAATCCGAACCCAGTGTGCTAGATTCGGCGAATCTGGATTCGGCCGAACCACTCGGACACAATCCTAATTATTATAAAGAGGATCATTAAGTCGCAGACAGCTATGTTGAAAATACTATCACATTTGTCAGAAAAGCAACAGATATACATTTTCACAATGACTGAGACATAACTCGCACACACATGACCTCGAACTCTGGCTTCTGAGGGCTGATTCAGGCCACAGCAATTAGAGATGGTGGTCATGGGTGGGTGCAATGTGCAATTTTTATGACACATATAGCAACAAACAACAAAATGTGGTCTTCAAGCTATAGTTTGTTATCTGTAACAGTATATACTCTTTTTACATGTAAACTGTTTCAACCCAAACACATTTTTGCACCAAATGATGGTTCTTTGACTGAAACCGGTAGTGATCAATAAATACACTGTTGTACGGCAGTGAATATGCAGTGAGTTTTATAAAATATTTACATACTAGTGACAATGGCATGAAATAGACATTCAGAACAAACATAGGGTGTCAACAGAAATCAAACAAACAGATTAGGCTATCTGTCATTTTCTAATTATATATATTATGTACTTTGCAAGACTTTTGCTGGATGTACACAAAAGATCATGTGACGAAGTTTTAGCAGATATATGTATAGGTAAAGTACCATCCTACATCCAAGGAGGGGGGAGGATAAACTTGTATTTGAGGCAAATATGAAAATACAGTGATTCCAATTCCTAAAAAAGTAAGTTCAGAAAAATGTGGAACTTATAGAATTATGAGTTTAATATGTCACAGTTGCAAAATAATAACATGAATTATTTAGAGATAAATGGAAAAAACTGTTGGAATCTGACCTCCGGGAAGATCAGTTTGGACTTAGGAGAATTGTAGGAACATTGGAGGCAATACTCACATTATGACTTATCTTAGAAGATAGATTAAGGAAAGAGAAACCTAAGTTTTTAGCATTTGTAGATCAGGCATTCCATGAGTGATGGACGGGACATTCAGTTGCAGAGAAATAAAAATAAAATGTTTGTTTTTATTTTATTCTATGGTTTCTCTGTGGAATCCAAACATTCATTATTTGGTACAGAAGATTAATGGGAAATTTTGCTAGTCCATCATTATTTTTGTCTGCAATATGGAAAAATAATGGTGTGACGGACAGGACAAAAAATGAGCTTCAACTGTTGCAGCTGCAAAACATTTCATTATTTCTGTGATTTATGTATACGTATGAAACTATAAGTAACATGTACATAAACTTCAAAAACTTTAACATACACTTAAAAATATAGCACCATTAATAAATTTAAGTTTCTGAAACAATAAATGTTATGTGACACACGAGACAGGTAATGTGACGGACAAGAATTGTCCAATGACCTGACTTCCAGAATTATATTTTACAGCTTTGATAGAAATAACATTAAACATAACATGGTGGTAGTATCACAAATAATGCTTAATTGAAAGACAGGTGTCTTAAAAACAAGCAAAACAATGAACTGTTAGTCAACTATGGAGGGAAAAAATCACTGCTAATTTGACAATATATTTTACTACTACCACCCACACTTGTAACGTCTCTAAGTTGATGGTGATAAATTAAAGGAAAAAAGGAAATTGCAAAATATTTCTATCCAGTACAGGTAACATCAGTACCTTAAGATTTTTGTGGAAGTACTCATAACCATGACTTTCAGATTTTCAATTTTCACTCATAGGCGCACTCACTTGTGGAATGCCTGTGATCTGGAGAAATCTTTTGACAATGTTGAATGGAATACACTCTTTCAAATTCTGAAGGTAGCAGGGGTAAAATATAGGAAGTGAAGAGTTATATTAAACTTCTACAAATTTGGATAAGGAATTAAAGTTCAGGGAGAAGAAATAAAAACTTTGTGGTTTGCTGATTGACACAGTAATTCTCTCAAGAGACGCAAAGGACCTGGAAGAGCAATTAAACAGAATGCACAGTGTCTTGAAAGGAAGATATAAGATGAACATTAACAAGAGTAAAACAAAGTTAATGGAATGTAGTGTCAGGCAATGCTGAAGGAATTAGATTAGGTAATGAGACAAGAAAAGTGTGGATGAGTTTTGTTATTTGGGTAGCAATATAACTTCTGATGGCTGAAGTAAAGAAGGTATAAACTGCAGAATAGTTATGGGAAGAAAAGCGTTTCTGAATAAGGCAAATTTGTTGACACCTAATATTAATTTAAATGTTAGGAAGTCATTTCTGAAAGCAATTGTCTGCATTGTGTCACTGTATGGGAGTGAAATGTGGACAATAAGCAGTTCAGACAGAGGGACAAATACAGTAAGCAAATTCAAAAGGATGTTAGGTTGCCGTTCTGATTCTCAGATGAAGAGGCTTGCACAGAATAGGAGAGCATGGAATCTGCATCAAACAAGTCTGTGGAATGAAGACATCAACCACAACAAAAGCAACAACAATGAAAATACATGTCTTTTAATAATTTGTATGAAGGCCAGCAATTAGACAATGTTTTTTTTTTAAGCTGAAGTAAAAATGTATAAATTTTGTGGTGTGTTAATTATTGATAATATACATAACATACTCCTGTCCATATGAAAAGGGTGATTGTTACTAATTTTTGCCAGCCTAGTGATTTGTTGAAGGTAATATCAAAGGCAAAATGCAAAGGGAACTTGTACCACTTGAATTTGATTTGTAAATGTTGGAAATCTTTGGTATGTATGGAATCAGTACATCTTCACCATTGAATCTGGTACTATCTCAATTGTCTCAATTTTTTTTTATGCTAAATCTGGTTCTGTTACACAACTACGGTGCAGTTAAGTTGTGAATGAGCATTACAATTCTAACCTCCAATGAATGGAGACTCAACAATAAATAGAAGCAGAATTAAAGCTACATCTTCTAATAACATGAAAATAAAAAAAATATAAAAAAATTAAAAATAAATAAATAAAATTAGTGCTTGCTTTTGCACAATGGCCAAAGCAATGCTGAAGAAGCCTGTATGACAAGAAATAGTTGATTTGTAACCACGTAAAAACAAATGAACTGCAGTGTAACTGAATTCATAAATGGAGTTGCCTCTTCTAATGACATATTTGAAAAGACTATCTTTTCTAGTGTGGTAGAGGCAAATAAACAAAACAGGAGGTGATGTCCGACAGTATCAGGGAGTAAATTGCAATTACACGCAACTGAATTATTCTACTTCACTTATTTTAACAACTCTTCCAGTAATTTTATTTTATTCTTATTGCTTTCACAAAAAGAAAATGTTAAAGTGAAACACACCTGCAACAACTTGTATGACCTTTCCTCCATGGGAGGGTACTGCCTCCCTTTGCTGCGCCCAAGGCATTTGGTGTGATCTCCATTTATCACCTGGCAGAAGAAGCCCTTCTTTGGATCATATCTGTACAAAACAAAATATTTTTCTGAAACATGAACATTTTTCAGTCTTGAATTACACGTAAATTCATTTGAGATACAGCCTAGTTTTCCATCTCTTTTTCCAATGCTCATGTTGTTACCTCAACAATGTCTTACAAAAACTTGTATACTATGGATACATGAAAAATGACTTCCAAAAGTATTACTGCAGACCATTAAGACCTACAGAGTGGCTGCTGAAGTTGAAGTCACATTGTTCTAGAATACTGTCAGAAAATGTTTTCTCATTTCTGATAATCTGATGAAAGATATTCCAGAATATTCAAATTTAAACAAGTTAAACTACTCTGTTGAAAAGAAAGCTGTCTTATAATTTTTAAAGATCATTAATGAATTATACAATATCCTTGAAAAAACTAGACAAATTTTTACATTGTTACCCCACCTGTCTGTGAGTAATGTAACACTTCTCAGATATTGGCTAAAAGTTTAACTCTGACAACATAAAAAATCAGGTTTATTCAAGACCATTTCACAATCTTTAGTGATAACCATTTTCCATAGATTTTGCACATTGCCAGTAGTTCACAATGTTGCAAGTTAGCTGTGATATTGCATCATTTCACAGTAACACATAGCTGAGACTCAGTTCATCCAGTACAGAAAGCCAGAACACGATCTGCACGGCCACTACGGTCGGGGGTTCGAATGCCCCCTTGGGCATGGATATTTGTGCCGTCCTAGTTCGTAAGTAGTTCATAAGTAGTTTGTAAGTTTAGGGACTGATGACCCCGTAGTTGGGTCACATAGACTATACAAACATTTGAACATTTTTTTGAAAGCCAGAAATGTAACATGCTAATCAGTTTGTGTTGATGTCCCAGTCAGTATACTTGTCTACTTGATGTCAAAATGGAAACTCAGTTGCCTTTCTGGTATTAAGTAGGTAAGTATGGTGCAACTTTTCAGATTGATAGTATTCTTCTCAGATCTTCAGCCAGGTAGGGCAGAAACAGCAGCCCCTTAATACACTGCTGACAGTCCACGAATAATGGGACTTTGGGGCATAATGTATATTGCAAATACATGCATACTGACCTTTATTTTAATAATGGAAAGTCCAGGTTGGAATTAATAATATAGTGAGGACAGTTTACAACTCACCGCAAAGACGTGGCGACGAGCTGCGACAGGCACATACAAAAGACACACATACACAACACATTCAGCTATCGGCCATGGCCTTCTTCAGAAAATAGAGCACTCACGCAATCACACAGGCACACAACACAGTCATACAACCATCACCTCCGACTGCCGCACTTCGAATCACGCTCTGCAGCGAATTGGGGATGGGAGAGGAGGGGGAGGGGATAGAAAGGTTACGTCACGGTGGTGGGGAAGGGTTAGATGGGAATAACAAGATGCAGCTTAGGAATGGAGTGGGGAAGCGGGTAAGGGAAGAAAATAAAATAATAAAAAAAATAAAATATATATATATATATATATATATATATATATATAGACAATGAGAGACATCCTGCCCAAGATCCTTCCCACCTCTCCTAAAGTGGTGTTCAGTCGCCCTCCCAACCTTCACAACATCCTAGTTCATCCTTATGCCACCCCAAAACCCAGCTCACTGCCACAGGGATCATATCCTTGTGGAAGACCCCGCTGCAAGACCTGTTCAATCCACCCACCCAGCACTTCCTATTCCAGTCCTGTCACAGGCTTATCCTACCCTATCAGAGGCCGGGCCACTTGTGAAAGCAGCCACGTAATTTACCAGCTGTGCTGCAAGCACTGTACAGCTTTCTATATTGGCATGACCACCAACCAGCTGTCCATTAGGATGAATGGCCACCGCCAAACTGTGGCCAAAAACAAAGTGGACCACCCTGTGGCACAGCATGCAGAGGAGCACATGCTTGATTTAAATGGCTGCTTCACAACCCGGGCCATCTGGATCCTCCCATCCACCACCAACTTTTCTGAACTGCACAGATGGGAGTTATCCCTACAATACATTCTCCGATCCCGAAATCAACCAGGCCTCAACCTACGATAACTTCCCTATATATATTTTTCCATACCTTACAGTTCCTACCTCTCTATGCCAAACCTCGCCTATTTTGAGTGGTATGTGAATGTGTGATCGTATGTGTGTATATGTGTGTGTGTGTGTGTGTGTGTGTGTGTGTGTGTGTGTGTGCGCGCGCGTGCGCATGCGTGCATGTGTATGTGTGTGTATGCGGTCTTGTGTACTTGCAGTGTGCTTGCATTTTCTATATATATATTTTACTTTTTTTATTATTTTATTTTCTCCCCTCACCCGCCTCCCCACTCCATTCCTAAGCTGCATCTCGTTATTCCCATCTAACCACCGTCCACCACCGTGACGTAACCTTTCTATCCCCTCCCCCTCCCCTCCCCTCCCATCCCCAATTCGCTGCAGAGCGTGATTCGAAGTGCGGCAGTCGGAGGTGATGGTTGTATGACTGTGTTGTGTGCCTGTGTGATTGCGTGAGTGCTCTATTTTCTGAAGAAGGCCATGGCCGATAGCTGAATGTGTTGTATGTGTGTGTCTTTTGTATGTGCCTGTCGCAGCTCGTCACCACGTCTTTGCGGTGAGTTGTAAACTGTCCTCACTATATTATACATACTGACCTTTATCTTCACATGACTAACTATTGTCCACTGTACCAATGCAAGGGCTCTTGCATACTCCAGTAAAAGGATTTATGCCATCTCCAATGCGGAACATTTGAATGAAGAACTGGATCATCTTACAGTTGTGTTTAAACAGAGTGGGTACATTGCTCAACAAATCTGTCATGTCTTCAGTTTGGACACCAGGTGAAACATAAGAGGTCGCCAATATATCTTCTGCTTTTGGGCCTTTTAACTCAAAATTTTCAATAATTTTAAGAAGATATGATATTAAACATGTTTTTATCCAACTAGCATAGACTAGGGTCCTTCTTGAATAAGTTAAGAATGATTTAGGATTTAGGAAATCCAGTGCATACAGAATTTCATGTCACTGTGGTATGGTTACCTGGCCAAATGATCCACACTATTGAGGATTGGTGTGTGCAATGTCATTATCATACTTTGCTTCAACCAGAATAATCAGCTGTCACAGAACATTGTGTTAATGAGGGAACGAGATGTTATATAATGAGACACAAATGATCGCTCCTGTTGCTTGGAATGTATTGTTAAAGAATCTATGGAAATTCATGTGTGTGTGATAATAATATTAACAGGGACAAGGGTATCTGTTTAAGTAAAACATGGAACCCAATGTTATATGACATAACGTAACAACATTCTTTATTTTGATCTGCAGTGTCTTTGAACTAGTGGTGCATTACTCATTTCATATCACCTGGAGGGTATCTACTTTGGTTTTGTGCACGCACAGTAGGACGTCAGCGGTGTATACAGGGGCTGCTGTTTCTGTTTCAGAAAGTGCGTTCAGCTTACTGACCTGAACATAGTCTGCTGAAATATTGTGTCGAGGTGATGACTCATCTGCCTGCAGACTCGAGAAGAATATCATCAGTTATTATGGCATGAAAGTCTATGCAACCACAACTTTTCAGAGTGTTAGATTGAATTGGATCACCCACAGGAACTGACAAACTATCAGGATTATATGAAATGTCAATTGTTAGATGAATGATTATTTGAAGGGTTTATAAGCATTGAACAACATTTGAATATTCTCACACATCCACATACACACATATTTGCAGTCTTTTGATAGTTATTATGTGGTATCCCTTTCATAAACATTGAGTAATCATCCCCAGTAAATTAATATACAGTGTGACTGCCAAATAGACATTTTCGTGCAGAATGCGATAAGATTATGGTCAAAATTACCTCAAGTGCTGGGAGTAATTAAACGCTGGCTGTATCTTCAGGAAACGCTGCAAGTCATTCATAGTTTCCACTGGATCTGATCTGAGCTGATCGCCGTCTATTATATGCAGCTGATTTGGAACGTAGTATGTCAGCCACCTTTCTAGGTGTTGCGCATATTTTCCAGGATTCAGACACCTGCAAAAAAACCATTGTGATAAGATTCTCCCTTAAAATGTCAACATTCTTTAGATGCACATCTCAATCACAAGGCACGTGACGGCTACAAATTTCACATTTCACAAATATCACATTTCACAAACTTCACTAGTGCAGAAAGTATCCAAGGAAGTCCTTTTCATTTAAGCATGACAGAAACGAGACAGCACAAGGGGAAGATAATGTTATTCCTAAAATATTCAACATCTGAGGTAAACTGATGGCTAACACACATGAGTGTGAAATTTAGGAGGGTGAAGTTATCTGTACAGATATTCAGAAAGAACAGCTATTGTTCACAGAACATAAAATCAGCTTTATCTACAAAAAGGAAATGATAAAATATTGAAATCATATGATCGACTAGGGACTGTATTCCTTCCTTTCTCAGTGCTACAACAAAAATGCAGAGATCTAGGAAGACAAGTTTAAGACCTTATTTCTAATCTCCCAAGAAGAACAATTTGGATTAAGAATGGTCCTGGGTTCAAGATGCCTGGAATATATAATGTCATGTGAGTTTGGAAGAAATTAAAACTATCAGTCCATCTGCACTGAGAAAAATCAGCAGTTGCTGAGCACAGTATCACATTAAAGACTTATTGCTGAGCCACAAACAACCATGTAAAACTGACAGATTCATATATTTTCAGCTAAAGACTTCATCAAAGAGGACACACACTCATGCACATATGACTGCCATGTCTTGCAACTATGACCCAATTTGCATCCTACAGTGCGTGTGGGAGGAGGAAGGGGGGCGGGGAAGGGAGAATTTAGGGAAAGGATGGGGATAGAAACTGTTTTTCCAACTGGCAAAGCATAAAGGTGTTGACAGATGGGAACGTGAGATGCAACTTGGAAAGCAGTGAAGGGAGGGGCAGCGAAGAGGGGAGGTGCAGACAGGAGAGAAATATTAAAAAATTATATTTAAAAATAATACAAAAATAGAAGGCACACACTTAGAAGAGATCCAGGAATTGGGAGAGGATATGAGAGATGAGAGGGGCCCAAAAATAACGGGAACTTGACTTATGTGGGGAGGGGGAGTGGAGGATTGTTGGACCAAGTGTTTTTTGAGTGGAGAGATTTTTTTAATAAAACAACTTCATCCATTTTGAGAAAATGTGATGTAAGATTGTTGAGAGCAATATGCGACTCTGAAATATTGTTTCCTGTTGGGAAACCAATGCAATGCTTGAGGCTGTTTATGGGAATGCTGCACTCAGTAAACCCGAGTCTACACATGGTTTTCACATTTTAACAATGGAAAAAAATTAACTGAAGACGAATCCTGTTCAGGATACCCCTCAACATTGAGATGTGACAAAAACATCGCCAAAATTGATACCCTTGTTCATGAAGTCCACTGATGAACCACTGATCAACTCTCTGAGATGTCTGGAATATCACAGTGTTCAATTCAGAAGAGCTTATTCGAAGACTTGCACATAAGAAGGATAGGAGCCAAATTTGTCCCTTCCTTCTCACAAACAAGCAAAGAGAGTGTCAACTTCAGGGATGTCTTGAGCTTCAAATTCAGCTCAAAGAGGACAGTAAGCTGCCCACTATCCAACATTTTCTATACACGATTTGTTTATCGAGCACACCTACTTGACAAATAGCATTATTTGAAAACGACTGTTATGAATTATGAAAAGGTGAATGCTTTATTAGAAAGCTGAGATGTTTTACTTCTGTGAGACCAAAAATCAGATTTTTTAACTGCATACTTTCATCAAAATCGAGTGAGAAGTGCTACAAAACTAAAAACTAGTGTGAAATGAAAAGTACACATTTTATTTTTTCACAAGCAATGCAAGAAGGTGTAAAAAAAATAAGTTGACAAAATGTCTGTCTTGACCCACAGTGGGAACACCCAGGCCGGCGGCGTATGCCGGCTCACCACATCCCGGCCATCAGTGTGAATGCACCCTAAGATAACTTCCCATCTCTGCACCCTATGCCTAACATCTACCCCCCCCCCCCTCTTCCTTCCTCACTCATTATCCTGTATCTCATGTCTTCCTTGCAACTGTGTTGTCACTTACAATATCCCCTTAATTACTTGAGTTTAGCATGAAGCGCTGCATCACAGAAAAAATTGATTGCTGCCCATGTGTATTGGTCCCTAGTGATGTGTTAATTATCCATAATAGAAAACAAGAGGGGTGTTATTTATTTATTTATTTATTTATTTATTATTTTTTTTTTTTTTTGCTTGTGTAACTCGTGTCTAAGATTACAGTAAGAATGAACTAAAAAAAAAAAAAAAAAAAAAAAAAGGAATAGATAAAAGTATCATTAAAAACATGTATTCTTATAAGGGATGTTACAAATGGTGGCATATGTGAGGTTTACCAGTTCTATGTGGCACAAGCTGTACTGTATTTTAACCTTTCTCCACTTTCAAAGAACTCTACACAGGTCTCAGAATTTTATTATTTATTTATTTTGTTAGGAAAATGTCTGAGGGGAACTACATTTCCAGAAACCTTTTGCTGAATCTTTTGTTGACAATTTTCTTTGTCTCAATGGTACTACGATTTCTTTTATTTTAACTGAAAGAAAATGCACTTTTTTACTTTAACCTCAGACACAATGGGTCAGGTGAGTAAAGGATGAGAAGCGTGTGCCACTTTGTTTTGTGTTGTGTTTTGTTTCTTTTGCTTCTTGGTGGGCTTGTCCCCAGCAACAAGGTATCCTCACCCACTGTCAGCTGCAAATTGAAGGAAACAAGGTGGTGACCAAAACTTGTTCACTGTCATACACTTAGAGCCCGTTAACAGTTCATCGATTTTGTTATTTTGTTTCTATTGTTCTCACACTGTAATGACTCATTGGATTTTAAGCAGGTGGTAATGGACTTATCCCATGAATTTCAATTGACATTTAGGAAAGTTTTTTCTTATGAGAACAGCTAAAAATACATTTCTGAATTTTTTATTCGTTTTACAGAATTAATAGTAATACAAGAAAAAATTAACAGAACATATTCTCATATATGTTATTTAAGAAGAAAAGCTATCATGCACAGATACTTGTATTGAAAATAGGCTGGAGATGTGTGATACTTCTGCTGCAGAAGCAATTAGCATAACTCAATAGGTTCGCACCAGCGCCATCTTGTGCCGGAAATATTAAACATTCTGAATGTTGTCAGCTCACTGTGACGGAGCTGTCTCAGCCTGCCCGGCAGTGTGAACAGAGAAATTTAAAACAATGTGTTTAATGTCTCTGGTCTGCTCGGCCCAACCGGCAGTGTAAACACGGCCTTTGGTTGACGCCAGGATGGTTGTGGGACCATAGAATGTGTTGAAGGGACAACTGCCATTTGTGCATTTCAGAAGAGCTGGTGGTGGAGGGGAGTATCCAGATGGCCATTGAAATCCAGAGTTTTTGGGTGTGTTTGTGATGTCTTGGGTCGGTGAATTTCCATATTTTTGCGTGCCTGATGTGTATTGAGGCACCTCTTCCCAGGCCTTAGGCTCCTCATAATCCCCTAACACCATCTCTCCCAGCATTTTACATTTTTCATACACCATCCCACCCCAATTGACCCCTGCTCCTCATAATCCCCAACACCATCTCTCCCACCATTTTACATTTTTGTTACACAATCCAACCCCAACTGACTCCTGCAACAGTTCAGGAAAGAATCCCTTTCCCTGGCCAAAACCCAATGCCACATCCTATTCCTAAAGTACTGCCTAAATCATCGAGTCACTCCAGTGGTCTAGCTATACGAGAAGAGGACAGCACCATGGACCACAGACCACCCTCACCGGTCATATCACAACGGACACCGTCAGGAAGAGCTTGCCGAGCTGTGCAGTGCTCGCAGTTCCCATGACCGTACTCGCCGGTGCCAGCTCGACATTTTGGTGGTGGGGAGCAAATGGATGTGTCGTGTGTGGGGGTGTTCCTTTTCTCTACTAGGAAGGTAGATGTACTGTGATGTAGTGATCACAGGCAAGTGTTCAAATAGTGTGTGCCATCTGCATACTTGTGATTCCCGCCATTAGAGGAGTGAGCAGCGCACCTCATACTAATGTCAAAGTAAGAGTGCAGGGGCAGCTCAGTTCTGATGTGAAGTTGCTACATGCAGGAAGTCGGCAGCCGGTGCAGGCTTTTTTGAGTTAGTGTTTATATTGTGTGTCTGAGTATACAACATATGCAAAAATGGAAGAAGTACTCATATCACCTACAAATGATCTTCTGCAAACTACCCTCACTGCATGGACGTGAAGTGGGATGAAACTGAAAATCTGACAGCTGATTTCAGTTTGCTGGAGGACACTTGTCGACAATTACGATATGCCACAAAATAGTGCAGTAATTAAGTCCAGATAAACAAATCAGTTTATTCAAGCAATATATACTGTAACTTCTTTAAGTAGTTCTCTGAACATTCAAGCTACACAATTGCAACACTATAAAACTTACCTTTAAATGTAAATAAAAATAAAAAAAGTTCAACTTCATATAAATACCCATGTAGGAGCAATCACACAGTTTTATAAGCTTAATCCTATCAATGATACCAAAGCAGAGTCAAATGTGGTCTCCCACTAACTAATTTTACTATTTAGAATGAAACTTTCACTCTGCAGTGGAGTGTGGACTTCCTGGCAGATTAAAACTTTGTGCCAGAACTAGAATTTGAACCTTTGCCTTTTGCAGGTAAGTGCTCTACTGGCTGAGATACCCCGGCACGTTTCACAGTCCGTCCTCACAGCTTTTCTTCTGCCAGTAGCTCACCTCCTATTTTCCAAACTTCACAGAAGTAAAGTGCTTGCCCACAAAAGGCAACGGTCCCTGGTTCAAATCCTGGTTGTAACACACAGTTTTAATCTGCCAGGAAGTTTCATATCAAGTTTACTATTTACTACCATCTGCTTTGTTTTGGAACAAAATTTCTAACAAAAATCTTTCATCTTTGTGGAATTTTATCTCACAATTATAAATTTTATGACCTCTCTATATATTCTTTCACAGAAATTATTGTATTTTGGTAAAATTTTAGTTGCAGAGAATCTTTCAAGGTACAACAACTATAGTATTTTATCTACCTCTACTGATACGTTTTTGGCTCACCAAAAAAATTTCTCTACCATTTCTGAAATCATATGTAAGACCTCTTTTGGTATTTTTAATCTACCCCTGATCCAATTTACTGGGAATCATGTATTATTCTGCTTTTGACACGTATTCAAATTCAAAGTACTTATGATGACAAGTGCTAAATTATACAATTTTCACATCTGCAACGATGATGTCTTAGTGACAAAAGCACATGTTCAAAATTGCTTGAAGAACCACCGCAACATACATTTCAGAGTGAGAGAGCGGAAATGTGAACTGGTCCCAAAAACAAAAAGAAACAAAAGCAAATAATCATGGTAAACAGATTACCTGTTGCGGAGCTCTCGCAGAGGCTTGGGCGCCGTGTCGCTGGCGGTGATGACCTGATGGAATGAGTAGTTAAGGGCCACCGGGTCCCTGTGGGCCCGTGTATGCTGGTACCAGCTGTATGCCCTCTTTGCTGGAGATATCAGAATTGTAACCTTCACAAAAGCAAAATGAAAAAAATTAAGGTACTGCCAAGACTCTTTACATGTACATGCAGTGCACTGGTGTTCTGGTGTTATTGAAAATAGAAAATTTAATAGTTTTTAAACCACATTTCATTTTAGTCACAAATTAACATTTATGAGCTCATTCTGTTACTAGCATGAAACAATTTACAAAAACCTGAAATTAAATTTACAGTTTCCTAATTCAAGGTTCAAAAGGTACGATGTATTACAGACGGTGCAGTATGATAAATACAGACAAATACAGGTATTAGTAACAAACCGTCAGATGTTTAATTTGTACTCATGGGAGAGCAATACAAAAAATTTGAATCTTGCATAAAACTGATGATGCAAAAGAAAATAAGAAAATTTGGCATGCAGGCAGGCAGACAGAAATCACAACAAACCTTGACACAATGAATAACGATGTTGGGATACAACACAATTAAAGACACCTCTCAGATTATCTTCTCCTCTAACTCCAAGTGTTGAAACACAAACACTGTTCAGTATTTGGCTGGGATGCAAAATACAGTATATTCATTTAAAAATGTTGCATTACATATGTTAAAAGTTATAGAGTGTAATGGTTTTCCAACAATTTTTAATAAATCACAATGAAAGAAATTATCAAGTTGAGGCAGAAACTGAGGTCAGACAGATGACAGTCTATAAAGAGGGCTTCAAAAGAAAGGCTTCATTTTGTGAGAATAATGAAGCATGTATATTTGGCACCCTTTGTAAGTAGCTGTGCCTCTTCACTAGGACAGTATGTATCTCTTACTAAAGACATTCTACATGTTGCATGGCTACATATGACAAATGACATCTGAAGTAGCTGTTTTCTCAAATTTTGAAAGCAGGAGTGCCCAACCTGTTAGTTTATCTGAACTAAAATCTAGGAAACTGAGTAATTTTTATTGCACATAATAAATTCAACACCAAACAACCACACAAAAAAATTGATTAATCTGATAGGAATTCTCCAAATAGATGCAAACAAATCATTCACAAGAGAGAGAGAGACGCTGGCCAATATTTAACATCAGCTCAGAACTGCCAACTTATCATGCAATATCTCTACTTCCACATATTACTCTTCGTGCCAACCTTAGCTCATGGGCTAGGTTGAGTAACCCTCCATTCTATCCTATTTATCCTCCTTCCTACCTGACAAAGTAAGTGACTTCCGAAAGCTTACGTTATTCATCGACTAGCTAAAAACCCAGTATTGGGCAGCTATTTATTTATTCCACGCTCTTCCACTTCTTCCATCTGCTCTGCCTCTGTGCACCTCACCTCCCCCCTCACTCTGTTAACCTCCCCCTCCCCCTCTCTCGGCCCATCTCTTCTCCCCACCCTCTGACCTCCTCATCCTGTCTCTCTTCAACTGCACCTCCTAGTTCAACTCCTCGTCCCCACTCTTTTTCTTCTTTTTCTTATGCCCTTTTGCTCTTGTACAGTGTCACCAAGGCTGACTATGGAATTGGGACATTTGATTTCAACGGTTCACTCGCTGCATTGCCAGTGTCATCTCTTCCTCTGCCCTTCTTTTTAAATTATGTTTCTGTCAATTTTCGTGGTGAACAGTGAAACTCTCTATGAAAAATCATATGCATCTGTCAACTTCTGTGGTGAAACAGTTAAACTATGTGAAATACATTGTAATGAACCAACTGTCATGCACAATATAGTAGCTTGCTGAAGGTCAAGAGAACAATATTTCATGACGATTGGAGCCAAAGTGTGCATTCCATTGAAGACCATATGTAAAGTGTCCTCTGCCATGCATATGCCGATTATGGGAAATGATCCTTTCATTGGTGGAGAGGGGTGGGCAAGTTTGGGGCCCTCATTCTTAAGGAAATTAGTTTCAAAACTATGAGTTTGAGTACTGTGGGCAGGGTAAATCTGGTAATTTGTGATGATGGGAGGTGTGCTTTGGTAGTCCTTGCAGGTGCAGTGATTACTGTGTCTCCAGTGGTGTAGTGGTCAGCACAACTGCCTAGAAAGCAGGAAACGTGGGTTCGAATCCCAGCTGGGTACACATTTTCAGCTTTGCCCATTCGCAGTTGATGTCATATATTCTGTGAATATCAATAATTTGTTTACCAGCCATGTGAACAATATTCACTTCATGGGTCATATTTGGACTTGCTTACGGCCGTATATGGGCCATGAGCCACAAGTCTGACACCCTTGTTTTAGAGAACAATTATCACACCTACAGCTTTGGTTCCACTAAAATAACTATGGTTTCAGATTGTAGTGGTTTTGTGCTTCTCTCCGACACTAGAATTACTTATTGTAATATGCTGTGTAGGGTTACACTACTCCTTAATGTACTTATTGACAGTATTGATTTGAAGAAGAAAGGAAGAGTAGTTGGATCATATAAACAAGACAACTGGAAAAATGCATTTTCCTAGTCCTGGAGGCACAAGGGAAGGAAAATGTCAGAGCGTGACAGGGTGACCAGCTCAGCATTGACCTAAAGCAAAAATACAGAATACCTAAAGTCCAAATTAAACTGCCTCGGGGTCTTCGATAATTACCATTACCAATACAATTATGTATCAACATTTAGTACTTCTTCCATTTATGGATTTCCTATGCGCCTCAATGGCTACAACATTACACAATGAAAAGCAGTTGAAGTCTGATTTCTAACTACAGAAGTAGAAATATTGCAGGATTTAATACAAATATTCACAGTACACATCATTCACAGATTAGCCACCAGGTCTGTTCCAAATGGGCAACTGTAGTCTACAAGGCACTACAAAGAGTGATCTACGGCTGGAAGATACGTGATTGGCGTGTTGCCAAGTCCTGTCATTGCCAGTAGATTGTGTCACTGCTTCATTATTCAACTACTGGCCTCACAGAGGCTGCATGGACCCCATTACAGACCTCACCACATCACGAAAACTTTGACAATTAACTGGAAGTTGATACTGTGCTTACACACAGAACACATCAGTGCTAATATTTGGTTATGGAGGATAACACTATTAATATTCCATTTGTAAACACACACCTCTTGTACTAAGAATGAATCAAGCTGTATTTAATGAAATCAATTATTTAACTACTTTGCACTGTGATTCATGCTTCATTATATAGCAGCACATAAAAAAAGTTATCGTTTGGGGCACTGCTGGATGGAACATATAAATTAAAACTCTTACATACTCTTATCAATCTTAAAAGCAAACACTATGCAAAAGAAGAATTTGAGCACAGGTACTGCTTCTGCTTCAGACACACCTCAGTCAAATGACCAAAAAAATTCCTATCCTGTCCATCTATTCATATGATATAGCAGCCCTTCAACATATCTGGATACAGGTTGTTGTTAACTTACTCATCATTGTCCTCAACTCTTGCAATGTTGAAATATATCTATGAGAATGTTCAGGAGTTCTGA
Organism: Locusta migratoria; assembly: GCA_026315105.1. Taxonomy (NCBI): domain Eukaryota; kingdom Metazoa; phylum Arthropoda; class Insecta; order Orthoptera; family Acrididae; genus Locusta; species Locusta migratoria. Next base: position 318,705,854 of record CM048751.1, read on the forward strand.
CTGCAGCATAATAAACTTCCAAAGTCACAGTTGTTGCAAAATTCAATAATCATGACCGTTTCGGTACTGATGTGTAGTGAAATTCAGATTCAAAGTCAGTTTTGGCACTTTTTTTAGATAGATATTACATTAAATTAAACATCTGAAATTCAATAATGGAGGATAGGTAGCAACTCAGTGTAAAGAGGCTCGCTGAGCTTCTCACAGACATGAAAATAGATAATCACATTCACACAACTTAAATCTTTGGCCATGACCTTTGTCAGAAAAAGAAACTTATACAATCACACAATCACTCAGACAACTATACAAACACAACACCCATGTCTGGCCACTCCAGCAACACAAGCAACTAGACTGCGAATGAGGTGGGGAGTGGAGTGGGAAGGATGCTGGGTAAAGGTGGGATGGAAAGTCTGCATTGCATGATGGATTTGAAAGGTGGGAATTTGAATTATGGCAATGAATACTGTGGAAGAAAGGGGCAGAAAAGGATAAAAGGGAGGGGGGTAGCGGAGGGGGGGGATTTGAAATGATAAGACTAATAAGGAAAAATAAAGCCAGGAAAAAATAGTTAGGCAAAAGGAAAAAATAAAAAATAAGTAAAAATAAAAAGTATTTAATTAAGGGGGTTTGTAAGTGGTGATACACAGTTGTAAGGAAGACATGAGAGACAGGATAATAGGTGGGGAAGGAAGAGGGGGAAGAGATGTTAGGCATAGGGTGCAGGGATGGGAAGTGGGAAGTTATCCTAGGTTTGAGGCCAGGATGGCTGCAGGACCGTAGAATGTGTTGAAGAGACAACTCCCATCAGCGCAGTTCAGAACAGCTGGTGGTGGAGGGGAGGATCCAGATGGCTTGGGTAGTGAAGCAGCCACTGAAATCCAGAGTGCTGTGCTCAGCTGCATGTTGTGCCATACATTGGTCTATCTTGTTTTTTGCCACAGTCATTCTGACAGACAGCTGGTTTGTCGTCATAGCAATATAAAACGATGTGCAATGATTGCAGCAGAGTTGGTATATCACATGGCTGCTTTCACAGGTTGCCTGACCTCTGATGGGTAGGATAAGCTTGTGACGGGACTGGAATAGGAAGTGCTGGGTGGGTGGGTGGATTGGGAAGACCCTGATGTAAAAACTGCCCAATCCACCTAACCAGCGCTTCCTATTCCAGTCCTGTCACAGGCTCTTCCTACCCCATCAGAGGTCTGGCCACATGTGAAAGCTACTATGTGATATACCAACTCTGCTGCAATCATTGCACAGTGTTTTATATCGGTATGATGACAAAACAGCTGTCCATCAGGATGAATGGCCACTGACAAACTGTGTCAAAAGCAAGCTAGACCACCCTATGGCACAGCATGCAGCTGAGCACAGCACTTTGTATTTCAATGGTTGCTTCACTACCCAAGCCATCTATATCCTCCCCTCTACCACCAGCTCTCCTGAACTGTGCAGATGGGAGTTGTCCATTCAACAGATTCTACAGTCCTGCAGCCATCCTGGCCTCAACCTAAGATAACTTCCCACTTCCCATCCCTGCACCATATACCTATCATATCCCTCCCCCCTCTTCCTTCTCCATCCATTGTCCTCTATCTCATGTCTTCCTTACAACTGTGTATCACTACTTACAATATCCCCTTAATTACATACTTTTTAATTTTACTTACTTTTTCTTTTTTCTTTTTTTTTCGTAACTTTTTCTCCCTTTTTTGCTAAATTTATTTTTCCTTTTTTACCTATTTTTTTATCTCATATTATTTCAAATCCCCACACTTCTCTATACCTTCCTTTTATCCTTTCCCGCCCTTTCCCTTCACTGTATTCATTGCCGCAATTTAAAATCCATCACGCAATGCAGAACTTTCCATCCCCACCTTTACCCGGGATCCTTCCCTTTCCACTCCCCACCCACTCACAATCTAGATGCTTGTGTCGCTGAAGTGGTCGAATATGATAGTTGTGTGTGTATAGTTGTCCAAGTCATTGCGTGAATGAATGTGTTACTTTTCTCTGACGAAGGCCATGGCCGAAAATTTAAGTTGTGTGGATGTGATTATCTATTTTTGTGTCTGTCAGCAGCTCAGTGAGCCTCTTTACGGAGAGTTGTTACCTATCCTCCACTATTGATATCGCATTTTCCATAGTTAACATTTAAAATTCACTATTTCTATTGAGTGTTTGATTAGAAAACAATGTTAAAATGAATATATTAAGTAGAAAAGCAGAAACAAATTTTCTTGCACTTACGAGTTTAGCCTGAGGGAGTAGAGCACTTGCTCTTCTAGGGACGAGATCACCATCAAAGTAAGTAGCACTCTTTTCAAATAAGTACTTAGCAGTGCCATTCTTTGGAACAGGGAAAAAGTTCATGTACCTGAAATGTTAATTTTCAAGTTACACAAGTTAATTACACAATAAGGATAACAATATGCATTACTGAAAAAAACAAACACTCACTTTACATCAGAAAACATGAATGGTGCATTTGACCTTTCAGTTTCACTAGTTACTTTTTACCAGTTATATTTCAGAACAAAGTTAAGGACACAATATTGACTATTTGATGGCTAGAAAGTATTTTCAACTTCTTGTGTATGAGCCAAGAGGACAAGCTATCCTGACAGAGAGTGCTCATCGGGCAGAGCAGCAAGGTGAATTCAGTAGATACACAAAAGAGGACGCCACCTCCGCCAGACTATATTTGGCTTTCACAAGGTCCGTGAGGTGATCCAGCAGAGCAGCCAATCAGATCCTGTGGAAGTGGACATCATTGTTCCGCACCTCCTCCCGACTTCATCCTATCCATCTGCTGAGAATGATTTGACAGTGTGGGGAACGGCGAAGTTTCAGAATGGCCGGAGACCTCAGCAGTGTATTTACGGAGCCAGGAAAGTGCACCATAGTGAGCTGCCAAGTGTTGAACATTGGAGAGAGACGATTAGGACAAGTTACGTCTTGTTATTGAAGGCTGTCATAATGATTACCAAACTGCACTCAGAAATTCTCTCCACAGAAAGAGACTAATGTTTTCCCAAAAATATAATTGTGCATGTACGTGAAAAAATTACAGCTATGCATGCCAGGAAAACGTTAAGATGTGTTTTACTTACTTATTGTGTCTTAACAATAAAAAAATGATTAACTATGTGTCATAAATTTATCTTCATAGATCCTTCTTGCCCTGAGTCATGACCTAGCTTACCACCGACTTAGCTTTAATATATTAACACAACCAGAACTATTTAGGGATTTGTTGAAGGTCACAATGATTTGATACAATTTAAAAGGATTTTTCCCCCAGTCTGCATAAAAAATTTCCACACAAAACTATCCAGTACATAAAACAGGAAACGCCAAAGTTAGGATTTTGTATGGCAAATAGATGTATGTGGTTAGTACAAATAAGGAGAAACAAACAAGGATGGTAAATAATAAAATATGCAGGGAAAATTTTACTTCTCATCCTGGTGGCCTCACTTCGTTATGTTCGGAACACCAACAACACTGTAAAAAATAGTTGCCAAGGTGCAATAATTCTTAGAAATCCAAAGCATGTAGAATTACTTTATTAGTCTTTTGTACATACCATGAAGTAAATAAATAATTCTGTTCCTGCTCTATGGTTGACAGGTTCTTATATGTACCCTTGTCCACTTGGTAAAAGTAATTGCCCTAATAAAACAAATAGTTCGTAACAAAACCTTTGTTTCGTCACAACATTGGCTAAGGCCAATGTCATGTGATTGCTGGCATTCAGCATCCTCTGCCAACATTATCACACAATGTCAATGGGAAAGGAAGAAAAATGTAACCAAATATGCAACATTAATAATAGCAAGAATTCAAAACTAGCAAATCAGGGGATACAGAGAAGACATTGTATGTCACGATGCAAAAACCAATCTGGTATAAATCTATAGCAGCAGAAAAAGATTATAGGGAAGGGCACAAAATACACACAGTTCAAGATGGAACAAGAATATTTATTACCGTGTGCAACCTGTAAAAGAAAGTATGTTGCAGTAAGGGAAGGGAATTGTGGAAAAATATGGGAAGAAATCATAAATTTACATAAGTTTGATTGCTAGTTTGCTTCTTTCCATTATTAATCACAACTTTAATGACTGTATTTCAAGTAAGTATATAAACATTTGAAGTACCAGTCGAGGCCACGGTAATAGTTCTTGCCGTTGAAAAACTGTATTTCCTCAAAGGTGTCCGGGCTGGGGAAGTTGCTGCTGATGTCGGGATGCATCGAGAGGAACATGTAGAGGGCAGTCGTGCCCGTCTTCTGTGGCCCTATCACCAGGAAACGAGGCAGCTGCTCACACGTTTTATTCCGAGACCAAATCCGCTGATGACGTAAATCGTTGCACGGATTCTACAAAACACAAAAACATGCAAGTAACTATTTTTGCTATTGATATTTCTTACTATAGTATGAGACCTAAATGACTCCCAGGCAGACTACACAAGTGTTGGATTTTTATAATGTTTTATTTTTTGTGGAAGTGAAGTTTAGAATTCAAAAAGCAATCAGCCAAAGTCTTTCAATGGAACTTAAAAAAATTCTTGAGAAAATTGAATCTGCAGTTTTTCAAATCCCTTTCATTACATGTAGTACAAGAAAAATTTCTGATGTTCAGAGTGGATCATGCAGAAATGTTGTAGCTTGTCAATCCAGTAATCAAACCCCCCCAGGGGGCTCACGATTCTTTCACAAGTATGTGCGTGGCAAACGTGGGGCCTGGAGCTAACGGAGTCATCTTTCCTTCTTTAATTCCTGGACTGCATTCCCCGCCCCCCCCCCCCCCCTACATTTCCTATCCTCACTCGTTTCCCTCTACATCGGGAAACTGATAACCTTATCAGTTTAGTCCCTCTATCCATCCCAACCCAACCCAGTGATCAAAGATTTGGTGGTTGGAATTGCACCTCCTGACATGTATTTTTACTGTCAAGTAAAGAAACATCATTAACTGTCTCCATAATTCCATCTTTCTGAATGAAGAAGGATTCTAGATACCTGTAGTAAAGGCAAACTTATGAGAGAGAAAACTGCATAAAAATTTTTGTTCCCCACCAGCTTCTAAATTTTTCAATAAAAGTAAAACGTTTATAATTGTTCATGAAGTCTGCTTTCCAGTTTCATATCGAATGAAAAATGTGATTGGAAAAATCTGCATTTGTATGATGTTCTCTATACCAAAAAATGTTTGCTTTCCATAATTTTATGACTCTTATCTGGCATGTGAGAAACCACATCTGTGGTATAAAACAATGTATGTAGTCCAAATAAGAACTATTTGATTTTTCATTATTGTTCCAAAACTTTGTGATGCTTTTTTTTTAAATTGAAACAATCATTACTAAAAAACAAATTCATAAAAATTATAATTACATATAATGGCCAGATATGTGATTATTTTATATTTAAACTAGCTTATATGACCATGCTTTGCAATGGTTGTTAAAGTGGGATCTGTATATATATCATGGTTTTTTAGGGTTCTGGACCTTCATCAGCAGAAACAGAATCCTTGTTGGATAGCTCTGTTAAATTCAATTCTCCTAGCCAAGATTTCAAATTTAAGTAGAAGTCAATGTCGAAAATGATGACAGTTCATAAATTTTTTCACACAAAAAGTGAAATTAATTTAAGTCTGTACTCTGGAACGATGTAAATTCATTGTTAGTTTGTGTTCATAAAGTTAAGACTGAGGTGTGTAATTGTCTGTCTGGCATAAACTTCTGAAAACATTACTATCATTGAGATGACAAATAGTAATAATAATAACAGCACCATCTATTGATTCTATGGTGTAGTACTAAACTGTTTATCTCTCACAGTAAGTGTATGGTGAAGTATTAGAATGTTGCAGTGTTGCACTTGGGACAATGTAGTTATTCTGTATGCAGTGCTCCATATTATCGAAAAGTTGACGGATACTGAAAGTCTGGTAATTCAATCAACAGAGCAGTTCAAGTCTGTTTAAATAAGATGCCATGGTAGTGTCAATGTGTGATAAAATAAGTCTGGATAATCATTGAAGGAATGGCATCAGCTGATCGTCTGTATAGAACTTTCAATTAAATACAGTAGTATTTCCAGTGAGTTGCCTTGACTGTGTTATCAACATCGGCCACTCTTTCAGCTAATACGTGTCCTCACGTCCTGCAGTGATTACTTCATAAAGCATGAAGCTGAAATCGAATTGAGATTATAACTCTAAGTACAATTCTCTCTGCAAAAGAAGATGTCTTTCCCTATCTTAATGTAGTCAACACTAAAAGTAAGTAATTACTAATTATCACCATATTGTACCAAACAATTATGAAAGCAGGGAGGTTTCTGATAAGTTCGTCGCTCACATGTGTATATTATTTCTAGTAGCAGGCACAGAACAGAAATATCTCTGGAGTGAGCATTCAGATGCGTAGAACAGATTTTCTGTCCTCAACATTAAGGTGGAAAAATCACCTGATATTGGAAACACTTTACTAATCGATGATTTCATCTTGGTTAAGATGGATGACTATGTGTAAATGGCCCTACAAGCGATGCTTCCTCAGTTTTCTTGTTGCTTCTGCGACACATTTATTTAGATATTATTTCATGTTACTTGGTTGCTCTGCAAACAGGAGGTGGGACTTCTTTGCAGCCAATGCAGTACAAACCACTGCATAGATATTTCTACTCTATTTATAATTTAGTGGTTATACCTGTCAAAAGATGCACTTCTTTTCATTCCATGAAATTGCAAACCATATGAGATACAGCTAGGAAGAAAAAAAAAAAATGTTTTGTGTCCTACCTCGGCTAAGATTTACTTGCAATGCCAGTGGTTTAGTTTGCTGTCGTTGGCAACGTACTATTCGCTTTAGGAGGATTATTAATTTACTGGCCAGAACAGCATAAATACTTTATTTCATCATGAACATAAAGAATTAATCCCCTTATTCTACATGACAGATTTTTTAAAAGCTTTCAACGGCAGTTGCCAACATCAGCACACAACGCTGTTGCTGTAAGTAAAATTGTACCCCTTCTTGTAGTGTATTACACCATTGTTATGAGAATGATGGAGAAAAAAAAAATCGCAGCAATGCCATAATTATTTATTTGGTATACTATGTAACTAACGTCGCCTCACTTTGTCCTTTCCTGTACTATGGCATTTTTGAGGCATTCCTAAACAGAACGCACTCAAAATGTTATGAGGATACACTGAAATTAGAAAGGGATGTACATAAAATCCATTTTCCTTGCAAAGAATTATCATGTAAATTAAAGCATCGATAAACGTGAAGGAAGGTTGTTATATTTTAAATTCAAATTATACCCGCAGAAAGAAGCACATATTTTTATTTATTTATTTATTTAGCCCCCCCCCCCCCCCCCCATGGCATTTCAAGGTAAGCGGGATACAGCTAGTAAAAACACTACTTTTTGTACCCTACCTGGGTTACATTTTACTTGCAGTGGCAGCAGTTTAGTATATTAACACTGGCAACAAAATATTCGCTTTAGGGGGGTCATTAATTTACTGATTGGAACAACATTAATTATTTATTTCATTATCAGCACTAATAATTATGCCCCTCACTGAACATGAATGATGCAACGGCCATTACCATGCAATCGAATGCACTACTGTCTCTGGTAGTACTCGTTGTTGACACACCTACCTTACCTCCAAGCAAATGGACTCGCCCGTCCCAAGTCGCCAGCGTGCGCACAATCGAGGGAAACACAGTCAGTCACTTGTGAGCGAGCGGTCTAACGTAACGGTGTCACTAAGTTTTCTAAAGAGGAACAACGGAGTAGGATCAAGACTGAATGTGCTATAGGTGCTACAGCACGACAGTGTCATCAAGGTCTTCAAGAGGCCCAGTATGGTGAAAGGTATGGTGATTCTCGCATACGACTGTGGTGGTGTTGCTCTAACGCATTACAGTATTACCGCTACTGTAAGGAAAATCATAGCCCTTGTTTCAGTGTATTACACCTTATTTATGAGAACAAACAACACAGCATCACCATTTATTAGTTATTTGGTGTACTATGTAAGTAACAGCGCCTCTATCGGGTCTTTGCTATGCTACACTGCATTTCAAGCATAGCATACACCAGAAACTACAAATTACGATATATTTTCTTCCCCTGACCCAATTTTGATGTAATTAAGTGTGTATGTTGCCACAAGATACTCTCAGTTGACCTATGAAACCTCATGAGAGTTCGTATAATACTCTTGGAAATTTTCTGCACTATACCATACTTATAAGCATAGTAAACACATAAAACTTCAAATTACGATATCTTTCCTTCCTCCGATCCTATTTTGATTAAATTAAGCCTATGTTACTCTCCAAACTATTTTCAATTTACCTATGGAAACCCATGAAAGTTCATGTAGTACTTTTGAAGATTATCCTCAACAAATAGACATACACGATGGCTTTTAAGTAAATGATTAAATAACAATATCTTTATTTTCTCTGATCTGATTTTAATAATTGAAGTCTTTATGTAATCGCATGATATTCCAAAGCTATGTGTGAAAACCCCATGAAAATTTGGCAAGTAGTTTCCGAGATAAACGTGTTCAAAGAGACAGACAGGCATAAGGGTCGTAAGTAAGAAAATTGAAATTACGATATTCTTTTTTTCCATGATACGATTGTTATGAAACAAAGTCTATATGCTGTCTGAAGTTACGCGCAAGTTACCTGTGAAACCCCATGCAAATTTGTGAAGTAGTTTTGGAGATGTTCAAATGTTTGTAGAGCTTATGGGACTTAAGTACGGGGTCATCAGTCCCTAAACTTACAAACTACTTATGAACTAGCTAATTCTAAGGACGGCACAAATATCCATGCCCGAGGGGGAATTCGAACCCCCGACCATAGTGGCCATGCAGACTGTGACTGATGCCCCGCAGAACGCTCGGCCACTGCGGCCGGCAGTTTTGGAGATATGAGGTTTTTAATAGTTGAATAAACAGACACGACAGTTACTGAAAACACTTAAAATTAGGATATCCTTTTTTTGTGATCCAATGTTGATAAAATTGTGCCTATATGTTGACTCAATCGTTTCACATGTTTTCAGTGAAAACCGCATGAGGATTCTTCCATTAGTTTCGAAGATTGAAGGGAACAGCAACAGGCATACATTTACAGATTTATTATTAGTATAGATAATGTAGATATTAGAAACCAACAGAAAAGAAAGAACAGTGAGGTGGTATTCAAACCACTAATCGTATGGTTATTTTACTGACAATCTACAATTCTACCCAATTATCCATGGTGACCATAGGAAATTTTGCTTGTTTGATGAATAATTAACATCCTCAAAAAATGTCAAAGTTGATTTTCTTGATAAGTTTTGAGAGTTGTATCGAACAGCTTTGGTTGATTGGTACTTGTGTTACTTCATGTGCCATAAATGTAAAAATTACAAAAATCTAATACTCATGTGGTCACCTTGTTAGACTGATCACATTAATAAATTACGTATAAATTGAAATAAAAGTTACAGACATAATATCAGTAATTCTGTAAGATAATAAGGATTGACTATTTAATACAACAGTAAGCATGAGTAACACAAAATACACAGTTCCTGGCTTTTGTATCCCAATGTTCTGTCCTCCAGAGTTAACTGGTAAAAAAGAATGCAGATCTGTAATTTATACAACTGAAAGTTACAAGTGTATTATCTTTTGCAGGTGGGAAACATGTAAATGAGTGTGACCACATGTGATTGGAGACGTCAGTCCGTGTGTGTGTGTGTGTGTGTGTGTGTGTGTGTGTAAAGGTTGCTCTTTGGGCAGAAAGCTGAATTGTCAATAAGGCTTGTAATTGTAAGTAATCTTAACATCTGTGTGGTGAGTAGCAATCTATCTTTTTTGAAATATGGTTATAGGTGACCAAAGTTAGGTAACAGTGCATAAACACAGTAACTACGCTCTTCTGAAAGTTGTTAACATTCAAAGCCAGTTCAAAAACCAAGTCTTTTGAAGTAAAACTCTTTCAGTCCACTCCCCCCCCCCCACCCCCTTTTCGCAAACGTATACTGCTCTCCCCTCCTTTTGTTACCTTTTACCTGTTATGGCAATAAATCCTACTGCCAAAAGAAATATACTTTATAGCCTTTTTAATACATGTTGTGGCACTATCATCTCATCTCATATTTTGACCAATGTAGTTGCTATCTATTTCAATTAGATTTTGTTTTCACAACACTGTCCCAAGAAATAATTATTTGATAACAGATGGATGTGTTTGATAAGCTACATTAAAGAAAAAGAAAAGTAAATAAGCTTTCGGAACACAATTCCTTCTTCAGATGGGAGACAAAAAGAAAAAGGATAGGAACGGAAGGGAAAGGTAATTCACGACCTAGGTCATGAGGATGGTGTTTGAGGAGTGTGGAAGTCAGAGATACTGCATATTAGTACTATTTAGTACTGCATATCAGTACTAATATGCAGTATCTCTGACTTCCACACTCCTCAAACTCCACACTCATGACCTAGGTTGTGAATTACCTTTCCCTTCCGTTCCCATCCTTTTTTCTTCCCTTCTCTCCCCCCCTGAAGAAGGAACTGGGTTCCGAAAGCTTGTCCTGTTTTGCCCCTTTTTTTCTTTTTCTTAATTTGTGTCACTATTGGCATTACAGCACAAAGGTAAGTACTGGCCAGCCAATCTATCTCTTTTGAAAAATAATTTATCATCTCTGAGGAGAATTTCCATCATTAATCAAAAAAGTAAATCAGTTAATACTCCTCTCATATTTTCTTTTTACCAATATCACGTATCACATATAATTCTTATATAATTACATGCAACAAATTAAATATTACCTAGTATGTCATGAGATAATTTACCATGGAACAGATGAGAAGATAAAAGAGATAAAAAGTTCTGAGTGATACAGTAAAGTGACAATTTCGAGTAATGCATGAGCCCTACTTTAGCACCCACCACAAAACACTGCATTGGCCGACTATGCATCATTCTATTCTTCTATTATTCTCCTTATTACTCCTCTGTTCATCATTTTCTGCCACACTCCACATCTGCAGTGAATTTTGGCCTGTAGTTTTGTTTTCAAGCTCCTCAGTCCAAGTAATATCATATCTCCTGAACAACCTACTTTGTAGGGTATGTTGGTGAGAACAAGCTTTGTGAAGGTTTGAAATAGTGTCATGGTATAGATACGAAGGCTGTTCAGAAAGTAGGGAACGTTTCCATCTGATGCTGCTAGGCATGCACCGATTTCATGTATTTTGGTATGTGTGTGCTTGGCAGGTCAGTCAGCATCCAGCTGTAACAACAATAATGTCTCTGAAACCCCCTTTTTTTGGATTTTCAAATTTGAAATGTGTGCTGCAATCAAAAATGCCCCCAGTTGTGAGGTGCATCTGTGATATGGTTTTTGTTGACAAGAAACCTAACACCTATAGCCATTTTTCGTGCGAAGTGTATGGAAACAACATAATGTGTGAATGTTCCGTCTGGAAATGGTGCATTCGGTTCAAAAGTGGCAGAACCAATGTTCATGATGATGAGAAGAGTGGACTCCTGAGCATAGTGACTGACAATCTTGTCACTAAAAGTTGATGAAATGATTTGTGTAAACCGTTGCTTCACAATAACAAAGCTTTTGCTTTCTTTTCCACACGTTTCATAGACATTATTGTATGACATTGTCACTCAAAAGCTAGGCAGCAGAATTTTAAGACAAAGAAATTTCAAAGCTTGCTCACTGCTATGATAAATGCCTCAATTTGTTTGGTGGCTATGTGGAAAATTAGTATTGTAGTTGCTCTTTCATATAATAAAATGTTTTTCTCATACTCTTTAAAAAAATTCCAAAACGTTCCCTAATTCCTGAATAGTCCTTTAAGAAGTCATGAAGTGCACTCATTCTAAAATAGTGGCCAAATAAAATTCTACCCTTCTTGTTTTTATCCCCACCCCAAGTCCTTTAGAAGATAGGTGGTTCTTATCCCCTTAGCAATTGTGGCTTAATGGCAAGGAACTGTGTTCCAAGTTTGGTTGAATTGGTCCAGTAGAAGAAGATGTGGGACATACACAGATACAAACCAACATACATACAGTACACACATACAGCGTGATCAGTTGTTAACATAAAAACTTTTGTGCATGTGACTGTACTGTGATGTCTGCTGCGGCAGCCAGTAGGCGATTTGCCAGATGCATCAAAGGTAGCACAGTATGCCATCCAAGCCCTTTCTAATGTATATAACAAACACTTGAGAGTGAAGTAATCACATGTATTAAGTGAGCAGATGCTGGAATTGCCTTCTTTCTTTGTTTGGGCATTTTTGACATCTGCTCAGGAAACTGTTGAATACCTTCTGAAGTCCCCTCCAAGAGATGGCAGTAATTTCTTGACAAATGTTACTTTTAATTCATCTAAAGTGTTTGGATTTGATCTTTATACTTTCTCTTTTAATACTCCCCAAAGATAAAAGTCAGAAGGCATTAAAACAGCGAAATGAGGGAGCCACATGTTGTTAGTGATAGTCCAGTCTTGGAAGACGTCTCAAATTATCCATAATGATAACTTGACTGTATGTGCCATTGCAGAATCCTGCTGAAAAGTCATGAAAGAATATTCTGTCTCAGTTAATTGCACAAAAAAATAGCTCTCACGGTTAACTGTTTCTGAGGTGAAAATAAGGCATATTATTCTCTTACCACTAACAGTGCACCACACACCTAGTTCTTCAACTATAAGTTAGGCTTTTCACAATTCCAGTAACAGTTATTTTGAGAGTTAATATACCCACTTAGTTGGAACCATGATTCATCCAAAAAGAAAATTGGATATGGATCAATTTCTGTCTCATGTACAAATTTTAAAATCCAGTCCCAAAACTGAAACCTTTTCACAGGATTGCCCAGTTCAAGTTCTTGCACAGCAGTTATTTTATGTGGCTATAACTTTGTAGCCATTTGGACAGAGTCATACAAAATTTCCATTTGCTAGGAAAGTCATCAAACTGATTTTCTGGGAGACATTTCAAGAGCATGAACAACATTATCCAAAGTTTCCTCTGTGAGTACTGTACGTAACTGTTACATACCAGGAACACTTCCCAATTTCATAATATTTAATGACCCGTCAATGAATCGTACTCCGATTAAGAACCTGAACATCGGGAAACTCGTCTCTTACTTCTGACACTGATTCTGTATGCACATATGAATCATAAATGAACCCTCTTTGGTGAACAGAATACTTGTATTTCACCTGAAATGGTTGACACTTCACTGAATACACTGTCCTTTCACCAAACATACCGGTGCTGCCTCTTCTAACCTTCTCCACACAAAGACTTCACTCGGTTGGGAAATCTCAATCCTGTCAAAAAAACAAAAACAAAAACTGTCTGGCGGTCACCCATGGGGTTCTGGGCATCGCAGCAGGCATCACCGGCCAGCAGCATGCCACCCAACTGACACCGTGTACATTTTTATAATATGCATATGACATCTCAGCTGTAGATTTCCATATATTTTGGATGATATGTAAGAGAATAGACAGGATTATGATTAGTATGTCTGGCCTGGTAAAGACAATTTCTGTTTATACATTCTTCTTCATAGAGAAACATCATCATTTTGGCATACTTACCCCCCAGACGGGATCCACTTCTTGTGGATAGAGCTGGAAGTACCTTTCACCAAGCTGCAATGGGGGTGCAGTTTTCAACCTGAGATTTGTCCAGCACTGCAGGAATTTAATCACTGATTCAAATGTGTACTGTGCCAGGCGGTCATTCCCGTAATTTGACATATGTGTCATGAATATGTTAATCTGGAACAAGGATATTGTTAATAACAATTACATTGTATGCTAAATGTGACACTGTAATCACACCATGAAATCAATGTGTTAGCACATATTACCTTTTTAATTATGAATATCCTGCATTGGAAGTTCAAGAAATGAAACAGCTCCATCCAGAATAAATGCAAGAAAGAGTCAAATCTAACATTTTTTTTAAAATTTTGTTAATGAACAAATAAGGAACATCTAAAAGAGTCTCCATGTTATTCAATACACTACCTGTAGCACACAGGAAGTGAACGAATCCATCTTAAATCGTGTGTGTGTGTGTGTGTGTGTGTGTGTGTGTGTGTGTGTGTGTGTGCGCGCGCGCGCGCGCGCGCGCTTGCACGCACGCTTATTTTATGCACGAGACTGTAATTTCCACATTCCGTGCTCCCGTGTTTAGATTGATTGTTTACTGATGCGATAATCAGTTGGACAGTCTCATTGTCAAAAGTTCTTGCTGTGTTAAGGCACGAAAACTTTCTGTTGTTGCGACTAGCAGAAAAGTATTGCAGCATCAGTTGCCAATGCGATCAGTAGGCTGTGGCACTGAGAGAGGTTTTGTACCAGTTTGTCATGAGTTTTGTGTGAAGTTTCAAAGTAATTGAGGTTTTTTCAAAATTGAGTACTGTGTGAGGTGATTTTGGACAATGCTGAGAAAGTATAAAAGTAAGAAAGGTGTTCAAGATCGGTGTAATTATGACCCGTAAATTTTAAAGAATGCAGGTTGAGATATTCGGTGTGGCTAATTAACATATAGAAAATCCTTTAATAAATAAAATTCCTTATCTCAGTCCTTATTCCTTATTTTAATTATGGATGTCCTGAAAATATGTTAAAATTCATTAAAATTAAACAGAAAGAAAGCAGAATTTAAAATAAATAAATAAATAAATAAAAATAAATAAATAAAAAGCCAATTTGTGTCCAAAATCACCCCACACTTCGAAACACTAGACAGAGATTGAAAATATACATGTGTCTGAAATAACATCAGTACAAGCAGTGATTTTGGACACTTTATGCGTCTGTCTCGGGCAAAAGTAGATGCACATGGACATTCTGTTTCTAGAATATTTTATTGGTTATACATAAACCCCTCTCCTCCTGTAAAAAACAATTAAATGTGACAAAAGGTGTAGAGAAAATAATCTCAAAACTGACCGAAATCACCCATTTGATGGTACACAAGAAATTTAAGACACTACTACAGAACATTAAGAATGTATGTGTGTGATACAGAGATTACAAAAGAGAAATTGAGGATTAAATAATGTTACTAAAAAAAGTAAATTGTATAAACTCACAGGATTGTAAACTATAGTTTGGAAAAGTTCACCGCCTTGAATAATCTCATCTAGTTTTGTAGGTCCACCAGGATAATCTCGCATCATGATAGTGTGAGTGAAGAGGCCACATGTCTGGCGGGGCAGTACCTGTCCAACAAAACGTTATGTCACATGGTGAAAACAATAATATATAATCAACATATCCTAATCAATGTCTGTCAGCAAATAAAGAAAAAGAGGTACTGTCTTATTTTTTATATATAACATTTGCTGGAGCTAAATAAAAATGAAAAGCACATAATTATCAATCACACCATACACAGTATGTAATTTAACCAAAAGAAAACTGCTTCAGCTCATCAACGTATGCTTTGTATTACTTATGTTTGGACTGTCCTACTTTCAGGCCATCTGGATGAATGGTTTTAGAGTGAAAATCAAAACTGCACCTAACAGAATTGCTTCATGCAATATTAGGCCTATCTATACTGAAATTAGAGTAAAATTCAACATTACATGAAATGTGTTTTGACAGGGCAGCCACATTCGTATATCACAAAATGAGGTTTAATATAATGATGGAAAAACCAGGTTGGAATTCAACAATATAATAAAAACAGTTCGCAACTTGTAATGTTTCTGCATGTTGCACATCCCATACATCACTAGTTATTTAGCATTGCCAACATTACAGACACAACATATTTGGACACCTAAATAAAAGTTCACCGCCAGACAAGTAAAATATCATATTTTCGCACGCTGTTTAAAATACTATTTGTGAAACACATGTAAGAGATAGTATGTTTATTTAAACTTAACGTTTGCTATCATGTTACATAATATTGAACTTTAATACTTTTGTAAATAACAATTACAAATACTAAAAATACATTACACGTAGTAATGGAATATGCTGTTCCCATAAATTTGTGTTCCAATATAAATGTAACAACTTTTCATGTTGTAACTATTACCGTATTTGCTCAAATATAGGCTGCACTGTTTTTTTCCAAATTTTGGCGTACAAAATCATGGTGTGGCCTATAATCGAGATTCAATCCTCCTCCCCCCCCTTCTCCCTCCAACCGCTCCTTTTCCCAAAGTCATTAGTTTCAAAAATTACATACACACTTTTATTTTGGTTTCAGAAATGTAATAAACAAGGTATCTTAAAAAATGCTACAGTAACAGGTTCACAGAACTGCATCTACATTTTGTACATGTTTACGGAAATGGCGCAGGAATTCGTGTAAGTCGATATTTCGATATAAATCGAAAGTTGTCGTTCTGTGCAACAGCCAACAAAAGTTAATGACTGTTTTTTAACATGTCCGAGCGGCCTTAAACAAAAATAGTATGTAACACACACTTCCTAAGCACACAAATGATTTTAATTTGATGCAGTCAATGAAGCTAGTCTTCCACTCTGGGGGACACCACCTTGACGAAGCACTGTCCGTGTGGGTGGAGAGGCTTGCGTATCCGTGTGAAGCAGAGGGCTATATCGAAGGTAGAGAACCTACTGCCGGAAAGGCCTCAGCTGATGGATCAGACCAAGCGTGTCCCACAACGTCCCATCTTCCTTATCCTCTCCCAGTCCTTTCCCAATTCCTTTCCCAACCCAAAGTGTGATGCGATCCGTGCCGAGGGGTGTATGGCACATGGGTGGATGTGTCTCGAACGGAGCCTCAGGGATACCGGGCGACCTCCCTGAGTAAGTAGCCTTGCACCGCGCGGGGTTATCGTGGTGTGGATCATATAAATCCCCAAATCTCGTGGGACTAAGATGAACACAGAGAAAGAAAGTATTTTAAAAAAATCTGAGGGGCAATCTGAGACCTCAGATACTCGGACATCGGGATCAGGACCGATGGAGTGCACTCCTACAAGACCTCCAAAAAAACTGCCTCAGGTCGAAGGGGATACACAGACCCCCTCAACGTCAAAGACAGGTGGCAAGAGGGTTAGGGAGGAATCTAAGACTCCCTCCTCTCTGGACAGGTGTGATCCTAAAAGGCTGAGGGAGGAAATAGGAAAACAGACCTATAGTACTGCAGTCTCGGTCTTTAGACTGGCGGTTGTCCAAGAAGGATACCCACTGGTGAGCATCACCTCGCAGCAGGAGCAGCTTGTGCAGATGGCCCTCTTTGAAGAGATTGGCGTGGACACTGGTCCAGAACCCAAATTCAGAAGGGTCTATCTAGATCATGATGCCCTCATTTTTGTCTGCGACAGGGAGCACTCAGCAGAATGGCTTAAGGACAAGGTGCCCATGATATCCCCGTGGGAAGATGCGAAGCTGCTGGTCAAGACGGCAACCGAACTCCTGAAGACCGCAAAGGTATCAACATGGGTACCAAAGATCCTTAAGGATATCCCTCCAAAGACTCTGTTTGAGAAAATAATGGTCCAGAACCCAAAAGTCTCAACAGAGGATTGGAGGGTAATTAATCAAAAGGTCGTTCTGGAAGGGCGAACCCTGGTGGTGGAGGTCGGAGAGAAGTCCCTGAAGGCAATGCAAGAGCAAGGCCTGAAACTATTTGTAGGGTTCTCACAGGTCGCCGTCATGGTAATCAAAGACCTTAAAGGCAATAATGGAAGCAAGATGGGGACTTGTAGTGCTGCAGATAAACCTGCAGCACAGTAAAGGGGCTACTGCTGCCCTGAGCCGTTGCCTGGGGAGACAAGAGTTGGATGTGGCCCTGATACATGAACCCTATTTATACAAAGGGCCTTGGTGGTACTGGAAGTAAGCTGATTCATGCCAGAAATCTAAAAAACTCCAGAACATGCATTTATGTTAGAAATGGAATACCTTTCATACCAATGATGGATTTTTGTTCTAGGGACTTGGTGACCAACAGGATGCAGCAACGTGAGGAAGGTATCACGAGGGAAATTGTTTTGGCCTCAGCATACCTTCCTTATGAAGACAGCTCTCTTCCTCCTTTGGAAGTGAGGAGACTGACGGAAGCCTGCCATCGGCAAGGTGAGGAACTGTTGGTGGCATGTGATGCCAATGCCCACAATCTATCGTGGGGCAGCAAGGACACCAACAGTAGAGGTGAGCACCTTCTTGAATTTCTCCTATCTAACAACTTGGAGATCCTGAATAGGGGTAATGAACCTACATTCAGGAATAATAGAAGGGAAGAAGTAATTGACATAACTTTTGGTTCCATGATGATGGGAAGTTACGTCAAACAGTGGCATGTGGTCCTGGAGCCATCCTCATCAGATCACATGTACATTAAATTCAAGGTTGAAATGGGAAGCAGACAGACCATGGCCTATAGGAATCCCAGGCAAACGGACTGGGAGACATATAGGAGAGACCTTGACTTCAGCCTATCAGAAATTAAAACTTTGATAAGGAATCCAGCAGAGTTTGAGGAAGTAGCAGAGGCTGTAACCTCTGCTATAGTGACCCCATACCAGGACAACTGCTCAATCACCAAGAAGTGCACAAATAGGAGTGTGCCTTGGTGGAATAATAACCTGGAAATGCAAAGGAAACAGGTACGAAGACTGTTTAACCTTGTGAGGCGCAAAGGACAATGGGCAAAGTATCATGAAGCCCTTACCAATTACAACCTTGCCATCAGACGGGCAAAGGAGGCATCCTGGAAGGTATTCTGTGAGGAAGTGGAGGGCACGGCTGCTCAAGCGAGACTTCATAAAATCCTCACTAGGGTACCAACTAATCCAGGAGGAACAGAGACAACGGTTCTCAGGCCAAGGAGTGTGTCGATTCCAGTAAGGTCTGATGGGCGGTGGGAACATTTCAACCATTCAAGTCACCTGGCCCTGATGGAATCTTTCCAGCTCTCCTGCAACAAGCGGGAGAAAATCTTATTAGATTCCTATGCAGGTTATTCAGGGTTAGCCTAGCAGCAGGACTCATTCCCAATGCCTGGAGGGCAGTGAAGGTTGTCTTCATTCCAAAGCCAAGGAGAATTGATCATACCAAGGCCAAGGATATGAGACCAATCAACCTGTCCTCCTTCATTCTTAAGACATTGGAAAAGCTGGTTAATGTGCATGTTGGAGAAAGGAGGTTAAGTAGGGCTCCTCTACATTCAAACCAACATGCATATCAGCCAGGTAAATCATGTGAGACAGCTCTCCACCAACTCGTTGGGAAGGTGGAGAAAGCACTACACTTTCAGGAAATAGCCCTCTGTATCTTCCTGGACATTGAGGGGGCTTTTAGCAACACAACCTTTGATTCCATGGTTAGGGCAGCAGAGGTGCATGACCTAGGGACCACTATATGTAGGTGGACTACGGCCATGCTCAGTGGAAGAAAGGTAGAGGCTACCATGATGAATGAAAAAATGGTAATCAACACCACTAGGGGTTGCCCGCAAGGAGGAGTTCTTTCCCCTTTATTGTGGAATATAGTGGTGAATGATCTCATTGGAGAATTAAACTCTACGCAGTACTTTTACCAAGGATACGCAGATGATCTTGTCATAGTAATACTTGGCAAATTTGCTGCCACAGTAAAGAATATGGCACAAGGTGCATTGGACATTGCGCAAGACTGGTGCAGAAAACAGGATCTGGTGGTTAGTCCTAAGAAGACTGTTGTTGTACCATTCACACGGAAACGTATCCAACACTCAAGTTGGAATCTAAAGCTTTTCAATGAAGCGCTACCTGTGAAGGGGACAGTGAAATATCTAAATATCTAGGGGTTACCCTAGATGAGAAACTGACATGGACCCTCACATTAGGAATATTTGCTCCAAGGCAAAAGGTACTCTAGTAAGTACCAGGAGAGCTTGTGGCAAAAATTGGGGCCTGAGCCCCCCCCCCCCCCTCTCTCTCTCTCTCTCTCTCTCTCTCACACACACACACACACACACACACACACACACACACACACACACACCATAGAACCTATTTTCTCACCACACACCTACGCTATACAATGCTTGAAATGCCCGGTAACTCGTCTTGGTTCGGCATCCCCTCACTTGGGGTGCCTGGATCTGGCTGTCGTCTCACTTTCTTATTCGTTGATTTACAGTTTTGCATATTTGTTTTGAGTTTATTGAAAAGAGAACATTATTTCGTTAACATTGTGTTTCTGATTACAAAAAAAGATCAATTATACAAAAAAATAAATAAAATTAAAATTACAAAACCTGCAGCCTATACTCGAGATTGTTTTTCCCCCTTATAATCTCGTGTCAAAAGTTTAGGTGCAGCCTATATTCTCACGCAGCCTATATTCGCGCAAATATGGTATTACATATTAACCTTTTGTTTAAATAAATTGGGGCAGACCATGTTTTATATATCCTAAATCAAATACTTATTATGATTTTGTCACTCATTTCAACTATCTCTCCAACACTAAGAAGTTATTGCCTAAATCAAGAAAAACTATTACGACTTTAAACAAATCCGTATTTATAAAAAATTAAACCACAAATTGAAAGTCTAAATAACAAAATACCAAAACATTAATTACAAATTATGGACTTACCTACGTAAAAATCATGAACAGAACCAATAATTTGAGTAGGCCTAATATGTGAACTTATGAAATCATGTGAATACTTGTTATTTATATGACTAGTTTAAATGAAATTACCATAACTGAATACAACCACACGGCCAAAATAGATTATTGTTGTGAAGAGGAGATTAAGACAAAATTTATAACTTATTTTTTATCTCAGTTTAACATGTGTATAAAACAGTATCCTAATAGTTTTCATGTTTATGCAGTACTCTGTCAAATATTTGGACAGAAGACATATTGTTGCAGAAGATCTTTAACTGTGTTCACGAGCAGATGTTTTTGTCTCGTTGTCCCTTAAAATGTATTGACCTGCAACCAGTATGAAAATGTTTTTTATTCAAATGTTTGTTAAGCTTATGGGACTTAACTACGGGGTCATCAGTCCCTAAACTTACAAACTACTTATAAACTACCTTATACTAAAGACGGCACAAATATCCATGTCCGAGGGGGGATTCGAACCCCCGACCGTAGTGGCCGTGCAGACCGTGACTGAAGCGCCTCAGTCTCCTCGGCCACCGCAGCCGGCATGTTTTTTTATATAAATAAACTTATATATATCTCTACAAGAGTTTGTCATTTAACCTCAATCACCTTTCATTATCATGTATTAGGTGAACTATATTGCTGCGAGATCCTGGATCGACGGATTATTTCAATGCAACCAGCCATCTAATAAAAGTTAAGTTGTTTTCTTTAATAGTGTGCCCCACCACACTCGCATGTCCTAATAAAACTGTCTCGTAGTTCAGGGACAGTTTGTCCAGACCTTTTATAGTGTGCGGCAAAGGGAAGGACTCTTACAAACTCACCACAAATATGCAATGACAATATGTGATGGGCACATGAAAAAGTCACTCACATCCACACTTAAGCTATTTGCCATGGCCTTCTTCAGAATAAAGAACATTCACACTTCACAGTCTCATCCCTGGCTGCAGCACTCTGAATGATTCAGAGTTCGACAGCCAGAGAAGATGCTTGTGTGACTGAAGTGTGCCTATGCGAATGCTCTTTATTCTGAAGACCAATGCCGACAGCTAAGTGTTGTTCATGTGCTGCCTGTCACAGCTCATTGTTATGTCTTTGTGACGAGTTGTAAACTGTCATTATTATATCGACAAAATGAGATTTCATGAACATTATGATATCTTTTGTTAACATATATGAATTGAATGAAGGGTTAGGTAAATAGAGTAGGAAAGTTTTTTGTCTACCTAAAAACTACACACAAATCATTTGATAAAATGATGACATGATGAATGTCAGTTTTCGTGACTAACAATTACTTCCTTTGAAGTATTTTTTTAATTTGGCTTTACACATAATTTTCTTACCAGCTATTGTTTTCTACTGATCTAAACATTATCAGCGAGTATAAAATTGTCAAATTATAAAATGTTTCAAAAATCTTTTGTTTTAATACTTCACTTACAAATATCAGAAGAAGCTGAAGTACACACATGATGGCCACCATTTTTTAAACCACTCATTTCTCTTGTGGGAGAATTGATGGCATTTGCTTTGTTTAACAGACAAGAACTTGTATGGCACAATTCTTCTTCTTAATGTTTTCAAATTTCTCTTGCCATCAGATACAAACTGTTTCTAAAAGTAAAATATCTGCAAATCCAATTTCTACCAAAAATTGTTGAGAGCACTTGCTCCATGTTGTGGAAAACTGCATTAAACTTAAATACTCATTACATAATGAAGTAATAATTAACAAAATTTATATTAAAGATTTCCAAATATAACACAAAATTTACCCTGATGTCAGTATTTTTAAGGCAGTAAAAAAACTCACGAACTCTCATTTCTTCATTATAATTGTTCAGTTTATTCCATAAAGACAATACCGTCAATTCAAAACTACTTTTAAGGTGCACACAATTAGTTTCCTACCATTATGTTCCGGTGAATGAAACCGCGTCTTAGCCTCGCCGGTCGCAGGTGGGGGTACTCCTCTGTGGAGGTCACTCGAACGTTCCACACCTTCTTCCAGGCCTCGTACAGTATCTCATGCACGGGATAGACTCCTGAGTGATGTGGTGCTATGGAATACCCCGAGTCCACTGGAATACCGTGTTCCTGTCAGAAATGAAGTGAAACACATGTCGGAAACATTTTTGTAAAAGCCAATAGGGAAAATTACATAAATATTAATAGTTTATCAATTATGAGACAGAATGGTAGCTAGTACTTTCCTTGGTTAGGAAAATATGTAGTTTTTTGTAGTGAAACAAATACACTACATTGCTTCCTCTATTGGGACAAGATAACCAAATGTTGCTTTGAGTGAGATTAAAGACCCTATAGGACGTATATTGTCCGAGGATTCTCCGTTTTTCAGACGGGTGCAAGTTACCTGTCACACAGGTTACTTGCAGGGTGATCAAGAGGAGCATGAGCTTCCATGAATAGTCAGTAAAGAGACGGAGCCTCTCATTATTGTTCTTTTGTTTTTTATGTATTATTCAGTTGTTAATGATTGTATAGTCTGGAGTTTGAACGTGTTGGATGTGACTCTCCTTATGTAAATGTGTAATAAGGAGCATTTTCAGAAGAGACATTGTAGTTGGGTTACAATAAAGTCCTATCTATATGAAAGTTTAAAACAAAGTAACTCATTATTTATGGCAAAACTGAGTTCTTTTGAGCTAGTGTTAATCTTCATTATCTTCAGGTGCCTTTAATTAATGGAGAAGAAGTCCAAGTTCTAATATTTATGTGAAGAAGAATACTGATGAGGGCATAGTAAGACTGGACCTCAGATACTTACCATTTAATGAGAGAAACATAATGTGTATGAAGTGTATTCTCCAAATAAAGCACAGTCTTGGAGACATTTCAACTGCTGACAGACATGAGACAAAAAAGTAACGGCAAAGGCATAATTTCTTTCTACTTAATTATGACGTACCTTACCTTAATATACATGTTTTGCAAATGTCTTTCTAGTGTCGTTACATTTAATCTGTCCACTTTCGTAATATTGAAGTATAAATTCAAAATCCGCCAAATATGACACATTTGGTTCCAATAGCCTGAATTGGAGACTACACAACACAATGTTCATTTGTTGCAGAGCACGTGATTATGCCGTCAGCGAATCACAACACAAAGGAAGAGTATCGTCGTCAGCCAATGGTAACCAAACCTTACCACCGCAGTAACATGCAAATAAGAATTTTTGACATTGGAAATTAAATATGCGGTAATGTGTTTTATAGACAAAAGCACTCAATGTTTACAAGATGTAAAAATTAACTTTTTAACATGAAGTTTCAATTATTTTATTTTCGAAATCACTTGATTACACTTTCAGACAGATGATAAAATAAATAAAACATGCTGTACCTGCTCTATGGGTGACAGGTTCTTGTATGTACCCTTGTCCAGTCAGTAACAGTAATTGGCCTCATAATATGAAGATTTAGAATTAGTAGATGACTGTTTCATATATATAAAATAAATAAAACATGCTATAGTACTATACGGTTGACAGGATCAGTGATACTAAATCTTCATTTTACGAGGCCAATTACTGTTACTGACTGGACAAGAGTATATACAAGAACCTGTCAACCATAGAGCAGGTATAGCATGTTTTATTTATTTTATCATTGTCTGAAAGTGTAATCAAGTGATTTCAAAAATAAAATAATTGAAACTTCATGTTAAAACATTAATTTTCACATCTTGTAAACATTGCATGCTTTCGCCTATGCAACGCATTACCGCATATTTAATATCCAATGTCAAAAATTCTTATTTGCATGTTGCCACGGCGGTAAGGTTCAGTTACCATTGGTTGATGACGAGTTATCCCTACAGCACAACCTAAGGTCCCGCAACCATCCTGGCCTCAACCTCAGATAACCTAACATCCTACATTCGGAAGCCTAGGAAATGCTCAACCAAACTCCAAACATTGACTGGTGCCGAAAATGCTCTGCCACTGTGGATGCAGTCTTTTTTGTTTTAGTCTCCAATGTATATGAAGAGTGCTTCATGTAAAATTCAGAATCTGAAGGTAACAGGAGGTAGATGACATGTATCACTGTGAATGGGAAACTCTTATAGTTAGCGTTACACAACTATCTGATTGTTACTGAGTTCTTGGCTGCTACGGTATAGCCACACAGCACGGGATCCTTATCTCATAGAATTGATGGAGAACACCATAAAAGTACAAAGAAGTGCAACTCATTACACATTATTGTGATAAAGTAGAAAGAGTATCATGGAAACACTTCATGAAAATCATTAAAATAAAAGTAACAACAATGGAATGTCCAGTAAGGAATGTTAATAATAATATGTAGATAGGGAACAACTCACTGTGAGTTATTATTATTAAAACAAAAGTGTTTTACACCATTGCGAAACCTCTTTATGGAACTACAACTGGCAATTTTCTTTGCGGAATTTGAAAATATTTTGTCACCAGCCACTTACATGATCATTGTAATAAAATAATAGAAAACAGAATCCACACAGAAAGATTTAAGCACTCATTTTTCCCTGTGAGGTATTGGAGATAGTGGAGTGGTAGAGTAATAGTCTCAAAAGTTTGACAAACCCTATGCCAGCACTTAATTGTGAATCACAGCAGAATAATGTAGATGTAGAAGTATAGACCCTTTTAGATTCCCTTAATAATAGCATACGATTTACATGAATGCTATCTCCTTTCACCTTCTCATTAAAATTACAAGGCAGAAAATATATGTATTTCAAAACAAGTCAGAGACCATTACTAAAGCTCATTATCAGTCAGTCCAGTGGCAGCTGCCACCAGTGCCACATCGTAAACAGCGCTAAGTATCTTAATTTAATTTGTGCCAAATTTAATTTGCCAGTCTAGTTCATTTTTGTTAGTACTTCAGTTTTAAGAGGTTTATTCATGCGTACTTGGCAGATTTCGTTTGTACTACTGTTTTAATAGTTTATTATATCATATTTGATAATTACCGTTGTTTAGTCTTCTTCTTTGACTGGTGTATTTCAAAACAAGGCTGAGATCGTTACTAAAGCTCGTTATCAGTCAGTCCAGTGCCAGCTGCCACCAGTGCCACATCGTAAACAGCACTAAGCTTGTTTGATAATGGTGTATTCCACAGATATTCTTATTTTGAAAACTGCCGGACCCAGTTTTGTTGATTTGATAGCGTAGTTCCCACTGACCACAGTTTAGTCAGCAGCCAGCCCCTTTTATTAGAGTACTAGGCTACTTCAAAGTTGATTATCTAGTTTTCTACTTTCTGCAGTTAACTGTACCAATAGGATGGATAGGATGTGTGCCTGCTGTGTGCGGACGCAGGAGGAGTTCGCCACAGTTCGCGAACAGCTGAGCGTGCTGTTGGCTAAGGTCCGCCGTCTTCAGGCTGCTGTCTCGGGGTGCAGCGATGGTGGGGAGTCTGGTGCGTTGAGTGGGACACCTCAGGTGTCTCATGCTTCACTCTCTGTCCCTGCTACCGAGGCACCTTCAGGTGTACCAGACGTCGTCGAGCCGCCTTCTCCGCAAGGGAAGTGGCGGGTTGTACGGCGTTCGCGTCACTCGAGGCGGAAGGCCAATGTGGAGGCTGGACGTCCGTCCGCGGCCGGTTGTCCTGTGAGTGAACGTGTGGCCACTCCTTCAGCAGGGACCGAGCAGGTGCACGGGGGGAGGGGATTATTAGTTATTGGGAGCTCCAATGTTAGGAGCGTGATGGAGCCCATTAGGCAGATAGTGTCGAGATCCAGAAAGAATTCCAACGTGCACTCAGTGTGTCTGCCGGGGGGCCTCATCCGAGATGTGGAGACGGCCTTGCCAGCGGCTATCGAGGCCGCGGGGTGCAGTCAACTGCGAGTTGTAGCTCACATCGGCACCAATGACGCTTGTTGCTTGGGTTCTGAGGACATCCTCAGGTCCTATGAGCAGCTGGCGGAATTGGTGAAGGCTGCTGCCGTCGCACGCAGGATACAAGAAGAGCTGTCGATTTGTAGCATTGTTCCCAGGGTTGATCGGGGTCCTTTGGTTTGGAGCCGTGTGGAGGGTCTGAACCAGAGGCTTCGCCGACTGTGTGACAGTCATGGCTGCAGATTTCTGGATCTGCGTTATCGGGTGGGGAATTTTAGGGTGCCACTATATATATCAGGGGTGCACTACACTAAGCAAGCGGCTACTCGGGTAGCAGAGTAGTTGTGGAGTGCACATGGGGGTTTTTTACGCTAGGCGCTAACTCTGATGAGCACTCGCCTGTCAGCAGTCAAACAGCGAATTCAGGCCATGTTCGGAACAAAAATTCGAACATCAAAATATTAGCCGCAAACATACAGAGTATTAGAAACAAAGTTCCCGAATTTGCCGCACTGCATGGAAGTTATTGCGCTCAGATATAGGCACCAACAGCTGGCTAAATCATGATGTGGCAAGTTCAGAAATATTTAGCGAAGCATGGAATGTATATCGGAAAGATAGATTGGATACAACTGGAGGAAGAGTGTTCATCGCTGTGGACAAAGATATTGTTTCTACGGAGATCGAGGTTGAAAGTAACTGTGAAGTTATCTTGGTACGTATAACAGGTCTAAAAGAAGTAAAGTTAATAGTTGGGTGTTTCTACCGGCCCCCCAGTGCCGCTGTAGCAGTTTTATAATCATTCAAAGAAAGTCTACACCAGGTAGTGCATAGGTATCTGGGCCATGTAATATTAGTCGGAGGAGACTTCAACCTTAAGAGTATAGATTGGGACCTTGCTAATTACATTTCAGGAGGTACAGACAAGCAGTCTTGCGAGCTACTTTTGGACACATTCTCTGAAAGCTGTCTAGAGCAGTTAAACCGGCAACCCACGTGCAATGGAAATATTCTAGACCTTATAGCCACAAACAGGCCTGACCTTATTAACGATGTCTGTGTAGAGACAGGAATTAGTGATCATGATATCGTCATAGCGTCGATGGTGACCAAAGTTCATAAACCAATCAAGAAGGCTAGGAGTGTGTTTTTGTTGGGGAGAGCCGATAAGCAAATGTTACGATCGCACTTAGAAAATGAATGGGCATCGTTTAATTCCGGGACTTTGGATGAAGAGGAATTGTGGACTAAATTTAAGTGCATTGTTAATAAAGGGTTAGAGAAATATGTGCCAGTAAAGACGATTAAGGATGGAAAAGATCCACCGTGGTATAATAATAATGTTAGAAAGCTGCTGAGAAATCAAAGGCTGTTGCTCTCTCGATTCAAAAAAGAACATGCAAATGATGACAGGCAATAGTTAGTAGAGATTTGAGCGTCTATAAAAAGATCAATGTGAGAAGCATACAATAATTATCACAGCCATACCTTAGCAAAAGATCTTTCCGAGAACCCGAAAAAATTCGGGTCCTATGTAAAATCGATAAGCGGGTCAAATCCCACTGTCCAGTCACTCGTTGATCATTCCGGGGCAGTAATAGAAGAAAGCAAACGGAAAGCTGAAGTTCTAAATTTAACCTTTAAGAAATCTTTCACGCAGGAGAACCGCACAGATGTACTATCATTTGATCAACGTACTAATTCCAAAATGGGGGACATAGCAATAGGTATTTCCAGTGTAGAGAAGCAGCTGAGAGAGCTAAATACTAAAAAGTCTGCTGGTCCGGATGGAATACCAGTTTGGTTTTACAAAGACTATTCTGCGGCATTGGCCCCCTACTTAGCTTGCATTTATCACAAATCTTTAATTCAGCGCAAAGTTCCTAGTGATTGGAAAAAAGCGCAGGTGATTCCCGGTTATAAGAAAGGAAAGAGAACTGACCCACACAATTACAGGCCAATATCGTTGACAATATCGATGAATCAGCACGGGTTTAGGAAACATCATTTATGTGAAACTCAGCTTGCCCTTTTCTCACATGACATCCTGTGAGCCAAGGATGAAGGGCAACAGGCGGATTGTGTTTTTCTCGACTTCAAAAGACGTTCGACGTAGTGCCACACTGCAGACTGCTAACGAAGATACGAGCTTATGGAATAGGTTCACAGATTTGTGACTGGCTGGAAGACTTCCTAAGTAATAGAACACAGTACGTTGTTCTCGACGGCGAGTGTTCATCAGAGATGAGCGTATCGTCAGGCTTGCCCCAGGGGAGTGTGATAGGACCGCTACTATTTTCTATCTATATGAATGATCTGACGGACAGAGTAAGTCATAATTTGCGGCTGTTTGCTGATGACGCTGTGGTGTATGGGAGGATGTCGTCTGTAACTGACTGTAATAGCATACAGGTTGACTTAGACAAAATTTCTAGTTGGTGCGAAGAATGGCAGCTAGCTCTCAATGTAGAAAAATGTAAGGTGATGCGCATGAGTAGAAAAAACAATCCTATAATGTTCAAATACAGCATTAGTAGTGAGCTTCTTGATACTGTCACGTTGTTCGAATATATAGGCGTAACATTGCAGAGCGATATGAAATGGAACGAACATGTAAGGACAGTTGTGAGTCAGACGGACAGCCGACTTCGGTTTAGTGGGAGAATTTTGGGAAGATGTACTTCACCTGTAAAGGAGACCGCACATAAAATGCTTGTACAACCACGTCTTGAGTATTGCTCAATTATTTGCGACCCGCAGCAGATCAGTTTAAAGGCAGACATAGAGGCGGTTCAGAGGCGAGCAGCTAGATTTATTACTGGTAGGTTCGACCAATGCGCGAGTGTCACGGAAATGCTCCAGCAACTCAATTGGGGATCGCTGGAAGAAAGGCAACATTATTACCGTGAATTTCTGTTGAGGAAATTTAGAGGACCAGACTTTGAAGGTGAGTGTAGTACGATCTTTTTGCCACCTACTTACATTTCATGTAAAGATCACAAGGACAAGATAAGAGAAATTAGGGCTTGTATGGAGGCATATAGGCATTCTTTTTTTCCTTTTTCCATTTGGGAGTGGAATAGGAAAGGAAATTCCTAATAGTGGTGTCTCACTAGTCAAAAGGGCACGCCACCTACTTTCGCCACGCGCCGCCATGCACGCACGGCGCGGCGTTCTTACGACGACAGCCACGAGTGCCCTCTGCTACAACTCCGCTCGTGGCCACCACTGAATGACATCGTTCACTAGGGACTGAGATAGGAACCAGCTAACACTTCAGAATCAGATAGGCACCAGTGAAGACTTGGCTATCTGACAGGCACTAGGCAGGCCTCTAGCTCAACTATGTATCAGCCTTCTGCAGTACTGAGCTATGTAAAAGTTAAGTATTGTATAAATTCTGTGCAATATATATCTCGTTCTAATTTACTCTAGTGTTTCTAGTTTCTGCTGTCCCACTGGCTGCTCACCTCCATACCTGCACAAGCGTGCATCCTTTATTCCTTTGTCGGTCATTCTACTCGGCCACCGACACCTATGACGGAAACGAGACACACAAGCGGCGACGAGGCTGGGACACAAAAAGTACCCTCCGCCATGCATCTTACGGTGAATTGCGGAGTATGTATGTAGATGTAGATATGTATCCTAGTTGCCTAACATGTTGCATCATCTCTAGAGGATAGCAGACTGAGCACCTGTCGGCCAAACTGAGTGGTGGTGGCCGGACTGGCAGCCTAGGATAATAACATCCATACAATGCAATGCTTTGGCACGGCAGTTGGCCATCAGACACAACTGACTCAGTGGTTCTCTAATGCCAGCCAATGGCTGCCCCACTTTATTATGCTGTGTACCAATGCATTCCCAGTGTTGAGCAGCACCACTGGTGGGGCAGCCAGCTGAGACATCTGGCAACCTAAAGTAACGACGGTCTAACATGGCGTAGACAGTAGAAATGACATGTGAACACGATATGCTACCAGAACTATGAGTACAGAAGAGAATCATGCTCCACTAGTTGACACCCAAAAGTAGCTTTAACTGAGTCATCACAGATACAAAGAGAGGGGCTGTACCTTGGCAAACTGCTTGTTGAGTGCCATGTCGAGCTCCAGCTGTGTGAGGTTGTCATACAGATGTGGCTGCTGATGGTTCCACATGTGGCTGAACCACATGAAGCTCCCGACGTTTTCTGAAAAAACAGTATGAATTAGTACATGCATTTCACAGACAGAAAGAAGGAAGAAGTCACACAGTATATATGGAGAATGAAAAGAAAGAGGGAGGGTGCAACGGAACAGTGGAATGGAAAGCAGGGTCAAGAAAGCTCATACAATGAAGAAAAGAGACAGCATTCAGTATTGTGATGATGACCAACACAGTGGCAACACACTTCTACAGCTGACTCCCTAACAGTTGCAGTAAGTTGGTCGTGACAGCTATGTGCGGCTACTGTCACTAATTAATATAGTGAGGACAGTTTACAACTCACCGCAAAGACGTGGCGACGAGCTGCGACAGGCACATACAAAAGACACACACATACAACACATTAAGCTATCGGCCATGGCCTTCTTCAGAAATAGAGCACTCATGCAATCACACAACACAGTCATACAACCATCACCTCCGACTGCCACACTTCAAATCACGCTCTGCAGCGAATCGGGGACGGGAGGGGAGGGGAGGGAGAGGGGATAGAAAGGTTACCACACGGTGGTGGGGATGGGTTAGATGGGAATAACGAGATGCAGCTTAGGAATGGAGTGGGGAGGCGGGTGAGGGGAGAAAATAAAATAAAATAAAGTTATATATATATATATATATATATATATATATATATATATATATATATATATAAAACACTGCAAGTGCACAAGACCACATACACACACACATACACATGCACGCGCACGCACACACACACACACACACACACACACACACACACACGATCACACATTCACACACCACTCAAATCAGGCGAGGTTTGGGATAAAGAGGTAGGAACTGTAAGGTATGGAAAAAAATATATATAGGGAAGTTATCGTAGGTTGAGGCCTGGTTGATTTCGGGATCGGAGAATGTATTGTAGGGATAACTCCCATCTGTGCAGTTCAGAAAAGCTGTTGGTGGATGGGAGGATCCAGATGGCCCGGGTTGTGAAGCAGCCATTGAAATCAAGCATGTGCTCCGCTGCATGCTGTGCCACAGGGTGGTCCACCTTGTTTTTGGCCACAGTTTGGCGGTGGCCATTCATCCTAATGGACAGCTGGTTGGTGGTCATGCCAATATAGAAAGCTGTACAGTGCTGGCAGCACAGTTGGTAAATTACGTGGCTGCTTTCACAAGTGGCCCGGCCTCTGATAGGGTAGGATAAGCCTGTGACAGGACTGGAATAGGAAGTGCTGGGTGGGTGGATTGGACAGGTCTTGCAGCGGGGTCTTCCACAAGGATATGATCCCTGTGGCAGTGAGCTGGGTTTCGGGGTGGCATAAGGATGAACTAGGATGTTGTGAAGGTTGGGAGGGCGACGGAACACCACTTTAGGAGGGGTGGGAAGGATCTTGGGCAGGATGTCTCTCATTTCAGGGCATGAGGATAGAAAATCAAAACCTTGACGAAGGATGGAATTTAGTTGTTCGAGACCAGGGTAGTACTGGGTGACAAGGGGAGCGCTCTTTTGTGGATGGTTACTAGTGTTAGGAAGAGGATTTGGAGTGTGTGAGGATATGGCACGGGAGATTTGTTTGCGGACTAGGTCTGTGGGGTAGTTTCTGTTTGTGAAGGCCTTTGTGAGACCTTCAGCATATTCAGAAAGGGAATTCTTGTCACTGCAGATATGCCGTCCACGGGTGGCCAGGCTGTAAGGGAGGGATTTTTTGACGTGGAAGGGATGGCAACTGTCAAAATGTAGGTACTGTTGGTGGTTGGTAGGTTTAATATGGACGGAAGTGTGGATGGAGCCATCAGTGAGGTGGAGGTTGACATCCAGGAATGTGGCATGGTTGGTTGAGGAAGACCAGGTGAAGTGGATGGGAGAGAAGGAATTGAGGTTCTGAAGAAAGGAGGATAGGGTGTCCTGGCCGTGAGTCCAGATCATGAAAATATCATCAATGAACCGGAACCAGGCCAGAGGCTTGAGGTTTTGGGATGCTAGGAAGGATTCCTCCAGACGGCCCATGAACAGGTTGGCATAGGCGGGTGCCATGCGGGTGCCCATGGCTGTGCCTTGGATTTGATGGTAAACTTTCCCCTCAAAGGAAAAGTAGTTGTTAAGTAGGATGAAATTGGTAAGGGTTATGAGGAATGAGGTATCAGGCTTGCGCTCAGAGGGACGTTGGGAGAGGTAGTGCTCCAGAGCAGCAAGGCCATGGGCATGTGGGATGTTGGTGTATAGGGAGGTGGCATCCACTGTGACAAGTAAAGATCCAGGAGGCAAAGGGGTGGGAATGGTGGAGAGTCGGTGAAGGAAGTGGTTGGTATCCTTGATGTGGGAAGGTAGATTTTGGACAATAGGTTGGAGGTGTTGGTCAACTAGGGCTGAAATTCGTTCGGTAGGCGCACAGTAACCAGCCACAATAGGGCGTCCAGGATTATTAGGTTTGTGGATTTTTGGGAGCATGTAAAAGGTGGGTGTGCGGGGTGCTGCTGGGGTGAGGAGGGAGATGGATTCAGGGGAGAGTTTCTGGGAGGGGCCATAGGATTTTAGTAGGGATTGGAGATCTTGTTGGACTTTGGGGATGGGGTCAATCTGGCACAACTTGTAGGTGGAGGAGTCAGATAGTTTAATTAACAACTACTTTTCCTTTGAGGGGAAAGTTTACCATCAAATCCAAGGCACAGCCATGGGCACCCGCATGGCACCCGCCTATGCCAACCTGTTCATGGGCCGTCTGGAGGAATCCTTCCTAGCATCCCAAAACCTCAAGCCTCTGGCCTGGTTCCGGTTCATTGATGATATTTTCATGATCTGGACTCACGGCCAGGACACCCTATCCTCCTTTCTTCAGAACCTCAATTCCTTCTCTCCCATCCACTTCACCTGGTCTTCCTCAACCAACCATGCCACATTCCTGGATGTCAACCTCCACCTCACTGATGGCTCCATCCACACTTCCGTCCATATTAAACCTACCAACCACCAACAGTACCTACATTTTGACAGTTGCCATCCCTTCCACGTCAAAAAATCCCTCCCTTACAGCCTGGCCACCCGTGGACGGCATATCTGCAGTGACAAGAATTCCCTTTCTGAATATGCTGAAGGTCTCACAAAGGCCTTCACAAACAGAAACTACCCCACAGACCTAGTCCGCAAACAAATCTCCCGTGCCATATCCTCACACACCCCAAATCCTCTTCCTAACACTAGTAACCATCCACAAAAGAGCGCTCCCCTTGTCACCCAGTACTACCCTGGTCTCGAACAACTAAATTCCATCCTTCGCCAAGGTTTTGATTTTCTATCCTCATGCCCTGAAATGAGAGACATCCTGCTCAAGATCCTTCCCACCCCTCCTAAAGTGGTGTTCCGTCGCCCTCCCAACCTTCACAACATCCTAGTTCATCCTTATGCCACCCCGAAACCCAGCTCACTGCCACAGGGATCATATCCTTGTGGAAGACCCCGCTGCAAGACCTGTCCAATCCACCCACCCAGCACTTCCTATTCCAGTCCTGTCACAGGCTTATCCTACCCTATCAGAGGCCGGGCCACTTGTGAAAGCAGCCACGTAATTTACCAACTGTGCTGCAAGCACTGTACAGCTTTCTATATTGGCATGACCACCAACCAGCTGTCCATTAGGATGAATGGCCACCGCCAAACTGTGGCCAAAAACAAGGTGGACCACCCTGTGGCACAGCATGCAGCGGAGCACATGCTTGATTTCAATGGCTGCTTCACAACCCGGGCCATCTGGATCCTCCCATCCACCAACAGCTTTTCTGAACTGCACAGATGGGAGTTATCCCTACAATACATTCTCCGATCCCGAAATCAACCAGGCCTCAACCTACGATAACTTCCCTATATATATTTTTTTCCATACCTTACAGTTCCTACCTCTTTATCCCAAACCTCGCCTGATTTGAGTGGTGTGTGAATGTGTGATCGTGTGTGTGTGTGTGTGTGTGTGTGTGTGTGTGTGTGTGTGTGTGTGTGTGTGTGCGCGCGCGCGCGCGTGCGCGTGCATGTGTATGTGTGTGTGTATGTGGTCTTGTGCACTTGCAGTGTTTTATATATATATATATATATATATATATATATATATATATATATATATATATATATATATAACTTTATTTTATTTTATTTTCTCCCCTCACCCGCCTCCCCACTCCATTCCTAAGCTGCATTTAGTTATTCCCATCTAACCCATCCCCACCACCGTGTCGTAACCTTTCTATCCCCTCTCCCTCCCCTCCCCTCCCGTCCCCGATTCGCTGCAGAGCGTGATTTGAAGTGTGGCAGTCGGAGGTGATGGTTGTATGACTGTGTTGTGTGATTGCATGAGTGCTCTATTTCTGAAGAAGGCCATGGCCGATAGCTTAATGTGTTGTATGTGTGTGTCTTTTGTATGTGCCTGTCGCAGCTCGTCGCCACGTCTTTACGGTGAGTTGTAAACTGTCCTCACTATATTATTTATTCCAACCTGGACTTTCCATTATTATACTGTCACTAATTGTGTTAAATACAATTTTTTCATGTCTATATGACAATTCAACATTATAGTTTTTGCATCAAGCACTTTGCACTTGATGTAACTCTTCATGCTTTCCCAGCCATGTAGTAACATCTTGGGTTTTTGGCTGCTCTGCCAGATCTCAGTGCCATACTTGTACAATTATGTAGCTCATATTCTTCATCAGATATGACCTGAAGCAGGTGAAAAAAGTTACAGGTCACACTTGATGAAGGTTACAAGCTACGTAACTGAAATAATGTGCAAGCACGACACTGATATCCAGCAGAACACCCAACAATCGAGGATGTCAGTTTGCTCTTAGTTAAAAGCTTGCAACATTGCTGAAAGTTGTCAGGGCTCAACTCACATTAATACAAGTATAGTAACCTGTTACTGAGCACGACTCTCCAGCACTACTAGAGGGTCTTCTGTGGTTACAATAAGGTGCTTTCCAGAAATTTTCTCTGTAGGCATACAAACCTTCTCTAAAAAGTATGTTACCAACCTTTTAGACATAAGCTCTGTGATGGCCCGTGACCATACAATATGAGAGTGCATTTGCCATGTATTACTTGCTGCATCCACCTGCTAGAAGGGTCCTCCTCCTCCTCCTCCTACTCCTCCTCCTCCTGACGATACACCTGGTGCTAGTCACAGACAAGAAAGCAGGTCCAGATAAAAGCTTTTTCCAGCCTGGTCTCACCAGTTCATGCCTATCTTACACAGAGGACGTTTGCCGTGCCGAACGGTGTGCCACGTGACCGAGCTGGGGCTCCCTTCGACCCCTGCAACCCGTGCCTGTGGTTTGCTTCTGCTGAGTCATTTCTCCGGCTGCAGAATCACCCACAATGCCACCAAATTGGCGATGGTGGTCAGCCAGCTGGACCCGACACGCGCAATGGAATTCTGTGATGTCATCTCGTCAGCCCCCAGCTACCGAGCGCTAAAAGACCCTGGGGGCACTGCCAGGTGAAACAATTGACATCTTCTGAAATGCAGCATGCCCAGATCCTCCTTTCTCCACAACAGTGCGGAGACCAGTTACCCTTGCAAATTCTATGCCACCTCCAAAGCTGGACGTAACTCACACAGTGTCAGATGGCTTCCTTTCACATCTTTCTGGCTCGCCTCCCAATGCCAATTCTGTTGGCAGTGACGACACATGCCAATCCGTCACTTACGGATGCCGCCAACCTCGCTAACGTGGTGCACGAGACCTGACCACTGCTACAGTGGACCACCTGCATGCCCACCCCCATCCAGCACCCACGACTGGACATCACAGACCAACCACCTCTCTACAAGCTACGACTCTCCTCTCGACTAAGAGTTATCCACCTTCCCTTAGCGACTCTTAAGACACCTCAGTGCTGCCGACCCCATTCTCCTCCCAGGGGTGAGTAACTCCACCGTGACTACTTATGGTGTGCATCATTGTGTACTTGACCGGGATCTGCAACAGAACTTGCTCTAAACTTTCACTCACTGATGTCACTGACTCTATCATTGGAGCACACTGCATCAGCCACACTGTTTGCTTCTCGACATTGCTGGCCACCGTCTCGTCAACAGTGACACCAAAAGGCCAAATTAATTGCACCTCATATTTCGCTGCTTCCTTTGACATGAAGCAAGTAACATATTCTGGCGCCTTCATTGACCTCCTGGTGGTGTATTCCAATCTCTCACGCCCGAGCACAGCGCCCCTGGAGGTCCACCAAACTCAAAGTCACCGAGGGCAAGTTTTATTAGTTGCTTGCTGCCAGTGTCCTGCACCTGCCAAATAGTCCGTGGGTGGCAGCCCTTCACTTTATGGAGGAGGGCAGCTCCTGGCACCCTTGTGACAATTACTGGGGGCACAATATGTGCACCATTCCTGACCATTACCCAGTGCTGCTCCTGCAGAACAACAACAATGCTCTGACCGGCTCCATAATTTTCAGCACAACTGACTGTGTAAAGCTTTAGAATCAAAATCCCAGAGGATATACACGAGACGGTCGTAATAAGGCTATTTGTCCTATAGAAAAGCGCCTCCGTGACCATCGCCCTCCATAATGCGGCACAAACATTGAAGGATTTTTTAGATGGTGTCTTGTGAGGTTTGCCCTAATGTTTCACTTATCTGGATGACACACTTGTCTTCTCCTTGACCTCCAAAATAATATGACGAGCACCTCTGCATCATTTTTCAATGCATCCAGGACGCTAGCATTATCATCTATAAGGCAAGAAATTTCCTTCGTGTCATCCCCTCCCTGAAAAGGTGCAACCAACTCCAAGTTCCCACATCCAGTGACCTCACAGAAACATCCCTGCTTTCTTGGCATGCTGAATTTTTTCCACTGCCAGCTACTAACTGGAGCTACTAACAGCTGTCCTTTGCGCCCCAAAACAAGAGGAAAGAATGCGGTGCTGTAGATCTCTCAAATGGAATACAGTTTTACTGCTGTCAAAAATAACGTGCTAGACACTACCCTGCAAGTTCACCCACACTCCTCCATTAGTGGTTGATGCCAGTCAGACAGCCATCAGCACTACCCTGCAACAGTATTTCGATGACAGCTGGTCTTATTGTTCTCTGTAAACTCCCTGCAGCCCAAATGCACTGGAGGGAAAATGACAGAGAACCTTTTGGGACTGATGACGAAGCAGTCTAGTCCCTTCTAAAAACTACCACCACCACCACCAACAACAACAACAACATCAACAACAGAGAACCTTTCACAATGTATGATGCCAACAAATACCTGACACCACTGCTTTTCAACATGTAGGTCATGAAGTCTTGCTCGGTAAGGAGGGGGCCCGGGGGGAGGGGGGAGGCGGCGTCCGCAGTCACAGGAGAAAATAATTGCACCATAAAATAACAAGGGGACCAGTAATACAAAAATGTGTGCCTAAGTGAAACATCAAAGCACAACAGCTCATCACAGTCGAAAACAGGTCTGGCCCCATTGGCAAATAGAACAATGCATCAGCATTGGAATACTGACCAGTGGGTTGGAAATGAATCTCATAGTTGAAGCTAGAAAGGAACAGAGGCCAATGTTGTAGGCGGTGGGCCGCCTTGTCAGAGAGAGAGACCGAAGGATGGAAGAGAGAAACTAATGGCTTGTGATCGATGATTAGATGAAACTTTGCCCTATAAAGAGATACACTAAACTTTTTCAAGGCATACACACTGGGCATAGCCTGCTTTCCTATCTGTGAATACTTTTGTTGTGTCTTGGTGAGTGTATTTGACACATAAGCAATCGGACGTTCTGAGCCATCGGTGTATCGATGCGCCAAAACAGCACCGATCCCACGATGGGAGGTGTCAGTGGCTAGAACCAAATGTAGTCCACAGCAATGTGTGGCAAGACAAGGGGCCTTCTGCAGTTGTTCTTTGAGACAAAGAAAAGCAGTGTCACACTCAGTGGACCAGCAAAAAGGCACATTCTTATGAAGCAACCAGTGTAGTGGATGAGCCACCATTGCAGCAGACAAAAAAAACTTGTGATACTAGGGTATTTGTGCCAGAAAGGCCTGGAGCTCCTTGACCGATGTTGGACGAGAGAGTGCCTTAATAGCAGCAACATGCGGTCTAAGAGGATGAATACCTTCGCTCGATAACTGAAAGCCCAAGCAGAAAATCGACTGTTGAAAAGAAAACGAGATTTCTGGAGGTTGCATTTTAACCACCCCGCAGATTGTAAAACCATGAGGAGTGTCTGGAAGTTGCTGAAATGTTTCACAGTGGTGGCCCCAGTCACAACAATGTCATCTTGATAATTGATACAGCCAGGAACAGTGGCAAGCAACTGTTCCAAAAATCGTTGAAAGATGTGGGGGAACTGACAGCCCCAAACGGCAACCTTTGGTGCTGATAATGACCAAATAGAGTGTTGAGAATAAGAAACTGGCAAGATTCAAAATCCAACAGAATCTGGTGATAGGCTTCAGATAGGTTGATCTTAGAAAAGTACTGACCCGTGGCCAACTTTGAAAATAATTCTTCTGGGCGAGGCATAGGATATGAATCAATAAGGCACTGAGCATTGAAGGACAGTTTGAAATCACCACAGAGACAAAGACTGCCTTTGGGTTTTTAACGATAATTAGGGGAGAAGACCACTCGCTGAAAGAGATGGGACACAATACACCTAAAACAGTCTGCCGATCAAGCTCCCGTTTGACCGCATCAAGCAAGGCAACAGGAATGGATCGGGACCGAAAAAAACCACGGCCAGGCAGCAGGTTTTAGAGTAATATGTGCCTCAAAATTGGTGACACAACCTAAACAGGAGAAAATAGTGTGGAAAATTCCCCTGATAAGGAATCAAGCTGATCATAAGGAATGTCATCGGAAACAGTGTGCACTGTGTCATCTACTAAGAATCGAAAAATTCGAAACGCATCGAACGCAAATAAATTTTCAGTGCCACTGCCGTCAACAGCAAACACACTGACAGTGCACACAATCGACCCAGAAGTGAGATCTTGTGCTTATTACAAGTGCGTAGGTGAAGCATAATAGCAGACAACAGCAGAGAACCTGCATCCTCACGACCTTTCCCAGAATTTGCACCATGAGGTAAATTTTGACAGAAAGAGGGGACATGCAATTTGCATACAGTACAGAATCATCATCGGCTACCACATCGTGCACATCATGTACTTTTTTCCGACTTGCAAACAGATGAAACATGTCCCTTTTTTTGCTTCGGTGGCAAGTCGCCCAGTGATGTGGACACTTCATGTGCATGCTTGGTGAAACAACGAGGGCAGGAAGGAAGAGAACGCAAAACTCTGGGCTGCCGCTTCGTGTTGTGTCGACTGCCTGACCTATGCTGTGGGCACGTGTTTACTGCAGCAACATCTTCGTTTGCACTAACCTCTGGCACGCCATTATCTGCCCGACCGGACTGTATCTTGCCGTGCCTCTAACTGAGTGCCCACAGAACAAGTAATATGTTGAAAGAGGAGTACACATTTCATCAAACAACAATGAGGAAGATTATTTCAGTGGTGCGAGTTGAGACAACAGTTGTTACAACTTTGGCAATATCCGCAAAAGGAATAAAGATTTACAAGTTTGTTGGTCAGCAATGCTGAAAGCCATGAAATGCTGCCGAAGGCATTTCTCATAGTGTATCCAGTCCTCCGCCACCTCAACATATGAGAGAAAAGTGGTAATTGTCACTGATGACAGGAGGGCATTGGTGTGGATAGAAACGACCTCCCATATAGCGATGGTGAGAAGCTGTAGCTGTTTGACTAAGTTGCGTAGAACCAGCTCAAGAGTTGCCATAACAATAAGGTTCACATTACTTAAAGAGACAGAAACTCCAAAACTCGTCACTAATAAAGTGTAGTAACTTCAAATGAACTTTTAATTCGACTTCTGTAATTCATACGAAGCAAAACACACTTGATAGGCTAAGGTATGTACACACTGAAGTGGTTGAACAGGAACTGTTCTCGTAGCTGCACACTTCCCTGCACTACGTTCTGGTTGGCGCTGCTGTAGCACTACTTTGAGAGCAGGACACCTACAGTCAGTCACTTGCAATCTCACAGTGGCCGTTTCGAACATCATGTGTGAATCCACAACAGGCATGCGGTCGAATCCCACCGGACACGATTTATTTTTTTTTATTTTTTAGACCTCATGCAGGTAATATTTTAAATTTTAATTCAATAAAAATTGTGTAGTTGTAGGCTTCTACAGGTTTTTGGAAGATTGTATTTTCTAATAATCTAATCAGACATACATGTATTTATAGTAATAATATTGGAAATGGATGTATTTTGTTTGTAATTACTGTGACCATCACATGGTGTCTTTCTAGCTTTTAGCTAAAAGTAGCGTAGCAGCTGATTACCATACGTCGTAGGTCTATTTCAAAATGGCTTATGTAAATGTTTGTGAGTGCACGTGACGCGGACATCATTATAGCGTTGATTTTTCCACAGCAATGAGATGGATCAGACGATTCAGAGGTAAGCAGACGTCCAATACTTGGAAGACTGCAAGTCTCTACAAGATAAGATGATGAATTTGTAAGAGCGGCCCAGACAGCCCCTTTCTCAAACATACAGGAACAAGGGAGAGCTCAAATTTCCTGGGCTCGCCAAAAACTGTTCTCAGACAATTAAATGACTACGGAATCAGGTCCCATCATGCTCTCATTAAAGAACCAAGCAATGGACAGTGTGGCAATTGTGAGTTCCTGGGAAAATGTCAATTGGAGGAAATTCATTTTCACCAATGAGTAGACAAGCAGAGGTACTGCACATACAGGCAACGATATGATGCTCCTTCATGACTACACAGATACAAGAGGGTGCATAAGTGTAAAATGGTGGGATTGGATGTCTTATATGGGTGCAGGAACCTTAGAACGAATCAAATACAAGTTCAATTCAGTATGCTATGAACATTACCTTGAAAATGTAATCATTTCTGGAGCTCAACTTTGGTCCCACAAAGGACATTTCATTTACCAAAATGATAATCATCCATTGCACACCAGCATTAGGATTCAGACCTGGTTCCAAAGGATAGAGAATATTATTCAGTGCCTACCATGGCCCCCCAAAGGCGCCTGATCTCAATTCCATAGAGAATGTATGGGCTGAACCAAGGCTGTTCAATAGAGCACTCTAAGGAGCAGCGTGCTTCCGCTCTTTGCTCAGGCTCCGTCACTACTCTGAGCATGGAGCACGTAACTGTTCGCCTCACAGTGACAGCCGAGCAGTGCTGTGTGAGGCAAGTTCATTCTTCTGTGAAAGACAGTGGTGTTGTAAACAGTAACAAATAACTCATTACTCTGGTGAACAAGTGGAGATATGCGTTCCAAATGTAAGGTAAATAAGAAACAAAGTTCTAATGTAACATTTGCAACTATTAATGGAAAAGCCTATTACAATAGATTTACTAACAAACAGATTTTCAAATCCACAAAAACATGTTCACTACATAAATAAGGACAAAATAAATGTAAATAAGTACTATACAAGAAATATAATGGGTGTTAGCAAACTGGAAGGCTAAGCCAATAAATGTTATAACAATGAAAATGTACGAAATTAATCAACCTCCATTTTCTATTGCTCCTTTGTAGTTTTATTAACATTTTTTGTGGTCAGTGCAATCCGTTCACCTTCAATGTATTTGTCGTATTCTGCTGCATGATTTACTGTATAATGATTTTTAAAATTAAATTTATTTATGTGGTTTAATACCTTGTGGCACACAAAACATGTGACATGACC
Organism: Locusta migratoria; assembly: GCA_026315105.1. NCBI lineage: Eukaryota > Metazoa > Arthropoda > Insecta > Orthoptera > Acrididae > Locusta > Locusta migratoria. The sequence goes on from CM048751.1 coordinate 318,748,371, forward strand.
ATGGTTCTCATTAAAAAGGTAAAGATCCTCCCATTCAGGATTAAAATAGAGTGCTGTTGAGGGCCTGCCGATCACTGCTCCTGCCACGTCTGTACGCGCTGGCGGCCGGCCCTGGCTTCAGCACGGGCTGCGCTCTTCCCGCTGCCGCTCTGTTTACTTCTCAATCCTCCAAGCTCCCAATCGCCTTTTCTGAAAGGCCCCGAGCTAAACTCAAAATGACTGTGTGGGATAATGGGCCAGTTCCCCTTCAAAGAACTGTGGAGCCTTGTCGGATTCGGTTTATTCTTCACGGGAGAGAATTGCCATGAACGAGGCCTTTCTCTGCCGACTTGTAGATTTTATGCATCGAAGGATCCGGTCTGTTCTCGATGCCAATGGCATGTGGAGAAAATACTGAAGATACATGTAGCTTGCTTTATATTACTTTTATTTTAATGGGAGGTCACAGCAATATCAAACTCCAAGGAAGATTATTTTTATTTTTATGAGAGACCAGATGAATAACACCGTTTAAAGGAGGTTTATTTTTTCGTTATGGGAGATCAGACAAATTTTACTTTCCACAGATTATTTTATGGGACGTCAGATGAAAAATACCCTGCGAGGATGTTTATTTTTTGTTATGGGTGGTCAAATAAATATTACCTTCAAGGGATAATTATTTTTAGATATCAAATTGACAAACTATAATTAGTTATTTACTAAATAGAATACTGATGAAAGTAAAATCAATACAATTTAATAACAAAAAGTACCTAACGCAAAAAACGTTTGCACCATGATAAAAAATAAATAAATAATAAAAATAAAAACATGAATGTTTTGGTAGCATCTGATTTGATTCACACCACTCAACCAGGAAGGCTGACACTATCAATGAGCTACCTGTCCTCTCTTGTTAACATAACAGTCAAATAGTCCTATCAGAGTTGAAGAACGAATATTAAACTAGAAACAATATATAATGGAAGACACAACCACTCACTCATGTAAACCACACACAAGGACATAGAAAAATATGCCTATCTGCTGATACATTTCAACATTTTTACGGCTATCATTTGTCTTGTTGTTTAAAGGTTAGACTATTACAAAAAGGAATATGTTTAAGAATGTGGAATCTAGAAAAGGCTATAATTGCACAATTTGTAGTGAGTTAATGTTAATGTTAATGCTCAATGCTCTGTTCTCGGACATTAAATTATTCAGGCCGGGTCATCTTTTTGCCCTTCATTGTACATGCACTAACAAATGGTGGTGATAAAAAAGAGCTTGAAAAAAATGAAGATACTGGGAAGAACTAGAAACAGAGGGCTTAAATTACAGAATATGATGTGAAAATTCTACTTGATGATATTAATGTACAAACACACAGAGAACATAAAGACAGTACAAAACAATGCGGGACAAAGATTTACCAATAGAAATGTCACACCATTCAATGAATTATGCCGGCAAAACAACGTTACAATTATGTAAACTCACATGAGAAACTTTCTAAAAAAAAAACAAATAATTTGTAATTACAGAGCTTTCACCAAATTTGTAGGCCTGTTTTTTTACACGAGTCTGTAGTGTTATATTGAACACTACTACCTCTTTTACATCGACTTGAGGTATCTAAACATTAATTAATTTGATATTAGGCTTGCACAGAAAAGAAGTTGCTGCCAGAATTGATGTCTGTTACAGATTCTGGGGGGCGAAAGACGGCACAAAGTAGTCTCAGATGACATACGAAGTAATTGAAGAAGTTTCTCCGTGACCTAAGAATAGTCAAGATGGACAAGAAAGACAAATGAAGTGTTAATTATTGTTGATTTTATATGTATGTTCATGGTAATTTGTGTTATTCATTCATGATTTGGTTGATGTTGAACACATTGTTCCTATATTCCTCTGGGAATGTAATAAGGCGAATAAATTGAGTTGAGAAGTATCACAGTAAAATTGAGTTCTTATTCATATTTATGAAGAGCATCTCAGTTGAACAATTAACATCAAGAAACTTATAAATTATAACAGCACATTTTGGAAACTACAGAGGCACAGCTGAGGCTGGATCTCTTAAATAAAAGTTAATACAGCTACATTAAATCACATGCTTAACCTGGCTGCAACTTAAATATGGAAGTGTTGGTTCATGGTTGGAAGAAAATATGTTAACCTGCGTCCAGAATAGTTAATGTTTCAACTGTGACACAAAAAGAACATTTCAAGTCTTTGTAAGTTCTTATTTGTTTTTCATGCCAGTTAAATATATAGTATGTTTTAAACTGTAATAATTGATTAACTCACAACAACTTACCAAGAAGCATGTCATCCCCCAGGTTTTCTTCTGCATTCCCATGGTGAAAATACTTCCCCGAAAAACCGAGGTTAAATTTGAAACCAGGTACCAGCTGCTGAATCCTTTCCTGGGTTTCTATTAGTGCCTGTATGGAGACAGAAACAACATTTATTACATACACAGAAAACTGCTCTGATAGATACACAATATTGTACTGAAAGATAAATATTAAATCAGTCTCACTGTTACAAATTTAGCCTCATATCTTTAAAGTAGTGATATTTTAATCTTGCTTTGTATGAGATGAAAGACACTGTTGACACGTATCACTTCCAAATCCATGACTGGCTGTGCCAATGTTGAATGGGCTGTACTCAAAGTATTTAATATCGCAAGTTTCTGTACTCTGTTACACAAAAGACAACTAGTAGCTACAACTGTTGAAAAATCATAGATTCCATATTAATATTAGTGTCACATATTAATCAGAAGATTATCTTCTCTTTTAATTAAATTAACTTTTTAGCTGAATAAAAAAAAGTAAAACCCCACATTCGGCCAATGCTGGTCACTTACTTGAGATGTCATGTCAGAATAGTCACTTATCAGAGACCAAATAGGTGAAAAAAACAAAGATTAGTACACATGACTAACTATGTTTCCTGAATACAGACAGCTGCAGTTTATCGAGAATGAAAACTACAGGCAAAATAATTATTTGTAACCTGAACATTCCTGTCTGCAGTTGCAGTTGAACTTCTGAATAAACTGTCATTCCACCTGCACACTGAAGTCTGGTAGCTATACACGTTAGCCCAAAGAGGCTAGTCTTTCCTGCTTCTAATCAACCCTGATCAACCATTACCATCGCTCGTTTTTGCTTTTTGCAGACCTACATATTTCTTTGGCTAACTGCAAGTGTATTGCACACATCTAATTGAAATTCTCCACTTAAATGCAAAACTATTATTCAAAAGTGAGTGTGTGTGTGTGTGTGTGTGTGTGTGTGTGTGTGTATGTGTGTGTGTGTGCAAGAGAGAGAGAGAGAGAGAGAGAGAGAGAGAGAGAGAGAGAGAGAGAGAGAGAGAGAGAGAGAGAGAGAACTACCACACAAAAAAGACACAAATGAAGACAAAAATGAACATGCGCACAAGTTTCGGAAATCTTTTCCTTCTTTGAGCTGGGGGTATCACCCATCCTTACCTCACAGCTCACATGAAGAAGGAAAATATTTCTGAATGCTTGTGTCCATGTTTGTCTTATTTCCATCTTTGTGTGACTGCTGGATGTACTGAGCTGAAGTAAGTACTGACCAGCCACTCTCTCCCTCTTTTGAATAATATTTTTGCACACATTAATAACCTAGTTATATATCAACCACTATATTTTTCAGGGTCAATATGGGTATCCTTTCGAGGATCGACATCTGCATCTGATTTCTAAACACTTCATACATATATCTATGGAAATAACAAATTGTTTTGTAGGTCACACTAAGTACTATGCTTCTGAAAAAGTCAGAATAATTTCCCTTTTTCCTTTGCAGGAGTTTAGATAAGAAAACAAACTATGAACCTGCATTAAGTCACTGTTCCATGCATATTAATAAATCAGATAAAAAATTTATGTTGCAACTGTTGTTCTATATTGTATTTCTACAGATAAACATTCATGGTGACACTGTATTTCACTGTCTTATTAGCTAACTGCTACTGTTAAGTGAATCTGTGAAACATTTCTCTACTACCGCCAGTTTCCTCATACTACCAAGAGTTTAATATTTCTGTAGATCCATCTACAAGTAACAATACCATAATAAAATACACTGTGTACAACCAAACAGCTTACATTAGCTATATAACTGCTCATTTCTCTGTAATACCTTGTTATCTTCTAAAAATAATATGCAAATTCCAGTCATAAACTGACCTCGACATCATCTTTCTTCAGACGCGTGCCCCTCTCACCAACAAAGATATCGTCAATGTCCACGAGGATGTACCTCTTGAGGCTGATGCTCAGCTGCCCATGACTTAAATATGAAAGGCTGTCAAGGAACAATAGTTTGTGCATCCAGAAGTTGAGACCGCTGCCAAAGATCACTCTTTGTATTCCGTCAAAGAGCCCGTGATCCTGAAAAAGTTACATAGTAAACTATTATTCTATAAAGTATTCTCATGCAATGATTCATGTATGTTTAATAACAAACATACTATCCTACAGTACAGTGTCAAAATTTAAATATTCCATACTCCCTGCAGTGCAGCCAAATCATGAAGATCATTTGGTTTTTGTACACTAACTTAGTCTACTATGGAATTTACACAATTTGTAAAAAGCGCTATTTGTTCAAAGACAGTGCCTCATAAAACAGCACAAATCCATAACATGTGACTACAAAAATGAATTGTTGGAATAGCTGTCTTTATCTCATATCTTTAAACGAGCAATTCTTGTATATATATTTTAGCTAACTCATAAAGGACTCTAATTATTGCAATGAAATTTTGTATTTACACTGTTTCTTTCTTTTGATTTCACCCAAATAGTTCTATTTTTTGTAAAGATGTGATTTTCCTAAAGGAAAACTATATACAAAAAATAGATATGGTTTACTTACCAGGCAAAAGAACACTGGTACATAGACAGAAACATAAATTAAAAACACACACACACACACACACACACACAAATAAATGCTTAGCTTTCGCAACCTTAGGTTGCTTCTTCAGAAAGAGCAAGGAAGGAGAGGGAAAAGGAAACGATGAGGGTTTTAAGGGAGCGGGTAAGGAGTCATTCCAATCCCGGGAGAGGAAAGACTTACCTTGGGGGAAAAAGAAAAAAAAAAATATATATATATATATAATAGAAGGAGACTTTCCAGGTGGGAAAATGGTATAAAATAAAGATTTTTGACTTACCTAAAGTACCGGCTCGTCGATAGAAACACCAAACACACACAAAAACACACAAACATTCGAGCTTTCGCCACCAGTGGTGGCTTCTTCCGGAAAAAGAGGGAGGAAGGAGAGGAGAAAGGGAAGGATACGGGTTTTAAGGAAGTGGAAAAGGAGCCATTCCAATCCCAGGAGTGGAAGGACTTACCTTAGGGGACAAAAAGGAAGGTAAACAAATACACACACACTCACACATATCCACATCCAAACACACCTAGGCAGACATTTGTAGAAACCAAAGAAGTTGGACAGAGATACCACTTCAGGCAGAGGCTCTGTCCACAGAACCGAGGCAAAGATGTTAAAGATGGTGGGCGGGAATTAGAATTTAGCGGAGGTTGAGACCAGGTGGGCAACGGGAAGAGAGAATGTGTTGAAGGGCATGTTCCCATCTCCGGAGTTCTGAAAGGTTGGTGTTGGTGGGAAGTATCCAGATAACCCGGACGGTGTAACACTGTGCCAAGATGTGCTGGCCGTGCACCAAGGCATGTTTAGCCACAGGGTGATCCTCATTACCAACAAACACTGTCTGCCTGTGACCGTTCATGCAGATGGACAGTTTGTTGCTGGTCATTCCCACATAGAACGCTTCACAGTGCAGGCACGTCAGTTGGTAAATCACGTGGGTGCTATCGCAAGTGGCTCTGCCCTTGATCGTGTACACCTTCCGGGTTACGGGACTGGAGTAAGTGGTGGTGGAAGGGTGCATAGGGCAGGTTTTACAACGGGGGCGGTTACAAGGGTAGGAGCCAGAGAGTAGGGAAGGTGGTTTGGGGATTTCATATGGATGGACTAGGAGGTTATGGAGGTTAGGTGGGCGGCGGAAAGACACTCTCGGAGGAGTGGGAAGGATGTCATGAAGGATGGATCTCATTTCGGGGCAGGATTTAAGGAAGTCGTATCCTTGCTGGAGAGCCACATTCAGAGTCCGCTCCAGTCCCGTAAAGTATCGGGTGACAAGAGGGGCACTTCTGGGGTTCTTCTGTGGAAGGTTCTGAATTTGGGGGGATGAGGAAGTGGCTCTGGAAATTTGTTTCTGTACCAGATCAGGAGGATAGCCGCGGGATGTGAAAGCTGTTATTAGGTTATTGGTGTACTGGTTCAGGGATTCGGGACTGGAGCAGACTCGTTTGCCACGAAGACCTAAGCTGTAGGGAAGGGAACGTTTGATGTGGAATGGACGGCAGCTGTCATAGTGTAGGTACTGTTGTTTGTTAACCCACAACTTCTTCACTTTTGAGGGCCAAACATACCAACAACTAAAGGGAACAGCCATGGGCACCAGGATGGCCCCCTCGTACGCAAACTTATTTATGGGACGCTTAGAGGAAGCCTTCCTGGATACCCAAGCCTGTCAACCCAAAGTTTGGTATAGATTCATTGACGACATCTTCATGATCTGGACTCACAGTGAAGAAGAACTCCAGAATTTCCTCTCCAACCTCAACTCCTTTGGTCCCATCAAATTCACCTGGTCCTATTCCAAATCCCATGCCACTTTCCTCGATGTCGACCTCCATCTATCCAACGGCCAACTACACACATCCGTCCACATCAAACCTACCAATAAACAACAGTACCTGCATTATGACAGCTGCCATCCTTTCCACATCAAACGTTCCCTTCCCTACAGCTTAGGTCTTCGTGGCAAACGAGTCTGCTCCAGTCCTGAATCCCTGAACCAATACACCAATAACCTGATAACAGCCTTCACATCCCGCAGCTATCCTCCTGGTCTGGTACAGAAGCAAATTGCCAGAGCCACTTCCTCATCTCCCCAATTTAAGAACCTTCCACAAAACCCCAGAAGTGCCCCTCTTGTCACCGGATACTTTCCGGGACTGGAGCGGACTCTGAATGTGGCTCTCCAGCAAGGATACGACTTCCTAAAATCCTGCCCCGAAATGAGATCCATCCTTCATGACATCCTTCCTACTCCACCGTGAGTGTCTTTCCGCCGCCCACCTAACCTCCGTAACCTCCTAGTCCACCCCTATGAAATCCCCAAACCACCTTCCCTACCTTCTGGCTCCTACCCTTGTAACCGCCCCCGTTGTAAAACCTGCCCTATGCACCCTTCCACCACCACTTACTCCAGTCCCGTAACCCGGAAGGTGTACACGATCAAAGGCAGAGCCACTTGCGATAGTACCCACGTGATCTACCAACTGACATGCCTGCACTGTGAAGCGTTCTATGTGGGAATGACCAGCAACAAACTGTCCATTCGCATGAATGGACACAGGCAGACAGTGTTTGTTGGTAACGAGGATCACCCGGTGGCTAAACATGCCTTGGTGCATGGCCGGCACATCTTGGCACAGTGCTACACCGTCTGGGTTATCTGGATACTTCCCACTGACACCAATCCTTCAGAACTCCGGAGATGGGAACTAGCCCTTCAGCATATTCTCTCTTCCCGTTGCCCACCTGGTCTTAACCTCCGCTAAATTCGAATTCCCACCCACCATCTTAACATCTTTGCCTTGGTTCTCTGGACAGAGCCTCTGCCTCAAGTGGCATCTCTGTCTGACTTCTAACTTCTTTGCTTTCTACAGTTCTACAGTATGTCTGCCTAAGTGTACTTGTGTCTATGTAAATGTGTGGGTGTATGTGCATTTATTTACCCTCCATTTTTTCCCCCAAGGTATGTCTTTCCTGTCCCGGGATTGGAATGGCTCCTTACCCCCTTCCTTAAAACCCTCATCATTTCCTTTTCCCTCTCCTTCCCTTCTGCCTGATGAAGCAGCTAGGCTGCGAAAGCTAGCATTTGTGTGTGTGTGTGTGTGTGTGTGTGTGTGTGTGTGTGTGTGTGTGTGTGTGTGTGTGTGTGTTTATTTGTTGCTATTACTGCCTGTGCCCCTTCGCCTGGTAAGTGTATCACAGGCCCGTCAACAGACACAAATGTCTACCTTGTTGTGTTAGTGTGTGTGTGTGTGTGTGTGTGTGTGTGTGTGTGTGTGTGTGTGTGTCGCCCGCGCGCACTTGTTTGCCTTTCCTTTTATCCCCTTAAGGTCAGACCTTCCACTCCTGGGATTGGAATGACTCCTTTCCCACTTCCTTAAAACCCGTATCCTTCCCTTTCTCCCCTCCTTCCTTCCACTTTTTCTGAAGAAGCTACCAGCGGTCATTCATTTTTTATTTTTTATATTTATCCCATCAGGAAAGTTTCCTTCTATAATTTTCGTTTCATCAATTTGAATCTTTACTTTTATATATATATAATTAATTTCATGTTTTCAGAGGACAGAAGATATGTTAGCCTCGAAAACATGGTGAGTAGCACTATGTAACAGAAAAGAAATTCCTGAGTAATGCTCAGTCACCCAATATTACTTTTTATTCATTGCAAATCACTGAAATTTTTACCTTATGCTCTTTAGGCAATATTTTCAAAGTACTAGTTTAAATTTTGTCAATATCTTTATCTGGCTCTAAGAGTTCTTGAGTAAAAGAAGTCAATACGATGTCCTCGATAGTGAGTGTTCATCGGAGACAAGGGTACCGTCAAGAGTGCCCCAGGAAAATGTGGTAGGATCGTTATTATATTCTATATACACAAATGATCTAACCGATAGGGTAAGTAGCAATCTGTGGCTGTTTGCTGATGGTGCTCTGGTGTACAGGAATGTGTCTTCACTGAATGACTGAGACGGGAGGGCAGACGACTTGGAAAAAGTTTCTAGTTGGTGTGAGGAATGACAGCTAGCTCTAAATGTAGAAAAAGCAAGGTGATGCGCAGGGTTGGGGAGTAACACATTACTTTTAACGCCGTTACTAGTAATAGTTACTTTTCAAATGTAACGGACGGTAAATGCATTATTATTTGCCTACAGTCACTTTAACTGTAAGCAAGTTACTTTTATGGGTTAACGATTTAACGGAAGTATCATTACTTTTTTGTCACTAGTAGCATAACATATTTTTTGTAAGAATCTCAAGACTGCAGAATACCGGGCTTTGAGGGAAGATAAAAAAAGAAACAATATTTATTTCGAAATAACATATTTTCAACAACATTCATTGGAAATGTGGGTTATAACATTTAATAGTGCCCATTCATTCATAACATTTTTATTTTATAATTATGTACGCAATAATGAGTATATAACAATCACCTGATGCATCACACGTAAACATTCAACGATTATTTTCCACGCCTTTCAACACGGAGAAGGAAGAAAACATACAATGCCTTGGCCAGTATATGATGAAGTGTTCAAATTTTTTAATTTGGATGGAAGAAATGATTCCTTTTGCTGCAAAATTGTGTCGCGGTGGGAAAACAATTCAAAGCTGTTGAAACTCCAAAGAAAACTTAAGAATTCATATACAATTAGTTTTTTGCTTGCTTGTTAGCTTTAAGGCATGTTTACAATGTGTTTGAAACAAGTTATGCAATGGTGCTCACTGCTAGTTTTGGACTATGGTACCGATTTTCACATGCTGGCAACACTAAAGCTGCATTCCGTGGTAATGTCATTAAAGATACAAAGCCATGGCTTGCTAACAGTAAATGTTCCTTTGCAGCGGTATAGTTTGTTTGTTCGTTTTTTCCCTTCTGTGTATTTGTACAGTTATATGTTGTCTCTCCGTATGTTCATTCATGAAATACAATAGACAAGAAGTAACATTTACGAATTTGTCACCTAATAGGATGCAGAGGAGGCCAGTGAAATGTTTGAAGTCTTAAAAATAATTAAAAAGAAACATGTCTCCCATCAGAAAATTGCTACAATGTTTGGCACCAGTCGTATGTGAAGTAGATAAAACAATTGAGTTTCTCATTTCTCAACACCGTAGTGATAACAACAAGATTCTTTACTTGTCGGCTAATGAAAGATCAATGACAACATTTTGTTTTTACAGTGCTTTTTATGTAGCAGAAATGATTGTATATAGGAGGCAGCAGTGTGTAATAAAAGTGGACGTGAAAAGGGGATCATCAGCACCAGATCCCTTGTGAGTGACTTTATGGCTAAAGAAGCTTCCTTAATTGAAAATGATGATTTGTAATAATGTAAAAACATAAATAAATATATGATCAATCAAATATGTTTCGGTGCTATTAATATAACTGAATTACGTTTACATAAGCCTTCATCCAAAGCTCTACAAACCGTGGGGACAGTAACAACACGGCTGGCTTTGAAATGTGGGATAAATATGCAAGGGTTTCATAGGCACTTCCTGTTTCCGAGAAACAGAGTAACAGCTAGTCTTCTCTTTCCAGGAGTTGTTTTTCTGAACTTTGTGCTTTTCTTTGAAACAACTGGCCCTGTAATACTCATTGAAATTTCAAGATCTGATGGCGACATCTTGGTAAAGTTACAAAAAGGAGAAATGTCTTCCAAATTCAGCTCACACAGCCTGTCAGTCAAATTCTAAGGTTTGTAAACCTATGGGACCAAACTGCTAGGTTATCAGTCCCTAGACTTACAAACTACTTAAACCAACAAACACCAAGGACAACAGACACACACATGCCCAGAGGAGGACTCGACCCCTGGCGGGAGCAACCGTCCTGTCCGTAGCATGATGCCTTAGACCACGCGGACACTCCTGCGCGGGAGCGTGCCATTTCCATCATATCTTGTACAGTATGTATTTTGCACTCCGCGAACAACTATGTCTTCTTCAACTGCTTATTTTGTCAAGCAGCCTACTATTAATGCAGCGGCCCATATCACTAATTCTTCCTCTTCACCTGTCATAGCATAGCTCTTGATCTGAATACACAATTTGAAATTTTTGCTCATTGTTGCCATTTTAGCGTAACAGATGCTATGAATATATAGTAGACAACAATTCGGCAGTTTTCATAGAGATGGGAACAACGAACAAGGTGAAAGGTAATTTTCACGAGATGGATCATTTGAAATACTGCATTTGGTGAAAATGAACAGACATTAAAATTGAGATGCAACGAGGTAAAAGATGCTGTGGACAATTTATTTAATTATTGACTGACATTAAAGCTTGTTTTCTTTCTAAATGAGTAAGTTTTATTACAGATTTACAAATGATTTACAATTACAAATTTTAAAAGTAACTGTAAAAAGTAACTCTAAAGTTAGTTGTAACTGATACAGTTACTTTCGATGTATAGTAACTATAACTGTAATAAGATACCTTTCAGGGAAGAAAGTTTAACTGTAACTTAGTTACTTCAAAAAAGTAACTTTCCAAATCCTGGTGATGCATATGAGTAACAAAAACTATACCATAAGGATCTAATACAATATCATAAGTGTGCTGCTCAACAGAGTCACGAGCAGCAAGCTACCTGTAATATGTTATCCATATTGAAATGTATAGTAAAATGAAAACAAGAAGCTACTGGTTTACATGGGCCAAGGTTTGAGAGAACTTTGGTACTGAGAAAAATAACTCACTTCAAACTCCTGAAATTCCACTAACCATTTCTGTAAAAGTCAATGTAATTCTGTCAAAAGACTTGTTTGGCTAGACACCACTTGGAATTTGATACAAGTCAGTGTAGTATTTGTGACCCGAGCATTTGTTTAATACACAAGGAAAGTGCATGTTCTACATTTATGAGGGTGTCCTGAGCCTCAGACTCGGCCTCACCTGTATGACTGTGATGAGTGGCTGGTGAGGCTCACGGTAGTTGGAGTTCTGCAGGTCTTCTTGCCTGCGGGTCGCCCACGACAGCGGCTCGTACGTCGAGTGGTTCGGCGTGAAGACCGTCCAGTCTTCACCGGGAAGTGGGCCCCAAGCAGTCTCTCCGGCACGAGTCAGTCGGAGAATAGGGGAAGCGGCATTTAGGCTAGCATCCTGAAAAAAAGAGAGCTCAGATTAGTTAAATCGATACTCCCGATACATGTAAAACAAAATATTTCAGTGACAAAATCAAACAATGGCAATTCCAGACAGGATTCAACAATGTTTTAGAGACTGGCCACGGCGGCCAGAGATGGTGGTCACATCTGTGTGAGTGTGTACGTTTGTGTGTCTCTAACCGACGATGACCTCGACAGCCGAAAGCTCTAATGTTGTATTGTGTTATTTGTGCCTTTCTGTGGCTCTTCGGGTGTCTCTGTGGTGAGTTCTCAAAAATATTGCAACAATGGGAGAACAGCAACCAATGGTAGGGGTGAGGAGGCAGCATGGAGAGGGAAGGAAGGGATGCAATGCAAGGCAGGATGGTAGAGAAACGCCTTCTCATTCCTGTGCTGCCTCATATGTGTGTGTGTGAGAGAGAGAGAGAGCGGGGGGGGGGGGGGGGGGCAGAATGTGTATTTCTGAAGATGGCCTTATGGCTGAAAGCTGAGTGTGCCTGTACTCTTGCGTGTGCCTTTCTGCAAATCATCAAGATGTCTCTGAGTAGCAATCTATCCTTCTGAAAATATTATTGAATCTTTCCTGGAATTTCCAATTGTTTGAATATTACAATGATGCTAGTAAAATGTCATCATGTTGCAACTTTTTTAAATTATTTATCCCAAACTTTCACACATTCTGTACTCCGCAGTATGTGTACCTGAACACTAGTAATTGTGCATTAAAAACTGTGCAAGGGAGCAATTGTTAGAATTCCCCTTACCTGTAGCCTTAAGTTTGTATGCACAAACAGTGGAAAGCCGTGCAGTTCTGCCCCAACGAGAGTCTCCTCACTGGGAGGGATGAAACCGACTATTCCCACCGAGTACTCACGGCAGTACTTGTCGAGCAGCTCCCGGTTCCACTTGTCCATCTGCAGGTACTTGTACAGGTTCTCAAACACTATGACGCCGTATTTGCCCTTGTCCAGATTTGTCAGGACAGGCAGTGACTTCCCTGACACTTCCACTTTGTACCTGCAACATAACAAATGTTAGATTAGTGAGCCATTACCAGTAAAGAGAGAATCAAAGGAAATTAATTAATTTAGAAAACTGAATCTCCATCAGCATTCAAAAGAAGTGATAACTAAAGTGGCTGTATGAAAAGTATTACCTAAAATAGTAGCATTTTCTATTTATATCCCATTAGGGAGACTATTAACTTAAATGAAAATAGGACAGTACAAAACACAAAAGGTGTGAATAAGCAAGTTTGTTCTTCAAACTGAATGCACATACAAGTCAAATGTAACAACTGTTTAATACTGTGTACAAACAACAAAGGGTGCAACAAGCAAAGCACTCACTTGATCCTGTTGTAAACAAGGAGTTCCGAGATCTCCCTGCCGAGGCGGGAGTAAGTGGTCTCGACAAAAACTAGAACTTTGGGATCGATGCGGAGGCGAGCATCTGATCTGTGGTCATGTGCGACGCCGGGCACTCGCGTCGCTCCCGACAGGATGGCACACTTAATGGATGGCTCAGGTCGCTTTCCGTGTCCAATGAAACTGGAAGAATACACAATTGTGTTCAGTTACTTAACAGTAGTACTATTTGATTATTTCAAGCATATTAGACCATTATAAAAATGGTGCTGCAAAACAACAATCAACGCCTTTACAGTAAAATAGTATTTGTAAAATGAAGGGCTTTTTAGCAAATAAATGTACTCTAATAAATAGATATTTAAAATCTAACTTACATTATATACTGCCAAACAAAAAAAAAAAAAAAAAAAAAAAAAAAACAAAAAAAAAAAACAAAAAAACAATTATAATTATGAAGTAGCTTATCTGTGCAGTCCATTTTCAGATATTTTCACATCTTAGATACTTCATCTGTAGTGTTTGTTCTTTAGTGCGGAATTGAGCAAATATATCACTATTACTCTGTTCACTGAAATGACAGACAGAATGTAAACACACTGAAACACGTGACCAAAACGGTGGTGCTCAGTCAGTTTCACCACGTCTGTTTCACATGTAAGATGGTTGCATTGTTATTTTTGTGGTGATTTTAATAAACTTCATCTTGGAGAACTATTTCCTGGGTAGTGGCATAAGTATAGCTATCTTGTCAATGTCAAACATGCCTGTTTAAATTCATTTTTTTCAATAATTTATTCAATGTAGTACTCTGAAAATTGCTCAAATCTGGATCTTCGTTTACGACAGCTCAGTTTCATTAATGGTTGGCAATTATTTATGATTAAAAGTATCACATACCATTCTTCATATCCGATTTCTGTCACAGTCATCAAAGCTTTTTGATAGCTTCTGTTGTGATTTTTACTCTTTTGGGAGACTTCAAAAAGCATCTGGCCGTGTACTCACTCACCACACACTTGTCATACATTGAGAAGCAATTGCTAGATGTAGCTGTTTTCATAACAATATCCATTAGTGACTGCTCTGGACATAACACTAAGAACTCTGTGATTCTCTGAAAAGACTTCAAGATTTCCACTTTGATCACTTCTTATGTGGACTCAAAATTGGTATGTCGACCTTGCTCACTGTTTACATGGAGGATGACATAATGAATTCCCTCTTAAGTAAAACTAATAAGAAGAATAAAAGAATGAACCATGCTGTTGGAGGAACACAGAGACAGTGAATGTGATTACAAACAAATACCACTATTCAGCATCTGGTCCTTTAAGATGAAGTTAACAGTCAGACTCGAATATCACTGCTATATAACAACACAGGCAACCACCCATGCCCATGAAATGTATGTGGTAAAACTGAATAAGTGCCACCATTTTGAACAAGTGCCGGAGGTGATTGTATGACTGTGTTGTGTGCCTGTGTGATTGCGTGAGAGCTCTATTTCCTGAAGAAGGCCATGGCCGTTAGCTGAAAGTGTTGTTTGTGTGTGTCTTTTGTATGTGCCTGTCACAGCTCGTCACCACATCTTTGCGGTGATGTTGTAAACTGTCTTTACTATATTATTAATTCCAACCTGGACTTTCCATTATTATAATTTCATATTAAAGTATATAAAATGCAAAAAATGTGTATATAAAACAGAAATGTTAAGTATAGTTTAGGTGTGACCTAATTCAACAAGCACAAAATGTACTTAAAAAAGCAAAAAGTGTTCTTCCTTTTCTTTTTTAAATTTGGTTGCATGGTGTTACCTAATAACAGTAGCAGATCAGTGAGAAGCGGGTGCAGCATCTTTTTTCAAAGTAGCTGTTTTTTCCTGACATAGGCCTACATATATAAAGGAATATAGAGGCAATCTCGATATGTTCAATTTGAGTAAATTAGCATCACTCATAATTTTAGATGAAGTACACTTACCAGGCGAAGGGGCATGCGCAGTGATAGCAACAAATAAACACACACACACACACACACACACACACACACAAATGCAAGCTTTCGCAGCCTAGCTGCTTCGTCAGGCAGAAGGGAAGGAGAGGGAAAAGGAAATGACGACGGTTTTAAGGGAGTGGAAAAGGAGTCATTCCAATCCTGCGACAGGAAAGACTAACCTTGGGGGGAAAAAGGAGGGTAAACAAATACACACACACTCACACATTTACACAGACACAAGTACACTTAGGCAGACATACTGTAGAACTGTAGAAAGCAAAAGGATTGGAATGACTCCTTTTCCACTCCCTTAAAACCCTCATCATTTCCTTTTCCCTCTCCTTCCCTTCTGCCTGACGAAGCAGCTAGGCTGCGAAAGCTTGCGTTTGTGTGTGTGTGTGTGTGTGTGTGTGTGTGTGTGTGTGTGTGTGTGTTTTTTATTTGTTGCTATCACTGCCCGTGCCCCTTCGCCTGGTAAGTGTACTTCATCTATTTTTTACTTATATTTTTCCTGTTAGGAATTTTTCCTCATATATATATATATAATCCGCCGAAGGTTTAAACGGTGATAAAATATGGAAAAGTGGTCCGGGAAAGAGGAAAATCGGGAGAAACTGAAACAGCTTTTTCCAGTGAGCTATCAATAGCATTCGTCCAATTGCGATAAAATTTTGTACATTTCAAAGCAATAAAATTTTGCATATTTGAAGTTCAAAGTAAGAGTAACATTGTTATGAAATAAAAATTTGGAAACATTTCCTGGAAAATTGGAAAATTCAGGAGAAATAGAAAGAGATTTTTCTATGAAATATCAATACCATTCACCTGAATGCAATAAAATTTTGTACATTTGATGTTCAAAGCGAGAGGAAGGTTTGAGTGAAGTAAAAATTTGTAATAGACAGCAAATAAGAAAATTTGTGGAAAACTGAAAGAGCTTTTTTCTTTGGGATATCAATATCATTAGTACGATTGTGATTAAATTCTGCACATTTGACGTTCAAAGCAAGAGTACATACATATTAGCGATTGCGAAGTACTGCCGGGTTGACTAGATGACCCGGTGATTTTCATATCATTTACCTCTTAGACTCGCGGGAGGAGCATCACGTTGTGGATCGCGCGGCCTCCCACGTCGGAGGTTCGAATCCTCCCTCGGGCATGGATGTTTATTTGTCTTTAGTATAAGTTGGTTCGTAAGTAGTATGTAAGTTTAGGAACTGATGATCCTACAGTTAAGTCCCACAAGCTTCACAAACATTTTAACACTTACCTCTTAACATAAACGATATTAATTTAAATCATATGTATTTTAGACCCAGTAGCTATATACAGGCATCATCATATAGTCTAAGTATCGGCTCAACAGTGGGCGGAAAGAGTGTGCTAAACACGCACACATGTCCAGGATAATGTTCATGTCACATTCGTGAAAGTTCAAGGAAGGTTTAAACAGTGATAAAATATGGAAAAATTGCGAGGAAAATTTGGATTTAAAACGCGTTAAATAATGACTTGGTTGTTATATTCGGTGCGTTCAGAAATATACTTTGAAAAAGTAAAAGTTCCCTTTACATGATCTGAACGCTATATGAACAGTGAAAGATAAAAATGAATTGCTGTTCGTTAGTCTCGCTAAAACTCGAAAACCTGGTAAATAATGTTTTTGAAAGACTCATAGTTCCTGAGATTTGACGTTATAAAAAATGAGATGCGCGAAAAACTGCTGTATTAAGCGACAATGCTGCTCATGTTTTCCTTAATCACTGCTGCGATCTCAATCAAATTTGGTACACATATTCCTTACCGTGAGGCAACAACTGCTGTGAGGGTAAGAACCACATACAACACATGGTTCAAGATGTATGTCATAAACAATAGGAATCGCAAGAAACTGTCGTATCGTGTGATGAGAGTTTACTCATACACTTAGCGACTCGCAACACACATTAAACATAATTTCAAACATTTATTACAATTATTCTCGCTGACAACCACAGAAAAACGATGAAAGGTAAAACGTTTCTCGCTTACTACTTCTCTGTTTTCATGGACTAAATTACGGCATTCAATGTGAAGTTAAAATTATAATTTCTACAGTATACACACATATAGCTGAATGTGCCTTCGAAACTGTATCACAGTACGACACGTTGTTCATGAGATATGAGGACATAAACAGTAACGTTCATTGAAAACTGCCCCATCACGCACCATGTTTTAATCTATTACTTCTTTACTATGAACTATATTCCTAAGAGATTTTACCAAAATGCAGCACATGAGTGTATAGGCCTACCCACAGAATTATACAATTTTACAAATGTTTGTATGTTCAAATGTTGATAAATCTATCGGACTAAACTACGTGGTCATCACTCCGTAGCTTACAAACTACTTAAGCAAAGGTAAACTAACCTTAGGACAACACACACACCCATGCCCCAGGGAGGACTCTAAACTCCAACGACGAGCAACCGCGTGCTCCTCAGCGAAGCGCCTTAGACCGCTCGGCTACTCCACCGCGGCTACAATTTCACATCATATAATTTAATAAATATGAGATCGTATATACTGTGATGGGTAAAAATCCTTTCACATAATGCAACGCGTCTTAATAAATTTACGTATTTACTACCAACACACTCCTGGATTCCAGTCAGTTGAAAGAAATTCCTGAAAGCTGTTGTTGTTTACAACTATGAATAGTACTGAGCTGTAGGCGAAAGCAAGATAATCCTATAAAGATACAGGGAAAGGAAGAGAATGAAACATTGTACATCCTAAGAATTCCAATTATTTCCGGCAGATCTACCTTTTAACTTCAAGAGACTGTACTTTCCCGAGAGACTTGCATTTTCTGTTACGATTAGTAAATCACAGGGAACTTATTAAATACCACATAGTTGTTTTGACAGCTCCAAGTTTGTCATATGGACAACTAACTACATGTCGCTTGCTCAGAGGTGGGTCCCTGAAGAATTTATTCATAATAGGTTTTGGACAAGTAACCAGAAATAATGTTTATGATCAAGTTTTGAATTAAATGAATGTATTAAGGTTATATATCGTTTGCATCTTGATGCCTACATAGGAGGCGAGGTACTGGCAGAATTGAAGTTGTGAGGACAGTCCGCGAGTCGAGTCGGGATAGCTCAGTGGTGGACCGCTTGCCCGCGAAGGGCAAAGGTCCTGGGTTCGAGTTCCGGTTCCGGCACACAATGTTAATCTACCAGGAAATTTCATATCAGAGCACACTCCGCTGCAGAGTGAAAGTTTCATTCTACATATCTTTGGATACTGAAGTTATTATTTTGTACATTATGCAAGACGGCCTTATTCCTTGAATACTCTATGACAGCGGTCGGCAACTGGTGGACTGCGGTCCAAGTCTGGACCGCGGAAGGCCAAAAACTGGAGCGCCAAAAGTATTTTGAAAATATAATTAACATACTCAAATTATTATTTTTATTCTTTTTTAACTTTTTCTGTTGATAACAGTTCATATAAGAGCCATCCTTATATTTTTTCTAGAATTTTACAATTATCTTCTGAATGATTAGAACCCTTAAATTATAATAGGTAGATTAAAAAATAATTTACATAATGTGCAACGCCAGGGAGTACACTGAAGAGCGGCGGCAGAACGCAGCAAGCTGGCTGGTGATCCGCATAAAAGCTCTGTATACACAAATCCCTTATTTAAGGAAATTCTACAGTATAAATCGACTTCATAGCAACTCTGGCAATCTCTGAAACCTCTGTTTAACCGGCCAGGTGTTTGCATTGACGAGGGACTGAATTGGAAGAAACATATTGAAGATCTCCTGAAACGTCTGAGTTCAGCTACTTGTGCTATCAGAGTCATTGCAAAATTTGGTGATATAAATCTCAGTGAATTAGCTTACTACGCCTATTTTCATTCACTGCTTTCATATGGGATCATATTCTGGGGCAATTCAACATTGAGTAAAAAAAGTATTCATTGCACAAAAGCGTGTAATCAGAATAATTGCTGGAGCCCACCCAAGAGCATCCTGCAGACATTTATTTAGGGATCTAGGGATACTCACTGTAGCTTCATATATATATATATATATATAAATTATAGAGGGAAACTTTCCCGGTGGGATAAACAAAAATAAAAATAGAAAAGAGATGACTTACCAAAAGGACCGGCTCGTCGATAGAAACAAATAAAATAAATAAAATCACACACAAACACACATATACAAGCTTTCGCAGCCTAGCTGCTTCGTCAGGCAGAAGGGAAGGAGAGGGAAAAGGAAATGATGAGGGTTTTAAGGGAGTGGATAAGGAGTCAATCCAATCCCGGGACAGGAAAGACTTACCTTGGGGAGCAAAAAGGAGGGTAAACAAATACACACACACCCACACATTTACACAGACGCAAGTACTATATATATATATATATATATATATATATATATATATAAAAATAGTAAAGTGATGACTTACCAAAAGGACTGTCTAGGACTGTCTAGGTGTGCTTGCGTTTCGATATGTCTGAGTGTGTGTGTATTTGTTTACCTTCCTTTTTTTCCCCTAAGGTAAGTCCTTCCACTCCTGGGATTGGAATGACTCCTTTTCACTTCCTTAAAACCCATATCCTTCCCTTTTCCTCCCCTTTTTTCCTCTTTTTCCTGAAGAAGCTGCCAGTGGTGGCGAAAGCTTGTATGTGTGTTTGTGTGTGATTTTATTTGTTTCTCTCGACGAGCCGGTCCTTTTGGTAAGTCATCTCTTTTCTATATATATATATATATATATATATATATATATATATATATATATATATATATATATATATATATTCACTCATGAAATTTGTTATTAACAATCCGACCCAATTCAAAAGTAATAGCAGTGTGCATAGCTACAACACTAGGAGAAAGGATGATATTCACTATTCAAGGTTAAATCTAACTTTGGCTCAAAAAGGGGTGAATTATGCTGCCACAAAAGTCTTTGGTCACTTACCAAGTAGCATCAAAAGTCTGACAGATAGCCAACTAGTATTTAAAAAGAAATTAAAGGAATTTCTGAATAGCAACTCCTTCTACAATGTAGATGAATTTTTAGATAAAACTTTAAATAAATAAATAACTAAATAAAGAATAAAAAAAAATTCTTAAAATATAGATTGTCAAGCATAGACAAAATTTACTAAAGTGACACGTTCCACATCATTACAAAATGTTGTATACATGATCTAAGGAACAAGTATTAATCTAATCTAATCTAATCTATCCATTTAAACACAATTTTTGTGCTCATAACGAACGAAAACCTGAAGCTACTTTGCAAAATAATGTTGTTGTTGTTTTTTTTTTTGTTTATTATTTCTAGTTCACATCTATTGTATTTCATAAAAGTTTGAGAGTGAAAATAAAAATAATTGTGAAGAATATTACTTCTTCGCGATTTTTGAATATAAACATGCCTGTCTGTTGTATTTCATATTATTTTGTGAGTAAAAATTAAAATAAAAAATTAATAAGGAATATGAGATTTTACTTGTGGACCTCGACAAAAATTTTGAAAAGTATCCGGACCTCGTCTAAGATTACTTGCCGACCTCTGCTCTATAAGACGCTGTTTAAAAAAAAAAGGAGATGGACGGAGAGAGAAGGGATATGAGAAGTACTAACACAAAGCTTGAATAAATAAAAGGGCCGGGCAACGCCGGGTTTTCAGCTAGTAGGTAAATAAAGTGGAATTTTTCAATCACTTCCTGCAAACATACTGCACAAACTGACAGAATAGATTCCTCTTGTATAAAGACAGGCTCACAATCACTGGATTATTGGTTAGTGAAGTTTCCAGAGGACGTAAGATTAGTATGGGTATCAAAGGAAGTGTTGTAAATTATGTTCAGTTCTCAAGACCAATTAAAGTTAATGAAATATTCTTGAAAAAAGATAGATTGGCTGGCCAGTACTTACCTTATTTCTGTACCACCGACAGTCACACAATAACAAGAAAATGGAAACGAAAACTGCAGTATATACACGAATATTAAGACGAAAAATTCCTAGCTGAAAAAATTATACATAAAAAATAGACAAAGTCTATTTTTTATATATAAGTCTTTGGTTTCTATAGTGTGTCTGCCTAGGTGTGTTTGCATCTGTGTAAATGTATGGGTGTGTGTGTATTTGTTCACCTTTCTTTTCTTCCCCCAAGGTAAGTCTTACCTCTCCTGGGATTGGAATGGCTCCTTACCCCCTTCCTTAAAACCCTCATCATTTCCTTTTCCCTCTCCTTCCCTTCTGCCTGAAGAAGCAACTTTGTTGCGAAAGCTTGCGTTTTTGTGTGTGTGTGTGTGTGTGTGTGTGTGTGTGTGTGTGTGTGTGTGTGTGTGTGTGTGTGTATTCATTTATTTATTTGTGTTGCTGTCACACCTGTGCTCCTTCGCCTGGTGAATATATATATATATATATATATATATATATATATATATATATATATATATATTTTTTTTTTTTTTTTTTGTGTGACTGTTGCTGGTACAGAACTAAGGTAAGTATTGGTCAGCCAATCCATCTCTTTTCAAGAGTGTTTTAACATCTCAATGGAGTATTTCCATCAGTAATCGTTTAAAGTTATTGAAAAGCTGATAGTACTTCATGCCTACGTAGCAGGAAAAAGTGTCGAGCTATAGCTAACATCATCAGAGTATTTTTCAAGAAAATTACTACAACAGTCTTTAAATTTATGATTTGGATATGAAAACAAGATGGTTTTGACATCACAACAAAAGTATCAGACACTGTACACTAATAAAAGTGATTTTCTCAGCGAACCTGAATAATATGTCACTGCAGAAAAAAGTAACTTCAGTTCATGTAATCACTGATTACCTTCTTGCACCAGATTCTAGTATTGGTCAGCCACTGTAGTTCATATCAGTTATTTATCAGCAGTCTATTATATCCCAGTAGCATTTTTACAAAACATCTCCTGTTTTTACAATGGTTCTTAAGGCTGATGTAGTCCTTTTCATGACAGAACTGTCTCAAGAATGTAATTTGGTGCTTAATGGGAATTGCACACAATCATGCACACTGAAGGTAGTGTGGTTGTTGAGGTGCATAACACACTTTCTTCTAAAGCAGCATATTAAAATTTGGATGCTGACAGCATAGTATCCAGTCATTAGAACATCTGTATGAATGATACAAATATTTTGGCAAAGGCCAAAAGTTGGAAAAAACTGAAACATATAGGAACTTTTATATCACCCCTACAAGTGTACAGCATATTCGTCAGTTCATTAGGGCAAGCTCTTGTAGAAAGGCACAAATTATCTGTCAAATGTCTGTTTAAATAAATTCAAAGAACCACTGTTAAGCAAACAATGTACAGGTATTATTCTGCTCCTGGGAAAATACATTTAGCCCAATTGCAGCACCCACAGAAGCATTTAAACTACCTTCTTATGTCCTGTAAATAATAGGTATAAACACAACATGTGGGACTGGGTTCTTTGAAGGGGTTTGCATAGCCTGTATTTAGATGTCTTCGTTACAGAGGAGATGGAACTACATGTTCTGCCTAACATCCATACATTGCTACATTTTCATTAAGTGTGTAAGCAGGGTACTCCATCAGGTTGCGTGTGAGCAAGCTTAGACAACTGAGATCACTTCATGGAGCTGTTTTGAAATGATTTGATAAGAGTGGCAGTCTGATTTGTTTCATAGACACACAATGAAGAGATTCTCAAAGATAAGCAACATGTCATGAAACAATAAAAAACAAAAAACAAAAGATATTCTAATGTTACAACTGAAAAACAACAATGAAGTAGGAAGTTTTGGCCATCAAAATGGCCTTTAAGCTCCTCTTAAACTGATCTTTATTAGTACCTAACTTTATATGACAGATATCGAATTGTAAAAGAAAATGATTGTCCTCAACCAAAGTATCTAACTTTAAATATCTGTGGAGATTGTTGTAATTTCCTGGAGACTGTTTTATCACCCAGATGAAAAGAAGCAGCACTGACATTACCAAAGTTCTCCAATGCTAAAATGGATAAATACTGGGTCATCTGACAGCAAGGTACTGGAAGAAATCCCAAGATCTTTACAGAGGACATACATGTTAACTAGTTTGGAGCAATGGGATCACAATTAAAGCAAAACATTGTTCCTCACTTGTTAATGGTACTGAAGAATAAGCTGTCCAAAGGAAAGAGCTTGGTAAGTTGTCTTAGAATATAAAGCACCTTCCATGTTTACACATCTGTAGCATTTTTCCAATCATATGTAGCCTCTAATAATTTTCGAGTGTGTGTCACCTAAGAGTAAACACATAAAAGGAACACTACAAAATATAAATTGTAACTGAATCTGTTTTGCAGTGCTTAAGTTGCCAAACACATCAGTCGACATTAAAGAGAATGTAGAATTCCACAACGGCTGCATGCATTAATGGGTTTTACACAGCTCAATAGGACACCTTTCTATTTCTCAATCAGAGACAGAAGTCTTAGTCGATGTCGATATTCACTACCAGGTGTAACATCCCTGAGTATCGATTTCCGCATCGGTTACACGAAGATAGCTGGAGCACGTGCTCTGACGGCAGTTTGACGCAACGTGCACACTTGGAAAACGAAGGAGCGATACTCATTCGGCAGCCTTCCTCAGACCTGTTAACATCTCTCCTTCTTCCTCCGACTGCCTAGGCAGTTAAGTTTGTACATACTAGCCTGTATTCATTATACCTGCATTCATATTGTTTTTATACTTGAATGTATATCGGACGTAACATATTCAATCATTTAAAATCAACCCTATTACTTTTACCTTTTTGGGGCCGAAGTCCACAAACCATTTTTATGCTTCCTCCTATCAACGACCTTCCGATACTTATCCTGAATCTGTAATCTGAACCTGCATTTTTCCATCACTCTGCAGGAGGAGTTGTTATGGTCTTCAGTCCGGAGACTGGTTTGATGCAGCTCTACACCCTACTATATCCTGAGCAAACCTTTTCACCTCCTCATAAGAACAGCAACTCATCCATTTGAATCGGCTTACTGTATGCGTCTCTTGGCCTCCCTCTGCGATTTTTACCTCACACACTTTCCTCCAATGCTACATTTACGATTCCTCGATCCCTTCAAAGTCTGCCAAAAATTCCTTTTCTCACCAACTCTGTTCAGTACCTCTTCATTAGTTATGCGATATACCCACCTAATCTTCAACATTCTTCTGTAGCACCACATTTCTAAATCCTCTATTCTCTTCCTGTCGGAATTGTTTATCGTCCATGTTTCACTCCCATACAAGGCAACACTCCACACAAATCCTCCAGAAAAGACTTCCTTACACTTAAATTAATATTCGATGTTAGCAAATTTCTGTTTTTCAAAAATGCTTTTCTTCCCATTGCCATTCTGCATTTTATATCCTCTGTACTGCGAACATCGCATGTTATTTTACTACCCAAGTAACAAAACTCATCTACCACCTTCATTGTTTCGTTACGTAATCTAATTCCTTCAGCATCGCCTGATTGTCTAAGACTGCATTCCATTATCTTTGTTTTGGTCTTGTTAATGTTCATTTTATACGCTCTCTTCAACACACTGTCCATTCCATTCAACTGCTCTTCCAGGTCCTTTGCTGTCTCTGACAGAATTACAATGTCGTCGGCAAAACGCAATGTTTTTATTTCTTCCCCCTGAACTTTAATCCCTATTCCAAATTTTTCCTTGCTTTCCTTCACCACCTGCCCGATGTACAAATTGAACAACATTGGAGAAAGGCTACAACCCTGTCTTACTCCCTTCCCATCTGATGCTTCCCTTTCATGCCCCTCGAGTCTAATAACTGCGGTCTGGCTTTTGTACAAGTTGTAAATAACTCTTCTTTCCCTGTATTTTACCCCTGCTGACTTCAGAATTTGAAAGAGTCTACTCCAGTCAACATTGTCAAAGCTTTCTCCAAATCTACAAAAGCTAAAGAGGGTAGGTTTGCCTTTGCTTAATGTATCTTCTAAGATAAGTCGTAAAGTGAGTATTGCCTCCCGGGTTCCTACGTTCCTCCTGAATCCAAACTGATCTTCCCCGAGATCAGCTTCTACCAGCTTTTCCATTCTCCTGTAGATAATTCGTGTCAAAATTTTTGCAACCATGACTTATCAAACTGATAGTTCTGTAATTTTCACACTTGTCTGCACCTGATTTTTTGGAATGGGGATTATTACATTTTTCTTAAAGTCTGATGGTATTTTGCCTGTCTTATACATCTTACCCACTCCCATGAACCACAGACATTGCCGAGGTGGGGTGGCTTGCGTGCCTCAACGATACAGATAGTCGTGCCGTAGGTGCAACCACAGCGGAGGGGTGTCTGTGGAGAGGCCAGACAAACGTGTGGTTCCTGAAGAGGGGCAGCAGCCTTTTCAGTAGTTACAAGGGCAACAGTCTGGATGATTGACTGAGCTGGCCTTGTAACATCAGCTAATGTGGCCTTGCCACACAGCTACTGCGAACGGCTGAAAGCAAGGGGAAACTACAGTCGTTACCTTTCCCGAGGACATGCAGCTCTACTGTATGAACATATGATGGTGGCATCCTCTCGGGTAAAATATTCTGGAGGTAAAATAGTCCCCCATTCGGATCTCCGGGCGGGGACTACTCAGGAGGATGTGATCATCAGGAAAGACAATACTGGCATTCTACGGGTCGGAGCGTGGAATGTTAGATCCCTTAATCGAGTAGGAAAATTAGAAAATTTAAAAAGGGAAATGGATAGGTTGAAGTTAGATATAGTGGGGATTAGTGAAGTTCGGTGGTAGGATGAACAGGATTACTGGTCAGGCGAGTACAGGATTATAAATACAAAATCAATTGGGGGTATCACTGGAGTAGGACTGATAATGAATAAGAAAATAGGACTGCGGGTAAACTACTATGAGCAGCACAGTGATCGCATTATCATTGTCAAGATAGATACGAAGCCAACACCGATAACAGTAGTACAGGTTTATATGCCAACTAGCTCTGCCGATGATGAGGAGATCGAAGAAATATATGAGGAGTTAAAGGAAATTATTCAGACAATTAAGGGAGAGGAAAACTTAATTGTTATGGGAGACTGGAATTCGGTAGTAAGACAAGGAAGGGAAGGGAAGGAAAGGGAAGATAGTAGGTGAATATGGTCTGGGCAAAAGGAATGAAAGAGGAAGCCGCCTGGTAGAATTTTGCACAGAACATAATTAGTTATAACAAACACCTGGTTCAAGAATCACAAAAGAAGGTTGTATACGTGGAAGAGACTAGGAGACACCGGGAGATACCAGATAGATTTCATAATGGTAAGACATAGATTTCGGAAACCAGGTTCTACAGTGTAAGACATACCCAGGGGCCGATATAGACTCTGACCATAACTTGTAGGCTGAAACTGAAGAAACTAAAAAAAGGTAGGAAAATAAGGAGATCGGACCTGGATAAATTAAAGGAACCCGAGGTTCTTAAGAATTTCAGAGGGAGCTTTAGGCAACAATTGACAGAAACAGGGGAAAATAAAACAGTAGAGGAGGAATGGGTAAAATAGAGAGATGAAATAGTGAAGGTAGCAGAGGACAAAATAGGTAGGAAAGCAAGACCTACAAAAAATCCTTGGATATCACAGGACATACGAAATTTAATCGATGAAAGGAGAAAATATAAAAATGCTGTAAATGAAACAGGCAAAATGGAGTACAGACGACTAAGAAATGAGATTGACAGGAAGTGCAAAATGGCTAAGCAGGAGTGGCTAGAAGGCAAATGCAAGGATGTAGAAGAATGTATAAATAGGGGAAAAATAGATACAGCCTACAGGAAAATAAAAGAAACATTTGGAGATAAGAAAAACAGCTCTATGAATATCAAGGACACTGATGGAAAATCAGTTCTCAGCAAAGAAGGGAAAGCGGAAAGGTGGAAAGAGTATATAGAGGGGCTCTACAAAGGAAATGAACTTCGAGACAATATTGTAGGAAGGGAAGAGGATGTATATGAAGATGAAATAGGAGATACTGCACTGAGAGAAGAATCTGACAGAGCCTTGAAAGACCTAAGTCGAAACAAGGCTCCTGGAGTAGATGATATTTCCTCAGAGCTATTGAAGTCTCTGGGAGAACCAGCCATGACAAACCTGTTTCACCTGGTGTGTAAGATGTATGAGACAGGCGAAGTACCCTCAAACTTTAAGAAAAATGTTATAATTCCCATTCCAAAGAAAGCAGGTGCAGACAGGTGTGAAAACTACAGAACCATCATGGTTGCAAAATATTAACACGAATTATATACAGAAGGATGGAAAAGCTGGTAGAAGCCGACCTCGGGGAAGATCAGTTTGGGTTCAGAAGAAATGTAGGAACACGGGAGGCAATACTCACTTTACGGCTTATCCTAGAAGATAGATTAAGAAAAGGCAAACCTACATTTCTAGCTTTTGTAGATTTGGAGAAGGCTTGTGACAATGTTGATTGGAATAAACTCTTTCAAGTTCTGAAGCAAGCAGGAGTAAAATATAGGGAGCGTAAGGTTATTTACAACTTGTACAAAAACCAGACAGCAGTTGTTAAGAGTTGAAGGGCATGAAAGGTATGCAGTGGTTGGGAAGGGAGTAAAACAGGGTTGTAGCCTTGTAGCCTTTCTCCAATGTTATTCAATTTGTACATTGAGCAAGCTATAAAAGAAAGAAAGGAGAAATTTGAAGAAGGAATTAAAGTTCAGGGGGAAGAAATAAAAACATTGCTTTTTGCCGACGACATAGTAATTCTGTCAGACAGCAAAGGACCTGGAAGAGCAATTTAACGGAATGGACAGTGTGCTGAAGGGCGCATATAAGATGAACATTAACAAGAGTAAAACTAGGGTAATGAAGTGCAGTCTAAGAAAATCAGGTGATGCTGAAGGAATTAGATTGGGAAACGAAGCAATAAAGGAGGTAGATGAGTTTTGTTACTTGGGCAGTAAAATAACAAATGATGGTCGCAGTACAGAGGATATAAAATGCAGAATGACAATGGGTAGAAAAGCATTCTTGAGAAAGAGAAATTTGTTAACATCGAATATTGATTTAAGCCTAAGGAAGTCTTTCTGAAGGCGTTTGTATGGAGTGTTACCTCGTATGGGAGTGAAACATGGACGATAAACAGTGCGGACAGGAAGAGGATAAAGGCTTTTGAAATATGGTGCTACAGAAGAATGCTGAAGAATAGGTGGGTGGATCGCGTAACTAATGAGGAGGTACTGAACAGTATTGGGGAGAAAAGGAATTTCTGGCATACCTTGACTAAAAGAAGGGATAGATTGGTAGGACACATTCTTAGACATCAAGGAATTGTGAATTTAGCATTGGAGGGAAGTGTGTGGGTAAAAATCGCAGAGGAAGACCAAGAGATGGATACAGTAAGCCGATTCAGACAGATGTAGGTTGCCGTTCTTATGTGGAGATGAAGAGGCTTGCTCAGGATAGGGTATTGTGGAGAGCTGCATCAAACCAGTCTCCAGACTGAAGACCACAACAACAACAATACATCTTACACACCAGGTGAAATAGTTTTGTCATGGATAGTTCTCCCAGAGACTTCAGTAGCTCCAAGAGAATGTCATCTATTCCTGGGGCCTTGTTCCAAACTAGGTCTTTCAGGGCTCTGTCAAATTCATCTCTCAGTATAGTATCTCCTATTTCATGGTAGTGAGCCTAAAATACGATGAAAATTAAAAGGTGAGAAAGCGGTATAGTATACAGGAAAAGACAAAAATTAGTACACCTGGAAAGATAAAGTGAGTTTTGGTCTGATGACCATGGACACCACTGGGGGACAGTTGATGTACTGATAACAGTTTCAATGTTGTCCACCAACAGACAGCATTGTGAAATAACAGCCAGAGTACCACCTGTGTGTACCCTTTAATAAAGAATGTTTACAGTCATAAGACTCAGTGTAACATCAACATGTGAAGCAAACAGGCACCCAGCAATGGAAACACATTCATACTTCCCACAGCCAACTCAGTTAAGTTTAAGACATTAAAGATAAATTAAGTGTGAAATGATCAAATTGTATACTTTCAGATATTTGCCACGCTACTTGGAGATTCTGCGTCAGTCGTGCAAGAACACTGGTTGCAATGATCACATGAACATTCTCACATGCCTACTTGAGGTTCTAGATGTCCACACAGCACAGATGTCCAAGATGATTGTATTGTAAGGGCAGAAGTGGCTGACTGTAAAGGTACCACAGTGCAGTTACGAGGGTTTGTGAGCTCTGGTGCGTCAACACTGACTGTTGGCAACTGGTTACTAGCAGTTGGTCTACGGTACAGACACCTCTAGCCTACCTTCCACTCCAACATAGCTTCAATGTTCACGGCTCGACTGGTGTCGTCAGAGGATCACCAGGAAGATGTAGGAGCGTGGTCCTCAGTGGTGAATGCAGATTCTGGCTGCACACAAGTGACAAGTCGATTGCGAGTAGACCAGTCGAGCCCTGTCTTGTAGAGTGCAATTGTCCAAAACACACTGGCCCTGACTCAGGCCTTATGGTCTGGCCTGCAATAAGCTACAACCGTCGTTCAACTCCGATGTTTGTGGAGGGAACGCTGACCAGTGATCGGTATGTGCAGAATGTTCTAGACCTGTTCTTTTGCCATTCTTGGGACAGTAAGGTGAACAGTATAATGTTCACACAGCACTGTCTGCAAAACTCAATGTATTTTGTAAGACAATTGGTAACATCGCTGGCCTGCGTGATCTTCAGACTCATCTCCAGTGGACCATGTGAGAGGTTCGAATTTCTTTTTCTTTCCTTAGGGCGCAAAACTACGTGCCTATAAGAACTACTAAAAGGAAGCAGAGATAAAAAGGCGATACAATTATGCTACAAGGAAAGGTAAAGAAACAAGGACAAAACAGAATTCTCCAATCGAAGGATTTTAAACTTATTTCGCCATATTTGTATGATGTATAAAAAGTAAAACGCGATCAACAGAACACGTGTCATCCGCTAAAACGTCAGACAGCTCTGACGATAAACACAGACTCTGTCGAACTCGATTGAAAACGGACACTGGATCAGAAGTTGGCGTACAGTGAATGGTTCAGGAGTAACCACACAGTGGAGCAGGGTCGCCACTCAGTAAGCAGCGGTGGCTGAACTGACAGTGGCCTATACGCAGCTGGGTGAGAATGACCTCGTAGCGGCGAGAGGAGGTCACTAACATCCCCATGTTTATTTCCTTGAAGGGAAGACCAATATGCATGCCAGAGTGAGACCACACGTCTAGAAAGGATGCCAAAAAGGTCGGCTCAATAGTCAAAATACGTAGCAGGACGAGGGGGGAGAGCTGCAGCCTTTGCGGCAGCATCGAGCAGCCTCGTTCCCTGTCACATCAACATGACCCACGAACCAAAGGAACAGATCAGTGGCGCCATTGGCAGTAAGTGAGTGAAGACACTGTCGGATTCGTTGCACTGTGGCGTGGACGGAATATAGCACGCATGGGCTCTGGAGTGCACTCAGGGAGTCTGAGCATTTAGAATACCGGTGTCGCCTGATGTACTGAGTGCCCTCATAAATGGCAAAGAGCTCTGCTGTAAAGTTCAGTCTGTAGTCTGGGAGACGATACTGGAAAGAAAAGTCAGCATGCACAAAGGCACACTCGACACTGTGGTCAGTCTTGGAACAAACTATATAAATGAAGATACTGTCTGGAAGCTGTGAGTGAAGAGCTACAAACATGCTGCGATAGGCGAGGTCAGCGATAGAGTCTTTCGGAATCGAATGGAGGTCAAAGTTGACAAGGATCTCGGGACAGAGCGAGAGTGGGGAATAGCTCGATCCTGTCGGGAGCGTGGCAAGGAGCGTAAAGTCAAGTTGGCGAAGAAGTTTACGAAATCAGGTATTAGAGAATAAAGACTCGCTGTATAGTGACGATCAATGGAATCGTCAAAAAAGCTTCACAGGATGGATGGCCATGCATAGGTGTCAACCGACTCGCATCACGGCTAAGGAGAACGTCCCTCTGGAACGACAGCGGCAATTCAGCATAGATACAGGGCTTGTGTAGAAAGCCCCTGTCGCTAAATGGATACATTGGTTGTGGATTGTGTTAAGGCGGCGAAGATAGGTGGCCGGACTGATGAAGAGATGATACATCCGTAATTAGTTTCGAGCAGATAAGGGATCGGTACAAACGGAGGAGGGTGGTCCGATCCGCTCCCCACAAGGTACCACACAACACTAAGAGAACATTAAGTGAACGGATACAGCTGCGAAGTGGGAGACATGGGAGGACCAACAAAGTTTCCTATCGAATGTTAGTCCCAGGAACCTTCTAGTGTCTACGAACGGAAGAACTGGTGCGAGATAGAGGGAAGGAGAGAGAAATTATGTACGCCACTAGAAGTTCATAGATGCTGTTCTGTCTGTGGAGAAGCGAAAGCCATTATTGATACTCCAGAAGTAAAGACGGTCGAGACACCGCTGAAGACTCCGTAATTGCTATAGCAAATAGGACAATGCTCAACACTGAGACCGCAGGTACACCATTATCCGGCAGAAAGTGTCCGAAAGGGCTGAACATAGACGCACCCGAAAAACACGGTATTTTAAGAATTCTCGAATAAAGATTGGCAGGCGACCCCGGAAACTCCACGTGTGCAGAGTGCAAAGGCTACCCGTCCTCCAGTAGTTAGACATAAATCGAAAAATACCACCACTGCTAGCCCTTCTGCAGAAAATTAATGAAAAGGTCGAGCAGACGTGGAATAATGTATCCCAATATAGCATTTACTATCCGTACAATCAAATGGAAGCCAGAATCATCATCTGCATTGCAGCCTGTGGAGGCGACACTATGTAATGATAGGGGTGCTGAAGCACGGATCAACACCGCTAGAGTTATCATACACACTTCCTGGAGCCCATCCAAACTGAGCAAATCAGTTGGCTTTTGTACATGACGTGTAGTCTATGGTGGGCTTTAAACGGCTTACAAAAGCACCATTCATGGGCGGTTCCTGTTAAAATCTAAAAAAACATTATTTTTGGGCACAGAAAAAAAAAAACGATTTGTGGGGATGGTCACTTCGAAACTTTGTATTCATTGCAAATCTTCGAAATTTTTATCATATATCCTTATGATGATATTCTCCAGGCCGTTTTTAAATTTTTTCGATATCGTTATCGGTTACCGAGTTCCAGAGGTTGAAACTTTTCACAGTTTTGCACAAAATCACAAAAACCGATTATTAGCCGTTTTAGCACCCTGAATCGCAAATATCTAAATAACTAAACATAGAAAATCGTTAAAATATTTACAATACATCCTGTAGACATTTACCTATAAACGGCATTTTTCAGTTTTCGTAAATCTTAGTCCGTTAGCAAGATAGGGCCGAAAAACCGCGATATTTTTGTAGAAAAGTGCGTATTGTGCTGAAAGACGGCGTTCGGACAGCTCTGAAACTTACCATGCGGTTTGAAAAAAGGTGCTCGGCGAAAAACTTTTATTTTAGTACATCTTAAAGATTGAAATCTTCGGTCGATGAAGGGATGATGCAACATATTTTAAAGAGTTTGCAGAGGTAAAAACACATTGCGTAGACTTCTCATATTGTTGATTTTAGGTTACACATAGCTGCGTATGAAATGTAGATAACATATCGAAATTTTATTTAAAGTTTAGAGCAAAATTATACCTTATGTGGTTCCTGAGATATCGATCCGTGAATGATATAACGCGACAGTAATAGGTTCGAAAACGCTATTTCTGATTGTGAGGTAACATATCTTAAGGAATACGAAATGACTAAAATGTTGTGTGTATGTTGTTTGAGTGTTTATCTGGAAAGTCCGTTTCCCGTTTTTGAAAATGTGTATTCGTTACCGCAACACGCTACAAAAATCATATTTTGTGGTATCAAAAGATCCAGCTGCGTGCATTGGCAAATCTACACTTCCATTCATGGCAAATCGTCGAAATTTTTACGATGCTTTCTAATATTATACTGTCCAAATTTTACTCACCATTGATTTCATGTTATACAAGCAGTAAACTCTGATGCAACAGGAAAAAGACGGGAACCAGCTGAAAAATTCTCCTGCCGGAGCATAGAAAAGGCGAATATGTTCTCCGACACAAAAGTTTGGAACCAGCTGCCTCAATCCTCATTCCGACTCCCTCACCAAACCTTTTGGCATGCGAACATATTCGCGCTTTTTTCGGCTGAATGTGAGTAGGACAGACACAGTGCAACAGGCAAGAGAGCCATTTATGATGGAACAGAGAAAGTGCCAGTTCAGGAGAAAGGCATATGCATGAAAACAGCAGTGGCAACAACAAACTAAGAGAAATGCAGATAGTAGCAATTGGAGCTAAAGAGGAAACAGTGGGAAAGTGAGACGAATGGAGACCATACATAAAGCATGAGTGTGCGTCTCTCCAATACTATAGCACAAAACAAATTGTCCAGTTTTTGCCATCCCCAGTACCCGCGTGCTAAAGTTTTCCGGTCTACATGTCAAACCCCAAGCAAACCATCCCCATGGACATATGTGTAAACGAGACAATCGTGACTGAAGACAATGCAAGAAATGAGAAAGGAAGGATACTGGCAACAGGACAGGAGGTGAATGGGACAACGTCAGTGGGGCAGAGAGACGATGAAAGTGGCAGAAACAGACGGCGGTGAGGAATCACTAGGGAAAGGGCTGAAGACTAGTGTTGCCAGACTTAGGGAATTTTCCCTACACGTAGGTACTTTTAAGCATTAAAATCGTGTACGGAATTTTCATATAAAAGTCTCCAACGCTTAGGTACTTTGGTAAAATTTTACAACCGCCGACACAGGCCTAGCGGGTAATGTTGACAACAGAACAGTTGTCAGCACGCGGGAATGAAGGCGATCAATTGTGGCAAAGTTTGAAGTAGCCAATGATATTTTACACGACGATATAGTTGTTTTCTGTTCATAGTAAACAATATTAATTTGAAAACTTTGTTTCAGACACATTAAAATTGATGCGAAATATGATGATTTCAATGTATATCAGTGAAAGGAGAGTCGGTTTGAAAATAGTGT
Source organism: Locusta migratoria (assembly GCA_026315105.1). Taxonomy (NCBI): domain Eukaryota; kingdom Metazoa; phylum Arthropoda; class Insecta; order Orthoptera; family Acrididae; genus Locusta; species Locusta migratoria. The sequence continues at coordinate 318,782,910 of CM048751.1, forward strand.
TAGAAAATGTCAGCACAAGAAAAATTCATTGTTTCCATGAACGAAAGACGTTTTATTACCCTGACCAGACTTATTTATTTACGTCAGGACGATATACCAGTTAGTACTTGTATATGAGAAGATTCTGACAAGAAAACGCTAAAACATTTGCTACAGCTAACGTTATAATGAACAATTCGTTGTCAACATAGCATTACTCTTTTGTAGTCGAATCATGTAGAGTGACGGACTTCCCTTTTTTGTGCTGACTGAACTCAATAATTACTGCTGTTCCTACTCTATGGTTGATAGTGTCTCGATGTATCCTTGTGCGGTCAATAAATCAGTTATCCTCGTGTAACAGTGCACTCGGAATTAGCGGCATATTTGGGGAAACTAATTAATGCTGTTCCTCCCTATGGTTGACAGGTTCTTGATGTACCCTTGTCCGATCGATAAATGAGCAATCCTCTTGTAACAGAGCACTTGGAATTCGCGGCATAATCAGTAACGATCAGTCACTGAAAAATCATATCTAGCAAGTGAAGCACGTTGCAAAATATTTATTTTAAAGTTGTAACATGTCACATTAACCAACTGATTAACCTCTGCTGGCCGGACCCCTGGATTCAGCCCCTCGCAGACCTAAATCCAGGCTACGACCCTGATGTAGGGGCATTAATGAGAAAGTAGGGAAAAGTAGGTACATTTTTGTGAGACTGTAGGTATTTTCTCTCTCTGCCATCTGGCAACACTGCTGAAGACATTGAAAGTTTGACACAGACAGAAAGCGGCAGTGGGAGAGACACTCAAACAAACGGACAGAGACATATATAGACACTGACAGTGAGACGACATTGCTACTATGACGGCTTAACTGGGCAAAAGTATTTACAAAGTTACGCGCTAAAAGTGCGCTAATATGTTCGCATGCCAAAAATTATGGTGAGGAAGTCGGAATGAGGATTAAGGCAGCTGGTTCAACACTTTTGTGTCAGAGAACATATTCGCCTTTTCTATGCTCCGGCAGGAGCATTTTTCAGCTGGTTGGTCTATGAATGTAATCGATTCATGTACTCCACATGCAGTGTTTTGACGATAAATCTGGGGTGAATCGGAATCGTGTAGGGCGGTGTTGTTGTTATGGTCTTCAGTCCGGAGACTGGTTTGATGCAGCTCTCCACCCTACTCTATCCTGAGCAAGCCTTTTCATCTCCTCATAAGAACGGCAACCCACATCCACTTGAATCTGCTTACTATACGTGTCTCTTGGTCTCCCTCTACGATTTTTACCCCACACACTTCCCTCCAATGCTAAATTTACGATTCCTCGATGTCTAAGAATGTGTCCTATCAGGCGATCCCTTCTTTTAGTCAGGGTATGCCAAAAATTCCTTTTCTCACCAATTCTGTTCAGTACCTCTTCATTAGTTATGCGATCTACCCACCTAATCTTCAGCATTCTTCTGTAGCACCACATTTCAAAAGCCTCTATTCTCTTCCTGTCCGAACTGTTTATCGTCCATGTTTCCAGTCCCGTACAAGGCAACACTCCACACAAATCCTCCAGAAAAGACTTCCTTACACGTAAATTAATATTCGATGTTAGCAAATTTCTGTTTTTCAAAAATTCTTTTCTTCCCATTGCCATTCTGCATTTTATATCCTCTGTACTGCGATCGTCATATGTTATTTTACTACCCAAGTAACGAAACTCATAATCACCTTCATTGTTTCGTTACGTAATCTAATCCCTTCAGCATCGCCTGATTTTCTAAGACTGCATTCCATTATCTTTGTTTTGGTCTTGTTAATGTTCATTTTATACGCTCTCTTCAACACACTGTCCATTCCATTCAACTGCTCTTCCATGTCCTTTGCTGTCTCTGACAGAATTGCAATGTCGTCAGCAAAACGCAATGTTTTTATTTCTTCCCCCTGAACTTTAATCCCTATTCCAAATTTTTCCTTGCTTTCCTTCACCGCCTGCCCGATGTACAAATTGAACAACATTGGAGAAAGGCTACAACCCTGTCTTACTCCCTTCCCAACTGATGCTTCCCTTTCATGCCCCTCGAGTCTAATAACTGCGGTCTGGCTTTTGTACAAGTTGTAAATAACTCTCCTTTCCCTGTATTTTACCCCTGCTGACTTCAGAATTTGAAAGAGTGTATTCCAGTCAACACCTTCAAACGCTTTCTCCAAATCTACAAAAGCTAAAAATGTAGGTTTGCCTTTCCTTTATCTTCTAAGATAAGTCGTAAAGTGAGTATTGCCTCCCGGGTTCCTACGTTCCTCCTGAATCCAAACTGATCTTCCCAGAGGTCAGCTTCTACCAGCTTTACCATTCTCCTGTAGATAATTCGTGTAAAAAGTTTTGCAACCATGACTTATCAAACTGATAGTTCTGTAATTTTCACACCTGTCTGCGCCTGATTTTTTTGGAATGGGGATTATTACATTTTTCTTAGTCTCATGGTATTTCGAGTGTCTCATACATCTTAATGTATCTTCTAAGATAAGAAGTAGGGATGGGAAAAACCGACCGGTTAAAACCGATACCGGTATTTTAGTTTTGAATAACCGGTTATTTCGGTATTTATTTGGTGTCGGTTGTAACCGATTTTTTTAGTTATTGCCAAGAACCGGGTAAAAAAACCGGTACGACTACTTCCTGTAGTAGTGGTTCAAAATGTAGTTTTTGTAAATAATTAAAAAAAAATTAAAACAAGTAGACTCCAATATTCAGGGCTACTCCACTGCTGTGAAATATTAGGTCACCGCAGAAACTAAGAAAAGCGATAAGTGATAATTTAAGAACAGTCCCGGCAGTCAGAAACGCGCAAAAAACGCGTAGCATAAGAAGTTAAGAACTGGTGAAGCTATTGATGCATCGATTCACGCGTTGCCGTGTGCCGTGGTCTATTAAGACGACGCGCGTGCACCGGCAGTGTACGAGACTTGCCTCCGTCTGGTCATGCGGCAGTTTCTTGCTGTCGTCGCCAGACATCGGTTGTGTCTTAAATGGCACCATCCCGAGTGTGGAAGTACTCCACGAAGTACGGTAGCAGTGAGGTACAATGCTCCATACGCTTTAAAAAGCTGCAAACGGGTGGAGGTACTACCAAGATGCTGTGTCATTTAATGAGAAAGCATCGACAATGTTTCTTGGAAGAGAAGGTAAATTCGGTTCATAATACCTGTTATGTAGGCTTGGAATAATAACTTTTAATGTATTATCATATTGTTATGCTAACAAGTTTTATTAATGTGATTGCTTGAAAGTGAGGGGCTATTTCAATAACCAGTATGGGTTTAGGTAACATTGATCATGTGGTGCCTCGCGAGGTAGCCGTGCGGTCTGAGGCTCCATGTTACGGACTGCGCGGCTGCTCCAATCGGAGCTAGGAGTCCTCCTTCCTCCCTCGGTCATGGGCGTAGTATTGGAAGGCGATCTTGCAAAATATGGAAAGACTAGTGATTTGTCGTATAACGTAAATTTACCAAAATTTTAACTAAATTTCGTAAGTTTCCGTTTCGGTCGAAACTAGAAGAACCGAAAATTCGATTACGGCTTCTGTTTCGGCCGAACTCTACTGGAAATAATAACAATAAAAAACGGAAAGCCGGTTATTTAAAGAACATTGTAATGAAAATAATACAGCTATGGGGTGTCATCTCAACGACAGAAAACATCATCTAGATACGATTGAAAAATCATTAAAAATTCTTCATGTAGAGCCGAAAGGTTTAGACCTAGACATTCTGGAAGATATTGAAATTTACAAATGCTGTAAGGAAAATCCAGATGGAATTTTGAACGAACAAATCCGTTCTCACGGGAAATGTTTCTTTGACATTTTTCGGGTTTTCTTATGAACAGTGCCCAGCCCGCTGGTTCCCTATATCTATGATGAATGCTACTGCTTTTACAAATGTTTTTACACCTCCTTATCTGATGTAAAGTGCCTTATGTTAACTTTACGACTGTTTGTTCTATCTATGGCTACAGCCAACTGTCATAAGGAATGCTATTCATATTTTAAAACACCTTTGAAAATGTTCTGGATTTGTTGAGCTGTCTATCTCATTTTAAATGTAATATTATTCTCTGTCACTTTTTTATTAATTTTATTTTGCGTTGTTTTAACTTTGACTACATAGTGCTTATATAGTCTATCATGATTTACAACAAAAAGGTTTAACAGTTGACAAGTCAATGATAATTTTGTTTTTTAAAAGCATACGTATAATTGTTCTTTTAAAAAAAATTATATTTTATACTTTGTACAACAATTGCACAGCTGACCTATGTAATTAATACCATACCTTATGTGATATGGCGCCACTATACACATTGTAATGCCACCTGGTGGCAAAAGAATGTCTACCTGGACAGTATCATGTGTGTTAAAACTTGTAGTCTGCTTTTGTATGTATATTGAAGAACATCTTCCATCTGTTCACGTGTGCACATGGCACGGAAGAGGTATAACATGACGTAAATCATAATTTTCAATATGTATTGTAACCTGCTACTTTTTCTATCATGTGAGAGATTTTATTAATTTTATTACTGTTTATGTTTGTAGATGCTAATCTGATGATGGTAATTCCGAAACGCTTCATTTTTGAGAGCACACTGTACATGAAGTGTGACCAATAACAAAGAATTTGCGACCTAACCAGCTTCACCGCAGTACTACCTAATCATTTTTACAGTGCGGTTAAACTGGAGATGAAAAGAACCGGTATAACCGAAACCGGTTATTTCAGCAATAACCGCCATCCCTACATCTACATCTACATGGGATACTCTGCAAATCACATTTAAGTGCCTGGCAGAGGGTTCATCAAACCACCATTATACTATTTATCTCCCATTCCATTCTCGAATAGCGCCGGGAAGAATCTCTCTGTTCGAGCTCTGATTTCTCGTATTTTATTCTGATGATCATTTCTACCTATGTAAGTGGGAGTCAACAATATATTTTCGCATTCGGAGGAGAATGTTGGTGATTGGAGTTTCGCAAGTAGCCCACGCCGCAGCGATAAGCGCCGTTGTTGTAGTGATTCCGATCCCAGATCCTGTATCATTTCCGTAGCATTGTCTCCCCTGTATCGTGACAATACGAAACGAGCTGCCCTTCTTTGGATGTCCTCCGTCAAACCCACCTGATAAGTATCCCACACTGGGCTGCAATACTCCAAAAATGGACGGACAAGCGCAGTGTATGCAGTTTCTTTAGTAGTTCTGTTGCATCTGTTAAGGGTTCTGCCAATAAAACGTAGTCTCTGGTTCGCCTTTCCCACGATATTATCTACGTGTTCTTTCCAGTTTAGGTCTGAAGTTGTGGTGTCGCACAAGTCCAAAGTGCGCGCCACCTACTTTCGCCGCGCGCCGTCATGCACGCACGGCGCGGCGTTCTTACGACGACAGCCACGAGCGCCCACTGCTACAACTCCGCTCGTGGCCACCACTGAACGACATCGTTCACTTGGGACTGAGATAGGAACCAGTTAACACTTCGAAATCAGATAGGCACCAGTGAAGACTTGGCTATCGTATAGACACTAGGCAGGACTCTAGCTCAACAATGTATCAACATTCTGCAGTACTATGTAAAAGTTAAGTATTGTATACATTCTGTGCAAGATATATCTCGTTCTAATTTACTCTAGTGTTTACAGTTTCTGGCTGCTCCCCTCCGTACCTGCACCAGCGTGCTATATTTATTCCTGTGTCGGTCTCATTCCACTCGACCACCGACACCTACGACGGAAACGAGACACAAAAGCGGCGACGAGGCTGGGACGCAAAAGAAGTAATAGTAATTCCTAGGTATTTTGTGGAGTTTACGGCCTTCACATTTGATTGATTTATGTTGTAAACAAAGTTTAACGGATTTCTTTTCGTACTCATGTGGACGACTTCACACTTCTCATTATTTAGAGCCAATTGCCAATTTTTAAACCGTACTGATATTCAGATCGTTCTGCAGTTGGTTTTGATCTTCAGATGATTTTACTACACGGTAAATGACGGCGTCATCTGCAAACAACCTAAGAGAGCTACTTAGATTCTCCCCTAAATCGTTTATGTAAATAAGGAGTAAAGTCAGTATTGCCTACTGGGTGTAGTAATTGTTATTGTAAAGTGAACACTTTGCCGCACCTGGTGAGCGGGGACAAGGTGAAGTACTGGGAGTAGCCCAGCACGGAGACTGCGCTGGCGACCAGCAGACACAGCAGCAGCCTCTTGACGACGGTGAGGTTGGCGGTGCGGGGCCGCGCGCGCCGCGCGGGCAGCAGTGGCTCGCCGAGGCCGGCCATGGCGGCGTCGACGTCTGCGTCGGCGGCGGCAGCGGCCGGCGCCTCCTGCTCCACACCCAGGCCCACACTCGCTTGCTCGGGCAGCGCCCGGGGCGGCTGCGGGGGCGGCTGCGGAGGCGGCGGCGGGGGCGGTGCGGGCTAGCCGCCATGCCGGCCCGGCGCGACCGCCCGCTCGCTGAGGCCCCTGCTCGCGGCCGTGGTCGCCGTCGCCGTCGCCCTCCCGTCCACCGGTGCGCAGGCGGCGCCCTCACTGCTCAGTGCTGCGGCTGCCCGTGGCTCGATCCGCATCGCCTCGCGCCCGCTCCTCTCCTGCAGCTGTCGACAAACATTTTTAAAAGTCACTGTCTGCAGTTTACGGTCGGTCGATCGCAATTTTTAAAGGAGTCTAAACGGCAGGGCAGCGACTGAACATGGTAAAAATATCTGACACTCGGCCCCCAGAGGGGAAACACTAGTTGCACCGAGTGACAATGAATGTTACAACGCGTCCACACATCGGTACCGACACTGGCGCCAGCGTTGGCCAATATTTTTAAGGCAGCGTCTACACATAGGAGGCGACACTGGCGCCAGCGTTGGCCAATATTTTTAAGGCAGCGTCCACACATTGGAGCCGACACTGGCGCCAGCGTTGGCCAATATTTTTAAGGTAGCGTCCACACATTGGAGCCGACACTGGCGCCAGCATTGGCCAATATTTTTAAGGCAGCGTCCACACATTGGAGCCATCACTGGCGCCAACGTTGGCCAATATTTTTAAGGCCGGCGCCAACATTGTTCGTCCAATGTGTGGATTGGTGAAATAGCGCCAACGTTGGTACTGCTCCGTTGCTTGTCGGTATTTCAGCCAAACATCAAAGGACGTTGGGCCAATATGGGTACGTCGTCCACACATTGGTGCCAACATTTCATTCTGTCTTTGTCGCCTGCTCATCTCGAAACACTTTCTTTCTTCGTCGCCGATTTAAAGTTTCGAAATCTCTTTGTAAATATTAGAAATGTATCATAAATTGATTCATTTTTTGAAATAAACCTCAAAAAACGAAATGCCACAGCAAAACTTAGGCGCGAACTGTGAAATTAAAAACTTTCTAGACTTTCGACACACTCCTATCACTCAATTTAATTTTTAAAATTAACAGTACAGTACTTAATATTTCCTGTCAAGTTTCAAACATCGTTTTGCAAACTTCAAGCACTACTAGTGATATCAATTACATGGTTATTCAAAAAGGGAAGTGTAGGCTTCTAATATTGTCTCATTTAGCAAGAAATCGAAGCGTAATACCGTAATTAATGTTCTGTAGAAAGTGATACAACATCCCATCATCTTTTATGTATGTTTCCCACTTTGATTTACAATGACGAAATGTAATTATTCAAACTCAATGGTGTTAATGCATTGGCCGCGATATGTGCGTCAGATATGTTTTCGTTGGCTCTCGACGCATTCAACTGAATATTGGCTCCAATGTGTGGACGCTGTCTCAAAAATATTGGCCAATGTTGGCGCCAGCGTTGGTACCAATGTGTGAATGCGGGGTAAGGCAGCGTCCACATATTCGAGCCAACACTGGCGCCAACGTTGGCCAATATTTTTAAGGCAGCGTCCACACATTGGAGCCGACACTGGCGCAAACGTTGGCCAATATTTTTAAGGCAGTGTCCACACATTGGAGCCAACACTGGCGCCAATGTTGACCAATATTTTTAAGGGAGCGTCCACACGTTGGAGCCAACATTCAGTTGAATTCATCGAGAGCCTACGTAAACATATCTGTATATTTGACACACAACTCGCGGACGATGCATTAACGGTTGTGAGAGTGAACGATTACATTTTGTAACTAAAAACCAAATAAGAAAACATGTGTAAAAGATGTTGGGGTGTGTTGTATCACTTCCTACCGAACATTAATTACGAAATCAGTTTTAAAATATGTTACAAGTAATCTATACACATTATTAAAATATAGACCTGCGCTTTAAGTGATTGAACTTAAAAAAGGATAACCATACGTTTTGGAGGGACACTAAACTTGTTAAAGTTCTTTTGGTATTGAAGGTTGACTCTTCGTTTTCTTGGTACAGGAGACAGTTTTAGAAGTCTACACTTCCTTTCTAAAATAACTGTCATTCATATCACTGGTAGTGCTTGAAGTTTGAAAAGCAATATGTGGAACTTGACTGGAAATGTTAATTTTAAAAATTGCCTTCAGTAATTGTGTCAAAATTTAAAAAAATTTCACTGATCGCGCCTAAGTTTTGCCGTGGCATATCGATTTTTGTGATTGCTTTCACAAATGAATCACTTTCTGATACAGTTATAATATTTACAATGAGATTTTAAAATGTTAAAATAAACGGCGTCGAAGAACGAACGATGGAAGAAACAGTTTCGAGACGAGCAGACGACAAAAATAGAATGAAACGTTGGAGCCAATGTGTGGACGACATACCCACATTGGCCCAACGTGTTTTGATGTTTGGCCGAAATACCGACAAGCAACGGAGCCGTACCAACGTTGGCGACAACGTTGGTTCCAATGTGTGGATCCGACCTTACAGTGACAACATACAGGGTGTTACAAAAACGTACTGCCAAACTTTCAGGAAACATTCCTCACACACAAAGAAAGAAAATATGTTATGTGGACATGCGTCCGGAAACGCTTAATTTCCATGTTAGAGCTCATTTTATTACTTCTCTTCAAATCACATTAATCATGGAATGGAAACACACAGCAACAGAACGTACCAGCGTGACTTCAAACACTTTGTTCTGGAAATGCTGAAAATGTCCTCCGTTAGCGAGGATACATGCATCCACCCTCTGTCGCATGGAATTCCTGATGCGCTCATGCAGCCCTGGAGAATGGCGTATTGTATCACAGCCGTCCACAATACGAGCGCGAAGAGTCTCTACAATTGGTACCGGGGTTGTGTAGACAAGAGCTTTCAAATGAACCCATAAATGAAAGTCAAGATGGCTGGGGTCAGGAGAGCGTGGAGGCCATGGAATTGGTCCGCCTCTACCAATCCATCGGTCACAGAATCTGTTGTTGAGAAGCGTTCGAACACGTCGACTGAAATGTGCAGAAGCTCCATCGTGCATGACCCATATGTTGTGTCGTACTTGTAAAGGCACATGTTCTAGCACCACAGGTAGAGTATCCCGTATTAAATCATGATAACGTGATCCAGTGAGCGTAGGTGGAAGAACATGAAGTCCAATCAAGACCTCACCAACAATTCCTTCCCAAACGTTCACAGTAAATCTGTGTTGATGACGTGATTGCACAATTGCGTGCGGATTCACGTCAGCCCACACAAGTTGATGTGAAAATTTACAATTTGATCACGTTGGAATGTAGCTAATCCGTACTAAACTGAGCTCTAACATGGAAATTAAGCGTTTCCGGACACATGTCCACATAACATTTTCTTTCTGTGTGTGTGAGGAATGTGTCCTGAAAGTTTGGCCGTACCTTTTTGTAACACCCTGTATAAGAAGGAAGAAAAACTAAAACACTGCGCCAGCATCCCGTGGATGACTGATCACAAGCATATAAAAGATGAGGTAGCCACTCAACACACACTAAAAACATCCAGGCAGGTCCCAGACAAACAACCGTGGGGAACCACTTGAAACTGCTGGAGAGGTAGGAATCTGACAGATCCGGTTAAGGTGCCCACCACTAACAGAATGATAAAAACCACCTCTGTGTATAAAATGTAAGACACCGTCAGTCATAGAAGCATCATCACCAAGAATCAAAGAAAGTGCAGCTGGTAGATTAAAACTAGGGTAATGGAGAGCAGTCTAAGAAAATCAGGTGATGCTGAAGGAATTAGATTAGGTAACGAAGCAATAAAAGGAGGTAGATGAGTTTTGTTACTTTGGCAGTAAAATAACAAATGATGGTCGCAGTACAGAGGATGTAAAATGCAGAATGGTAATGGGAAGAAAGGCATTTTTAAAAAAGAGAAATTTGCTAACTTCGAATATTAAAGTGTAAGGAAGTCTTTTCTGAAGGCATTTGTATGGAGTGTTGCCTTGTATGGCAGTGAAACATGGACGGCAAACAATGCGGACAGGAAGAGGATTGAGGCTTTTGAAATGTGGTGCTACAGAAGAATGCTGAAGATTAGGTGGGTGGATCGCGTAACTAATGAGGTGGTACTGAACAGAATTGGGGAGAAAAGAAATTTCTGGCATACCTTGACTAAAAGAAGGGATAGATTGGTAGGGCACATTCTTAGACATCAAGGAATTGTGAATTTTGTGTCGGAGGGAAGTGTGTGGGGTAGAAACCGCAGAGGAAGACCAAGAGATGGATAGAGTAAGCAGATTCAGACAGATGTAGGTAGCCGTTCTTATGTAGAGATGAAGAGGCTTGCTCAGGATAGGGTATTGTGGAGAGCTGCAGCAAACCAGTCTCCGGACTGATGACCACAACAACAACAAATGTAGAAAAACGGCGATCTTCATACAATAGTTACAATTAAAAACATTCTGTATTGTAAAATTATCATGAAATAAATACAACAATTTTGCAATCTTGACTGTCTTTATATTTAATCTTATGACTACCAGAAGGGGACTAAAAGGGAACAGCGCAACAGGACGTGGGCCACTGTCAAAAGAGCACCACAGCGACATTTGGGAGGGTCCTCACAACGAAGAAATGGCTGTCTGTTAACCAGATATACCCAATACATAGGTAACTGGACAACTGAGTCCCTACATATGGCTTTAAGTGAGGACTTCCACACAGCCTTGTGTGCATGGAGCTTATTCAGCATGTTCAAGTCAGACCATTCTCAACATCATAACCCAACGCCAATCACATATCCTTTTCTTGGAGATCAATCTCCAGAGGATATGACGTATTGGTCTGCTTGGCCAATACACGTGTTCATTCCTTGGGATGCTAATGTGGCCTGGAGAATATATAAACACCAAACGGCCAGAATTGCTGAGGTTGAATATAGACCACACGAAAGGATGGTGTGGAAACCACTGGTCGAGGGCTTTTAAGTTACTCAAGGAGTCACTATAGATATCAAATGGGTTCCTGGGGAAGTCTTGGAGATTTTAAAGAGCATGATAAATAGCGACCAGCTCCACGGTATAAACATTACACAAAAGAAGCGATCAACCGTCGGTATAAATTATTTCTGTACCATGGAACGAGTCGATAAGTGTCATGAACTGGCAATGGAGATTTATTTGTGGAACTGAGGCTTTTGAATCACGGGACAAATGCATGCACAACTGCAACAGAGGAATGGACCAAGGAGGGGAACAGGAAGGGTTGTGGAAAATGGGAAGGGACTGGATTGACGAAAGAAAAGAACAAACCAAACCACAACTGGAGACCTGACCCCGGTCACTGTGGAGGAAAAAGAAACCTGTGATTATGGAGGTGGGATGAGGCATGGACATGGGCAACGTGTGAACAAGCAGCTATTGTCAGTGGAACTACAGGGGAGGGACCCCAGCATCAACGAGGAGGCCTGTCACCGTGTGACATTACAGGTACAGGGCGAAGCTGATTATTGCCATGTGAAGGGCGGGTTTTGTCAGGCTGTTGGGTTCCCCAGCCGGCCTACTAACAGTTTGGCCCTAGTGAATGGAATACAGGTTGTTAGGGAAACCTTTCCCCAATCTGTTCGAAATCAGGAAACAGCGGTCTTGGATGAGCGAGGGCGGCTAATCCAGATTGCAAATGAAATACAATATAGTCACACATTATTCTAACAATCTATATAAAATCAGGGAATGATTATACGGCAAATATATGAATGGATTCAGGAGACTTGAGAGAATCAAACGCCGATAAATTTCAATACTATAATAATAATAATAATAATAATAATAATAATAATAATAATAATAATACTTATATTTACAATTATACATAGTGTTTATCATTAACAGTTTAAGAAGCAAATGGGCAGCATTGGACCACGCTACCTATCTTAAAAGACGCATCACGTTATTTCCGTATTCTTTCAATAAACTTTATTTTTACTCTCTTGTTCTGCTTTTCGTTGAGGTAGTAATATTCTTGTGTCAGAACATAAGATTCCACCACAGTAACACGAAAGATGAACCCAGCAAACCGCATTACATTTACTTATGTATTTTATTATATTTAATATTCTTAGCAACGTTCATTTTTTTATGTTGTAGACTGTTTTTTTGGGAGCAGGTAGAGCACGCTTTCGAACGCCTGGGAGGGGGACTCGTAACTTGGAGGCGGTGGTGATAGGTCGTGACTCTGGGCGGTCTGAAGCAACACCAGCTATAAGACGAGGCCTCACAACTGGCCGTACCTACGTGACACCTAAAAGCCGCGAACGCTAGCTGACTGGCCGGCCGCTACGCGGCGGTGGGCGTGCCCCAGCGGCCAGCCAGTGAGCTGGCGGCCGCGGCCTTTAGGTGTGACGTAGGCACGGCCAGTTGTGAGGCCTGATCTTCTAGGTGGCGTTGTCTGAAGCCACGTTACGAACTTGTGATCTGAAGAGATATGTATGTGTGAACTGTGACTGCAGAACTTAGTCTCCGGTTGAAAAATGGGTAACAATGGACGGTAGTAGGGCAGTGGAACTGTGACAATTCAGCAATCGTGTAGTCGGGTGATGACAACCTGTATTTTATAACAAATGCTGTAATTAATTTGGAACTGCAATGTTCGATGGACTTCATTAATTTACGAGTGATAATTTGGAACTTTTATTCTCAAGTGCGTGCGATACTTATTGTGGCTCTCATTAACATTAGTTGGTGAAATATTCAGTTATTTACCGATGTATGAAGTAGGACCATCTCCGCATTTTCATGTCCAAAACGAGTAATAAACTGCACTTAGATAAAAATTACTTCGTGAGGAAATCTCTTCTAAGCATTATCTTAGAATCCATTTTGTTGGTTTTTCAGAGCTTTAATTGATGTTTATTTAAATATATTTTTTGCGTCACCATATGCAGATTGATAGACTGTCTAAACTACAGATTAATTATTGATCTTATTTAAACAGTTTGGGTAGCTGTTTAGGGCATAGAAGCTGACATACATAACTCACCCCTATAAACCTTTTACTGCCCTGAGTTATGTATTGCCCAATTCTTATTGGCGAGTACCGATAGGAAGGTCGCAACTGGACTCGTGCGGAAAGCACATGTCACTAATTGAACACCACTCTGGTGAATTGGGTCAAGTGCAACACTGAAGGCATTGCTGAATCATACGCCAAACTTCCGTAGTTGAGGCAGCACTGTATTAAGACCTTACAGAGCTGCAGGAGAATTAAAAGTGCAGCTCTCCAACTTTTTGTTTTGTTTTTTGTGGTTTTAGGGCGCACAACGTCTCAGGTCATTAGCGTCCAGATCGACACAGAAATTCGGAAGGTCTCTAAAAAATTTATAACTGCCAGAAAGGGTATCAAGAGAAAACTAAAACAGAAGGATAAGAAGAAACTAATAGAAGGGTTAAATATCCTTTGATAAGTTAGCCATGTTGATAAAACGCAAAACTCGAGCAGCTGCTCGTGTGTCTTCAGATAAAAGTTCCTCCAGAGTAGATGGCAAATTAAGGGCTACACGGAGATGATTAAAATTAGGTCAAGACAGTAAAACATGTCGCACCGTCAGCAATTCACCACAGGAGCACAGCGGTGCAGGGTCAACGGTGAGCAAATGACGGTGGCTGAATCGGCAGTGACCGATCCGCAAACGGGCCAGGATGAGGAGGTCCTCCAAGCGGTCGGGATCGGTTTTACGGTTCTCAGTTTGTTGTTGTGGAGTGATAACCACGAACTGTGCCAAGACGACACAATTCACCGGCGAAGAGCCCGTTGAACATCTTCTGAGGGGACCCAGAAGGTAGCCATGCGAGGCAAAAGAGCTGCTGCCTTGGCTGCCATGTCGGCAGTCTCATTCCCGGGCACACCCACGTGGCCAGGGACCCACAGAAAACAAACGTGACAACTGAAGGGAGCGTTGGATTCGGTACATGACGGGATGGGTCGAGAAAGGGTCGCTCAGACTCTGCAGAGCACTAAGGGAGTCAGAGCAGATGGCATAAAAGGGATGGCGGCGACGGCGGATGTATAAAACAGCCTGGTGGAGGGCAAAAAGCTCAGCCGTGAAATTCGAGCACAGGTCAGGGAGCTTGTATTGGTACACGTCGTCCCCGACAACGAAGGCAGGTCCGGCTCTTCAAACTGTGTTGCTGAAGCAGTGAAGGATATGCAGATACTGCCAGCACTTTTGATTGAGCTGTCGAAAGTGGGGAATACAAGTGAGCCGAGTATCAAAGAACGTGCCTAAGAAGTCATGTGTCTCCTCGAGGTGAAGCAGTTCATCAGTCAGGTACAGGTCTGGGTTCAAGTGAACTGGGCCATGGCGATAGAAGTGCGTAATTCCGGTTGTCAATGCAGAAAATTGGAAACCATGGTCAACGCCCCAAGACAGCCTTTCGGATGGCTCCTTGCAACAGCCGTTCATCAGCACTGATGTTAGCAGAGCTGGAATCAAGCATAAATCATTGGGATACAAGCAGGAAGAAACTTATGACTCCACTATCTTGGTAACACTATTAATTGCGACTGGAAAGAGGAGAACACTAAGGACAGAACCCTGCAGGACACCTTTATCCTGAACATTGGGTGAGCGAAGGGAGGTAGCACACCTAACTGAAAAGGAGCGAAGCGAGAAGAAGTTCTGGAAAAATGTCAGAAGTGGAACCTGTAAGACCCAATTGTACAACGTAGAATATGATGGTGCCAGGTGGTGTCATACGACTTCTGCAGAATAAAAAATATTCCAATGAGATGCTCATGCCAAGCGAAAGCAGTACAGATATCCGACTCTGGTGATAAAAGACTTTCAATAGCAGAGCAATTCTGACTGCGCAGTGGGCTAGCAGACTCAGAGTCTGAGGATCCACATGAGCCGCCGACTCACCACACATTCTAGGAGCTTACACGAAATTCTGGTGAGGCTGATAGCGCGGTAATATCAACCGTCAGCAGAACTGCACCTGGTTTCATCATTGAGACGATGATGCCATCCGAACATCCTCTCCCCAGAGATGACTGAACACGGGGAGCAGTTGGCAGTGAAACTCCGTTGAGAGGTGGTGGATCCTGGAGAGAGATGTAGGCATGCAGCATAAGCAGTTTTGAACGCCTACTCTCTAAATGGAACGTCGTACATTTCCTAGTGAGTGTGCGATCCAACTGCTTATTCTTGATCCGCTCTTTAAGGGCGCCAAAATCTGGGCATTAGCCTGCAATTGGAGAACTACTCGTGTATTTCTCTGCCATATGTCCAGCGATAGCGGCTGGGTCAGTACAGATGGTACCATGAGTGAGAAGAAAGGGGATCCCCACTGGTGGAAGCCGAAAAGGCGCCTACATTGCCACCATACCCGAAAGGGGAGCCACAAGAACCAATGGTGGCAACGTACCTCTCCCAACAGCCCTCCTTACTCTTACTCTGTTGAATCAGTTGCTGAACCCAGGCCTGTAGCAGTTTGGAAGCAATCGGACGTAAGCCCTTTGAAAGTAATGAGATGCTCTGTGGAAGATTGGGGCCAATGCCCAGTGATTATCTCAAACGGCCTCAGCGATCTCAGGTGTCCATCGAGGTACCGAATTACCCAAGCGAGCCAGGGCAACACGGGACAGTTGCCTCGGCGGCGGAAACAATAGCCAGAGTTACCTGGAGAATCGCCATATCAATTTCAGTGGGAAGTGGAGCAACAACCACAGCAGCCAAGGTGTAAGTCAGCCAATGTGCCCTACAGAGAGACTATTGGGGCAGGCAACTTGCAGGTTTAAATGGAAGGAGAGAAAGAAGGATAGGAAAGTGGTCACTACCACAAAGGTTGTCATGGAACTTTCAACTGAGATGTGGCAGAAGAATGCAATGCTCACTGCTCTAAGTTGGAGCGCAATTCGTCATCAGACAGCAATAAGAGGTATCTATGGAATATAATGCCCTGGACCATGTTTTGAGGTGTGATGAAATGGAAACATCATCCAGCTTTGACATTCCCTGCACCTTACCAAACTTATCTTCTAGGTTTTCTACAAAGAAAACAAGCTTTGTCGGCATAAACGATGCACCATCTGTTCTGGAACATACCAAAAATCGTGTCGCCTAGGTCTCTCCTTGAATGCGAGAGCTACGTTCCTCCCATGATGTAGCCAGGGAAGGGAAAGATTGTTCTGCATTGACGTCTTCCTTTCCACATTTAGAGACGCTGGTGGTCCTTCGACCACCAGCATTTGACTTCACTTGTTTCATTGTGGTCCCGGGAGCAGCTAGGGAAAACGGTCCATCCAGACGTTCACAGAGGTTGCCAGCCAGCAACTTCAAAAAATTAAAAAGCCTCGGCTTCTGTAACATACAACGTCCCACCGTCGCTGAGGCACGAACAGAACAAACGGTGTAGAGTACTGTTGATTTAAAATTAAATTCCCGCCAAAAGTCGACGAATTATCTGAGATCGTCAACACAGCAACCGTCAACAACAGCTGCAAAATGTATTTTAGCTGAACGCCTTCATAATCACTGATACTTTCACGAGTTTGTTAACCACTCTGTTAAATTCGTGTCCTGCAATGACCTGGTTATAGACACGCAGAATTTGGAACTTTTATGGAAATCATTGACATCGTCCATAAAAAGATTTGGATGTGGCAGGAGACATGCAGGGAAGAGTCCTCTTTAGTCGGGCTAGTCACTGTGTCCTCGGTGGCGGAGAGGTCAACGCGTCTGCCTAGTAAGCAGGAGATCCCGGGTTCGAAACACGGTCGGGCACAAATTTTCATTCGCCGCACTTTGGAATTCCATCTAAACCTAGTACAGTGAAGCCATAACTGATCGCAAATTGCGATTTATTTCATAAAAAAAGAAAAGGTCGACCTGGGGAACGGGACGACTTCATATATTTCAATACATATATTTCCATAATCGTCTGCGCGGCGTCAAACTACCGAGCGAGTCTTCACCGATAGTCCTTCGAGACGTATCACGAGTGTATCCAGGTTACGGAGAAAGAAAGGAACTGCTGCCAGCCGCATATACATCTCGCGGTATCGCTGAAGACGACAGCAACGTCAAGGACGAATAAAGTAAGTATATAACATTTATTTATTTTATTTCTGTTTTAATATACACGTAAACCCGTTGGTAATGGTTATGGCGTCACGTCCATCTCCTTTGTCTTTTGTCATTGTCGGGTTTCTCATTGTATACACAATAGATGTCTTCCCCTCTACATCTACATCTACATGGGATACTCTGCAAATCACATTTAAGTGCCTGGCAGAGGGTTCATCGAACCACAATTATACTATTTATCTCCCATTTCATTCTCGAATAGCGCGCGGGAAGAAAGAACACCTGAATCTCTCCGTTCGAGCTCTGATTTCTCGTATTTTATTCTGATGGTCATTTCTACCTATGTAAGTGGGAGTCAACAATATATTTTCGCATTCGGAGGAGAATGTTGGCGATTGGAGTTTCGCAAGTAGCCCACGCCGCAGCGATAAGCGCCGTTGTTGTAATGATTCCCATCCCAGATCCTGTATCATTTCCGTAACGCTGTCTCCCCCGTATCGTGACAATAAGAAACGAGCTGCCCTTCTTTGGACTCTTTCGATGTCCTCCGTCAAACCCACCTGATAAGGATCCCACACTGGGCTGCAATACTCCAAAAATGGACGGACAAGCGCAGTGTATGCAGTTTCTTTAGTAGTTGTGTTGCATCTTTTAAGGGTTCTGCCAATAAAACGCAGTCTCTGGTTCGCCTTTCCCACGATATTATCTACGTGTTCTTTCCAGTTTAAGTCTGAAGTAATAGTGATTCCTAGGTATTTTGTGGAGTTTACGGCCTTCACATTTGATTGATTTATGTTGTAAACAAAGTTTAACGGATTTCTTTTCGTACTCATGTGGACGACTTCACACTTCTTATTATTTAGAGTCAATTGCCAATTTTTACAACATAGCGATATTTAGATCGTTCTGCAGTTGGTTTTAATCTTCAGATGATTTTACTAGACGGTAAATGACGGCGTCATCTGCAAACGACCTAAGAGAGCTACTTAGATTTTCCCCTAAATCGTTTATGTAAATAAGGAATAGCAGAGGACCAAGAACACTTCGATATATATCGCTCGCAAGGATTCTTCCAAATTACCAGGAATTTTTCTGCCGCAACGACAAACCTGCGCAGTTCACAGACAGAGTGGCAGGCAGGCAGAGGAACGCTAGGCCACGCCTGATGGCAGCGTCGGCGCACGCTTCATCGCGCATTCCCTGCGCGCAGGCATCGCAGCCGTCGTGTGCCCCATGCGTAAGACGGCAGCCACGCTCCGGGACCTTGGCAACGCCTTCCCTGTGTCACACAACAACACCACTACCAGTAAGTCGCGTGTTTCAAACAGCCAAGTAACTCTGATAACGCGACAAGAAAATCACCCCGTCGCATTTAACCCCGCCGGCCACACCACAGGCCTCTGAGACCCAGATGTTCACTCAGACCTGTCTAATCCCGCTCCAACACAGCTGGAGGGGACGTGACTCGCATGTAAGCCTCCTCTAGTTACTTGTCTCTGAGCTAGTGCAGAGATTCCAACGTTTGAATATGACAAATAGTAATGCAACGTAATATGAATGAGCGGGAAGGGAGGCGGGGGGGGGGGGGGGAGAATAAGTGAATACAAAATGATCAAAATTGTGAAGCCAGTTTCGTAAGATTGCAGATGACATATGGGCAGCGTATTACTACGTCATTCTGATGTGTACAGCACGAATATGTGTGGGTGGGGAGGGGTAAAGCAAAACTAATTGTTTTCTTCCTCAGAACCGAACATATTAGATTTGCGGATTTCCAAAGATATATAGAAGAATCATTAAAACTTGCACACAACCACAAGATAACGTAAAATCATAACTTACAGAAACAAAGCAGGTTAAGATATTTCGGTGAGTGTGCAGGTTATGAAAGGTAAGAGTCAAGTGACATCCGCATTTTCATTGGCTGCTGCTAGATTCCAAAGTGGCGCGCCTTTGTGGATTCCTCCCGTATGCCGTACTGCGTAGTTTTCGAGTTCGTAGGAGTTACTGTGAATACCGGTGATTTCCACAGGAACACGCTCGAAGACGCTGCTCATTACCACTTAATTTTTGTCGATGACGTCACACGATCGAAATCAAAGGGAAACGAGTTTTGCCGACGGAAAACAAATGACCGATTTGTTTTTTTAAAGCTGAAAATCAGAATTCGAACCACTCCAATCGTAAACTCGCAATTTTAAACAATTTTCGTAACAATTACGATTAAACCGTAATGGTTGGAACCTCTGCTAGTGTACAACACTTCCGCCCCTGTCGGCCCGTTCAGGTAAACAACTGGGCCTCCGAGACCTCCATAACTTTACAAAAACCAAGGGAATAGGAGACAACGGTCAAACAAAACCATTGTGCCGATTTGACTTTATGTTGACGCTTTCTGAACACCTTAAAGCACCTTGGATGAAGGCTAGGCTTGACACACCAATTCCCAGTGACCTACGGGACAGTATTTATAGATGCGTAAACATGACCTCCACCTGCAGAGGCAACTCGTGAAGAAATTGAGCAAGGAGCTATTCCCAAAAGAACTTACTGTACGTTTTGTGACCACAAAAACAAAGGAAATCAAAAGTGCACTGTGATTCCTGTGCATTGCCAGTGTGTGGTCAGCAACACAAAAAAAATTGCCCAAATTGTATCGGTAAAAAATGAGAAACTTCCGCTGAATTTTGTGATACCGATTTCAGTTTTAAACTCGCAAAACTACTAGGTCATTAGCGCCCAAAATTGCTCATAGTAAAATCGAACCGGGGTTAGAACTTAAATGGCTTTCGCCATATTTGCACGATGTATAAAAAGTAAAACTTGGGTCAGCAGAATGCGGTTCATCAGCTAAAATATCAGACATTTCAAATGGTAAACATAGATCATGACGTAGACGATTAAAAAACGGACATTGCACTAAAAGGTGGTACACAGTAAAAGGTTCATGACAGTGCTCACATAAGGGAACAGGATCACCACGAAGTAAATACTGGTGGCTATAACGGCAGTGGCCAATACGAAGCCGGGCCAGAACAATCTCCTCTCGGCGAGAGGGTCGAGATGACGTTGACCAAAGGTCAGGCACAGGTTTAATGGCTCGCAATTTGTTCCCTGACAGGGATGACCATGTAAAAACCAACGTGAGATGATACGCCGGGAGACGTCAGCACGAAGGTCATCAGAGGTAGTAGAAAAGGTAGACAGCCGAGGGAGGAGAAATGCCTCCTCGGCAGCCGTATCCGCAGACGCATTCCCCAACACTCCCACGTGGCCAGGGACCCACAGAAACGTCACAGTAGTTCCGCTCGCTGAAAGAGAGGTAAGACAATTGCGGATGGTTTGTACCAGGGGATGGACAGGATATAGCGTGTGGAGGCTCAAAAGAGCACTCAGAGAGTCCGAGCAAATGACAGTCTTATTGAGCGAGTTTCGCCGGACGTATTGTGTGGCTCGATATAATGCATACAGCTCAGCTGTAAAAATGGAACTCCACTCAGGGAGACGATATTTAAACGAGGCGTTGCCAAGCACAAAGGCACTGCCAACACCCTGGTCTGTCTTTGAGTCATCAATGTAGATGAACAAATTGTCATCAAATTTGAACCGGAGTGCGAGAAATTCTCTCCGGTAAACGAAACTACGTGTGGAGTCCTTTGGAACAGACGTCCTTCACTGGAGTAAGGCATGACAATGAAGTACAAGGTTTATAACGACTACTTTCCGTATGAAGTACTCACACGCTAGTGCTATTGGAAGGTGGCAAAGAAGCTGACAAGCTAGTAATGCTACTCACGCGCCGGTTCAGGCCGGTTTTATGTGCACCACTCTGTATATTCTTATAAACTTACCATGGTGTCGGGCCCGGGGGTCTTGGGGTAAAGCGTCGGGGGGGTTCGAATCCCTCCACGGGCATGGATGTTTGCGCTGTCTGAGATTGCACAACAATGGTGTGTGTGTGTGTGTGTGTGTGTGTGTGTGTGTGTGTGTGTGTGTATTACTCAATTTATAGTTCGATATCTTTGAACGGTGAAGCCCAGGTTTTATTTTCGTTATTCGTCAGTGACTTTCGAGCATTAAATTAAGTAACGTGTAACGTATTGGAACATATTTTAAATAGATGGCAAAGGCAAAAACACAATGCGCAGGCTTTTCGATTTTAGTTTATACGTAGCAGTGTATCAAATTCAGAAGAGATATCGAAATTTGTATTATTAGTGAGAGCACAGCAATAACTCATCCTATTCTCGAGATATTGGTTTCCTATCCGAGGGACGAATTTACTTGTCGAGGCACCCTCCGTGTAATGCGAAATACTTTATCATTCCATTTCAGGAACAGTTTAGTGATAGATTTTATTCAGATATCGTACAATCTGATATCTTCTCTCGTTAAGTTACTTAATTCCTCTTTGTTATTTGTCATTCCCAGTACTATATCAATATGTCGTGGCGGCTGACAACCAGTGGTGTGGCTATGCAGATCCCAAATGTTGCTCGAACCTCACATCACAGGATTGTCACTGCAGAGCCCGGATATCGGATACTTGATGGGAGGCGGGTGCCGAAACTGCTCACCAGTCAGCGCGAAGAGCAACAAATGTATGTGCACGACAGTTTTGGAGCCCTACAGACAAGGTGGAGACAGTTGCCTTTCCCACATTGTTAGCGTACACGAACGCAGAATCAAAACAACTGTCAATGCAGAGGCGCCATCCCGGTTCACCCGAATCGAAAAAGTACAGGCAATAGACTTGCGCATAATAGTTCGCGATCGGGAGCGCTCACTTTAGGTAGCGGCTCTGCCGCGAACTAGTTCGTTGTTTTATTTCGTCCGCTCCCACTGACGGCTTAGCGGCGTGGTCTGCGCATGCAGGTGGTGGGAGAAATTCCCCCACCTAGCTGCTTCATGCGCTTACTGCTTGAGCCAATAACGATATCACGCAAACCAAAAGAAACAGTTTGTGGATAATTTCTCGCGTTTAAGTTTAGGGTTATCTCTATATCTTGGCATTATGGAATTTATTATAGTCAGATATTGCAGAGTGCAGAATACTTCAACACACAAATTTTGTAGCACTGAAGTATGTAATCTAGCAGGCAGACGCTCACCTCGAAATGACTCTCATAAGCAGAAAGCAATCACGTGATTTTTAATTCTGCTGCGCGCTCTCTCAGAAAAGAATCCAACGAACTAAGAAGCGAGATATGTTTGGCATAATAGTTCGCGACCGGTAACGCGTGTTTTAGTTCGCGACCTATCGCGCAAATCTTAGTTCGCGACCGATCACGCAAATCTTACTTCGCGACCGATCGCGCAAATATTAGTTCGCGACCTATCGCGCAAATCTTAGTTCGCGACCTATCGCGCAAATCTTAGTTCGCGACCGATCGCGCAAATCTTAGTTCGCGACCGATCGCGCAAATCTTAGTTCGCGACCGATCGCGCAAATCTTAGTTCGCGACCGATCGCGCAAATCTTAGTTCGCGACCGTTAGCTCTCCTTTTAGTTCGTAGCTCGGCCGCGAAATAGATCACTCTTTTTAGTTCGTCCGCTCTTTTTGGCTTTTGCTACCGCTACTGAAAGAGCTCTTTCTTTCATTATGACAGCTTTTTTATATAATGATCATATACAGTGTACTCTTAGTATTTTATTTTGAAAATGAATTTCTTTATTTATTTAATAGGTCATTGAAGGAACATTGCCTACTAAATATGCTAAATGCGTCTATTTTCGTGAGTAAAAATGCAGTTTTGAGTTCTCTCTACTTTTTTAGACTATGGAATGAGAGTTCTAGGTTATATTTAGACACTGTTAAATACCTTAAAAAAGAAAATTTGTGGCAGTGAACTATGAAACTACATCTGAGCTGCATCTCAGCCCCAAATGACGGTAACTGGCAGAAGAGAATGACGCGATTCTGCGCGCTCTCGCGTCCTCTCGCTGTTCTCCGTCAGTCTTCGGAAAAGCAGCGGACGAAATAAGAGGCAAGGGATCTGCGAACTAGTTCGCGTAGTTCGCCTGTGGGAGCGCTCTTCCGAACTAGTTCGTTCGCGAACTACACAAGACTAATAGGCAATCGCGTTACTCGTCTGGCGGGAGTGGCTGCACGGTCTAAAGCAGTGATTTTCAACCTGTTGGTCGCCATTCCCAGAGGGTCGCAAAGTTTTGCCAAACGAAATTTATTATAAGAAAAATGTAGGGGTAATTTTTGCCCGTGCTTGGAGGTTGTAGGGGGCATGAAGAATTATGGTCGCATGGACTACCAACCCAGGGCAAAATGTGTCCTTGAGCATAAAATTGCTATATTTTTATCTGTTTTTAAAATTGTAACCATGTAAATGTTTAGGGTAGTACTTTATAAGGTGAGAGACAAATAGAAAAAAGCCCATAAATACTGAAGGTATTAATTATGATTTTTTTAATAAAGGAAAAGGGTACGGGCAATTTTTGCCCGTGCTTGGTGCTTGTAGGGTTAATGGCCGATTTCCGAGTGATTCTTAATTTACTCAGTTGCTTTTACTTGCTTTGAAATATCATACACTCGTAAGACCTAAGTTGTATACATAAAAACCACGAAATACGACGGCCAACATGGCGCCTTCGTCTACCGAAAAGAGCTGCTCCCCTCCCCGGATAGCCACGTGGTGTGACGTCGGGGGCGTTCTCCCACCTTATTGGTGATCGTTCAGACGCTCGTTGAGAAAGAAATCTGGCATGCTTGATACTGCCCTACACGTTGGGAAAGCCTCGCCAACGTGCGGTTCGCTCGTTGTGGCGTCAGAAACTAGCCACGTCTGCCACACTCGTTCAGATACACGCTCCGTGTGCCGGCGGCTTTAGTGCGCACGGCTATTGCTCCGGGCCGCTGCAGTATATAGACAGAGCCGCTGTGTCCGGCCTATTGACATTCTAATGGGGCACCTGGGCAGGGCTGAGCAGCCGGCAGCCTGCGAAACGCCGCCACGCTACAGAGTTGTCTGCTTCTCTGTGGCGAGCGACTGTCACGCCGAAGAGCCGAGGAACTGGTATAGGCGTGCATATCCAAACACAGACACGTGTAAACAGAGGTCGACAACGCCTCTATAAAGGCGCGTTTGCACTGAGTTCGGAACTCGTTTTGGTTCGCAGCATTGTTTGCAACTGTTCCCAACCAATGTTGACAACACTGTTCGTGTCCACGATTGCACTGGCGACGAACATCTGTATTGGCATCGTCTGCTGCAGTGAGCTCGTGCGTGTATTCGCGTTACTGGATTCTCAGAGCTAAGTGAGTGAGGAGGAAGAAACATTAGCAGGTGGTGTTGCGTTATTGATGACAGGTCAATAAAAAAGACGCAAAGAATGACGTAGTCATCGGTGGTGGACCCAGGCATATTATAAAATTCGTGGTGCGGATGACATGCTTTCTGAATTGAACATGGAAGACGGTTTCACAAGGATGTCGCCTCCAGACTTTGAAATTTCGCTAAATATTGTACAGCCAGTTGTCTCAAACAAAACAAAAAGGAAGAAGAAGAAGAAGAAGAAAAGGATACGAATTCCAGGAAGGCAATCCACGTGAAACAAAGAGTTGCTGTAACCATCCGTTTTCTTGTAACGAAATTTGTACCGCCGCGGCGGAGCGGCCGAGCGCGTTGAGGCGCTATGCTACGATGCGCGAGGCCGTTCCCCGTCGGGGGGTTCGAATCCCCCCCCTCGGGCATGGATGTTTCTGCCGTCTTAAGTATAACCTAGTTCATAAGTAGTTTGTAAGTTTAGGGACTGATGACCCCGTAGTTAAGTCCCATACGCTTTACAAACATTTGATTTGAAATTCGTACCAGTATTTTGTGAATAATGAAATGCCAAGATCGCGGTGTGTCATCTTTATTTCTAACAGACGACCGGTTTCGATGTACACTGACATCATCTTCTGGTCTCTTCACTAAATAGTATCATTATTACATAAATGCATATTGTAGCCAGCTGGATTGTACTGGTGGGTTGTCACACATTAAAATATGCCGTTTGCTTGTCAGATATAAAACTCGCATAGTCATATATAAATAAAGAACCACCATATTGTACAGGTGTGAGTGACAACAAGCTATATATGACTATACGAGTTTTATATCTGACAACCAAACGGCATATTTTAATGTGTGACAGTCTACCAGAACAATCCGACTGACTACAATATGCATTTACGTTATAATGTTACTATTTAGTGCAGAGACCAGAAGATGATGCCTGTGTACGTCGAAACCAGTCGTCTGTTAAAAATAAAGACGAAATACCGCGATCTTGGCATTTCACTATTCACAAAATACATTTATAAGATCGCTCCCTGCCATGAGCAAATTGTCTAGCATATTTATTCCATATTTCAAAGCCTGCTACACGGCATCTAAAATAGTTCCTGCGGTTTGGTTGAAGCATTATGTAAACGTAATTTACTTATTTTAATATCACTGAAACATCGCACATCCACAGCAGTAAATGTGATCCCAGTTGAATGATGGCAATGTTATGTCCACGAACTTTATAATTTGGATTGTACATACAGTCTCCCACTTCCTTACGTTTTTACTCTCTTCTACTTTCGTGAAGTATCGTGAAACGAGAGATTTTATTGTCAATGCTGCTCGTATCCAGCTCCACAGCATCTTAATTTATTTTCATTTATTTATTTTTTGAGATAATGTTTCTCATGTTTTCGAATGTTACTAAACACACGTTCCACAATCACTACTCTTCCTGATATAGTGATATAGGATGGTAAATTTCCTCCCTGTCTCACAGTACACCGAAAAACCCCGACAAGAGACAATACTAGTATTCAGAATGAAACTTTCATTCTGCAGCGGAGTGTGCGCTGATATGAAACTTCCTGGCAGATTAAAATTGTGTGGCGGAACCGGGACTCGAACCTGCCACCCTTGCCTCCCGCGGGCAAGCGCACTACCGACTGTGCTATCGCGACACGACTCACGATGCCACCTCACAACTTTACTTCCGCCAGTACCTCGCCTCCTACTTTCCAAGTCGGTAGTGCGCTTGCCCGCGAAAGGCAAAGGTCCCAGGTTCGAGTCCCGGTTCCGGCACACACTTTTAATCTTCCAGGAAGTTTCAATACTAGTATTAGTAGCAGAATAAAAACAGATACTAGCGCTGCGAAGCGGCAGTTCGTGGTATCAAGCTAATGCCACAGTACGCAAATTTCTCGATAATAATCGCGGCTGAAATAGTCGCGCCGGCCGCGGCGGCCGAGGGGACTGAGGCGCTCCAGTCACGGTCTGCACGGCCACTACGGTCGGGGGTTCCAATCCCCCCTCGGGCATAGATATTTGTGCCGTCCTTAGTCGTAGGTAGTTCATAAGTAGTTTGTAAGTTTATGGACTAATGACCCCGTAGTTAAGTCCCATAGGCTTAACAAACATTTGAACATTTTTTGAAATAGTCGCCTTTAAGTGCCACACTTAAAAAGATTATAATCGCGGGGGATGACGTCGCGCCATACTTACCTGGGGGCCGCACAAGACACGAAAATCGGTGCCTTCTGCCGCTGTGTTGCAACCAGCCACGAGGGACACATGCATGATGAGCTGTCATTCAAAACTTAAATGTTTATCTGCAGTAGCATTATATGTAGTTCGTCATCGTAGGCTATCTTCATAGTCTTACGATGTTATGTTGTAGAGACGGGAATATTTCTCCACCTCGATTACTGTCGGTTCTCTGTCCAAATGATCCACTGGAACGACATTTGCAGAATTTTCGGACATTGTCAAAATGTTCTAATGTTTGCAGAGCTTAAGGGACTCGACTGCGGGGGTCAATCCCTTTACCTACAAACTACTTATGAATTAGTTTATACTAAGAATGGCACAAACATCCATGCCCGAGGGGGGATTCGGACACCCGACGGGGAACGACGTCGCCCATCGTATCACAGCCCCCCCCCCCCCCCCCACACACACACATACGGAGGGGAGGGGAGAGAGAGAGAGAGAGAGAGAGAGAGAGAGAGAGAGAGAGAGAGAGAGAGTGTAATGCCAAGGACGGCACAAATATCCATGCCCGGCAGGCCGCGGTGGCCGAGGGCACTTGAGACGCTCCAGTCACGGTCTGCACGGCCACTACGATCGGGGGTTCGAATCCCCCCTTGGGCATGGATATTTGTGCCGTCCTTAGTATTAGCTAGTTCATAAGTAGTTTGTAAGTTTAGGGACTGATGACCCCGCAGTTAAGTCCCATAAGCTGTACTAACGTTTGAATCCATGCCCGATGGGGGATTCGAACCCACGACCGTAGTGGCCGTGCAGACTGTGACTGGCGCGCCGCAGAACGCGCGGCCACGGATCTCCGCAGGAAGGCGGCTTAGAGCGTTCGGCAATTATACCGCGGCCCACGTGGTGCTACAGACGAATGTTTTTGTATAGCTTATGGGACTTAACTACGGGGTCATCAGTCACAGACGAATGTTGGAGATCTGGTGGATAGATCGCGTAACTAACGAGGAGGTAGAGTACAGAATTGCCGAAAAATTATTTCCAGCATACCTTGAGAAAAGAAGAGGCCGATTGGTACTACACATTCTGAGACATAAGGGAATCGTGAAATTAGCATTGGCGGGAAATGTGCGGGGTAAAAATTGCAGAGGGAGACGAATAGCGTAAGTAGGTTCAAATGTATGTGGGGTGCCGTTCGGATGAGGAAATTAAGAGGCTTGTACAGGACAGTCATGTAGACAGCAGCATGAAACTAGTGCCCGGACTGAAGACCCCAAGAACAACACTTTACACGTGACGTGATTTTCTTTTAAAATACGTACTTTCTGATGACAGGTACTGCATCGGTTCTGACGGCAGCCAGAAAGAAGGCGGGAGAGTTGGCGTACCGCAAACCGCGATACCGCCCGGCAACGACTGCGAATTACCCCCAGTCGATATGGTCCCGCCGCGCTAGCAGCACAATGTGGGGCGGGCGGCACTTGCCGGCAGCACACGGCGTATTCTCTCCGGGAAACAATGCCGATCCGGCGAGCCTTTATTGTGCACGGCAGCCAACGTTACGGCCACAACTTGCACGCGGGGGCCGATTCAATTACGACGATTAACCGACAGCGCCGCAGCCTCAAAAAGTCCCCAAACCGCGCAGCCTTCTCTTCCGCATACAATCGAGGCTGTCACGATCAGAGCCAAAGAGACTGGTACACCTGCGCAATAGCGTGTAGGGCTGTGGCGTGGGACTCGACTGATGTCTGATGGAGGGAACTGACACCACACATCCTGCAGGGCTGTTTCAAATGTTGAAATGTTTGTATAGCTTATGGGACTTAACTACGGGGTCATCAGTCCCTAAACTTACAAACTACTTACGAACCAGCTAATACTAAGGACGGCACAAATATCCATGCCCGAGGGGGGATTCGAACCCCCGACCGTAGTGGCCGTGCAGACCGTGACTGGAGCGCCTCAGTCCCCTCGGCCACCGCGGCCGTCTGCAGGGCTGTCCGAAACTCCCTACGGTACGAGCGGGAGGACATCTCTTCTGAACAGCTCGTTGCAAGGCATCCCAGATACACTGAATAATGTTCATGTCTCAAGAGTTTGGTGGCCAGCGGAGGCGTTTAACCCTCCGGCGGCAGCGCCAATTACTATAACTTCGGTAGCAGCGCGGTGCAGATTTGATACCACTGTGTGTTCCGTGTTACAAATCTAGTTGTTGTTGTGGTCTTCAGTCCGGAGACTGGTTTGATGCAGCTCTCCACAATACCCTATCCTGAGCAAGCCTCTTCATCTCTACGTAAGAACGGCAACCTACATCTGTCTGAATCTGCTTACTGTAACCGTCTCTTGGTCTTCCTCTGCGACTTTTACCCCACACACTTCCCTCCAACGCTAAATTCACAATTCCTTGATGTCTAAGAATGTGCCCTACCAATCTATCACTTCTTTTAGTCAAGGTATGCCAGAAATTCCTTTTCTCCCCAATTCTGTTCAGTACCTCCTCATTAGTTACGCGATCCACCCACCTAATCTTCACAGCATTCTTATGTAGCACCACATTTCAAAAGCCTCAATCCTCTTCCTGTCCGCACTGTTTATCGTCCATGTTTCACTCCCATACAAGGCAACACTCCATACAAATGCCTTCAGAAAGGCTTTCCTTAGGCTTAAATCAATATTCGATGTTAACAAGTTTCTCTTTTTCAATAACACTTTTCTACCCATTGCCATTCTGCATTTTACATCCTCTGTACTGCGACCATCATTTGTTATTTTACTGCCCAAGTAACAAAACTCATCTACCTCCTTTATTGCTTCGTTTCCCAATCTAATTCCTTCAGCATCACCTGATTTTCTTAGACTGCACTTCATTACCCTTGTTTTACACTTGTTAATGTTCATCTTATATGCACCCTTCAGCACACTGTCCATTCCGTTCAACTGCTCTTCCAGGTCCTTTGCTGTCTGACAGAATTATTATGTCGTCGGCAAAACGCAATGTCTTTAATTCTTCACCCTGAACTTTAATTCCTTCTCCAAATTTCTCCTTTCTTTCTTTTATAGCTTGCTCAATGTACAAATTGAATAACATTGGAGAAAGGCTACAACCCTGTCTTACTCCCTTTCCAACCACGGCATCCCTTTCATGCCCTTCAACTCTGATAACCGCTGTCTGGTTTTTGTACAAGTTGTAAATAACCTTACGCTCCCTATATTTTACTCCTGCTTGCTTCAGAACTTGAAAGAGTTTATTCCAATCAGCATTGTCAAAGGTCTTCTCCTAATCTACAAAAGCTAGAAATGTAGGTTTGCCTTTTCTTTATATTCTAGGATAAGCCGTAAAGTGAGTATTTCCTCTCGTGTTCCTAACATTTCTCCTGAACCCAAACTGATATTCCCCGAGGTCGGCTTCTACCAGCTTTTCCATCTAGTATATGACTACTAAGTGATCGTAATGACAAAAATAGTTTAATGTACGGGTAGAAATATCATATTTGTTAATATCTGAATTAGTATATCAATTACGTTCGGTGTAAAAATATAACAAATGTAACGTTATTCCGAAAGTGGACAATAATCATGTATAATAGACCCAGCAGTACTATCATTTCCTCTTTCGTTACTTCCCTGTAGATCCTGTCTCTTGAGTAATTAGTGTCAGCTTTTTTCTGTGTTATGTGGAACTTAATACACATAATTACCTCATCAATCACATTGTCTATCATGAATGAGAGAGCTTGCGTCTCTGAACTCACGCCCCTTGCGTTCCCTTTTGAACCAGGGAAGATTTTTATGATAGTCTTTTTCAGTGTTTTGGAATGCTGCTTGTATGGCGCTTTACTTCACAGAGTGGTACCGTTGTGTCTGAAATCTTGTTCCGAATCGGACCTAGGATTTATATTTGAATAATAGTATCCTGTTCATTATCAGATGAGGAATCAAGACAGAAATCACTAAAATCTCCATTACTTATCTAAAGAAGTATATTTCCTCGTCTTTTAGACTCATAAAACGTCTTCGAGACCTGAATAGTAAATTATGTAGTAAAATAACTCTCATTTTCGGACTGTGTAAGGATTAAACATAGTTAAAAATGAGATTGACGGAAACTGCAACATGGCTAATCAGGAAAAACTAACGGACAATTTATCGAGAGTTAAACTTCTATTTACGAAATAAATTTAAATTTTTGAAGAATCTAAAATGTAGGGTAAAATTTATACAGTAAATATTTACTAAAAATACCACAAAACTATTTACAAGGATAACTAGACGTAACACAAAACAATTCTAATCTGCTACCAGTGATGCACTCCCCAACAAAACTTTTTTTTTTTTTTTTTTTTTTTTTTTTTTTTTTTTTTTTTTTTTTTTTTTGTAGACACGGCAATGCACTAGACCACTCAGAACCTTCACTGACATCATAGTTAAGGCTTAATTGAGGAATAGCTAAAGCGGAAATACGGACTCCCCATTATTGCGACAGCAGTGAACATTTAAAGATAAGTGGTAGCATATGTGCACCAGCGCTGCCGCTCGAGGGTTAAACTGAACAAGAGTGTGTCTGGACCCACTTGGTAGCTATTTTGCAAATGTTGGATGTCGCATTGTCCGACTGGAATTGCCGGAGTACGTCGGAATGCACAATGGACACGAATGGATGCCGGTGATCAGCCAGGATACTTACGTACGTGTCGCCTGTCACTGTCTTATCTAGACTCAGGGATCCCATAGAACGCCCACATCATTACAGTTTGAACCGTCTGCAGCTGATATGCTGGTTCCATTAATGAATGCGGTTGTCTCAACACCCGTACACGTCTACCCGCTCGATACATTTGCAAACCATACTCGTCAGACCAGCCAACATGTTTCCAGTCATCAGCAGCCCATTGTAGATGACGGGCGCAAGCGAGGTGTAAAGCTTATGTCGTGCAGTCAAAAAAAAATGTTCATTTGTGAATCTATGGGACTTAACTAAAACGTTCAAATGTTTGTTAAGCTTATGGGACTTAACTACGGGGTCATCAGTCCCTAAACTTACAAACTACTTATCAACTACCTTATACTAAATACGGCACAAATATCCATGCCCGAGGGGGGATTCGAACCCCCGACCGTAGTGGCCGTGCAGACCGTGACTGGAGCGCCTCAGTCTCCTCGGCCACCGCGGCCTGCTTGGTTATCAGTCCCTAGGCTAACTAACTACTTTGCAAGCTAAACTAACCTAAGGACAACACACACATCGATGCCCGAGGGACGACTCGAACCTGCACGTCGAACGGCCGCGCGCACAGCAGCACGGCGCCTCAGTGCGCACGGCTATTCCGCCGCGGTTGTCGTGCAGTCAGTTAGGATACACGAGTGGAGCTTCGACACCAAAGGCCCCATATCGATGATCAAATTAGTGTTTACATATCGATTGGGTTGCATATACCAGTGTATCTTAGTGAAGTAGTGCTGATGGGAAACGTTTGCCAATCGACAGCTGTAGTAAAGTACTGTACACTGAGCTGCCACGTGGTACTGAGCAACCCTCGCATTTGGGAGGACGGCGGTTCAAACCCACCTCCGGCCATCCAGGATTAGGTCTTGTCTAAACCACTCCTAGCGAGATACGGGATGGATCGTTTCAAAGGGCAGGGAGGGTTTCTTTCGCCACCCTCTCGCAAACAATTTTCGTGGAGCCGCTGGACGTCGTGTTTGGCCTTGCCGTATGACGAGAAACATCTCTCGCAATGTCCATGGTAAGGTCCAGCCTTGACAGCTAGACAGCAAGCAACGAGGGGAAGGTAGGCCCAAGAGCATGCTGAATCAACTCGTCAGAATTGGCATAAAGTGGTATTCAGATATGAGATGCATCTGACTTGAATCTGACAATCCCGGATGACGTTTTCGGAGGCAGCGTTCTTGCCCTGAAGAGACCGTCCAGCGGGTGGAGGGTGGTGGCTGTCGCCTGATATTTTGCGGTGGCTTTGTGTGTGCCACCGCGTGCCATTGCTGCTCATACAAGACAGTCAAACGGCTGTATGCTACAGGGGTGACAGTCTCCGACGTGCGGTGCAACCTTATCGGCACCATTTCGGTGACAGATTCGTCTTAATAGAGGACAATTATGCCGCCCGTTCGTTCCTCTATGACAGTGTTTTTCAACCTTTTTGAATATGCATACCTCCTATCATGTAAAAATATTCTGGCGACTCTGCTCCGCAAACCGCGAAACAACTGTGTGAGTAATTTTAATTGCAACAAATTTAACTCGCTTATGTTGATACAACTTTCTTGTAACAAAGAAAAGTACAGTATTATACATTACAGGATAAATTTTGTTTATTTTTTGTAATGGAACACATCCTAATTTCAGATTGATTCCGCCAGAATAAAAAGGTTGCATAACGAGTGTTACGTATTGCAGAAAAGACGCAAAATAGAATTATCATACTGTAACGTAAATTTGTAAAGAAGTAGACCTTTTTAGAATTTCTCAAAATTACAGACTGCGTCTCGTTAATTTAACTATCGACTGATTTCCGGAAACACTTCTTGGGCTTTTCGTTTCTTCATCGTTAACACGGTGTATTTTTTATGTAAACAAGGAATTACGCTGTGTAATTCTAATATAACATAAATTTTAATTGTCTTAGGCCTATGATTTGTATTACGAAAACCTAGTATTCAGACAAGCATTGGGCTGGTTGCTATATGATGGAGATACATCCTCCCGTGATGGCGATCCCACGAACAACGGGATCGCGACTCACAGGCTGAGAAACACTGTTCTATGATGACGCCATCGCAACATTCCAATCGCCCGGATGTTCTGCAGTCATGAACCCTGTCCATCGTACCTGGACTGTTTTCCGGCGAACCGGCCCAATGTGCTACATCTAAGCCAATGAGAAGTGCGGCAGTTTGGAGTAACAGCCAGATGATCTACTGGACAGTACGCCACGACGAATACAGGCAATCATCAGTGCAAGAGGACGAGTTACCGGGTATTAGGGGTACTGGCGTGTGCTGCAGTCTGAAAAACAAACTCAGAATGTCTAGGCTATTGTAGTACAACTCGTCAGTTCTTTTTCCGTGAGCAATTAGTTGCTGTTGTGGTCTTGACTCCACAGACAGGTTTGATGCAGCTCTCCACCCTACTCTATCGTGAGCAAGCCTCTTCTAAGAACGGCAACCCACATCTATCTGTATCTTACTGTAGTCATCTCTTGGTCTCCCTCTGCGACCAACCCCCCCCCCCCCCCCCCCCAAACACACACACAAACTACCGTCCAATGCTGAATTTAAGATTCCTTGATGTCTAAGAATGTGTCCTACCAATCGATCCCTTCTTCATTCGAGGTATGCCAAATATTCCTTTTCTCCCCATTTATGTTCAGTACCTCCTCATTAGTTCCGTGATCTACCCACTTATTCTTCAGCATTCTTCTGTAACGCCGCATTTCAACCTTCTACCTTTCTGAAATATTTATCATTCCTGTTTCACTCCCATACAAGACAACACTCCACACAAATGCCTTCAGAAAGGACTTCCTTACACTTAAATTAATATTCGATGTTACCAAATTTCTTTTTAAAATACGCTTTTCTTGCTACTGCCATTCTTCATTTTATATTATTTGTAGTGTAATCATCATATGTTATTTTACTGCCCAGCAACAAACCTCATTTACCACCTTTAATATTCCATTCCCTAATGTAATTTCTTCAGCACCGCCTGAGTTTCTAAGACTGCCTCAATTACCCTAGTTTTGCTCTTCTTAATGTTCATCTTGTACGCTACTTTCAATACACTGTCCATTCCATTCAACTGCTCTTCCAGGTCCTTTGCTGTCTCTGACAGAATTACAATGTCATCAGCAAAACGCCATGTTTCTATTTCTTCCCCCCCTGAACTCTTAATTCCTTGTCCAAATTTCTCTTTGATTTTCTTGACAGCCTGCTCAATATACCAATTGGGTGCATCGGCGAAAGGGTACTACCCTGTTTTACTCCCTTCCCAACCACTGCGTCCCTGCACGTCCTTCAACTCCAATAACAGCTGTTTCGTTAATATACAAGTTGTAAATAACCTTCCGTTCACTATATTTTACCCCTGCTGGTTTCAGACTTTGAAAGAGTGTATTCAAATAAACATTGCCAAAAGCTTTCTCCAAATTAACAAAAGTTAGAAATGTAGGTTTGCCTTTCCTTAGTCTATCTCCTAACATAAGTCGTAAGGTGAGAATTGCGTTCCGTGTTCCTACATTTCCCCTGAATCTGAACAGATCTTCCCTGAGGTCAGCATCTATCAGCCTTTCCATCCTTCTGCAAATAATAAAAAAAGCTGAAATGTTGTTTTTCAATATGTCTGTTTCATGAGGACCTAGAATCGTGGTGACGCAGCAATTTTTTGATGTGTGTAAAACAACTTGAAGTCCGTGTTTGACACGGCAGTGGTAGTGCACAGCGCCGGGGCAAGCTCTGCCGTCTCGTTCATTGCGCCCTAGACAGCTGGCTAGTGGGTAGAAGCACAGAGTAACATATATTTGTCCGTGGTAGAAGTGTGCGCGGATGCGGATATCCGACCTCTTTTTTTTTTTTTTTTTTTTTTTTTTTTTTTTAATAATAAAATTGTGATCTAAGCGGATATCCGAGTGTTAATATGCGGATAAAGAGCCAGGTATCTGCCCTGTAGGTCTGTCGAAATGTTAGCTGAAAACTTCAAGCCTGTGTAGATTCTTGGAATCCTTGCAGGGCCTAGGTAAAGCGGAAGCCTGTTGCCCTCATCCCCTGGCCACAGTAGACGTAGCTGTACCCGAGGGACCTGCGCCTAATCCATTTACACGACCGTATCTTATCTGCGGTCTGTGAAGTGCTTTCTGGGTGGCAAACCGGGGCCACTGCCCACCAGAGGTGCCATGCCAAATTTCCGCTGACAATCTTTCTTAAAATGAAAACATCAGTGGTCACTATATCGTGTAAACTGAAAAGAGATGATTTGACATTAGTGAAGGAAAACAAATTGAAATCGTCAATTTGGAAGAAAAAATAGATACGTATTTGATGGCTAAGAAAAGATCGACGATATAGTGGGCTTTTTTGCGTGTTAAAAACTGTATTCTTACTGTTTATCAGAACCGAATTAACAGTACAGCAGCGCATAAAATACGAACAAACATTCATGTTTATGTATTAGATAAATGGTGACGGAAGTAATAAAGATTGACAATAGTATTTTATAGCAACTTTCTTAGATACGGTGTACAGTGAAAGTAACGTGTTTAGGAAGGTACACAGTGTTAGATTGTATAGGCTGATCGTAGCTGCAGCCGAAGTTGTATCGTTTTGCTGACAGTTACCAATTAGAAGAAGACGGTAGTTTTAACAGTTGAAATTTGCGTTAATATGGGCAAAATAAAATATCTCTTTTGCACAACTCCGAAAGAACTACTTTTTTTTATGTAAACACAGTAAAATCTCCTCTATGCCGATCAGTTTTAACCACTGAAATTTAAGAATATGCCTGTGTTAAACAGCTTACGTAATGCTCCGACCACACGGGGTCCGAAACGCTACAGTGTGTGACCCGAGCGACAATGTTTTGCCTTTTTGGGGTAGCCTGTTTTGGAATGGGTACAGAACAGTTACCGTGATGCGAGAAGTCAAAAGTAGTTGTCGCAGAAATGACACACAAACAATATCATTACATACTATGATTTTATCTACTACTATTACCGATTCAAAACTTTAATATCTGCGGATGTGGATAACGAACTTGGCGGGTGCGGATAAAGTGCCGCGGATGCGGATAACACTTTTGCATACCTGCCAACCTTCAAAACGTAAAAAGCGGGAGATCTAGTTTAAAAAATCGGGAGATTCTTCAAAAAATCAGGAGATATGGTCTGTCAAAAGCTGCGACGCACTTTACTATAACCCTTAAGATAATTGATTTTAGCCTTTTCCTACCATCTCACAACGCTGCAAAATGGCTACAAAAAATACTTGAATTAACCCAATGTTGAATACAGTCCAAAATAAAAATGTTAACAACTGTATTTTTGTGCTATACTGCTACCTGGGAATATTTTATGGAACAAGTGACCAACATAGTCTCGCATTTAATTGGTAAACCGTACCTAAAATAAACAATGTAAGTAAGCACTCAGCATGTATGCATGATCCCTTTCACTTTTCTCAGTGATTTCAGCCTTTTATTGTAACTCACACACTTTTCATTTCTCTGCACGTATTCCGGTTCATCACTTTTTCTACCATTATGATTTGAAGTAACACATCTACAAAGAGTGTGAAATACAAATAATGTTCGGAAAACTGCTTAAAAAAGGGATATCATCATTGGCCATACTTAAACACATACCGTAGAACTGAATTCCCATAGTTACATAAAATAGCTGTTTATACGAAATTTGCCTTTCTACACTTCGCATATGGGTGGAACTGATGCTCCTAATTATCCACTCAAAAGGTTTTCATCGATTAAAAAAACACTGAAGTGATTTCACTAACCGAGAAACATCTGAATGACGGATTAATAAGAATAGAAAACTTGACCCTATAGATGTAGAACTGATTAATGCACTGCACAGGAAATCCAATCGGCATATGTCGTTTTTCAGCGGGATCGTTCCTACTCTTGAAACACTTAACGACGACGAGGTAGTGGAGTTCCAGTTAAGGGTAATGCAGGTAGTTTCAGAAATTAAGAAACGTAAAATGTCTGTGAAAAACCTTAATACAATTGCTCATCCCAGTACGTCACGTGCGTTTACTTCATGTTTACCCCGTGTCAGGAACAACGGAGTGCAAATGAAGCAGTTTATAGTCCATCAGCCACTACTGACACACAGCATTATGAACAAGCTGTGGAACAATTTACGCCTTCAGAAAATTCTGAAAATTCTTGTTATGGGTCGTTCAATTTTAACCTATGATTTCACTTTCAAGATAATTATCGAAATGTATGTCTTCTAGAATAATAATCTTTTTATACTTGTTTCATTTACTGTAATAGCCAGCATTTGTATTGGCTGCATACATTCTCGGAATGATGTGTTGCGGCGTTGAATGGAACTCTTGATTTGAGCGTGTAGATCGTCAAAAGTTCGTAAACTCATCCGAAAATAATTTAAAAACTTATCTCCATCTCCCCCCAATTCCTCAACAAAGAATGCTCCCACTTCGTGTCTCCCCATATTAAGTGGATGGGCCCAATGCAGCCTTCTTCTTCTTCTGTTCTTCAAACGGCAGTACAACACCAGCCACTCTAATAACTGGTCGCCCTCCATTTTTAGTCTGAGGGCAAATGAAGAGACTCCAGGCACGTAGAATAACAAAATATCACATTCAAAAAGAGTACAGTATCGATATATAAGTCATGCGCAACTCCTAATATCTATGAATTTCGATACGTACTTGGATTAAACTGATAAATGAACAAATGACTTTTGACCATTGGTCAAAAAACGGGTCTCGGGTTTGAGGATATAAGCTAAAAATCGGGAGAAATAATGACAAAATCGGGAGGCGGGAGAAAAAGTGAAGAATCAGGAGACTCCTGCCTAAATCGGGAGAGTTGGCAGGTGCTTTTCTTATCCGCGCAGACCTCTACCAGTAGCTTCGTTCGAGTGGCGCTGCTGACGGTCAGGAACAGTTTGAGGCGTTCGAGTGGCACTTTTGACTCTTTCTGACGATATCTGACTGGCCAATCTGGTGTTCGAGTGGCGGAGCTGATAGTTGGCGACCGTATGTTTAAGTCAGCGGATTTTCGTCAAACTGTTTTCTGACTGACTTCAAAGCGTTTAACAAGCCTCCTCCAAAAGACAAGCCCGCATATTTACGAAGAGGTTTGTGTTGTAAGTCTTCGATTTTCTCTTGATTGAGGCTGAGTTTGTATATTAGACAGGCATTCTTTCAACTTATGTGGCCTTCTAATACAGTACGTCCCCTTTTTATTACACCATTCATACTATAAATGAAAGGTGTGGAAATTTTCATAACATACGAATTTAAAGATGAATGCGTATGTTTTTGCAGTTTGGATTGTGATATATTCGCCTGAAAATGAAGTCAAAATAGTCCTACTGAGATTTTCTGCGCCATCTGTAAATGAAGTGATTGACACATAAGAGTAGTATAGTTCACAACAGGCATTAGCAGTGATAAATTTTTATAACCGACATCTAGCTTTATATGTGCCACTATAGCGTCTCACAATTACTGTTCCGTGTTTCTCATTGTGGTTATATATTATAGAAATCTATTAGTGCCAATGTGGGCGTTTCTACACTAAATGTGTAACTTCTGGGAAAATCATGTACGATGATCATTCTTGCACAACACCTGCAAATTTTTGTATATTAATTTGTATGTTTCATTTTTTTAATTTTATTGTAACTCATAATAATGGGACAAAATACATATGAAGTTGTATGTTACCAAATATTGCTTTCACACACAACTATCCTAATTTACCTCATTTTTGTATGAGGTTTTGTCAGGTTAAATTGGCTACATTATTTATAAATGGGGGGGACATGTTTACGTATATTTTGCGTTTTGTCGAAGTTTATGATCAGAATTTAATCCACAATGTATTTCTAATGCCGGAATTCACACTGTCCGTCGCCGGTCCGTCACCTCACGTCAACGTGAGCTTTCTCAAGAAGAATGTTTTGATGGAATGGTCGTCTTGTGACATCGCGACTCGCAAGTTAACCTAGTTTCGTCACGCGAATTTTATACTCGACAGATACACGGTTTGCAGGCAAATGTGTCTTGTTAATCTTTATTATTATACTTTGGTTTAACGGTAAATTGCAAATGTTTCATGACGGCATAAATAGTTTTCTCAATTGAGAAATACGTAACATATCGCCAGTCATAACCTCACTTTCAACATCGGTAGAAAGAAAAGATGCCAACTAGTGCTATGAGTGGCCAAACTGCGAAACAAGAGAAATAAGCGTTGGAGTTGGTTTCGGAGTTGACAACTGTCAAAAAGCGCGCATGCACAGTGGGGGCCTTCCAAATCGTCACTAACTATCAGGAACTATCAGCGTTTGGGCCACTCGAACGAACCTAATGGGACTCCTGGAGGTGGCGACAAGCCTCAACTCCCCTGAGACCCGCACCCTCTGGCCTATCGACTGCTCGGCCTGACAGTGGAGACGGCAGGCAGTGCGACCGAAGAGCCGGCCGACGCTATCTCGACGGAGACGGATCACCGGCCGCCACTGTGCCGGAGCCGCGGTCACACGGAGCGCGTTTCTCTGAGGCTTATTTCACACCAACCCGGCATCCGACAAGCCCTGCGCCCCTTCACACTAGCGATGGCGGTTATCGCTGAAACAACCGGTTTTCGTTTATACCGGTTCTTTTCGTCACCAGTTTAACCGCACTGTAAAAACTGCTCAAGATAACCGGTTTTCGGTTTTTTTTATTGCTTTCATTTCCAGCAAAGTTCGACCGAAACTTAATTGGCGGCCGAAACAGAAACCGTAATCGAATTTTCGGTTCTTCTAGTTTCGGCCGATAACGAAACTTATGAAGTTTAGTTAAGATTTAGGTACATTTACGTTATACGACAAATCACTAGTCTTTGCATATTTTGCAAGATCCCCTCCCAATACTACGCCTTCTTGAGTGGTGTGTAAGCCTAGCCAGGAGTCCGTAGAAGACGATATATGGAGCATACAGATTTACTGGCCTTGTATTTCCATACGGCAGTTGCCGTAAGTAGGACTTGTGAGGCAGCACATACAAATATCTCCTTATATACAATATAAAGTTACAGTCTGTAAATGAACTTCAATCAGTGCTGCAGAAGTATTTCGAAAAATAAAGTCACAGATCCAACTAACAGTATGATTGTTGTCAGTGTAAATTTGCGCAAATTGAACTAGGAAAGCTGTGTACCACATGATCAAAGAATGTTCAGCTGGGTGTAAGTTCTTATGAGACCTAACTGCTTAGGTCATCGGTCCCTAGACTTACAAACTATTTAATGTAACTTAAAATTACTTACGT
The DNA here is from genome assembly GCA_026315105.1 of Locusta migratoria. Lineage (NCBI taxonomy): Eukaryota > Metazoa > Arthropoda > Insecta > Orthoptera > Acrididae > Locusta > Locusta migratoria. The sequence goes on from CM048751.1 coordinate 318,823,895, forward strand.
TAAGGACAGCATACACACCCATGACCGAGGCAGGAGGGAGGACTCGAACCTCCGACTGGAGGAGCCGCGCAGTCCGTGACATGGAGCTTCAGACCGCACGGCTACCTCGCGAGGCACCACATGATCAATGTTACCTAAACCCTGATTGGTTATTAAAAAAGCCCCTCACTTTCAAGCAATCACATTAGTAAAAGTTGTTAGCTTAGCAATATAATACATTTAAAGTTTTAACCAACGTATTGAGGAGCTAACACCACCCTGTTCTTTAATATTCAATAGTAAAAGCAGTCAAGAAAACTCATTTATTAAAATGGCCACTTTCGGCACATTTAGTCAGTGTTCATCAGATTATTATTTAAGAAAAAATAAATAAATAAATCACATTTTGAATCACTGCTACAGGAAGTAATTGTACCGGTTTTTTTACCCGGTTCTTGGCAATAACTAAAAAAAACCGGTTACAACCGGCACCAAATAATTACCGAAAAAAAGGGTTATTCAAAACTAAAATACCGGTATCGGTTTTAACCGGTCGGTTTTTCCCATCCCTACCTCTCAGCCGGCTAACCGGTGTCGGCTGCCGGCTGTCGGGTCGATGTGAAATAAGCCTAAGCCTCTCTCACACGGAGCAAGATTTGCGGGAAGCATTCCGCGCAGCACACAGGGCTGTTAGCGGCCGGCCCTGCTGCCTGCTGGAGGGCTGTTTGCTGCAGGATTCTGGATGTAGCGCGTGTCCTATTATTCTCGCATGTTTTCCGAATGCTACCTGCGTTGGCCAATCAGGAGTCGCGTATGGCGTGTGACCTTGCGGCCAGAAAAGCGGGAACTCGAAGAGAGCACTCCAAGCGGAACGCAGTGCCACGCGCCCGCCAGCGAAGTGCAGTCTTTCTCAATCGATTATAAAGAAACTATTCGGCAAAAAATAAATAAATAAATAAATAAATAAATAAAATAAAAAATTGATTCTCGCACAACTTATAGATGCATTCTTCTGCTTCATGATAAAATGAATATTATTTTGTTAGTGGTCATAGTTCTTGTGATATTAACGGATTCAATATAGTACTGCAAGAAATCCGAAAATTTTGCATTGAAAAATAGAGGTCGCTATGAATTTGCGTTTGGTGCAAGTTAGGTTATATGTTGCTGCGTATGAAATGTAGCTAAAATACAGAATTATTCTTTGAAGTTGGAAGGATGTCGCTATCTATCACCAATCTCGAGATAATGGGTTGTATGTAGGGCTCTTGTTCCGTATCACGCGCGTCAGCGAAGAAAACGGCAAGAAATTTCCATATAATCTCTTGTATCTCATAAATGATTGCCGGCCGCTGTGTGCTGCGCGGCATGCTTCCCGCAGATCTCGCTCCTTGTGAGAGAGGCTTAAGTGCCGACGCGGCTCGTGCCCCAGAGGCGTGGGCTGCGCGCCACCGCACAGACAACATCACCTAGAAGACAAGGCCTTACAACAGGCCGTGCCTACGTCACACTTAGAGGCCCCCGGCGCCACCTCACTGGCTGTTGGCTGGGGCACGCCCAACGCCGCGCAGCGGCCAGCCAGTCAGATGGCGACCGGGGCGTCTAAGTGTGACGTAGGCACGGCCTGTTGTAAGGCCTTGTCTTCTAGGTGGTGTTGGCACAGCGCTCCAGCGTCTTTCGGCGACATCACGTTCTAGAACAGGTCAGCCCAGGCCGCTCTGCCTGCTCACGAGGGAGCAGAGTTCCAGAATGAATCTTTCACTCTGCAGCGGAGTGTGCGCGGGCAAGCGCACTACCGACTGTGCTATCCCGACACGACTCACGATGCCGCCCCACAACTTTACTTCCGCCAGTACCTCGCCTCCTACTTTCCAAACTTCACAGAAGCTCTCCTGCCAACCATGCAAGACTAGCACTCCTGAAAGAAAGGATATGGTGGAGACATGGATTAGCCACAGCCTAAGGGATGTTTCCAGAATGAAACTTTCACTCTGCAGCTGTGGCTAAGCCATGTCTCTACCATATCCTTTCTTCCACGAGTGCTAGTCTTGCAAGTTACGCAGGAGAACTTCTGTGAAGTTTGGAAAGTAGGAGCCGAGGTACTGGCGGAAGTAAAGTTATGGGGTGGCATCGTGAGTCGTGTCGGGATAGCACAGTCGGTAGTGCGCTTGCCCGCGAAAGGCAAAGGTCCCAGGTTCGAGTCCCGGTTCCGGCACACAATTTTAATCTGCCAGGAAGTTTCATATCAGTGCACACTCCGCTGCAGAGTGAAAATTTCATTCTGGAAACATCCCTTAGGCTGTGGCTAAGCCATGTCTCCACCATATCCTTTCTTCCAGGGGTGCTAGTCTTGCATGGTTCGCAGGAGAGCTTCTGTGAAGTTTGGAAAGTAGGAGGCGAGGTACTGGCGGAAGTAAAGTTGTGAGGCGGCATCGTAAGTCGTGTCGGGATAGCACAGTCGGTAGTGTGCTTGCCTGCGAAAGGCAAAGGTCCCAGGTTCGAGTCCCGGTTCCGGCACACAATTCTAATGTGCCAGGAAGTTTCAGGGAGCAGAGTTGACTGTGTGACGTCATGCGCTCTATTCTGCTGCCGCGGAGAAATATAGTGCAGCTTATGGAGAGCAGCAGTTTAGGAAACACTGGGAACGGATTTGATGTGAAGAATACAGTGAGGACTACGATATCCTAATTTTAAAACACACTATTTTAATTAAATAATAGACACAGATTACAGACAATTGTATATCGTCTATATAACATGAGAACATTATAACGTAGCTGTAATTTAATGAGGATAGCGCTGTTATGAAGTATGGAGAATTGAACATAATACAATTTTCTCTATAATTTAAAGCATAGCTGTACAGTACTATTAAGTACACATTTTCCGACATTTTCAAATTCGTTTTTTTTTTTCTTTTTTTTTTTCTCTTCAATGTTAGGATGTAATGTTTGAGATACTTTTAATCGAAGACCGCATGTTAGGTTGTAACCTGACAAGGTGTTTAGGTACTAGGAACTTTACTAATTTCATAACAGAAAACACTTGTTCACACACATACTTGGAAAGGTTCAAATGCCGGCCGCGGTGGCCGAGGTGACTGAGGCACTCCAGTCACGGTTAGCACGGCCACTACCGTCGGGGGTTCGAATCCTGTACTGTACTGTAAATCGTTAATACGACCACTGTTCCATAGCTTTAATAACTGTCCAGCGTTGAAAGACCCCTTGAAAAACTGAATCTGACAGGCGTTAGAGATTAAGTGGAATAGTGAACACACTAACACTGTGTGGCTGGTTCATGAAGCTTTGTCAACATCTGAATGTAGAATGCTGTCAATATGGCAATACTCGACGATTAAAACTAACATCTACGAGCAAATTCGAAATAGAAGTCAATGCTAAAAACAAACTATAATTTCTCGCCTCAATTAGTTACATGAAACTGTCCTCATTGAGCTGACGCGTTACAGCTTATAGACGAGACATACATTGCAAAACGAAGCCCACCGTTTAAAGTTAAGGAAATGTTCTGTGTGTACAAACCTTCATCGACTACTAACTGCAAGCTGTTGCATTCGCGGAAAGAGGAGGGTAGATACCACTCATTTCGGAATCACTAAAGTTTCCGAGGTGGATGAACCGCTGAAAGTAATGATAAGTTCCGTAATTTTAACCAGAGTATAGTCATGTCGCTCTGTCTGTGTTATAGGCCTACATAAAATAACAATCTCAATGCTCCCTCATACTTCGGGCTTGCAGCCAGATCACGTTCGCGTCTTCCACGATATTTCAGCTGACAAACACACAGCCATCTTCACGTGAGTACGAGGCTGAAGATTACTGATGCGCGTCGTTCTATATACACTCCTGGCCTTTAAAATTGCTACAACACGAAAATGACGTTCTACAGACGCGAAATTCAACCGACAGGAAGAAGATGCTGTGATATGCAAATGATTAGCTTTTCAGAGCACTCACACAAGGTTGGCGCCGGTGGCGACACCTACAACGTGCTAACATGAGGAAAGTTTCCAACCGATTTCTCATACACAAACAGCAGTTGACCAGCGTTGCCTGGTGAAACGTTGAACGCTTCTTTGTAGTTCGACGGTCTATCACAAGGAGCGCTGCAGTTGACAACGACTTTCTTGTGAGTGTTGCTCGTCTCGTATAGAAAGGGCTTAACACATGCATTTTGACGTCGTTCCAGTAAGAAGGGCAGTATGGCAAATCTAATGGCGTGAATGTGAAAAGAGTCACAACGGTCTTGTGCAGTCATATAAAGGTAATTAATAGCTTCCGAAAGAAAGAAAAATTAACCAAAAACAGTTCCGCTCTATCTGGTTTAATGAGCGTACCTGTCATGCCTTGCAACGTGCTGTTCAGAAGAAATCTCCACCCCTTTTACTGCTACGGATTTACGGACACCCCTGCAGGACGTGTGGCGTCAGTTCCCTCTTCTCTCCTCTCCTCTAGCATTGCTCCAGACATCAATCGGTCCACGACATCTCGCGTTCTTTTATTTCTAAGTGCTCGCGGGTCCCTACACTGTACCAGGCACATGTTCCACCTGGGCTCTGCATTCATCTACATCTACATTCATACTCTACAAATCACATTCAAGTGCCTGGCAGAGGGTTCATTAACCACTTTCATAACTTTTCTCTGCCGTTCCATTCCCTAATAGCGCGCGGGAAGAAAGACCACCTAAATCGTTCCTTTTTCGATCTGATTTCTCTTATTTTATTGGGATCTTCATGTCTCCCTAAGTAGGTTGGTGCTAGCAACATATTTTCACATTCAGAAGTAAAAGTCGGTGATTGAAACTTTGCAAACAGATCACGCTGCAATGAATAACGTCTTTCTTTTAATGATTTCCACCCCAATTCGTGCAACATTTTCGTGACGCTTCCCCCCCCCCCCCCCCGTAACGTGATAAAACAAAACGAGCTGCCCTTCTCTGGACCTTCTCAATATCTTCCGTCAGTCCCACCTGGTGAGGGTCCCACAAGGGGCAACAGTACTCCAGGAGAGGACGCACAAGTGTGATATAGGCAGTCTCTTTGGTGGAGTTGGTGCATCTTCGAAGCGTTCTGCCAATAAACGGAATCTTTGGTTCGCCTTCCCCACAATATTTTCTGTGTGTTCTCTCCAGTCCAAGCTGTTCGTAATTGTAAGTCCAGAGTATATGGTAGAATTTACGACCTTAAGGTCTGACTGATTTATCGCGTAATTGAAGTTCAGCGGATTTCTTTTAGTGGCCACGTGTATTACTTCACACTTTTCTTTATTTAGTGTCTAGTGCCAATTTTCGCACCAAGTAGAAATTTTGTCTACATCGCTTTACAGTTGCTTTTGATCCTCTGTTGACTTCACTAACCGATAAACGACAGCATCATCCGCGAACAGTCTAAGGGAGCTATTCAGATTGTCTCCTAAATCGTTTATAAACACGAGGAAGAGTAGAGGACCTATAACGATTCCCTGTGGAACGCCAGATATCACTTCTGTTTTATTCGATGACTTACCGTCAATTACAACGAACTGTGTCCTTTCTGATAGGAAATCGTGTATCCGATCGCACAATTGGGGCGATATTACATAAGCACGCAATTTCATTAGAAGCCATTTTTACTCCGAACTTGGCATAAACCAACAGGGAGAAAGAAGTTGCAAGACTTCCAGGAAAAATGAAGCGAAATTGGCAGCCAATAGTTGGTTATAAATTGCATTGCCTATTACCTGTATAAATATAAATTACGGAATACGCGGAACTCCTGTTCAGCACAGTCAAAAAGGTCTAAGGTAATAGGCAGTGGTTTACAATCAGATATCCGTATCAGTCTCCTCCTAGAGAAGTCTGTGTGAAGATTTATATTCAGAACTTTCAAGAAAAAGGCTACTGTGATGTTGAAACTATAAGAAGCAGCTCATTTACTCAGGAAGGGAAAACGTTATGGTGCCCGTAAATTTGAATGGCTGTATCTCTTGTAGTAACATTCATTTTTTGATAAAATGTTAAAATCAAATATACCAGATTATTTTTTTCTCTAAACTCAGTGCCAACTTTTTTTGTCGAAATGTTTGCAGGAAGTAGTCTTGATGTGATTTCATATGGGGTACAGTGTCAAAAGCCTTCCGGAAATCCAGAAATGTTTGCAGGAAGTAGTCTTGATGTGATTTCATATGGGGTACAGTGTCAAAAGCCTTCCGGAAATCCAGTAATGTGGAATCTATTTGAAATCCCTTGCCGATGGCACTTACCACTTCATGTGAATAAAGGGCAAGCTGTGTTTCGCAAGAGCGATACTTTCTGAATCCGTGTTGACTACTGGTTAATAGGTCGTTCTCTTCGAGGTAGTTCATATTCGAACAACTTTGTTCCAAAATCCTACTGCAAATCGACGTCGATGAGAGTGGCCTGCATCGTGTAGAGAAATACGAACTACGCTAGCACGCGCTGCCGCCCCCACACAGCCTGGGAGCCTCGCTACACCTGCTTCGCTGGCTCTGCACACCGGAAGCCAGAGTCAGCTGACCGCCGCCTGCAACCGTATCCCAGCGCGTCTGCCTGCAGCTTCCTGTACGCCCGTGTGTTCTTTACCCTTTTCAAATGTGCGACCCTCTTACAAGTTAAAATACTCTGGCCACCCCCCCCCCACCACTTGTCACGAACCGTAAAAAACCAGTGGCGACGCTAGACGAAAGCTGGGCGTCGGCGAACTCGTCTTTGCGAGGCCCTTTCATTTTTTTCAGTCAGGAAGGAAATGTTAAATAAAATGAGATGATTTACACACCAATAATCATTAGGCTATACTAAAATTTTATTAGTGTAGTATACAAGTATCATTGCAGTGACAAAAATTACAATAAACAAACACAAATTAAAATAGACGAACTTTTCGGTTTTTCGCCTCACTGAATTGTTTTAAGACCACGTCATAATTACTGCTAGCCACTATTTCGGCTTCGATTGACAGTACTGACAACGCAGATAGTCTTTCTTGGCTCGTTGTGCTTCTCGAGTAAGTCCTGATCAATTTTAACTTTGAGAAGCTGTACTGACTGGAACTGTGAGCATGAGTCTTATTGTTATATAAACATTTCGATATACTCCTTCCAAGTTGTTTTCTAAAATGCACTGAAGAAGTTGTTTTGCAAGTGTCTAACTAAAAATTGCATCAATGCTACACGGAAATAAATACGGACAACTAAATAGCTGCCGGCCGGGAATAGCCGAACGCACTAAGGCGTCATACCACGGTGAGCGAGATCGCTCCCGTCGGGGGTCAAATCCCACCCTTTGGTACAGATCTTGTATTCGTCCTATGGTTAAGCTAGATGTAGGTCGTCGCTACATAACCTGTTGAAAAGCGCCTTTAAACAAACTAAAATTGTAACAATGTTTTGCGAGGCCCCCTAGGGCGCGAGGCCGTCGGCGGTTGCCGACGTCGCCGACGCCTAGCGCCGCCACTGTAAAAAACTATGCTTCCGGCAGAAAAATATATTTTGCTTAACCAGTATTTCGCATCTCACAAAAGACACAGACGCGAATTATGCCCATTAAGAAAGGTCCCACTGTATAGAGAATTTCTAACGAAGTAGATTTTTACGAATTTTTCAAAATTTCTTATAGTATCATGTACCTATCGATTGGTTCTTGAAAACAATTTTCTGGCTTTGAGCTTCTTCATCATCAACTCATTCTAGTATAAAAGAATTTCTCTTCTCTCGTTCTCAATCCGACGATTGGTTGGCAGCAATTCTTCTCCTGCACACTTCTCTGTTCTCGGATAGCCTCTTTATTTCCTCTTATGATTCCAAATGTTCAAATGTTTGTAAGGCTTATGGGACTTAACTACGGGGTCATCAGTCCCTAAACTTACAAACTACTTATGAACTACTTACGAACTAGGACGGCACAAATATCCATGCCCGAGGGGGGATTCGAACCCCCGACCGTAGTGACCTTGCAGACCGTGACTGAAGCGCCTCAGTCTCCTCGGCCACCGCGGCCGGCTTTATGATTCCACTCGTATATCTCTTTGAATCTGTTTCGAGTACTGCAATCTGGGTCTCCCTCTGCCTCTTCTTCCTTCTACCATCCCTTCCATAACATTTATTATAAACTTATTGTGCCTATACAGATGACCTATTAACTTGTCTCTTCTCTTCATTATCGTTTTCACGAGTGCTCTTTTTTCTAAGAACTACTTCGTTTGTCATCTTGGCCGTCCAAGGAATTTTCTGCATCCTCCTCCAACACCACAATTCAAATGCTTCTAGTCTTCTCTTGTCGTAAACGCCGATTGTCCAAGTTTCGGAGCCATACAATGCCACACTCCACACATAGAATTTTATAAATGCTTTTTTGGTCTCTTCTTTTATATTTCTTGATGTAAGAAGCATCCGTTTATTGTTGAAGGCTAGTTTAGCTTGCGCAGTTCTACTTTTTATGTCTACTAAACTTTTGCCATCCAGTGTAATTTTACTTCCTAAGTAGGTGAATACATTAGAACTTGTTTCAATGGTATATCATTAATTTATGACATGTAATTAACAACCAACGTTACACAAGGAAGTCCGTAATATTAACACAAGCCGGCCGCGGTGGCCGAGGAGACAGAGGCGCTCCAGTCACGGTCTGCACGGCCACTACAGTCGGGGGATTCGAATCCCCCCTCGGGCATGGATATTTGTGCCGTCCTTAGTCTTAGTTAGTTCATAAGTAGTTTGTAAGTTTAGGGACTGATGACCCCGTAGTTAAGTCCCATAAGCTATACAAACATTTTTTATTAACACGAAATAAATTTCACTTAGGCGTCTTTGTATCAGTGAAGGCCTAGTTATTTATGGTGCAAGTAGATCCCCTGTGACGGCCACCCCTCGACCAAGACGTTCCGTGAAAACAATGCTGTCAGCCGCACCATGCACCTGGGCTCAACTGTCCTGGACAGCCCTTGGCCTAGTGATCGTTCGTATGCATATTAGAAGAATATCATAGATATCATACAGTACACCGTCGAAATTTTAAATGTCATACAGTTCCTGGTGCCCAGGCAAACCAACAAATCTTTCGTCGATGGTATACTTTCAAATTACGTTTTCAACTTTTTCGATATTGTTCCCGAAACCCAGAGGTTCAAACTTTTCATACTTTTGTACAAAATATAAAAACCCGATTCTAGTCGTTTTTGCACTTTTGGTGGGAAAGCAATAGCATATTGCTCAAATTTTAATAATACTGCATATCCTTTTGATATTTATCTAGGCAGAATTAAAGTATGTGGTGTGGGGGGAGACGTGCTTTAAGACAGTCCGTATAGTTGCTTTGGCTGAACGCTGTGTTAGCTGAGTGGTCGAAAGCACCTACGTAGTAAGTAGAAGGTCCCGGGCTCAAATCCCGACCACAGCATAAATTTTAATTCAATGCCTCTCCTTATGTTTAATACCTCTGGTATAACGAGACAATGCTGTCTCAAGGAATTGTATTATTTGTTGATGTTTATATCTCCCAAATAACACTGGCCCTTCTGTCCCGACTGTCTGGGATAAATGAACCAGCCCCCTTCAGGTAAACAGCTAGGTGGTCATTTTAGGTTAGATTGCCTACACACACGTCAGACTTCCAGCAGAAAAAAAAAATTCAGCAATACTGTGCCTTAATACTCAGAGTATATAATGACCTGATAAAACTTTTCAGCTTAGCAAAACAGAGAACGTGATTTTTCTGCACAACTAACACGATAACGACAAAACCTTTGCACAACGTTCGTTCACAGAAGAGCTTAATCTGATGTGAAGGGTGCAGATGTCCCACTCACTCCAAATTACCCAAAGGATTCGCCAACGTTAGTTGTTCGTACTGAAAAATGCGCCGTTCCCTCGAGATATCCTCGAGTCGTAGATCACCGCGCATAAAACACTAATCAGTAGGCGCCAGCAGAGCCGAGTACAGACGCGCGATGTCAATTTCCGCGCAGCCGTGCCAGCAAACTGGCGCCAGACACTCGACTCGCAGTCTTCCTGTCACCGCTGCCAACTGTCGGGCTCGGACAGTAACGTGGGTACGCGGTTGCCAACATTACCGAGCGTGCCGACACTAAGGCTAAGGCCACACCGGACGCGCCTAGATGCCTCGCGACTCCCCTGGCCGCAAGCGCCTGGATGCTTGTAGTGGTGGCCACACCGGAACACCGAGCGATGCCAGTAGTCATAGGCGTGTTGCTCGCTCGCTCACACTGTCGAAATGTCTCTTTCAGTACTACAGGGTGTCCAGAAAAGGACTCCCTGATTTCAAAATTAAATATCTCGAAAACAAAGATCGATAGAGGAATGCAGTAAACGGTATGTTTATTGTGAAAGCTGTAAGAAGTTTATACAGCAGTTTGAAATAATAGTTACAAAAGCTGCTAACAGATGGCACTGTACAGCTCATATCAGCATACATAAGTGAAATAATCGTATGAAAACGCTCACGCCAAGCGACTAGCGTAGTCACCTAGCGTTCAGTGCGGCCGGTCCCATAACAACGCAGCTGTTTGTTTAGCAAGGTGAGACACCTGGCTAGGGAAGGCAAAAACCGACCGGTTAAAACCGATACCGGTATTTTAGTTTTGAATAACCGGTTTTTTTCGGTATTTATTTGGTGTCGGTTGTAACCGGTTTCTTTTAGTTATTCCCGAGAACCGGGTAAAAAAAACCGGTGCGACTACTTCCTGTAGTAGTGGTTAAAATGTGTTTTTTTGTAAATAACTTTAAAAAATTAAAAACTAGTAGACCCTAATATTTATGGCTATTCCTAAAATTTCCACTGCTGTGAAATATCAGGCCATCGCAGTAACTAAGAAAAGCGATCAGTGATAATTTACGAACAATCCCAGCAGTCAAACCCGCAACAAACGCGTGGCATAAGAACTTAAGAACTGGTGCGGCTATTGAGGCATCGATGCAGCTGTTGCCGTGTGGCGTGGCCTATTAGACGACGCGCGTGCACTGGCAGTGTACGAGACTTGCCTCCGTCTGGTCATGCGGCAGTTCCTTGCTGTCGTCGCCAGACATCGGCTGTGTCTTAAATGGGACCATCCCGAGTGTGGAAGTACTTCACGAAGTACAGGGGCAGTGAGGTGCAATGCTCCATTTGATTTAAAAAGCTGAAAACATGCTGTGTCATTTAAGGAGAAGGCATCGAAAATGTTTCTTGGAAGAGAAGGTAAATTCGATTCATATACCTATTATGTAAGCTTGGAGTACCAACTTTTAGTGTATTATGCTACCAAGTTTTATTAATATGATTCCTTGAAAGCGAGTGGCTTTTTTAATAACCAATATGGGTTTACGTAACATTGATCATGTGGTGCGTCGCGAGGTAACCGTGCGGTCTGAGGCTCCATGTTACGGACTGCGCGACTGCTCCAGTTGGAGGTTCTCTACTCGTTCAATTTGCGTAAATTTACGCTGACAACAATCATATTGTTAGTCGGAACTGTGATTTTATTTTTCGAAATACTTCTGCAGCACTGATTGAAGTCCATTTACTGATTGTAACTTTATATATATATATATATGTGTGTGTGTGTGTGTGTGTGTGTGTGTGTGTGTGTGTGTGTGTGTGTGTATAACGAGATATACGTATGCGCTGGCTCACAAATCCAACTTACGGAGTGGTTGGCTCAATATTCGCACCTGCCGGATGGAATACTAGGCCAGTAAATCTGTATGCTTCGTATGTCGTCTTCTACGGACTCCTGACTAGTCTTACACACACTCAAGAAGGCGTAGTATTGGGAGGGGATCTTGCACAATGTGGAAAGACTAGTGATTTGGCCTATAACGTAAATCTATCTAAATATTAACTAAATTTCCTAAGTTTCGGCCGAAACTAGAAGAACCGACGATTACGTTCCCTGTTTCGGCCGCAAAATATGTTTCGTTCGAAAACTACTGGAAATAATAGCAACAAAAATCGAAAACCGGTTATTTAAAAAACCGGTTATCTTCAGCAGTTTTTACGGTGAGGTTAAACTGCAGACGAAAAGAACCGGTATAACCGAAAAGCGGCTGTTTCAGCGATAACCGCCATCCCTACACCTGGCGAGTGGCGGGGTGTCTAGCCGCTAAGCGAGGCACGTCCGGTGTGGCCGTAGCCTAACCGGAGGCTGAGGTGTTGGGCTACGGGAGCACAGCCGACCGGCGACCACCAGAAACTCAGCTGCCTCCGCACAGGCGTCGGTAGTTTCAGGGGAACCGACCGGCCGCCGTGTCACCCTCAGGCCGAGGGCGTCGACGGATGCGGCGTGGCCACCACGTCGCGTCGATCTCCCCTCCTGGCTGTCTTTACTCGCCAACCGAGTAGCTCCTCAAATGGTGGCAGCACGCTTGCGAACAGCGCGCGGACGCTGACCCATCTACGAGCTATCCGAGCGCGACAGGTCCAAATGCCTGGGACGAAGCGGGAACCGGCGTATGCACTGTTGCGCCGCCGTTGGCGATGGTAGTGTTGAATGCGAAAGTCGGGCAATGAATCGTGAAATCAACGACAATTGTCTGCATAAAATGTAGGTGATAAAATGAGAAAGAAATGGTAATACACAGGGAGAAGAGTATACTTTGGGAGATGTCTGTGGAAGAAGAACTGCAATGCCCGCAGAAAAGAAGAACGGTACGAGTCAGTAGAAAAGAAGGAAAGAGATATCGGATATGATGGAAGAAATAGATAATATCAAACACGGAGAAGGTGAATCTGGACATCCAATCGCGTTGCACAAACAGCGTAGAGGCGCATGTCCTACCATCTTTCACAAACGATTTCGTAAAAATTAAATGGTAGAAATATTTAATTTTTCCGCTACTTAAAACTTTATATGTCAGCATTGTGACGAAATGCTCGTCATTTCGTTAATAGTCATAGTTAATGAGATATTGGCATCGAAATAAGAGACTGCGCTACGGTAGGAAAAGTTTGCAGTAAAAAATAGAGGTTGTTATGACATTCCGTTTGGTGCTTGTTGCACCATATGTTGCTGTGGATGAAGCTTTCCTTTCCTAATGGATTGAATTTTATTTTGCATTTACAGTGGATACAGGTATGAGGAAAAAAATGTTAAAATGTTGGTAAATCTATGGGACCAAATTGCGTGGTCATCAGTCCGTAGCCTACAAACTACTTAAACTAAGGTAAACTAACCTAAGGACAACACGCACACACCCATGCCCCAGGGAGGACTCGAATCTCTGACGGCGCGTTCCGCAGCGAGGCGAGTTAGACCGCTCGGCTACTCCACCGCGGCGGTATGAGGAAACCTGGTTAGGTAAGCAGAAAGCCGAACTTAACGAACGAGATAAGTGTGGATAAGAGATGGGCTCCAAAGTTACTCTGCAACGAGATTGGTCGTAGATGTTCGAATGTTTGTAAACCTGCTATGGTCTCAGTCCCTATAATAACAAATGACAAAGTAACTTACACTAATGACAACACACACACACACACACACACACACACACACACACACACACACACACACAAGCGAGGGCTCGAACCTCCAGCAGGAACGGTCGCCCAGTCAGTAGCATGACCACGCGACCATTCAATGCCGCAATGGTCATAATTGAAACTGGTAAACAAGAGGAGAGATAAATGGACACACACACACACACACACACACACACACAAGCGAGGGCTCGAACCTCCAGCAGCAACGGTCGCCCAGTCAGTAGCATGACCACGCGACCATTCAATGCCGCAATGGTCATAATTGAAACTGGTAAACAAGAGGAGAGATAAATGGAGAAAAAGTGTAGGGTTGCACCAAAATGTAAAAATTATGCCGTTGGTTGACAAAGTTTTACGAAGATGGGCGAAGTCGGCGAATAAGAATAATAATTAATAATTTCGTGGCCGCGGTGGAGTAGCCGAGCGGTCTAAAGCACCTCGCTGGGGAGCGCGCGGTTGTTCGCCGTCAGAGATTCGAGTCCTCCCTGGGACATGGCTGTGTCCTCCCTTAGGTTAGTTTACCCTAGTTTAAGTAGTTTGTAAGCTACGGACTAATGACCACGCAGTTTGGTCCGACAGATTTTCAAACATTTGAACATTTTGAATAATTTCGTGTGGTTCATTCGCCTAGTGCAACTCTTGCAATTGGACGCCACTTTCGCGACTTGCGTGTCCCTAGCCTACCCCAGTTATCCAACTGGGAAAAGGGGACCTTAACTTGGAATCTGAACCACGTGTCGTTTCTGTCGAATTCTCACACCGTTGAGAGGTGAAGGATGTGTTAAAACGCAGACTGAACAAATCCGATGTCCGACCGGGTTTCAAACCCTTGACCTTTCGGTTTACAGTCGAGCAGTTTACCCCAAGACCATCAGGCCCAACGACAAATAAGAAGAATGTTGTTTTTGTTGTGGTCTTCAGTCCGCAGACTGGTTTGATGCAGCTCTCCACGCTACCCCGTCCTGTGCAAGCCTCTTCATCTGAGAATACGTTCGGCAACCTACATCTTTTTGAATCTGCTTACTGTATTCGTCCCTCGGTCTCCCTCTACGATTTTTACCCCACACGCTTCCTTCTAATGCTAAGATGACAATTCCTTGATGTCTCAGAATGTGTCCACCCAATCTATCCCTTCTGTTAGTCAGGATATGCCAGAAACTCCTTTTCTCCCCAATTCGGTTAAGCACCTCCTCATTAGTTACGTGATCTACCCATCTAATTTTCATCATTCGTCTGGAGCACCACATTTCAAAAGCTTCTATCATCTTTTTATCTGAACTCCTTATCTTCCACGTTTCACTGCCATACAATGCTACACTCCAGACAAATGCTTTCAAAATGTTCAAATGTTTGTAGAGTTTATGGGACTTAACTACGGGGTCATCAGTCCCTAAACTTACAAACTACTTATGAACTAGCTAACACTAAGGACGGTACAAATATCCGTGCCCGAGGGGGGATTCGACCCCCCAACCGTAGTGGCCGTGCAGACCGTGACTGCCGCGCAAATGCTTTCAGAAAGGACTTCCTAACATTTAAATTAATATTGGATGTTAACAAGTTACGCTTCTTAAGAAACGCTTTTCTCTCCATAGCCATTCTGCATTTTGTATCTTCTTTACTTCGGCAATCAGAAGTTATCTTGCTACTCAAATAACAAAATTCATTGTCGAAACTAGCCAACTACAAAACCGAAAGTTGGTCAAAAGGTGAAATTGGATAACATAGGAGAAAGTTGCACATGGAAAGATAGAGATTGAAAAAGCTGAGAGTGAATGGACTCAAAGTTGAAAGTGATTGGAGGCAAAGTTGAAAGCGATTGGAGGCAAAGTTGAAAGCGATTGGAGGCAAAGTTGAAAGCGATTGGAGGCAAAGTTGAAAGCGAATGGAGGCAAAGTTGAAAGTGAATGGAGGCAAAGTTGAAAGAGAATGGAGGCAAAGTTGAAAGAGAATGTAGGCAAAGTTGAAAGAGAATGGAGGCAAAGTTGAAAGAGAATGGAGGCAAAGTTGAAAGAGAATGGAGGCAAAGGTGAAAGTGGAAGACTTCGAAGTTGAATATGGGCAAGTGAAGGATAGGGAACATAAAAAAACGGCGAAGTTGGAGGTGGAGAATGGCGAACTTGAAAGTGGTGGGCGGTAGGAATGTGGAGTAGGCTGGGCCAACAGGTACCGCGTGCAGAGGAGACACCGCGTGACGTCACGGGGGCAGGAATGCCGGCCTGTTAGCTGCGTGGCCGCATTCCTGCGAGATAAAGCCAGCCCTGTGGCACGCCCGCCCTAGCGCTCCTTCTCGCTCTTCTTCTGCATTGCGGTCCCACGTTAAAGCAGCAAAATAGAGATGGGCTAAAGAGCTGTTTTCCGATAACAGTGATTTCCGTGATCGCTACTTTTAAATCACCGTGATTCTTAACCGTGATTAATCACGGTTTAGAATAGCTGTGTGAGGAATTCATGAAATGTATCCCTCTGCGATTTCTATCACTCCCGCTATTCAGTGACTGAATCGCAGCGATTCCTGGCTTTCCTGCTACGCCAGTAACTAATTTATCGTCTCTTCGTTGTTATGAAAGTTGTGCTTGTGAACAGAGACTGCTTTTCAGTTCAAATATGGACGAGATACGTTTGTCAGTTTAGAATCTGTCCCTGGGTCCTGGCGATTTTGTATGAGAAATCCACAAGTGTATGCCCATTGGTCACTGTACCTAATCGGCTGTTAACTGCTACACCCGTTCTTCGCTTATCGGCGATTCGCTGCTATACCCGTTCTTCACTTAGCGGTGATTCGCCGCTATACCCGCTATTTGCTACTGTGATATTAGTACAGATTTGAGTCAACAGATGGCTCCTGCCGTTAGCTGCTGTTCGCTACTATTACCTGCTCTTTAGCTGATATTCGCTAATCTACATGCTCTTCGCTACTTAACCGTGAATGAAATCGCTGTCAGATACCAGATCACCGCGACCGTGAAAAGAGCTACTTCCCAATCACCGTGATTTCTAACGAATACGTGATTCCTTGCCCATCCCTACAGCAAAACGCTGTTTCCACCTCCCGTGTCCTACCATGCACACAGTCAACACACAGCGATACGGAGCTAAACGTAAATCAGTTACAAGCTACAGCATGCACACAGTTTAATCAAACACTAGCTGAAGACCCGGCGTGGCTCGCGTGTTTCTTTCCTCCACACTCTTGAATCTCTTCTCCCGTCCCCCTTTCTCTTCCCCCCGCCCACTGCCCACCTCCTCATAATGCCTCTGTTCAACTCAGTCTCATCTGTTCATATACTACTCCTCTCCAAAAAATGTTCTAATGTCTCTAAATCTATCGGACCAAACTGCGTGGTCATCAGGCCGTAGCTTACAAACTACTTAAACCTAGGTAAACTAACCTACGGACAACACACACACACACCCATGCTCCAGGGAGCAACCGCGCGCTCCGCAGCGAGGCGCTTTAGACCGCTCGGCTACTCCAGAGCGGCTCCTCCTCTCCCCCTCCTCTTTCTTCTGCCTTTTCCCATTTGCGCTGGATCGGCGTGATCTACTATGGAATTGGCATAATGGGGTGCCGGAAGCACTACATGTACGATCGCTTCACCTCTGTCAAAAATCAGATATATCTATCAACTTTCGTGATGAACAGCGAAACAGTGCAAAATTTCCAGAATGAAACTTTCATTCTGTAGCGGAGTGTGCGCTGCCTTTCCGGGCAAGCGCTCTATCGACTGGGTTATCCCGACACGACCCCGATGCCGCCTCACAACTTTACTTCCGCCAGTACCTCGCCTCCTACTTTCCAAACTTCACAGAAGCTCTCCTGCACACCCTGCAAGACTAGCACTCCTGGAAGAAAGGGTATGGCGGAGACATGGCTTAGCCACAGCCTAAGAGATGTATCCAGAATGAAACTTTCACTCTGCAGCGGAGTGTGCGCTGATATGAAACCTCCGGGCCGATTAAAATTGTGTGCCGGAACCGGGACTCGAACATGGGACCCACAGGTTCGAGTCTCGCTTCCCGTACACAAATTTAATCTGCCAGGAAGTTTCAGTGCAAAATTTATTGCAAATGCACCCTCCTTCATGCAGCGTGCTGAAGGTCAAATGAACAAAATTTCATCGAGATAGAAATAAAAATGTAGATCTTAGCGAAGACCTTAAGTTTAATGTACCTAGTGACCTTCAGTTTGTTTTGAAGTTCAAGTGGGCAAAATTTCACCAAAATTTGAGCAAAACAGTGTGGATTTTGTCGAAGTCCGTATACGAAGTACCGTCCGCCATGGACTACTCGAAATTTTATTTAGACACGGCTTTCGTCTCGCTTAGAAGGATAAGTGTGCAAAATTTCATCACGATCGAAATAAAAGGAGTTGATATTCTTCACGTCCGACGGCAAAGTACCCTCCTCCACGCACCATGGTCGTCACACCTCACTATGTGCCGCAATTGGTTCTCACCCCTACAGCAATTGTTACTTCGCAGTAAGGAATACGTGCATCAAATTTGGACGAATTCGATTCAGTTCTTAGGGAGAAGACGTGCAACATCGTCACGTGATGCAGCAGTTTGCCGCGCATTTCATTATTTATGATGTCATAAATGCTGAGCGATATGTTGTACTTGTTAACCCACAGCGACCTTCCTCTTGGTTTGGAGGTGAAGTGTGCACGATTTTATCGCGATTGGAACAAAACTGTAAATTTGTCTGCAATACAAACAGATAAATACAAGCACAGTCTACTTTACGTATAACTAATGGAAAACCTTGCACTTCCTAGTTATTCGTCCACCTCTTCCTTCGTTACCTCTCCGACTCTCCCCTCTTTCTGTTCATCTACGCCGGCCGCAGTGGCCAAGCGATCTGCGGCGCGCCAGTCACACTCTGCACGGCCGCTTCAGTCGGGGGTTCGAATCCCCCCTCGGGCATGAGTGTAGTGTTGTCCTTAGAGTAAGTTAGTCAAGTAATTACACACGGAATGAGTAGCACTGCTCGTAATCCTTGTTCATTAACAGCAAATCGATTTCAATCACAGACTGACCATCACCGGTGCAGATCTTCAAGCACTCATATGAAGTTGGTTACAGAGTAAATTACTGTACATATTATTGTGCTGCAGGATGTTGATATACATTGTAGTTTTAACCGTGTCAGGTATAAGTGAACAGTGAGCGCGCGCTTAGAATTTTATATACACCGATAGCTTTCCATCCCAATATACTCCACCCTTTTATCATTATCAACCCTCAAGCAACAATGCAACCAATAAATCCATTTTCAAAGAGTAAATATAATTTTCAAAGAGTAATTTTTGTTCCGCATTTCGCGTTATATTCTTCAAATTACTAAATATCTATCAGATCGCTATAAAACCGTGCCCAAAACCTTCCTCGGGTATACATTAGTGACTGTACAAATATTTAAGTCTCTGCGTCTCATCGTTCGGACGTGATAAGCGCACACCGAACAGGCATTCCGATCGCCATAAAACCGTGCCTAAAGCCTTCCCCGGGTAGACATTAGTAACTGTACAAATTTTTAGCTCTTTATATCTTGTGGTTCAGACGTGATAAACGTACACCGAAGAGAGATTCACATTTATAGATATAGATGTATACAAGATGCGTCTGAAAAGTTCGGCAAATGGTCCCAAATTTTACAAACCGCGATGGCGAGGATGAGGTGCCCGATATCGAGAAAAGCACTGCTGTGAAGCCGTGGTGAACGTTGCGACGCAGCCAACATGGCTGTGAGAACTCGCGTTACTGCAAAATGGAGCGCAAAACGGACCAACACCTCAAATAATTTTCAATTGTTTGTGAAGCTTATGGGACTTAGCTGCTGGGTCACGAGTCCCTAAACTTACGAACTATTTACCAACTAACTTATACTAAAGACAACACAAACATCCATGCCCGAGGGAGGATTCGAACCTCCGACACTGGGCGCCGCGCGATCCGCAACGAGGCGCTCCAGACCGCTCGGCTACTTCC
The DNA here is from genome assembly GCA_026315105.1 of Locusta migratoria. NCBI lineage: Eukaryota > Metazoa > Arthropoda > Insecta > Orthoptera > Acrididae > Locusta > Locusta migratoria. The sequence continues at coordinate 318,843,361 of CM048751.1, forward strand.
TCGCGGCAGCAACACCTCAACAAAGAGTATTGTTTCAAATTAGGCAAAACGGCGGCGGAGACCTATGGAATGTTAGTGCCAGTGTATCGTGTCGAAGCAGTGAGTAAAAAGTGTGTTTGAGTGGTTGCGAAGATCGAAAAAGACGTGAACTCAGTGCTTGGAGCGATTGCACAGGAAGTCAGAAGTGTATTACAGCCAATGGCGATTACATTGAAGGCCAGTAAAGGTATTTTGTTTGAACTCTTGTTTCCTATATTTCTTAAGACCATTAACCAAACTTTTCAGACGCTCCTGTAGTAATTTCATCTGTAACCAACTTCATATGACTGCTTGAAGATCTGCACTGATGATGGCTACTCTGCCACTGTAATAAATTTGCTATTAACTAAGGAAGGATTACTACCGACGCTGCTCATACCATGTGTTACATTATTATGTTCCAATTATTATGGTGTCCTGTGAAAAGGTAAAACGTACCTACTTTCATCGTGATTCGTCACACGACGTTGAAGTCTGTGAAACCTGCATCGTACCAAATTTGATTAGGCTCTGACCTTACTCTTGTTGTGAAGGTTATGTGTAGCAAATTTCATTACGATCGGAGAAAAACTGTACATTTTGTGTAACTCACCAACTAAATTTTAACAAATTCAAATTCTCAAAGAAGTTCCGCAAAAAGTAGAACTGCAAATGTCATTCGAAAAAAAAAAAACGGAAAAACAAGCACAACAGTTTTTGAACGTGAAATATATAAAAAATGAAAAGGGTAAAATATCTTTCACTCCATACAGCAACCAAAGCAATATAATTAAAAAAAGTCTTCATTATTGTGTTGTATTTACTCAGGGTACATGATACAAGAAAACGTTCTGGAAAAAGCTGCAAACAAAGTTCGCGGTCATTAAATGACGACTACAATCAGATTAACATAAAATATTTATGATAAAAGATCAGTTTCCAAATTAAGTAAACTTAGGCATAACAGCACCGTACTAAAACCTGAATGTCTTTGTATACAAGAAATTTCAATTTCAAACACAATGAATAATATTGACGAAACTGATAAGAAAGAAAGAAAGAAAGCACATGTTCGTCCACTTTATTAGGAAAATATTAAATGCCAAAATTACTGATTAAGAAACGGGTAGGCTGAGAAGTTATATGGAAATAGAGAAACAGATATACATACATACATGATGATATGAGAAAACGGAGAGTTAAATTTTATGGGCACTTTAAAAGAATGGCTCCCACTAGGTTGACAAACTAATAGTAGAATTCTACGAAAACAGAAGTAAGGTCAAAACTGGACTGATAAAATGGACCACTGCGATAAGGAGGATCATAAACTAGCCGGTATAACTAAAGCACACATTACAGATAGAAATACATTCCGAATCTGTGAGTCCAGGAGGGCAATACGGAACGCCGTGCTGGATCCCAAAGGCCTCGTACCACTAGCAGTCGAGATGACAGGCTTTTTATCCGCATGGCTGTAATGGATCGTGCAGCCGTGTCTCGATCCCCGAGTCAACAGATGGGGGCGTTTGCAAGACAACAACCATCTGCACGAACAGTTCGACGTTTGCGGCAGCATGGACTATCAGCTCGGAGACCACGGCTGCGGTTAGCCTGGGCGCTGCATCACAGACAGGAGCGCCTGCGATGGTGTACACAACGACGAACCTGGGTGCACGGATGACAAACTGTCATGTTTTCGTATGAATCCAGTTTCTGTTTACAGCATCATGATGGCTGCATCCGTGTTTGGCGACATCGACAGCACTTTGAAAGTGGCCGTTACATTTCAGATGTGTTACGACCATTCGATCTCAGCGTAACCCAACATTTCAGCACCATAATGCACGACCGCATGCTGCAGGTCCTGTTCGGTCCTTTCTGGATTCGGAAAATGTTCGACTGCTGCCCGGGCCAGCACATTCTCCAGATCTCTCTCCAATTGAAAACGTCTGGGCAATGGTGGCCGAGCAACTGGCTCGTCACAATACGCCAGTCACTACCTTTGATGAACTGTGGTATCGTGTTGAAGCTGGATGAGCATCTGTACCTTTACACGCCATCCAAGCTCAATGCCCAGGCGTATCAAGGCCTTTGTTACGGCCAGAGGTAGTGGTTCTGGGTACCGATTTCTCAGGATCTATGCAGCCAAATTGCGTGAAAATGTAATCACATGTCACTTCTAGTATAATATATTTTTCCAATGAATGACTGTTTATCATCTTCCTGGCAGATTAAAATTGTGTGCCGGAACCGGGACTCGAACCTTTGCCTTTCGCGGCCAAGCGCACTACCGACTGTGCTATCCCGACACGACTCACGATTCCGCCTCACAACTTTACTTCCGCCAGTACCTCGCCTCCTACTTTCCAAACTTCACAGAAGTTCTCTTGCAAACACGCAAGACTAGCACTCCTGGAAGAAAGGATATGGTGGAGAGATGGCTTAGCCACAGCCTAAGGGATGTTTCCAGAATGAAACTTTCACTCTGCAGCGGAGTGTGCGGTGATATGAGTGCTAGTCTTGCATGGTTCGCAGGAGAGCTTCTGTGAAGTCTGGAAAGTAGGAGGCGAGGTACTGGCGGAAGTAAAGTTGTGAGGCGGCATCGTGAGTCGTGTCGGGATAGCACAGTCGGCAGTGCGCTTTCCCGCGAAAGGCAAAGGTCCCAGGTTCGAGTCCCGGTTCCGGCACACAATTTTAACCCGCCAGGAAGTTTCATATCAGCGCACACTCCGCTGCAGAGTGAAAGTTTCATTCTGTTTATCATCTTCATTTCTTCTTGGTGTCGCAATTTTAATGGCCCAGTAGTGTATAATTAATGAAGAGAAGTAGTTTATAGAAAACGTAAACATTCGCTAATGTTTACAAGTCTTTATTTTTATTCGCAAAGGGACACTACTTTCCGGACGACCCTTGTATAATACTGCACTATCCCTGTACGAGAGAAGTACGTTCGCGCGCGAAAAACTGCAACACGGGTGTTTGCCGATTCGAGGCGGAAGACACGCGCCTACCTCGCGAGGTCAGCATACAGAGGCGCCTGTATGTGCGCTTTGAGGGGAGGGGAGGGGAGCCAGCCGCATAAACAAGTGGGGGAAGGAAGTGGGAGGGGGAGGGGCATGTGCGCTGGCGACGGAGACCTGAGCGTCAGCAGCCGGGGCCGGTCGCGTAACATGTATCCTCACACATCCGATCCATTCAGGACTCGCACAGCCCGTAGGGCAGGGCAGACCCGAATTGGGCAGCTTTTAGTGGCCATTAGAAGGCTACTCTGTGAAGGACAGTTAATGCCACACTCGAACTGGGCAACTTCTGCTCGCAGGTAGCAGAATGGTCCGACCCAAGGCGTTTCTGGTTCTAACTACAATTACTCTGTGCCCTAACTGAACTCGTCACTCCTGTGAATGACACTAGCTCGCTGACATCTGGGCAGAATCACAAAGTGTTTAGTTTTGTACTTCAGTTTAGTTATGGAAGCTAATAAAATGGCAGAAAGTCACGATTTGCAACCTGTTATTAGTCATCGTGGCATTTGATCTGTGACGGTTATTTTTTCAAACCTCACAAAAGAGTTGTAGCAACGGAAGAATGTGCGGTAAACGTTCGCAGTATGTTCTTATTTACAGTAGGTAGCGAACACTCATTTTCGCGTTTGGAACAACCACTAGACGACAACATCACAAAATGTGCTGATTACATAACTGAAAACTACATTGATGAAGAAGATGCAGCCTTTCCTCCAAACGTTTGGGCAGCAGATTGCGCTTCCTTGTGGAGGACGACTAACGCTTGCGAAAGCTTTCATTCCCGACTTAATGCTTCACATGAATCGCCTTACCTAAACATCTTTCAGTTTGTGAAAAGTCTGACGCATGAACAAACTGATACTTATATAATAATCAACTCAGCAAAAAATAATATCACCATTCAAATGGACTCAAAAACCAGGAAGAGGCACGGTTTACTGCAACAGAAAATAGATTTACTTAGGAATGATGTAATTTGCAAATTAGACTTTGTAAAGTGCGTTTCATACCAAGCAGTCTTGAGCAGAAAATGAGCCAAACTACATGGAAATATTTTTGTATGTGAAATTTGTAATAAAAAGCATTGTATTTGTATATAACTTGTTTGTTTTTATATCTAGTTCCTTGGCACAGTATTAACATTATTCCTCAAGGACTCTACAAATAGGGTCAGAGGTTGCGCACTTGTTAAGTTTAGATTTGGAAGCATTTTGCGTGATTGTGCAGTCAGTCTGACAGAAGCAGGTAGGAGTTCCCCAGTTCGTGCGTGGCGGTCAGTCTAGCCGGGGCAGGTAAATGTTGCCCAGTTCGAGTCTTCCGTTTATCACCAACAAGTACAAGTTGCCCAGTTCGGACGAGCCCGTAGGGGAAGTGGGGGGGGGGGGGGGGGGGGGGGTACGCCGAGATCCGACGATTCAGCCGACGCACAGCGGTCTGAAATACCGAACAGTTGGCCAAAAGATTTTTTTCTCGTAGGGACATTATGACCGTGGAATAGTTGTGATGGTACAACTAGTATGTGTTATGACCGTAATCAAAGGAGAACTCATTCCGTTCTTTGAGCGTCGGACCTGTCGCACTGTCTACTCGTCGCGCTCCGAAAGGAAGGAATCTTAGGGTTTAACGTTGTAACGCACAGACCTTTTGAGGGCACTCAATGCACGGCCGCAATGTCTGTGCCATAACAAAATATAAGAAAAAAAGAGAAAAATAATATGAATTACGTTATTGCGACCACAGATTCGAGTAGCCGGTAAAATTACGAACTCACGGATACCAATAACAGACCGGACGGATCCTTAATTACAAAGCAGCAAAATTAAAAAAATTTAGGTCGTTTTATTAATTTTCACCAAGCAAGGAGCATCACAGAATAATTGCTTTCTTAGAAGACAATCGAATGGAAGGGACAGAGTAATTTCTACATTACTCGTTTGTTTAATCTAGAAATTGCTCAAAATGGAGAATTTCCTGTAGCCGTTAAATTTAAAAGCAAGCCGGCCGCGGTGGCCGAGGGGACTGAGGCGCTCCAGTCACGGTCTGCACGGCCACTACGGTCGGGGGTTTGAATCCCCCCTCGGACATGGATATTTGTGCCGTCCTTAGTATTAGCTAGTTTGTAAGTAGTTTGTAAGTTTAGGGACTGATGACCCCGTAGTTAAGTCCCATAAGCTGTACAAACATTTGAACATTTTTTTAAAAGCAACCGGGAGCGACGCCGTGGCGGAGGCATACCAGCTTTGTCCCGCGCTCCATACAGTACCATCCACAAGGGCTAAGCTTCCCCAACGGTTCCTCTCCCCTACCTGTGAGGTTGGCTACAGGGACTACTTTAGAACAGCGGAAGCACACTGCGGTGCCGTGCCCGGCGAACAGCGGACAGTCTATGGCGGAAGTCACCAGCTGTATTACTAAACTGTGACTTTCAGGAGCGTCTGCGTTTGTTGCAATGATGGGAGAGTGGAAGCATCCGGTACACTTACCGTACAGTTTATAGTGAGGTAATCTTGGCACGTTGGCCCCTGCTCTAGTTATAGTATTACGACCATGGTTAGCAACATTCTCTCTGTTTCAACCACTCTCCGCTCTCTCTAGGGACTGCAAATGTATCTGTATAAAATGTGCTTATTTCTCAACTATTGTTAGTAATTCCTTATCCTACAGAAAGGTGCTTTCGTGGGAAAATACTCTTCTTTGTGACACAATCTTAAACATACACCAGGGCTACCTCAAATTCGTTATATTTTTATGAATACAGATTTCACCACACTTTTGCCTATTTCTCTGTATTGGGACTCATTGTTTACGTCATATCTTCGGAAATATGTGTCGTACTATCACGTAAATTCGAAGGTACAATCAGTGGTATATGTGCCTAATGTCTGCAAAATAAGACGAGATAGTGTTAGTAGTAAAGACGTAATAAATAGAAACCTCATTAGTGATGATGAGGTTTTTCATGAACCAAATTGTTCAAATGTTTGTCAAGCTTAAGGGACTTAACTGCGGGGTCATCAGTCCCTAAACTTACGAACTACTTATGAACTACCTTATATTAAAGACAGCACAAACATCCATGCCCAAGGGGGGAATCGAACCCCCGACGGGGAACGGCCTCGCGCATCGACGCATAGCGCCTCAATGCGCTTGGCCACTCCGCCACGGCGGAAAAGCAGTAAGCGTTAGACATTTTTTCCTTCATCATTTTGTTCGGGTTGTCAGCGATAAAAAGTTTCGTAAAGATTTGAAATTATGTTCAAAGTTTATTGCAAGTCGCTGATAGCTCTCATTGTTAAATAGTTGACGAATAAAATCACACTATCAAGCGCCACAAAATGGGGCATTGTTTATGACGTGATATCATATGAATTATATATTGTAGGTGGGTTTTGCAATCTTAGCAAATGATTTCTGACCTTAAAGAATATTTGTACAAAATATTGTTGAAATCTGATCATTTAGAAACAGATTTAGAATCGCATGAGTCAGCCGTTTTTCACGACTGTCATTGTTTATGATGTCATATCTCCTTAAGTATGTATCGTAGGTGGTTCTTACCCCTATAGCAATTGTTGCCTGATAGTAAGGAACACGTGTAGTACCACGTTTGGTTGAAATCGATCCAGTAGTTTAGGAGGAGATGTGGAACACACACACACACACACACACACACACACACACACACACACACACATATATATATATATATATATATATATATATATATATATATATATATATATATATATATATATACTGTTTTAAATGATGTATAGATTCTCAATATCATTGCAATCTTATCATTCACACAAGCTCTCTGTTTAAAAAAGCATTTTGAGTATTACAGTCGATAATGTTGCACAGAGTTACATCCTATTCGTACTCAACGGATATTATGAAGAAATACTTTGCTTGCATCTTCCAGCCGCAAAGATTGTACTCTTCGTGGGTCCGACGAGTCATTTTGTGTGTTTGTGGAGACTTTTTGCATAACTTGATGCTCTTTAGTCGTCAGTTTAGTCGATCCTCAAGATTTTGGCATTGTTTCATATGTTCGTTAACGTTAGAGTCAGTAATTGCTTTTTCGTCCACAACCTATTGTCTTCAGCTATTAGTTGTGATAAAGAATTATCAAGTCTCTTCATTTCATTCTCGATACGACCTTTTCCTGTTTCTGTGCTCCGATCCATTTTTTTTTCTATCCTTCCTTCGTGACAGTAAAGGTAGTTTGTTAAGTGCACCTTTACGTATTTCACAATCTTCTGGCATTTCTTTCTTTGACAGAAGCCAACGTAGCAACATAAGTGGCTCTAAACAAGTGTAATGTAGGAACTGAAGTTGGTTTTAAGAACTTTTCGGCTGAAATCTCTGTATTTATCAGAGAGATTGTAAAGACCACGAAAATAATAGTCTTCTTTATAACCTACGTTACTAATACTGCCGGCCGCGGTGGTCGAGCGGACTGAAGCGCTCCAGTCACGGTCTGCATGGCCACTACGGTCGGGGGTTCGAATCCCCCCTCGGGCATGGATATTTGTGCCGTCCTTAGGATTAGCTAGTTCATAAGTAGTTTGTAAGTTTAGGGACTGATGGCCCCGTAGTTAAGTCCCACAGACTCTACAAACTTTTTTTTTTTTTTTGTTACTAATACTAGCACTTAAATACCGAGAATAACACTTCTACGAACTGAAAACGTCGAATACACGTTTTAGGATCTTTTGGATAGTTATGAAGAGTTTTTTAGTCTCGGTAGCACAGTGGTAGAGTGATAGACTACAAATCCAAAGATCGCGGGTTCGATCCCCGCCAGGTCCTATGATTTTTATCTGTAATTTTCCACTTCTTTCACCTCTGGCAGTGTTGGTTATGTGAAAAATATCGAGTAGCATCGTGGTTCGGAACCCACATAAAACTGTAGGTCCCCCCTATAACTGGCTGGGTAAGTCAGTTCTAAGGTCGGAGGAAGGCAACGGCATACCATCTCCAAACAGGACAATGCCTAATAAAGCACTGTGGTGTTCATACCAATCTTAGGATTGTTGACTGTTTTACCTTTTACAATTTCGACAGACTGCAGTAGCACAAGTCAGCATTATTAATATCAACCAGAATGAACAACAGCGATAGAACACAAAATAAACAGTAACAACACAGAAGACGCTTAGTTTAAGGGGACGTGAGCATGAAAATGACTAAAAAATCGAAAAAATTGCCTCTATCTGAGGAAAAAAAGTTTTCCTGTTTCCAAAAATGTATGGTTTATTTACTTTTACATAGTTGTTATCTCCACACAGGCCACGCCGATGTTTCAGGCAAGGAAATATCACCATAAACATTCCATGCCTGCCACAGTCATGGAAACAATAAAGCCGATATACAGGGACCTTGCAGGTAAGAAATTACTTAGCAAATGTCTACATCCTAATGAGAGTTTCAATAGCTGCGAGTGGCAATGAGTATCGAAAACAGCGTTTGTAGGATGGACAGTACTCAAAATAGGTTTGATGGATGCTGATATCTGTTTGAATGATGGTGTAATTAGGAGGACAAAAGTAATGGACAAATTAGGCGTCCAACCAGGAAATAATTTGATAGCTGCTCTGACTGCCACAGATCGTCAGTGACTAGTTGAATCTGAAAGCGCTGCGGAAGCCACCACTAAAGAGCCCAGAGTAAGGAAAAGACTCCTGAAAAAGTTTACACAGGATAAAAAAGCACCTAGCCAGCAAGATTATGCCACTAGAATGTTCTGAAGGAGGCGTACGGTGTTAACACATCTCTGTGTTTGCATACGCAATAGTCTTGTGTAGTTCGCGAACGAACTAGTTCGGAAGAGCGCTCCCACAGGTGAACTACGCGAACTAGTTCGCATATCCCTCGCCTCTTAGTTCGTCCGCTCCTTTCCCGAAGACTGACGGGGAACAGCGAGAGGACGCGAGAGTGCGCAGAATCGCGTGATTTCCTTCTGCCACTTGCCGTCATTTCGAGCTGAGATGCAGTTAAGCTGTACTTTCATAGTTCACTGCCACAAATTTTCTTTTCTAAGATATTCAGCAGTGTCTAAATAATATTTAGTGCGAGTACTCTGTATGCAAAGTAGTCGAATACCATTGTATCACCCATTCGTGTAAATAACTGGTTTATTTGCTTAAGTATTTGATGTCTAATTGCCCAAAAATACGGGTAATAGCACACGCTTGGGCAACACTGATCATCATATAAAAAAGCTGGCATAACAAAAGAAAGAGAAAGTATAATATGTGCAATCGGTCACGAACTAAAACATGCGTTACCGGTCGCGAACTATTGTGCCAAACGTATCTCGCTTCTTAGTTTTTTTGGATTCTTTTCCGAAGACCGACAGGTAATAGCGAGAGGGCGCGCAGCAGAATTAAAAATCTGCGTGTTTGCCTTCAGCTGAAGAGAGCCATTCTTCATAATTCAGTGCTACAAAATTTTTGTTTAAGTATTCTGCACTATGCAATATCTGACTAATAAATTCCATAATGCCAAGATATAGAGATAACTCTAAACTTAAACGCGAGAAATTATCCACAAACTGTTTCTTTTGGTTTGAGTTATATCGTTAGGGCTCACGCAGCATAAACGATTTAGGGGAAAATCTAAGTAGCTCTCTTAGGTTGTTTGCAGATGACGCTGTCATTTACCGTCAAGTAAAATCATTTGAAGATCAAAACGAACTGCAGAACGATCTGAATAAGATATAGTAATGGTGTAAAAATTGGCAATTGACTCTAAATAATGAGAAGTGTGAAGTCGTCCACATGAGTACGAAAAGAGAAATCCGTTAAACTTTGTTTACAAGATAAATCAATCAAATGTGAAGGCCATAAAGTCCACAAAATACATAGGAATTACTGTTACTTCAGACTTAAACTGGAAAGAACACGTAGATAATGTCGTGGGAAAGACTGCGTTTTATTGGCAGAACCCTTAAAACATGCAACAGAACTACAAAAGAAACTGCATACACTACGCTTGTCCGTCCATTTTTGGAGTATTGCTGCCCAGTGTGGGATCCTTATTAGGTGGGTTTGACGGAGGACATCGAAAGAGTCCAAAGAAGGACAGCTCGTTTCGTATTGTCACAATACAGGGGAGACAGCGTTACGGAAATGATACAGGATCTGGTATGGGAATCATTACAACAACGGCGCTTATCGCTGCGGCGTGGTCTACTTACGAAATTCCAATCGCCAACATTCTCCTCCGAATGCGAAAATATATTGTTGACTCCCACTTACATAGGTAGAAATGATCATCAGAATAAAATACGAGAAATCAGAGCTCGAACAGAGAGGTTCAGGTGTTCTTTCTTCGAGAATGGAATGGGAGATAATAGCATAATTGTGGTTCGATGAACCCTCAAAAAATGTTCAAATGTTTGTGCAGCTTATGGGACTTTACTACGAGGTCATCAGTCCTTACACTTACAAACTACTTATGAACTACATACGGTCTAGGACTGCACAAATATCCATGCCCGAGGGGGGATTCGAACCCACGACCGTAGTGGCCGTGCAGACCGTGTCTGGAGCGCCTCAGTCTCCTCGTGAACCCTGTGCCAGGCACCTAAATGTGATTTGCAGAGTATACCATGTAGATGTAGATGAAGAGCATGAGGCAGCTAGGTGGGGGAACTTCTCCCTCCACCTGCAAGCGCAGACCACGCCGCTCAGTCGTCACTGGGAGTGGACGAACTAAAAGGGCGAACAGAGCCGCGAACGAAAGTGAGCGCTCCCGATCGGGAACTATTATGCGCTAGTCTAATACGCATACCTATACCAGCTTCTTTGCCTCTTCACTGTATTTAAAAGTCGTTGGAGGAAGGCATTGCGGAATCATTGACCTTTACGTCTACGTTGCGAGGATCGAAGGCCCAACAGTAAAGTGCCGTCTCCTTCGATAAGCGGAGGAACTTGGAAAGACGGAATTCATTATTTACTGGCTGTCTCCGTCTTCCGCAGTTTCGGCAGCTAAACAGTCTGGAAGCGTCAGGGCGACAGGTAATCGATGCGCGAGGCGAAAATGAACGGAGCCGGGTGGAGTTAGCCCTAGGACGGCCGTTGTTCACTTTGCGGAAGAAGTCCGGCCTACACGGGAGTGCATCGACGGCCGCAGGCAGCCTTCTGCGAAATGGAGAAGACGGCGGCGAATTTTGGGAGCCTTTTGTGAGAGAGGGCAGCTACTGGCCCGCGAAGTCTGCGGAGACAGTCATTCCTGGGAACTGCTACTTCCCACTTAGCGATTCCTCTTTGGAAACAGTTATATTCTACTCGTTCATTTGCTATCCAGTTACTTTTAAATTATACATACATCTAAAACTACATACATACTCAGCAATCCACCGTAAGGTGCGTGGCGGAAGGTACACTGTACCACTACTAGGCATTTCCTTTCCTATTCCACTTCCAAATAGAACGAGGAAAGAGAGTGCCTATATGCCTCCGTACGAGCCCTAATTTCTCTTATCTTGTCTTTTTGATCACTACGCGAAATGTAAGTAGGCGGCAGCAAGATCGTACTACACTCAGCTTCAAATTCCGGCCCTCTAAATTTCCTCAACATAAATTCACGAAAAAAACGTCGTCTTTCCTCCAGCGATCCCCAATAGAGTTGCCGGAGCATTTTCGTGACACTCGCGCATTGGTCGAACCTACCAGTAACAAACCTAGCTGCTCGCCTCTGAACTTCTTCCATGTCTTCCTTTAAACTGATCTGCTGCGGGTCCCAAATACTTGAGCAATACTCAAGACGTAGTCGTACAAGCGTTTTATACGCGGTCTCCTTTACAGGTGAAGTACATCTTCCCAAAATTCTCCCAATAAACCGAAGTCGGCTGTCCGCCTTACTCACAACTGTCCTTACATGTTAGTTCCATTTCATATCGCTCTGCAATGTTACGCCTAGATATTTGAACGACGCGACTGCATCAAGAAGCTCACTACTAATGCTGTATTCGAACATTATGGGATTTTTTTCCTACTCAGTCAGTTAAAGGCGACACCCTCCCATACACCACAGCATCATCAGCAAACAGCCGCAAATTACAAGTTAGTCTGTCCATCAGATCATTTATATAGATAGAAAATAATAGCGGTCCTATCACACTCCCCTGAGGCACGCCTGACGATATACTCGTCTCAGAGAGAACACACTTCGAGAACAACGTACTGCGTTCTATTACTTAGGAAGTCTTCCAGCCAATCACAAATCTGTGAACCTATTCCATAAGCTCGTATCTTCGTTAGCAGTCTGCAGTGTGGCACCGTGTCGAACGCCTTTTTGAAGTCAAGAAAAACACAATCCGCCTGTTGCCCTTCGTCCATGGCTAGCAACATAATCAAAATACTTAGAAACTAGAGAAGCGGGTTTGAAAGATACTTCTGAAAAATAATTTTTTAGATAAACAGTATATACGACTTTACTGGAGTCCAACAAGGCTACCACATGGGTATCGTATTTTAGAATTTCTTTATATTTATGGTAGGTGAAGTTCAGAACTTAAATATCAATCAGCCAAAGCCATTAGACGCAACTCTCAAAAATACTCCACAAAATCGACTTTGAAATTTTGCGAGTAAGCGTAAGTACCAATTATTAAACGAATTACAGCATCTGTCGTTGTAGCTCAGGTGGTAGCGTTCTGGCCTTAAAAACCATAGGGGCAGTTGTTCTACTCCTATCGTGACTTTGTTTTTTTCGGTGTGTTCGTATACTTCAAAATGTTCAAATTTTTGTTAAGCTTAAGGAACTTAACTGTAGAGTCATCAGTCTCTAAACTTTCATTGCCCAAAAGCGGGTTATCAGAATAGTTGCTGGAGCGCACCCAAGATCATCCTGCAGACATTTATTTAAGAATCTAGGAATCTTCACAGTTGCTTCACAATATATATATACACTTATGAAATTTGTTAGTAACAATCCAACTGAATTCAGATGTAATAGCAGTGTGCATAGCTACAACACTAGGAGAAAGGATGACCTACACTATTCAAGGTTAAATTTATCTCTGTCACAGAAAGGGGTTTTTTCTGCCACAAAAGTCTTTGGTCACTTACCAAATAGTATCAAAATTCTGACAGGTAGCCAACTAGCATTTAAAAATAAATTAAGAGAATTTCTGAATGGCAATTTCTTCTACGCATTAGATGAATTTCTAGATAAAAGTTAGTACTATAAATAAAAAATAACTAAAAAATTAAAAAAAAGATTCAAATACTGAGTGTCATGTAATATTATGTATAGACACATTTCATTTAACTGACACGTTCCACATCATTACGAAGTGTCGTATTCGTGATCTATGGAACAAGTATTAATCTAATCTAACTTACGAACTACTTACGGACTACCTTATACTAAAGACGACACAAACATCCATGCACGAGGGGGGATTCGAACCACCGACGTGGAATGGCCTCGCGCATCGGATCCTCAATGCGCTTCGCCACTCCGCCGCGGCGTTCGAATGCTTGTACAATTTTAATACGTATATAATTATAATTTTTACGTAAAGTGCACTTATTTTTCTGCATTCGTAATTTTCTATATTTTGTATAATGTTGTTAATGACGACGATTTCGATTTAAAAAAAACCATAAGTTACATTTTTTCAGCACTGACTTCACTATTATTCGACGACGGTAGTCTTTGATTGGTCGATTTGTGAAGATCTAGGCATTGTTTTTGGAAAATCGTGTCCATCGCTACTAATGCCTTTCCAAGCAGCTAACGTCCTCAACCATCGGTTTACGCGAGAAGGCCGCGGTGGCCGAGGTGACTGAGGCGCTCCAGTCATGTTCAGCACGGCCACTACGGTCGGGGGTTCGAATCCCCCCTCGGGCATGGATATTTGTGCCGTCCTAGTTCGTAAGTAGTTCATAATTAGTTTGCAAGTTTAGGGACTGATGACCCCGTAGTTAAGTCCCATAAGCTTCACAAACATTTGAACATTTGGTTTACGCGACGACAAGGTTTTCAGCTCTTCTGTACACACATGCAAAAAAAACAACCTGACCAACACGTGCAATTACAGATCCCAAAGTATTTTATACACCTGAATTCAATAAGAAAAAAACTATCTGACACAATGGGTATCGAACCACTGACTCTATGGTAGTGAGCCCAGAACGGTACCACGAGCTATACCGACAGATGCATTTAATGATTCGTACTTGTGCGTACTTGCAAAACATCAAGGTCGATTTTCTCGAGAATTTTTTTAGAGTTGCGACGAATGGCCTTGGCTGATTGTTATTTAAGTTTTGAACTTCACGTACCGTAAATATAAAGAAATTCTATAATGCGATAGCCACGTGTTCTCCTTGTAAGAAACCTATTAAGTGGTTAGCACAAAAAACATCCAAACGTGACCAAGTGCAAACACATAGGTGTCACGTTTCGTCTAGGGCGGAAAGGAAAACATCTAGAGGTTGATGTGAAATCTGTTACACCAAATTTTAAGGAAATGATTAAAATGTAGGTCAAAAATTACACATTAAATTAAGTACATGAAATCTACAAATGGACACACAATAATAATAAAAAAAATATTTGTCGGAATTATCCTCTTAAGTCTGTTAGTGCACCTATGTGCACCATGGTTCGTAAACTGTTATCTCTGTCTGTGGTGTATTTTGTGCGCTCAGACCGCGAGTGCACAGTCGTGTACCTTTGCGCTTTCTAATGACGCCACTTATATAGCCCTTGCAGCAGTACTTCTGGAGCTACACGAATCAGAAGTTTGATGTTAGTGAAGCTGGCAGCCCGGCAGCGTCGTTATGACAGTAAGTAACAAGTAAATAATACATAAAGCTTTGTGTGTTTATCTTTGTTGTAGTGAGTGATAAGTGAAGTTTGAAGTATCATCTGAAATACAGCGAATGTGAATTATTTCAATTTTCCTGGGCAATAAATGCCGATGTTTTCATAGTACACATCTGTGTACCTTGGTTCTTAGTGTTCACTTTTACAAAAGCTCTGTACTTCATAACGTACCATATTTTGGCAGCTCATGTGCTAAGTGATGAGGATAGATCACGCATACTAACGGGAAGTGTTGCAGAATATTCAAATTCTGTACCTGAGGATGATTTATTTGCTGTAATGAATCGACAGTGTACGAATTCTGACTCCCACGTGATGCTCCTAACCAAATTCAGTCTCAAAATTGAAGATTTAATGAATGGTGATATTTAAAAAAAATCCATAAGAGTTTTGACGTGAAGAGCTATTTGGTTAGAATTGCTATACTTTGAAGAAATTTATTTTTGTTTCTGTCTTTATTTGAAATAAAATGTGTAAATTTTCACATCAATTTTTTTTAAATGTAGGCTTGGTGCCTATTCATGGTTTGTTCGTTACTTTTTTAGCATGCCTGACATTGGCGCATCCCTGGAGAGGAAAGTGATTCTAGTGGACCCAAAGGAGACTTGGAATCTTTCACTGAATTCCGAGAGGTTGTGAGATATTAGACAAACCTCAAATCTGTTCAGAATAGTTCACATAGTTGCTAACCAACCATATCAGAAATTTTGCATCATGTTGGGATTAACGTTGTCATGGGGACTCATACAAAACCATCTGGCAGTAACAAATACTTGTAAAAATGTATTGTAAAATTTCTTACTGTAAGTAAAATATGTATGTTTCACAAATACAACATACTGTAATTAATTTTATCCTTAAATAAGTATGTTCCCTTAAGAAAATTTAAAAAAAGAATGTTTACTATTGAAACCCGAGGTACACAAATGTGTAGCCCTACCATCAACTATCAAAAATGAACATTTTCCATATTGCAAAAGAGAAATATTGTGCCTATGCAACCTAATAAACAAGAAAATATTGTCATTTTCAAAATTTTAAATTAACCTTCGCACTGGGACTGAAGAGGTTATGTGTCCCGCTCCTGTCCTAAACTGTCTACGCCGGCCGCGGTGGCCGAGGGGACTGAGGCGCTCCAGTCACGGTCTGCACGGCCACTACGGTCGGGGGTTCGAATCCCCCCTCGGGCATGGATAGTTGTGCCGTCCTTAGGATAAGCTAGTTGATAAGTAGTTTGTAAGTTTAGGAACTGATGACCCCGTAGTTATGTCCCATAAGCTATACAAACATTTGATTTTTTCTAAACTGTCTACAGGCGACTGACCCAGAGTCTGCACACGATAACTGAGAGCAGAAGATGCAGGCAGTATGCTGCTATGGAATGTAACCAATGGATTGGAGACTTTGTAGTACCGGCATTTCGGGACTACAAAATCACGGTCAAGATTGCTGAATTTACGCAAATCAAATGCATTTCTACAGTACTAACTGCTATTTTTAATATCAATTATTAAGGACCGACAGAATATTCGGTTTCTTTCACCTTCGGCCAAAAATCAACCGAATCTTCGGCTTGGCCGAAACTAGCTTTCTTGAACTGACAAGGAAAGTACTTGGGTTCGAAGAAACACATATATAAGGGGGTGCCGGGGCACATTTTCCATAGGGGCAAGTTTTCCAAATCCGTTTATTTTCGAAACAAACTGCTAGATGTTACCACCGGCGATACTGTAGGAAGTAGCAACAAAGCACGCTTCATTTCCGAAAAAATGTTCAAATGTTTGTTTAGTCTATGAGACTTAACTACGGGGTCATCAGTCCCTAAACTTAAAAACTACTTATGAACTAACTAAGACTAAGGACGGCACAAATATCCATGCCCGAGGGGGGATTCGAACCCCCGACCGTAGTGGCCGTGCAGACCGTGACTGAAGCGCCTCAGTCACCTCGGCCACCGCGGCCGGCTTCATTTCCGAAAGTTTCAGTGTTGCGCCAGCAGTCACAACGTCGGCAGGGCTGTTTTCGTCATTTTTGCAAATGTAAGTAAACTTTCACGGTTTTATTGAAACTTAAAAGAGCATTCTAGCGTTAATCTTATTATTTTGACATTGCACACACTAAAAGTGGGTTTCTTTCTTCACGTAACTGTGCATTTGTTTTGTAAATAGCTTACACTGTTACTCAATGGACTTAGTGTTATAGTTCCGAATATGGCGACGGGGCACGTTTTCCGAGTGCATAAGGGGCACATATTCCTTATTGCTTTGAGTCTTACGCCAAGTCTAAAGCAAATGAAAAGTGTGTACAGTGCACGAAATGGGCGCATGGAGACTGTACGAAAGGGAATGTTGCATTTTTTGTTTGCTTACATTGTGATTCAGACAATCAGTATAAGTATTATTAAATGTCTGTATTTGTAAAATTTTTAAGTCACATATTTTGTAAAACCATTAAATAGAATTTATTTTTATTTAATGTGGCTATTTTTACTATCCTCTTTTGTAAATGTATTGTAAATTCATGATAAAAATACGTATTCAGTGAAATCAAGATAATTATCTCTGTTTTAACATTGAAAGTATAATTGGAATATTTGCCCCTGTACATTTTAAGTAAGCTGGAAAACTTCCCCCGCATACGGGGCAAATTTTCCAACGGAACATGGTCAGACAAAACCATTTGCTACCAAGAATGATATCTACCATTTTCAAAAATATCTGTACAAGACTGTAAATAAAGGTGTAGGAAATATAATTATTCGCTGTTTACCGCAAAATCGATAAAAATAAGAAGTACAAAAATAAAAATGTAAAATGGTGGAAAACGTGCCCCGGTCTCCCCTACCAAAATCGTATGAGAGATAATGTAGAGATCTCTTATTGCACTAGTGATACTCCCGCATCTGCAAAACTCTGCAGTCGTCCGTTAGCGGCCTCTGCGTGTGCCATGCCGCATTGCACTTTGACCTGTCGGTTCGCCAGTAAGGACGGTGCAGTGTGCCTCCGAAGTTGCGTTTTGTGACGTTATTTGTGTGCTGAAGCGTCAGATGGGGGCGGCGATTGCTAATCAATCCTGCTAATATATTGCTATTAGTTGAGATGAAGTTACGAAGAACCCTTCTTCGTGAAGATGGTATTAGTGTAGATGATGAATCATTTCTGGTATCTGTTATGGTACAGAAATACGAGCATAAGTTAGATACTATTGTTACAAACTCATAATAATGAGCCGGCCGCGGTGGCCGAGGGGACTGAGGCGCTCCAGTCACGGTCTGCACTGGCACTACGGTCGGGGGTTCGAACCCCCCCCCCCTGGGGAATGAATATTTGTGCCGTCCTTAGTCTTAGCTAGTTGACAATTAGTTTGTAAGCTTAGGGACTGATGACCCCGTAGTTAAGTCCCATAAGTTCTACAAACATTTGAACATTTGAACATAATAGGGATGATAATGACGAAGAACTCATAGCGGGAAGAAGCGATGGAAGCAGTGGCAGTGAATACTAACAGTCTTTCGGGAAGAAGTTAAAGTTTAACTATCATCACGGCTTTTGATGACAATTCGCTTGAGAACATGTACGGTGATTATTAGATAAGTTATAGTTAAGATATCTGCATTACGTATGGCGTCTACAATTACATCTACAGTGCTATCTAGAGCATGGTTGCAGAGCGGTGCAGAATAACTACACCCACCAGCACATTCAGGTGTACGTAGAGATCCTGTAACCAAACGTTAATACGGATATGTTTGTTCGAGCCCGTGTACTTTCCTTGTTAGTGATGAAGTTGGATCGCGTTCTGAATGGTTTCAATCAACAAAGACGCTTTACCTCAGTCAATCCTCGCGCGAAAAAATTGTGGTTATTTTGTTGTTAAGCACAGTATAACGCAATCGTATCTCACAGTGATATTCTTATACCAAGTTACAATTTAACTCATTCAGTATTTTACGTAATGCAACTGATTATCATACCGTTACGCTAACAAGAGGAAAAAAACGGTAATGCAAGGCAGTTTTAGAAAATCAGGTGATGCTGAAGGAATTAGATAAGGTAACGAAATAATAAAGGTGCTAGATGACTTGTTACTTGTGCAGTAAAAAAAAAAAAAAAAAAACTTACGACAGTTACAGTACAGAGGATATAACATGCAGAATAGCAATGGGATGAAAAGCGTTTTTGAAAAAGAGGAATTAACTAACATGAAATATTAATTCAAGTGTAAGGAAGTCTTCTCTGAAGCATTTCTGTGCATTGTTGCCTTGTACGGGAGTAAACATGGACGATAAAAAGTTTAGACAAGAAGAGGATAGAGGTTTTTGAAATATAGTGCTACAGGAGAACACTGAAGATTAGGTGGCTAGATCGCATAATTAATGTGGAGGTACTGAAAAGAATTGGAGAGAAAATAGAATTTTTGGCATACTTTGACTGAAAGAAGGGATCGATCGGTAGGACACATTCTTAGAGGTAAAGAAATCGTGAATTTAGCACTGTGGAGGAGTGTGTGAGGTAAAAACCGGAGAGGGATACCAAGAGACGAATACAGTAAACAGATTTGGAGGGATGTCCGTTTCTATACTTAAGAGGAGATGAAGAAGCTTGCTCAGGATAGAGTAGGGTGGAGAGCTGCGTCAAACTAGTCTCCGGACTGAACACCACAACAACAACACATGCAGAAACTTATTGTATTCGTGTGGTGTCAGTTCTTTCCGACATGTCCGAAAGTACACAACACCGATATAATAAGTATTTACAGGCGAAGACGGCGTTTACTTCATTCACTTCACCGCAGATGCGGTCATACGTTCGATCTCGCATGAGAATCCGCAATGGCGAGTGTAAGAGGGCATGAACGATAGGGGCGGTACAGCCATAGACTGCGACATATGGAAGTTTGAATCAAACGGGAGGCGAGCACAGGTAGCCAAGTGGTTAAGGCGAACGCTGGAACGAAGCGGGAAACCCGGGTTCGATTCCCGGATCGGATCACATTTTCACTTATCACCATCGTTCAATTGCAGTGCCCTAATGCAGCCATTTGCTTCCTAATCCTTCTTCCTTCCCCTCCCTATTTCATAAAAAAAAAAAATTGCACAAGCTGAAAAGTTTTATTAATGTGTTGCCTTGCGAAAATGTATACTGAAAACAATCTTAATGTTAGTGATAACTGTGACTGTGAAATACTTTCTGCAGCACTGATTGAAGCTCATTTACTGACTACAACTTATATACATTATGTATCTAGGAATGCTAAAAAGGAGATATGAAAAGTTCTTTGTCGATTGCAAAAAGGAAAGTGAAGTAGGCAATATAAAGCTAGCGCTCACAAAAAAAGAAAATAATTGTAGAGGATAGTCATGGAAGCAAAAATATTATCAATTTCTGTGTATTTTATACTGTAGTAGTCATGTCGGAGCTATGGCATTTCGTAGTATCTCTTTGACATGTCTATTGTGTGCCTGAAGATTTAAGACTGAAGGCTTCTTTTAAGAAGATGCAGGATTGAGAAATTTTTGTGGTCGATATATGGTAGTCTCGTTAATTCCACGTAAAAGGGACCGACACCACCAGGAACTATCGAAAATTATATGCGAAAAAGAAGTAAATGGATCTTGAGAGGAATACACGAGTAAAAAAATAAAAACTTTTTTTAAAAGAAAGTTTTTAAATAGGCATTTACATTGGCAGACTAACCTTTTAAAGTCTTCCAACTATTTACTTCGTGATATAAAGTGAACTGCCTTTTTCCGTGAACACAGAATGTAACCACAGGTTTTGTTTTGTTTTATGGGAAACTTGTAAATCAGAAAATCGAGTTCAGCTTACTTATTCTGTAACTTACTTTAAGTTTTTACAGGTACAAAATGTCACAACGTTGAGAAAAGAATCTAATTTGGAAGTACTTTAATAAAAGTACCGTAGATTTGTCTAAACCTGTTCGCCTCCCATGTCATATTCTATAAAATGATTTCCAGTCCATGGTGTACAGCAATCAGTGAGAATAAACATTCCTTCAGTAAAAAGACGTCTTGACTTGCAAATTGTTTTATTCCTTATTTATTGACGCGTTTCGCCTTTTTTTTAGGTCCTATTTTAGATTTTATTTGGGCTAAATGAGATAAGGAACGACCCTATTTTAGGCTCCTGAAATGTTCGCATGACAGTATGTCACGTGTAGCACAGAATGGCATCAGATATTGACTTACTGCGTCCGCTGTTCACGGCGTGTGTGTCCAGCGACAGCAAGTGAGGCTCTCAGACAGGTAGGCCGGCACACTCACCTGGAAGAAAGAGAGACGTACAGTGAATGTCAGCGCGCACAACCAACTGAACAGCACCACACCGCAACAGAGCTAGGGATGTGCATTTACACAGTACTTACACTAGCAGGTTGACGATGTAGCCAATGTCACCGCGAAAATAGCGTAATTCACAGGAGACCGCATGTCGTTACTTCCTAAATAATAGAACGCAGTACGTTCTTCTCGACGGCGAGTGTTCATCAGAGACGAGTTAAAATGTTTGTAGAGCTTATGGGACTTAACTACGGGGTCGTCAGTCCATAAACTTACAAACTATTTATGAACTAGCTACAACCAAGGACGGCACAAACATCCATGCCCGAGGGGGGATTCGAACCCCCGACCGTAGTGGCCGTGCAGACCGTGACTGAAGCGCCGCAATCCCCT
Organism: Locusta migratoria; assembly: GCA_026315105.1. Classification (NCBI taxonomy): domain Eukaryota; kingdom Metazoa; phylum Arthropoda; class Insecta; order Orthoptera; family Acrididae; genus Locusta; species Locusta migratoria. Next base: position 318,864,946 of record CM048751.1, read on the forward strand.
CGGCCACCGCGGCCGGCTCAGCGACGAGTGTATCGTCAGGCGTGCCCCAGGGGAGTGTGATAGGCCCGCTATCATTTTCTATCTATATAAATGATATGATGGACAGAGTAAATTGTTATTTGTGGCTGTTTGCTGATGATGCTGTGGTGTATGGGAGGATGTCGTCTTTAACTGACCAATAGCATACAGGATGACTTAGACAAAATTTCTAGTTGGTGTAGAAAAATGTAAAGTGATGCGAATGAATAGGAAAAACAATCCCATAATGTTCGAATACAGCATTAGTAGTGAGCTTCTTGATGCAGTTGCCTCGTTCAAATATCTAGGCGTAACACTGCAGAGCGATATGAAATGGGACGAACATGTAATGACAGTTGTGAGTAAGGAGTACAGCCGACTTCACTTTATTGGGAGAGTTTTGGGAACATGTACTTCATCTGTAAAGGAGACCGCGTATAAAACGCTTGTACGACCACGTCTAGAGTTTTGCTCAAGTATTTGGGACCCGCAGCAGATCAGTTTAAAGGAAGACATGGAAGAAGTTCAGAGGCGAGCAGCTAGGTTTGTTACTGGTAGGTTCGACCAATGCGCGAGTGTCACGAAAATGCTCCGACAACTCAATTGGGGATCGCTGGAGGAAAGACGACGTTCTTTTCTTGAATTTCTGTTGAGGGAATTTAGAGGGCCAGAATTTGAAGCTGAGTGTAGTACGATCTTGCTGCCGCCTACTTACATTTCGCGTAGTGATCACAGTGACAAGATTACAGAAATTACGGCTTGTACGGAGGCATATAGGCACTCATTTCTCCCTCGTTCTATTTGGGAATGGAATAGGAAAGGAAATGCGTAATAGTGGTACAGTGTACCCTCCGCCACGCATCTTACGGTGGATTGCGGGGTATGTATGTAGATGTAGGTCTAGAGACCGCTTTAAATCTCTGTGAAGGTACTTCTGAGCAGAGGGGAGAGAATTAGGCCAACAGAGATTTAGTTCGTTCGCCGCACTCATGCTTTCAACTCCGCTACCGTGAGGCCTCTCCAAACTTTACAGACGTAATTAACGGCATTGGTACACACTGCTAGAACAAACATTCCGCGCACCATTACTAGCTGAAAGCCCGTCGTTGGCCGGGCACTCATTTATCCCCTTCATATTCCTCCGTCCATCGCCTATCTGTAGTGCATTTCAGCCTCTAGTTTCGTTTTCGTGCAGTTCAATCCATGTGACGTGATTTCTTCTCACGCTCTAATGGTAAGTACCCTCCGCCACGCGGCAGTTTCCCTACGCGTCTCTGTGTTGAGGACGTCATATTCCCTAAACCATGAGTCGTAAAATGAAACAATTTTGTTCAAAATGTTCAAATGTTTGTAGAACTTATGGGACTCAACTACGGGGTCATCAGTCCCTAAGCTTACGAACTACTTATGAACTAGCTAAGACTAAGGACGGCACAAATATTCATGCCCGAGGGGGATTCGAACCCCCGATCGTTAAGTGGCCGTGCAGACCGTGACTGGAGCGCCTCAGTCCCCTCGGCCACCGCGGCCGGCAACAATTTTGTAAGTACGTTCACTGACTTAAATGGATACTGGGCTGAAGTGCAGTTTATGAGTCCGCGAGTGGCGTTTCATGTTTGGAGGTTGGCAACGGCGCGGGAGCCAATCATCAGTCGCGTTCGCGCGGCCAATAACAAATAGCTTTCTCTTTATGGTTTGTAAACAAACCGGCGTAGTGGATGTAAAGATCTTTAGATCAACATATTGCATTGCAATAAATGTGGGATTTATATTTACGTTCAGTAATGGAGATTGAGCGTACTGGCTGAACTATGTAGCCAAAATTATTTTCACCAGTGATTTTAGTTGTGATGATTGCATTACTTTCGCAGCTTTTACGAGCGCAATTACTTATACTGAGCGGTTCTGAAACGGATATTAAGGCGCTACTACGAGACAAAACTTATTGCGTAACCTATGTAACTAACCGTAAATCTGAACTGGCCTGTTGTTTTTTAAGTTATTAATAGTGTGTTAAAGAGTAGTCTGAAAGTGTGTTGGAAACATCCTTTCATTTAAAAAAGTGATCTGTAGCGTAGTCTTCAGATGGTTAAGTATAGGTTAAACAAGAATTTATTTATTTATTTATTTTTGGTACGTGAGGGCGCGTAACGCCCGAATCTCCGGTTCAGAACCGTAACTTCGAGATACATGGATTGTTCCAAATTAACCATCTGGTTTTTTCTTAGGGAAGGGAACACCAATTTTAATGACGTTCATTATTCACGTATTGCAATTTACAGGAAAAATTGTCAGTTGTATTACTTGAGAGAGAAACACTTAATTGAATTTACACTGCAAGAAATTATTAAATCTGAACGAAAAAGCATGTGAAGAAAGGCCAAATTCACAACACACGAAACGCGGAATCTGATTGGCCACCTTCACCTGTGTGATTCATCGCGCCGTTACCAAAGTCTACGCATGAAGCACAACTCGCGGACTCATAAACTGCACTTTTACCTGGATACTGTTAGAAAAATATATTTGGAATACGTGCAGCACTAACGAAGAAACAACGAATTTAAGCGCCATTCGTACTGTAGCAGTTTTTCACGCATTTCAGTGTTCATGACATCATATTTGCTGCGACTGTGTGTGTGTGTGTGTGTGTGTGTGTGTGTGTGTCGTGCAGTGATGTAATTAAGCAAATGTTCAAATGTTTGTTAAGCTTATGGGACTTAACTACGGGGTCATCAGTCCCTAAAGTTACAAACTACTCATGAACTACCTACAACTAAGGACGGCACAAATATCCATGCCCGAGGGGGGATTCGAACCCCCGACCGTAGTGGCCGTGCAGACCGTGACTGGAGCGCCTCAGTCCCCTCGGCCACCGCGGCCGGCTGTAATTAAGCGTATGACCTTCGTGAAAGTGTAAGGAATATCTTGACAAAGTTCCATCGCAATCGCATGAACAGTACGGCAGCGCATAAAATAGGAACAAAGAAACAAACGCTCATTTTTGTATATGAAAACCAACTTTTTACCCGCGACTTCGTTCGCACTGATGTCCCTGTATACGTGTCAGAGACCAATGAAAGGTGAATAATTTCACAACATTGTTCTTATGACCAGCATCATGAGGATAAAAGAAAAATTTGCATTTTTCCGGTTTCAATATGAACAGTACAATCACGGTAAATGCTGTCATTTATAGAGAAATAAATAAAGACATTACCAAATACAAAAACAATCTCTGTTTATTACATCGCAAGCCGTGGACTGAAGAATCTATACGTTATACAATGTGTAAATACAGTATTCAAATGCGATCGAAATCCAATCGGCTGTTGGAAAACATTGGCATCTTGTGTAATGTGGTTGCGCACAAGTCTAAAGTTCGCGCCACCTACTTTCGCCGCGCGCCGCCATGCACGCACGGCGCGGCGTTCTTACGACGTCAACAACTCCGCTCGTGGCCACCACTGAACGACATCGTTCACTTGGGACTGAGATAGGAACCAGCTAACACTTCGGAATCAGATAGGCACCAGTGAAGACTTGGCTATCGGATAGGCACTAGACAGGCCTCTAGCTCAACTATGTATCAGCATTCTGCAGTACTGAGCTATGTAAAAGTTAAGTATTACTAAGTCTCTAAGAAATATATATCTCGTGCTAATTTACTCTAGTGTTTCTAGTTTCTGCTGTCCCACTGGCTGGTCACCTCCTACCTGCACAAGCGTGCATCCTTTATTCCTGTGTCGGTCTTTCTACTCGGCCACCGACATCTACGACGGAAACGAGACACAAAAGCGGCGACGAGGATGGGACACAAAATGTAAGAATTCTATTCATTATGTTGAATCTTATTACGTACAACATATCAAGCAATAAAAGTATTTTAATAAGTGTGGTAACTTTCAAACGTCAAGAATAGATAGCTTTTCGAAGGACTCTTCAAGGACCTCAGAAGCTATAAAATAAAAGTTGATGCTCAGCTGTTCCATATTTCGAGTTACACACAGGGTGTTCATCATTAAGGTCCCACCTTTAAAATGCTGTACTAAAAGAACCACGGGGCAGAATGAATACAGATCTGAATATACTTCATGAAGGGGGAAAGGCAATGGCATATACAAAAAAATATATAGTTCTTAACTTTATCAATAGATGGGACTGTAAACGGCATACGATGCAAATCACGGAACACTCGCGCGATACACTACATTCAGCATGAACACGCCGGTTTCGTAACGCTCGCGTCGTATTGCATATTGCCATTGGTCTACAAATACGGAACAGAGCTTTGCTTGTGAAGCTTTATTTACAAGATCGACGACTCTGCGATTGCAGCTTTCAGGAAATTCCGATCACTAAAGAATATGAAACAGGTTTTGGTCCGATGTCTGAAGACTCTTAAGAGGATCGTGAAGAAGTTCGAAGAAACATAATCCTTTCTAGTTTTTTTTTTTTTTTTTTTTTTTTTTTTTTTTGTGGTTTTAGGGCGCACTACTACTAAGGTCATTAGCGCCCGAATCAAAACTGGGATATACCCAAGGATAATAAGACTATATAAAAACAGCTAAAAACATAGAATAAAAAACAACAAAGCCAAGAGCTAAATGTCCCTTGACAAATTGGTCAAATTGATAAAATCCAATACTCGAGCAACAGCCCGCACGTCATCAGCTAAAATTTCTTCAAATGTGTCCGGCAGATGTAGTGCAAGCCGAACTGGAGTAACATTTGAACACGACAATAAAACATGGCGCACCGACAGGGGGTGGGCACAGGAACATAATGGTGCGGAGTCACCAGTGAGCAAGTGGCGGTGGCTGAACAGGCTATGTCCGATCCGCAACCGGGCCAAGATGATCTCGTCGCGAGCGGCGTGATGAGGTCATCCAAGCCACCGGGAGCGGTTTAATGGTCCGGAGCTTATTATTAGTAAATGAAGACCACACATTATACCATGACGATATAAGGCGCCGCGAAAGAGCCCCTTGAATATCATGCGATGGGACACAGTACGTAGCTGTCCGACGTAAGAAAGTTGCAGCCTTGGCACGGGCATCAGCAGCCTCGTTACCAGGCACGCCTGCGTGGCCAGGCACCCACAGGAGGTGAACGCGAGGGCCGTCAGAAGCTAATAACTGAAGGGAGCGGTTGATTCGGTGCACGATAGGATTGGCTGAAAAGGGGTCGCTCAGACTCTGGATGGCGCTGAGGGAGTCAGAGCAGATAACATAAGAAGGAGAACGGTGACGACGGATGAAGAGTACAGCCTGATAGAGGGCAAAAAGCTCCGCTGTGAAATTCGAGCAGTGGGCATTAAGCCTGTCCTGGTAACAGTCATCCCCCACGACAAACGCACATCCGACACCGTCATTGGTCTTTGAGCCATCCGTATATATGAAAACGGAATGTTCGAACCGTGCACAAAGTTCAAGAAACCGCGAGCAGTATAAAGCATTCAAAGTGCTCTCCTTCGGGAGTGAGGTGAGTTCGAGATGAACGCGAACTTGAGCCTGAAACCAAGGTGGCACTGGGCTCTCACCTATTTGAAATGTGGAAGGGAGAGTAAAAACGAGCTGCCGAGGCAAGCGACGAAAACAGACTCCAGGAGGGAGCAGGGCAATCGCAGACAGCCCATATTGGCTATCGAGGGAGTCGTTAAAGAACGATGGATGGGAAGGATGGTGAGGCATCGAAAGCAAACAGCATGCATACCGACACAGTAATATGTCGCGGCGATATGGTAAAGGTAATTCGGCAGCTTCGGCATAGAGGCTGTCAACAGGACTTGTGTAAAAAGCTCCTATAATCGTTTCTAGTGCAATGATGCACAGGGAGGAAATCAATCCCTTCGACCTCTGTCGGAGATGTGGCCGTAGTGTTAGATGAAGGGACGAGCAGTGATGGGCAAGACTGCAGTGAACATGGAATTGCCCGACTATTAGAAATGCCTCTCAGCACGGAACACTAAACTCTACGCAGTATTCTGCATTACTATCCCTATCAAGTTGCGCATCTGCAAGAGTTGCTTTTTACTGACTTGCCACCGAGACACACGTTCGCTCTGCAATTTCTTTCGCGTATGGAGGTGGATAAAGATTAGCTATGGAACACTTCGTTGACAGATGAAGTCAATTTCCACCTTAAAGGCGATGGCACTACCCAAAATTGCCAAATCTCGGCAACGCAGAATCCCGTCTCGTATAAAGCTTCATTCTGCATCCTTTATCACACAGTCCATTTGTTTCGAGGAGATGACTCATGCAGGTCCCATCACTGGTAACCAGCGGCTTCTAATGAAAATGCGTGCTTATGGAATATCTTCCCAATTGTGCGATTGGATTCACGATTTCCTATCAGAAAGGACACAGTTCGTTGTAATTGACGGTAAGTCATCGAGTAAAACAGAAGTGATATCTGGCGTTCCACAGGGAAGCGTTATAGGTCCATTACTCTTCCTCGTGTTCATAAACGATTTACGAGACAATCTGAATAGCTCCCTTAGACTGTTCGCGGATGATGCTGTCGTTTATCGGTTAGTGAAGTCAACAGAGGATCAAAAGCAACTGCAAAGCGATTTAGACAAAATTTCTACTTGGTGCGAAAATTGGCAATTGACACTAAATAAAGAAAAGTGTGAAGTAATACACATGACCACTAAAAGAAATCCGCTGAACTTCAATTACGCGATAAATCAGTCAAACCTTAAGCTCTTAAATTCTACCAAATACCTAGGAGTTACAATTACGAACAACTTTGACTGGAGAGAACGCACAGAAAATATTGTTGGGAAGGCGAACCAAAGATTACGTTTCATTGGCAGAACGCTTCGAAGATGCACCAGCTCCAGCAAAGAGACTGCCTGCATCACATTTGTGCGTCCTCTCCTGGAGTACTGTTGCCCCTTGTGGGACCCTCACCAGGTGGGATTGACGGAAGACATTGAGGTTCAGAGAAGGACAGCTCGTTTTGTTTTATCACGTTACGGGGGGGGGGGGGGGGGGGAGGAAGCGTCACGGAAATGTTGCACGAATTTGGGTGGAAATCATTAAAAGAAAGACGTTATTCATTGCGGAGTGATCTGTTTGCGAAGTTTCAATCACCGACTTTTAGTTCTGAATGTGAAAATATTTTATTAGCACCCCCTACTTAGGGCGACATGACCATCCCAATAAAATAAGAGAAATCAAATCGAAAACGGAACGATTTATGTGTTCTTTCTTCCCGCGCGCTATTAGAGAATGGAACGGTAGAGAAAAGTTATGAAAGTGGTTAATGATCCCTTTGCCAGGCACTTAAATGTGATTTGCAGAGTATGTATGTAGATGTAGATAAAAATCTTCTATGCAACCATGTCACTCCAAGCGTTAAACAGTATGGTTGCGAGGATAGTATCGCCTTCAGCACGTTGGCGGAACTCGGCACAATGCAAAGCCAGTGAAGCAATTCCTCAAGAGCCGCTTCCCGAATGATAGAATTATCAGTCGTCATTTAGCAATAGCCTCGCAGTGAAAGTGACCGGACATCAATCAGAGTGACTTCTGGCTGTGGGGTATTTGAAAAGTGTCGTATTATATATTGTGTTTCCAATTATAAGTCAGATACAGGGAATATGTTCTAAATGAGAATTGTAATTTCCTATGATTCCAGCAAACAATGTATCTGACTGTTTCCTGTTATAATGAAGAGTACCTTTATGTTTGTGTAGTTAAATGTTTAATTATACATTTTACATTATTAGGTACATTTTGTTTGTTATTTATTTACAAGAAAGATACAGGGAATACAAAAAATTTCAGTCAGAATTGTAGCTTTGTTTGTTTTCAGCAAGCAATGTATCTGTTTTTCTTTATAATGAAGAGTACCTTTATGTTAGTGTAGGTAAACGTTTAATTATACTTCTTTACATTATTAGGTACATCATATTTGTTACGAATTTTATATAATTATCTATGCTATTGCATTTAAATGATTCTTTATATAATTGTAAACATATGTATTTCTGTATTATTGTAATTAATTTAATAAACGTATACCGTAGCTGCTGAGTAAATTCTGCAGACTACTCAGACTGCTGACTACAGTTCCACCTCCACGGGCAACGGCCCACTGGTCCTCTATACCATACATGTATTGACGACCAGTGTGGCGGCTGAGAGACCGACCCGCTATATTACACAGGCAGCGGGTCCATAATCGCAGGCAGCAGTGAAAAAAAAGTGTTCAGTGGACACACAGCGAATTTGGCTCAACTGAAGACACGTATTACGCAACACATTCAGTTAAATAGTTCAGATGAATTCCATAGTTCACTTTATTTTCATAAAAATTTCGCCCATTATTTCACTCCCTTATAGGATGAATTTCCAAAATCTTTTGAATATTTTTTAATGTCTGACTGACAAACCGTATACGAATTTTCTTAGTTATAGATGGAAAACTTTGTTAATAGATATTCTGTTCACAATTTATATATGAAGACTAATAAATTTTGACTGGCATACACTATCCCTGTTAAGTGAACTACCAGAACTGTTTCGGCCTTCCGATCTGACGTAGTTCGCGCAGTTCCCACTAGTTCATCAACTGAACTAAGTTAACTATTTCGGTCTTCCGATGCGATGCAGCGTCCCTGGCAGAAGTGCAGCCTCTTGACGATTGAAATAAGGCCTCAGTTCCACCCATGACACCAAAGCACCTCTACTAGCTTACTAATTGGCACGTGGTTAAAGGAATGCCATTCGTCTATGTTCATATAGTCCCAATAAATTTGTAAGCAAATTAATCTCGTGAAACAGTTTCCATGACTGTCGAATGTTAATACCCTATTTTACGATGTTCTGGTAATTTCGACAATTGGCAGTTGATTAATAAGAAAGAGAGATACTCCATGTTATGTCTCTCAAAGAAAATAATGCTATTTCAGAATTTTCTGCCTGCTTATCCATAGCGGAAATTAGTACAATATCATCGCTTTCCGCCCCGATATAATATTATTTACTTCACTCCAGCCCAAAGGAAGAAAGTCATTGATCAAATTCAGTAACAGAACTACTGTTTTTCGAAGTGGTGTAGTCGTTGTGTACAGAATTCATAATGAGAAGGTCTCGAGTTTGAATCCGGTAAGTGGTAATTCTTTTTTTTAACAGCACTTTCTAAGTTTTTGTTAGTTCATAGTCTGGTTTTTGACATGTCGTGCTACAAGGTATGTTTTAACATTGTTACGGCACCTCCCCCTTGGCTCTGTATTATTGGCTATTCACAATCCTATAATTGGTTACGGGATGTGACGTGAGAAAGAGAGGGGGTGGGACTATTGTATATGTTCAGTTACCTATTTTGAGTCTGTTTCTGCTGTTTCACTAGAGATAGTATTGGTATTTTTTCCGATTTTCTGTGATACACTGTCCCTAAAAGTATCTACACAATGACGTTTTTGGTATTTCCCAGTGTAGGAAAATGTTATAAGATTGACAGAACATTTAAAATGCATTATATCGGAGTACCTTCGTTGGTTTCCATAAGTCGCCTTGACGGTCCCCATTTTATCGGTCAACTTTCACCGCCCACTGTTCCCGTATTTCCTCATTCCTTGCGAAGACAAGCATCATATAACAATCTTTACTTTCGTTTTTACAGCCAACAGAGGACCAACGAGGCATTTCTCTTGAGTGCCCTTAATGATTCTGTATTACACATTATTAATTACACTCAGTAAATCACTTCAAACCAACGTATAGTCGTAAGAACTGAGGCGAAGTTCTAAGGTTATTGTCAACGACCAAAGAACAACGCGTTAATTTACGTAAATAGAACCGACAAAAGACGTGTAAAAGTGGAGAAGTGCCTACGGTAATAGAACCTGTATGTAACTGTACAGCGTAACCGCTGCCTGAAGCTTTTAAGAAACTCCACAGTACAGAAACTCACACTGTAGCTATTCACACACACATTAAGCCCGCCAATCTGGTAAAAACATGGCGTCCTCGGCTCTCAGCCAATCGGGAGCGGTCTCACGCATGGCCACACTCTCCCTATACAGGCTGTATACCTCATGTCGCTTACAGCGCCATCAATTGATAAACTTAGGAACTAATTTTTTTCTGTTTTTCGTGTATTCCATTGGGTTTCCCCTTTCGTCAAGTACGTTCATTTTAAATCTGCAGTCATTCTGCCCCCTTGTCTCTTTTTATACAGCATTTTGAAAGTGGGAGTTTAATGATGGAAACTCTGTACTAAAGAATCAACAAATATATTGAACTAGCTTAAACCCGCGGCTCCGCTCGCGTGTTGGTTGATTATGATAGATAAGCTATCTTTTAGTAGTGTGCTATGGGACTGTTACTGTTGTAATATGTGTAAAGTTACGCAATGCACATTTATCTACGAAGTTTAAATAATAATTACAGTAATGTAATTAATTTCACTCATTTTTGAAGAACTGTTGCTGATATAGCGGAACTGAAAAATATTCCTATCAGACTGCAGAGGTCTATGCACTTACCGTTTATCAGGAAAGTAAGTAGTGTAGATCAAATCACACGTAAAAATGCTCTCGTTTCGAAGAATCCAATCATGAAATTTAACAATAATTATTGTAATAATATCAAAGATCGATCACTTGATGCAATGCGGGAAACGTGAAATAGATTTTTTTTAAAGAGATGTATTAAAAGAAGTTTCTTTTTTATTGCTTTATTTATTCTTATATTTCGTTATTCGTATGCTTATCCTTACGCATAGACCAAAGATATTGTTTGTGGCATCACGTTTCGATGTAACCTCCTTGCTATAGAGTCGCAAATATCATCGCTGGCCTTCAGTCCGAATTTTTTTTATGATTTGATGACTTTCAGCCAACATATCTTCCATCCCCTTATAGCTATCGGTATGGAACTGCTATGGTGTACAACGGGAGACTTCGGACAACAATTATACACCATTCCTTGGGTTCTGTAGTTTTCGCTGCAGAGCGAAATATTAATTAGTAAGGAACACGTGTAGTACCACGTTTGGTTGAAATCGATCCAGTAGTTTAGGAGGAGATGTGGAACACACACACACACACACACACACACACACACACACACACACGTAGAATTTTATACACACCGATAACTTTCCATCCCAATATACTGCACCCTTTTATCATTATCAACCCTCAAGCAACAATGCAACCAATAAAACAATTTTCAAAGAGTAATTATTGTTCCACATTTCGCGTTGTATCCTTCAAATTACTAAATGTCTATCAGAACGCTATAAAACCGAGCCTAAAACCTTCCTCAGGTATAAATTAGTAACTGTACAAATATTTAAGTCTGTGCGTCTTGTCGTTCGGACGTTATAAGCGTACACCGAACAGACATACACATTAGTTTATATACATAAATAGCTATCCGATCGCCATAAAACCGTGCCTAATGCCTTCGGGTAGACATTGGTAACTGTACAAATTGTTTGCTCTTTATGTCTTGTAGTTCAGACGTGATAAACGTACACCGAACAGATATTCACATTTATAGATATATAGATGAATGAGCACAGAGAAGACTGCACACATTGATGAAGTGTGTTTACCTCTTACGTGTCACAGTAATCAAGTGTTACCGTTTGACGTACAACACGTATAGCATATTCAAATTACTCGTTGGTGCACCTCACGACGAATATGCTGTATAAAGAGTCGTAATTTGAGCGTCGCCGGCCGCGCGGTCCTCTCGACCGGAAGCGTGACGTCACGGCGTGGCTTCGCCTGGTGGGTGCGCCTCTCACGAAGAGGGCGTGCCGTCTAGAGAGAGAAAAAAAAAAGTCTCCCGCTGTCATCGGCGCCACTCCGGAAATCGCAACGCACTGCCAAACAAACGGGCGACAACTTCCGACCAGCAACAGTACCCATCATACTTCCTCTAAGGCAGTGTTTTTCAATCTTTTCGAATATGCGGCCCATCCCCCCTACTAACAGACCGTAACAAAACTACGTTATCTTAAAGCAAAGAAATTTAATCTTCTTTTATTCTTGATTCGACTTTCTTTTAAATTGTTGGCCGAAGTTTGAGTATTTTTCTGAATGCAACAGCTTATGCTATTTCTTCGCGATTTCCAACAGAAAAATATATTTTCCTTAACGAGTGCTTTGCATTTCAGTCAAGACTAAGAAGCGAATTATGCTTATTAAGAAAGGTCCCACTGAACAATTTTTGAATTTTTCAGGATGAATAACTGTATCACGTTCTTTTAGCTATCGACTGATTCCGGAAAACAGTTTTCAGACTTTCCGCTTAACCCTGTGTTCAAATGTTCAAATGTTTGTAAAGTATATGGGACTTAACTACGGGCTCATCAGTCCCTAAACTTACAAACTACTTATGAACTACTTACAACCATGGACGGCACAAAAATCCATGCCCGAGGGGGGATTCGAACCCCCGACCGTAGTGGCCGTGCAGACCGTGACTGGAGCGCCTCAGTCCCCTCGGCCACCGCGGCCGGCGCGACGCTTTAGACCGCTCGGCTACTCCACCGCGGCAAACTACTTAAACTAAGGTAAACTAACCTAAGGACAACACACACACACACACCCATGCCTCAGTAAGGACTCGAACCTCCGACGGCGACCAACCGCGCGCTCCGCAGCGAGGCGCCTTAGACCGCTCGGCTACTCCACCTCGGCTTAACCCTGTGGGCCACACCACCAGCCTCCTAAGTCTGGGCCAGACCATAGGCCTCAGAGGCCCACACGATATATAATAATGAAAAACTCTTTATGAAATTCAATGTCATGATAAGGATGAGGGTATAATAAATTAAATAACCTTGAATAACATAAAAGAAATATGTATTTCCTCAAGAAACCACAAAACAAAATAACCAAACTCTCATAAATTAAACAAAAGTAGTCTAAACTTCATATAACGCGAAAAACCATCATATTCGAAAACCACGCACAATTAGTAATGTTTAAAACTAAAAACGGTATCACGAAATTCAGCGGAAGTTTCTCATTTTTTACCGGTACAATTTGGACAATTTTTTTTTTTTTTTTTTTGTGTGTGTGTGTTGCTGACCACACACTGACAACGCACAGGAATCACACTGCATTTTTTATTTCCTTTGTTTTTGTGGTCACAAAACGTACAGCAATTTCTTTTGGGAATAGTTCCTTGCTCAATTTCTTCACGAGCTGCCTCTGCAGGTGGAGTCATGTTTAGGCATCTATAAATACTGTCCCGTAGGTCACGGGGAATTGGTGTGTCAAGCCTAGCCGTCATCCAAGGTGCTGTAAGGTGTTTAAAAAGCGTCAACATAAACTCAAATCGGGACAATGGTTTTGTTTGATCGTTTTGGCTCCCTTTCCCTTGGTTTTTGTAAAGTTATGGAGGTCTCGGAGGCCTAGTTGTTTACCTGAACGGGCCGACAGGGGCGGAAGTGTTGTACACTAGCAGATGTTCCAACCATTACGATTTAATCGTAATTGTTACGAAAATTGTTTAAAATTACGAGTTTACGATTGGAGTGGTTCGGATTCCGATTTTCAGCTTTAAATAACAAATCGGTCATTTGTTTTCCGTCGGCAAAACTCGTTTCCCTTTGATTTCGATCGTGTGACGTCATCGACAAAAATTAAGTGGTAATGAGCAGCGTCTTCGAGCGTGTTCCTGTGGAAATCACCGGTAGTGACAGTAACTTCTACGAACTCGAAAACTACGCAGTACGGCGTACGGGAGGAATCCACAAAGGCGCGCCACTTTGGAATCTAGCAGCAGCCAATGAAAATGCGGATGTCACTTGACTCTTACCTTTCATAACCTGCACACTCACCGAAATATCTTAACCTGCTTTGTTTCTATCAGTTATGATTTTACGTTATCTTGTGGTTGTGTGCAAGTTTTAATGATTCTTCTATATATCTCTGGAAATCCGCAAATCTAATATGTTCGGTTCTGAGGAAGAAAACAATTAGTTTTGCTTTACCCCTCCCCACCCACACATATTCCTGCTGTACACATCAGAATGACGTAGTAATACGCTGCCCATATGTCATCTGCAATCTTACGAAACTGGCTTCACAATTTTGATCATTTTGTATTCACTTATTCTCCTTGGAAGCCATCAAACAACCCCCCCCCCTCTCCCGGCCTCTCTTCCCGCTCATACATATTACGTTGCATTACTATTTGTCATATTCAAACGTTGGAATCTCTGCACTAGCTCAGAGACAAGTAACTAGAGGAGGCTTACATGCGAGTCACGTCCCCTCCAGCTGTGTTGTACCGGGATTAGACAGGTCTGAGTGAGCATCTGGGCCTCAGAGGCCTATGGTGTGGCCGGCAGGGGTAACCATCCGTAACACATTGTATTATAAAACAATCTATGATATATTCAATTCATAGCGAATGTTACATAAGTAACTACGCAATTTTAACATGAAATAACTTTCACTGGGGTATGTTTTTGGCCGCGGCCGAGCGCATTGAGGCGCTATTTCACTATGCGCGAGGCGGTTCCCCGTCGGGGGTTCGAATCCCCCTTCGGGCATGGATGTTTGTGCCGTATTTAGTATAAGCTACTTCATAAGTAGTTTGTAAGTTTAGGGACTGATGACGCCGCAGTTAAGTCCCTTAAACTTAACAAACATTTGAACATTTAAGAAAAAGGGAATTAAGTTTGGAAAAGATAATTTCCTTATTGGAAGAAAGCGAAGTGGTAAATGTTTTTTAAAAATGAAAATAACAATCAAGTTCGCTAAATTATCTAATAAATGGTTAAATTTTGGCAAACTTTTATTTTCAACTTTAAGAAAAGGCTATAATTATTTACGACGGGTGGAACTTAAATAGTGTCAATCATTTATTCACAACCAATGCAAACGCGTTACGTGTTTCGACGTGTTACTGTCCTTCAAAGTAGTCACCACCGTTGTGTAGAACCGGTCGCCAACGATGTGGAAAGCGTAGTCTAACGTTGGCAGAGCCTTTCCTATTGATGGTGCGAATGGAGCGGTCTACTGCCTGTCCAATCTCTGGAACAGTTCTGAAGCGAATGCCACGAAGTGGTTGCTTCATTTTTGAAATCAAATCAAAGTCACATGGACTTAAGACCAGGGAGTATGGTGGATACTACAGTACTTCCCAGTCCCATCGACCGAACAGAGCAGCCACAGCTTGCGCTGTATGCGCCCGCGCATTGTTGTGCAAAATGATGGGTTGGTTGCGCATAAAGTGTTGCCGCTTGTTTCGCAAAGCTGTTCGCAGATGATGCACCAAAATCGAACAGTAATACTGTGCATTCACGGTTTGCCGTGGAGGAACGTAATGCGTTAGAGTAACACCACCACAGTCGTATACAAGAATCACCATAACTTTCAGCATACTGGGCCTCTTGAAGACCTTGATGACACTGTCGAGCTGCAGCACCTATAGCACATTCAATCTTGATCCGACTCCGTTGTTCCTCTTTAGAAAACTTAGTGACACCATTACGTTAGACCGCTAGCTCACAAGTGACTGTGTTTCCCACGATTTTGCGCACGCTGGCGGCGTGGGACGGGCGAGTCCATTTGCTTGGAGGTAAGGTAGGTATGTCAACAACGTGTACTATTAGAGACAGTAGTGGATTCGATTGCATGGTGCCCCCACAGCAGTGCTGCCACTTTTTAAGTAACACTCTTACAGCGAAATTCGAAATGTTTGTATAGCTCATGGGACTTAACTACGGGGTCATCAGTCCCTAAACTTACAAACTACTTACGAACTAGCTCACACTAAGGACGGCACAAATATCCATGCCCGAGGGGGGGGGATTCGAATCCCCGACCGTAGTGGCCGTGCAGACCGTGACTGGAGCGCCTCAGACCCCTCGGCCACCGCGACCGGCAACACTCTTACACTAAAGTTTAGGGAAATAATTAATACAAGTTACGTGATAATCTAAACATTAAGTGAAGGATGTTGTTGTTGTTGTTGTGGTCTTCAGTCCGCAGACTTGTTTGATGCAGCTCTCCAGGCTACCCTGTCCTGTGCAAGTCTCTTCATCTGAGAATACGTTCGACAACCTACATCCTTTTGAATCTGCTTACTGTATTCGTCCCTCGGTCTCCCTCTACGATTTTTACCCCACACGCTTCCTTCTAATGCTAAGTTGACAATTCCTTGATGTCTCAGAATGTGTCCAACCAATCTATCCCTTCTCTTAGTCAGGATATGCCAGAAACTCCTTTTCTCCCAGATTCGATTAAGCACCTCCTCATTAGTTACGTGATCTACCCATCTAATTTTCATCATTCGTCTGTAGCACCACATTTCACAAGCTTCTATCATATTTTTATCTGAAACCCTTATCGTCCACGTTTCACTCCCATACAATGCTACACTACAGACAAATGCTTTCAGAAAGGACTTTCTAACATTTAAATTAATATTGGGTGTTAACATGTTTCTCTTCTTTAGAAACGCTTTTCTTCCCATAGCCATTCTGCATTTTATATCTTCTTTACTTCGGCCATCAGAAGTTATCTTGCTACCCAAATAACAAAATTCATCTACTACTTTTACTGTCTCATTACCTAATCTAATTCCTTCAGCATCGCCTGATTTTCTGACATTGCATTCCATTACCTTCGTTTTACTCTTGTTAATGTTCATCTCATATCTTCCTTTCAAGACACTGTCCATCCCATTCAATTGCTCTTCCAGATCTTTTGCGGTCTCTGACAGAATTACTATGTCATCAGCAAACCGCAATGTTATTATTTCTTCTCCCTGCACTTTAAGGCCCTCTCCAAATTTCTCCTTGCATTCCTTCACTGCCTGCTCAATGTACAGATTGAACAACATTGGGGAAAGGTTACAACACTGTCTTACTCCCTTCCCAACCTCTGCGTTCCTTTCTTGCCCTTCGAAAATCTGAAAGTGTGTGAATAATAATAAAAATACTCGCCAAAATTACGTATTCTGCCGCTGATAGAGATCACGAATAAATAAGATGATTTACCTATGTAATGCCCGTGAAACGTATGTATTACACAGACTGGAATCTTTATGTGCGTTAAGTAAAAAACAGTAAAATGTGAATTACTGGTGATGGACGCTGAACAGAATACGCGGAAAACCAGTAGTATAACGTTCTGAGTGTGTCTGAAACAGAACGAGTATGGGTGAGCTCAGTTAACGAAACGGACGAACGGTGAACTGTGTAACGATACTGCTGACACCCTCATCTCAATGTTATCGTACGATACCGTCTGCCTGATCCTCTCATCTCAATTGTCATCCTACGATACCGTCTGCGTAAGACTCGGAATCGTGTGGTTGAGTAGTGATATATGTTGCGTGTGAAGTTAAAAACGTAATAGCCAGCCTAGGAATCAGTGTAGGACAGTGTCTGGGTGATACTGTGATTAAAAAGAGTGATAGTTTTCATTAATTAGGAGATTCATATATTTGCTTTCCAGACAGTTCTATAAACAATAGTTGCGTCATTGTATGTTATTTCAAGACTTAAACAGACGAATTGTAAAATCTTTTGTAAAAAACAAAAAGAAATTAAAATTAATAGCATTGTATGTATGTTAGGCTCATAATCAAGTTGTGTAGATCAGCTAACTGTTTTAATTACTGTAATGTCGAAATTTGTATATTGTGTTTCTTTGTATATATTGACTGACGTGATATTTTAAACCTAATTTCAGAATTGACAATATAATTGATAGTTCATTATATGTTAGGAACATGTGTGATGTACTTGTTAACTAATTTACATTTAACATTTTGGTTTGTTGTCAAACAAAAAGTAGCATGATTAAAACTTAATAAGATAGGTGCGATCTAAAATTATTGTGTGTATAGTTTTCATTTTTTATTGTGATTACTTTTGTGTGCATGAAACGTTTTTCTGTTATGTATGTTAATTGTAAATCAGTATATTCTATTGTTATGAACAATGCTTAATGTAACATCATTATTGCCGATGTTATATATTTGCCTCACCGTCTTGCGTGTGGGAGTTCGAGTTTCAGTCGTTTGTCATGTGCTCTGGAAGCTATGTCAATCTGTATTTTGAAATGGAAGTACTACCCTTCTGATGCTTAGTAATTTGTATATGTTTTGAAGTTGTTATGTTTTGGTGGAGAAGTTTTGATTCAAATTAAATAAGAAGTGAAAAATTGTACATATCGAGTATTTATTTCTACCAGGAGAATAATGTTGCAGCGAGAAGAAACCCCCATACATCGTGATCTTAAAAAGCTGAGTATCGGTAGAATAAACTGTAATTACTTAAATTCTATTAAAATATTATAACTGCAACTGAAACAAAGTGTGCGGAACGGGACCGACCGTGCCTCCTGTCTGGAACTGGGCAGCTTCTGGAAGTCGCCGGTATCGTTCCGGACCGACACAGGCAAATCCTGCTGCAGCTAGTAGTAGTCGCGACACTTTTGGTCCGAGACCGACTGGGAGCACCGAAGTGGAAAGCGAACTGGCGTTCCTCGCATGCAGTCGGTAAGCCCTTCAGTTGAGTCTTGAGAGGCTTCCCTTTGGGACCGTTCGTTCGCGAACGAAACGTCTCGGGAGCGCACAGGAGGCAGCGGTGGTGCCGGCTTTTCGGCTGGGCGGTCAATTTTGTTAACAGTCCTCCGTACACCAGGGCACCACAAGCCCTTTCCAGTATTCAAAAATGTTTCCTGAAAGGAAGTCTTGCTTATTTTAGCACTGAAATCTACATCTACCTGGGATGCTCTGCAAATCACATTTAAGTGCCTGGCAGAGGGTTCATCGAACCACCTTTATACTCTTTATCTCCCATTCCATTCTCGAATAGCGCGCAGGAAGAATGAACACCTGAATCTCTCCGTTCGAGCTCTGATTCCTCGTATTTTATTCTGATGATCATTTATACCTATGTAAGTGGGAGTCAACAATATATTTTCGCATTCGGAGGAGAATGTTGCCGATTGGAGTTTCGTAAGTAGACCACGCCGCAGCGATAAGGTCGTTGTTGTAGTGATTCCCATCCCAGGTTGTTGTTGTTGTTGTTGTTTTTGGGTGTTTAAAGGGGACTCAACTGCTGGGTTATCAGTCCCCTCCATCCCAGGTCCCGTATCATTTCCGTGACACTGTCTTCCCTGTATCGTGACAATACGAAACGAGCTGCCCTTCTTTGGACTCTTTCCATGTCCTCCGTCAAACCCTCCTGATAAGGATCCCACACTGGGCTGCAATAGCCCCAAAAATGGACGGACAAGCGTAGTGTATGCAGTTTCTTTAGTAGTTCTGTTGCATGTTTTAAGGGTTCTGCCAATAAAACGCAGTCTCTGGTTCGCCTTTCCCACGACATTATCTACGTGTTCTTTCCAATTTAAATCTGAAGTAATAGTAATGCCTAGGTATTTTGTGGAGTTTACGGCCTTCGCTTTTGATTGATTTATCTTGTAAACTAAGTTAACGGATTTCTTTTCATACTCGTGTGGAAGACTTCACACTTATCATTATTTAGTCAATTGCCAATTTCTACACCATACTGATATTTTATTCAGGTCGTTCTGCAGTTGGTTTTGATCTTCAGTTGATTTTACTAGACGGTAAATGAAGGCATCTTCTGCAAACAACCTAAGAGAGCTATTATATTTTCCCCAAAATGTTACAGTAACAGAAAAACACGTCACTGGAAGTATCCATTTAACGAAAGAAGAGAAGCACCTGGTGAATACCACCGTCTGTGTCGGCAACTGCAGTCACGCGAAGACAGATTTTTTTTCTTTAAATTTCTGTACGTCATTTAATTTCGAGAAACTTTGTGACCTGATGCAACACATCATTGAGAAGCTCATCACAAGGCGGACTTATTGGAGATAAGTTAACGAAAAAACAAAAGACTAGCACCTATCGTACCGTACATGGAAATAATTAAAAAGAAAGGAAACAATATATATTTTGTTGCATTCGTAATCATTACAAACTGTGCGTACTCTTGCATCTCTTTGTCAACTATGGAGGGCGAAATCAGCCGTTCCTTTAAGAGTAACCATCCCGACATTCGCCTGGAGTGATATAGAGATAGGACGGAAAACTTAAAATCTGGCTGGCCGGAAGTGGTTTACAAAGTCCGTCCTTCTAAGGGTCCAGCATGTCATCGCTCCGCCGATTTGCACGCTCCTATATCAGCAGTAATTTATTTCACTAAATTAAAAACATACTGGTAGTTCCCCGCGGTTTCTATCAACCGCTCCGTTTTGTTTACCACCTTGAAGAAGAAGATAAAAAAAAGATAAAAATAGAAAAAAAAACATAGGGATACGTTTCTAGGGCACCAAGGACTCCGACCTTATTTCTGTGAAATTTGGCTGTGGCGAAGGTTGATAGGCTAAGTCGACAAACAATAGTAAATGAAGGGTCCACGGGAAAAAGGGGGTAAGTCAGTTCTTCTTAGTTTTTCAGGAGAGCAGATTTTAACACCAAACCTTCTGTTCCAAATGCCATTTTTTAGCCAATTCTCTTGAGATTTATGTTTAGTGTAGCCTTACATATAGTCGTTAGATACCTCTACAAGGTTTTCATGTAAATGTACTGTAACAACCTAAGGAAAATATTATATCGAATGACGTTAATTTTTTGAAGGAAAAAAGGGGGTAAGTCATTATGATACGGGGAATGTCTAAACCTCGCTAACCGAGGGATCAAGAATTGACATCACAAAATAAAACAAAAAAGAAGCTACCTTGTTAGACCCTTTGTAGGCTACTGTTTCATCATACACGAAGAAATATGATTCATCGGTTGACAATATATGACTATTAAACATGCACAACGTTAACTGTTTCTTGTAGTACACATCGTTAGTTGTGATGTTAGGGATAGGTAAGTTCTTCTGGAAATCCATAGTAATGCTTTCACATTCTTTTGATGCCCTGCTGTTTGCTTTAGAACGTCTTTTACGAATATAAAACGCATCAGATTTTAATAAGTCAAATTTTTCTCCGTTGACAGTTGCTAGATTTTTTTCTGCACTCGCCCTTTCTGAAAAGTTTTCCGGGTACGATTTCAAAGCATGTTCAACAGCTCGAATTTCGGCAGCATGCCTATCACAGTAGCTACAAGTGTCCATTCTAGGGCATCCGAAACCGACGTTAAATTCTGTGTTGAAAACAAGTCTGTACTTTTCATACAACACAGACTGTGTAGGGTATAATTTTTTAAATAACTCATACATCTTACTGATGTTCAGATCTGGTGGTAGATGCACTTTCTTAGAGGTTTTCAAGCTGTAATGGCTTCGTTCACCTTTAAATGAACTAATGTGTAGGCGAACTGCCTCAAGTGCTTCTGATGTCACACAATGTTTCCGATTAGAGTGTTGGCCTCGACCATCCTTAGGACTCACACCTTTTTTCAGATAACGTTGTATTACTTCTTTTTTTTTTTTTTAGATATTCCATGAAAAGATGTAAAGGCTTTAGAACAAACTTTTACTTCAGTGACAGAATTCTCCCTCTTCACTCTTAAACTATATGAATAACTGTTGTCACGAAATTTAGCTTCATTTTACGGTCGCCAAGGTCTCCTTTGCGATATAATACTTACATTAATTAGGCCTGCCAAGTAAGCATTCGCCTCATTCACAGTCATTTTGTTATAATTAGATATAATATACCCACGTTCTACGTCAGTAATACCCTGGAAACATTTCAATCTGGAACATTTACAATATGGCCCTAATTCATGGGTGGATGATAAAAGTTTATTTCTCACGTCGGAAAGTCGACCTGTTCTCTTCCTTTTCTTCATTGAATGTGACAGTTGACTGAAGGTGATACTTTCCTCATCTTCATTTTTTATGTTCCCTTCCACAGTTCAGTTAAAACGTAAAATAAACTAAAGAAATTCACACAACACACAAAGCACCACCTTAACCTCGCCAACAGCAGATGCTCAACACCTGGACTACGGAACGTAAACGACAGGTGCGATCAGTGCTGCAAACTGACTAACCCCCTTTTTTCCTAGCTTCACATTGACTTACCTCATTTTTCCCGTGGACCCTATATTTTTAAACCGCTGTAACTTTGAGACTATCCCCCTTCTTTCCATGAAACAAAAACCAATAAAACCAGCTTGTTGAAAGCTTTCTGAAGCTGTAATAATCTAAAATTTCATTTTTTTGACTTACCCCCTTTTTCCCGTGGACCCTTCAAATACAAAAGTAGATATGATCTTTCGGATTCCAAATAGTGCAGCCGTCATAAGAGAAAGCAAAGACGACCTCAGAAGACCTTCACCTGACGTTATCAACAGTGCATCAAAGTTGGCTCGGTGGAATTACTGAAAATCTACGAGGCTGAATCAGTGAATAAGTCGCAAACTGAGGTAGACACTCCACTGCTGCGTTTACAAGCCTGAAAATTGCTTTACTTTTCAGTTGACTCCACCTGTAAATTTAAACTCTCCTTCCACCGTTCGAGAAGGCTTTAAAAGCCTGGAGTTTGGAATTTTCGTGGCAGCGTTTGCGTACTATGAGTGAAGCTCTTGAGCTGTAACTTAATTTGGTTCCTTCAACTGCTGCAACCCACGAGACGGGTGTCGCATTGGCAGAGAAATACGCGCAGTACTGGCGTGTCTACCTTGTAGATATGGCGGTTATCGCGCAAATAACCGGTTTTCGGTTATACCGGTTCTTTTCATCTCCAGTTTAACAGCACCGTAAAAATTGCTCAAGATAACCGGTTTTTTAAATAACCGGTTTTCGGCTTTTTATTGCTATTATTTCCAGTAGAGTTCGACCGAAACATATTTTGCGGCCGAAACAGAAACCGTTATGTTCGAAACTTACGAAATTCAGTTAAAATTTAGGCAAATTTACGTTATACGACAAATCACTGGTCTTTCCATATTTTTCTAGATCCCCTCCCAATACTACGCCTTCTTGAGTGTGTGTAAGCCTAGCCAGCAGTCCGTAGAAGACGATACAAGAAGCATACAGATTTACTAGCCTAGTATTTACATCCGGCATTTGCGAATATTGAGCCAACCACTCCGTAAGTTGGACTTATGAGCCAGAGCATACGAATATCTTGTTATATACACTATATATATATAAAGTTACAGTCAGTAAATAAACTTCAATCAGTGCTGCAGAAGTATTTCGAAAAATAAAATCACAGTTCAGACTAACAGTATGATTGTTGTCAGTGTAAATTTACGCAAATTGAACTATGAAAGCTCTGTACCACATGATCAAAGAATGTTCAAATGGGTGTGAGTTCTTATGAGACCTAAATGCTTAGGCCATCGGTCCCTAGACCTACAAACTACTTAATCTAACTTACGCTAAGGACAACATATACACCCATGACCGAGGGAGGAGGGAGGACTCGAACCTCGGACTGGAGGAGCCGCACAGACCGTGACATGGAGCCTCAGACCGCACGGCTACCTCGCGAGGCACCACATGATCAATGTTACCTAAACCCATATTGGTTATTAAAAAAAGCCCCTCGCTTTCAAGGAATCACATTAATAAAACTTGTTAGCATAAAAATATGATAATACATTAAAAGTTGTAATTCCAAGCTTATAGTACATCAGTTACATTATAGGTATATGAATCGAATTTACCTTCTCCATAAATGACACAGCATGTTTGTAGTACCTTCGCCCGTTTTCAGCTTTTTAAAGCAAATGGAGCATTGTACCTCACTGCTCCCGTACTTCGTGAAGTACTTCAACACTCGGGATGGTGCCGTTTAAGACAACCCATGTCTGGCGACGACAGCGAGGAACTACCGCATGACCAGACGGAGGCAAGTCTCGTACACTGCCAGTGCACGCGCGTCGTCTAATAGGCCACGCCACACGGCAACAGCTGCATCGATTCCTCAATAGCTGCACCAGTTCGTAAGTTCTTATTCCACGCGTTTCTGACTGCCGGGATTGTTCTTAAATTACCACTGATAGCTTTTCTTAGTTTCTGCGATGACCTAATATTTCACAGCAATGGAAATTTTAGGAATAGCCTTATATATTACGGTCTACTAGTTTTATTTTTTTTAATTATTTACAAAAAACACATTTTGAACCACTACTACAGGAATTAGTCGTGCCGGTTTTTTTACCCGGTTCTTGGCAATAACTAAAAACAACCGGTTACAACCGACACCAAATAAATACCGAAAAAAAAACCGGTTATTCAAAACTAAAATACCGGTATCGGTTTTAACCGGTCGGGTTTTCCCATCCCTAGTCTACCTCAGCTTGCGACTTGTTTATTGACTCAGCCTCGTATATAATGGAGCATGAGACACAGAGAAAACTGTTTAAATATTTGATTTCATTATCTACAGTATAACCCATTCCCGACATTTGAGGTGCGTGTTTTTATAATGGGATATTAACATTGACCTATTCCATAAGCATATACTTAGGATTGATGGTTTCTGTGTGTAGGAACACAGGAACACGTAGTTAGTCGTCAAAGTGTTCGTGATGTGGCTTGGTCTGGAATGCAGCCCACACATCCTGTGTGAGGACAGATGTTGAATAAAGCAGCAGTGACACCATCTAATGGCAATGGCGGCAGCAGGGACTGGAAACATGCTCAACACGTGTCCTGCAACCGTAGGTCACTCTTTGTACTGCCTTGGAGACTGCAACTGTCCATTTGGAGCAGACCTGGTGACTAATCTGCGAATGGTGTATACTGTCAATATTTACATTAAATCCTGTCAATATTTCTGCAGTTTTCTGCAGTCAGACTCCAATTTCTGATTATTGTGTTGTATTGCAGCCATTGAGACACATTGAGCCATTAATGGAAGAAGTACTAAATCTTGTCGATACGAAATTGTGGTGATGAACGAATATCCTCGAGGCAGTTTAATTTTGGCATTTAGGTATTCTGTAGTTTTGCTTCAGGTCAATGCTCAGCTGGTCACCCTGGCAAGCTCTGACATTTTCCTTCCCTTGTACCTTCAGGACTAGGAAAAAGCATTTCTGCAATTACCTTGTTTATAAGATACAACTACTCTTACTTCGTTTCAAGGAGTGGCGTATCGCTACACAGGATGTTACAAGAGTTAATTCTAGCATCAGAGAAAAGCACAAAATCACCATAATCGGAAACCGTAGTTTTCTTAGTGGAATCAAAGCTGTAGATTTGATCAATGTTCTTTAAAACACTGTTTTTCAATTTGGGAGTCGCGATCCACAGGGGGTGCCGTCACAAAAGGCATTACTTGGACCATAAAATAACTAGGGGTTCAGTAATACAAAAACATGTGCCTAAATGAAATTTATTTACTGTTAAAAATTACGGAGTTCCTTTTTTAACATTCATTATGGATTCAACAGATCACAGATAGTTTTGCAATACAGTGTGTTAATGATGAATAAAGGCAAAGTGTGAAAACTATTCGAAGGAAGCAATCGAAAAATATGTACTTCTTTACAAATTGTTTATTCAGTGGGACATTTCGTAATAAGTATAATTCGCTTCTGAGTCTAGCCTGAATTTTTATGACCGAAAAATTCACAAAAAACTACTTCAAACAATAGATAGCTAGCTATCTAAAGGAAGATTAAATTTGTTTGCTATGCGATAACATAGTTTTGTTCCGGTTTGTGATGGGTAGGGGGGGGGGGCTCGCGAGAATATTTTTACTTGGAAGGGAGTCACATAATCGGAAAGATTGAAAAAAACACTGTTTTAAAACGTAGGTGTCAAACCTGTGCCTGGTGGATCATATTTGGCCCAAGAAGTGAGCACGGTTCATATGATCGGTGAAAATATTAATGAAATTTCACATATTACATGTCAAATTCTACCTTCTTTTGAATAAATTAATAAATACTAACTTACTTAAATACCTCTGTCAATTATTTCTTTCGAGTTATTCAAAAGAGAGCGGCCGCCCAGTCTTTACCTCAGCTCAGTACTGCCAATAGTCAAACAAAAAGTTACTATCTTTATGTATAGAGTGTCTGTGTGATTGTTTTGGATACAAATCTACAGTTTTGTTCCAGTCTTGATTAAATTTTGCACATTTAACCTACACAGCAAGGTGAAGGTCACTGTCTACATACAAATGTGTGTGGAGCATCGCGGAGGGCATTTCACATGTGGTCTTCAACAGAATCCACACGTTTGCTCCAATTTTGATCACATTTTGCACACTTGATCTTCAAAGGAAGGGGATAGTGATAGGATACATAAAATTTCATGTGGTGCTTTACTTACGTACTTCAACAAACTGCTTTCCTTTAATCTTGATGAAATTTTACACATTTTACCTCGAAAACAAGAGGAACGTCACTATCTACATAAAGTTTCATTAGGCTCATTGTGGAGTGTAATTTACTTCTGGATTTCACAAAAAAAAACTACATTTTTATTCCAAACTTGATGAAATTTTCTTCAGGTGACCTTCAGGAAGCTACTGAATCATGCATGACAGATAGTAAATTGCAATGAATTTCACACAGTTTAACTGTTTCACCAGGGAAGTTGACCAATGTAGGTGATTTTTCGTAGACAGTCAGAGGAAGAGATGACACGAAGGTCAACCATCCAACTGTTAAAATTACATGTGGTAAATCCATAACTCGAAAAAGGCACAAGAGAAAGAAGAGAAGATGATATGGCCTGAGGACGTGGAGTTGAACAGAGGAAGGATGAGGAGGTGGGCCCGAAGAGAGAGGGAGGATAAGGCGAACAGAGCGAAGGGAGATGGAGAGGTGGACGAAGGACGTAGAAGAAGGTGGAATAAATAAACACTCGGGCAATACTGGATGTTAGGCCAGTCGATGAATAACACAAGCTTTCGCAAGTTACTTCCTTTGTCAGCGCAAGTTACTTCCTTTGTCAGGTAGGAGGGAGGAGAAATGAGATAGAAGGGAAGGGTTACACACAACCTAGGCCATGGGGTAAGGTTGGCATGAGGAGTGAAGTGGGGAAGTCAGGGATAATGCATGATATGTCTGCTGTTCAAATGTTTGTAGAGCTTATGGGACTTAACTACAGGGTCATCAGTCCCTAAACTTACCAACTATTTATGAACTAGCTTATACTAAAGACGACACAAACATCCATGCCCGAGGGAGTATTCGAATCCCCGACCGCAGCGGCCGTGCAGGCCGTGACTGGCGCGCCGCAGACCGCTCGGCCACTGCGGTCGGCATTACTGAGCTCATGTTAAGTACTAGCAGACACTCTCTTTTAAATGATTTGTTTGCATCGCTTGTTGGTGTTGAGTACATTACGTGTCCCCTTAAAAGTGCTCGTATTATTCCAGTGTAGCTCAAGTAAACTAACAGGTGGGCACTCCTGAGAAAACAGCTGCTTCAGCAGCCAGTTGCCACGGTAGCAAACAATAACATGGCACTTAATCTTGTTGCATATACCATTTCAATATTTCGACTAGATGGAAGCGTTTTAACTTAAATTTGAATCCCTATATGAAGTGCACCCGAAGCGAAGCAGAAGCCTGTTTTCAACTGTAGTGTATTAAATAAATTATCCCTCAGTAGCAATCAGTGTAATTTTAATCGGAATAATTAGACATAACTTTTTTTTGTCTGTAGTTTTCAATACAAAAACATGAAATAAGTGATGTGGATAAACAAAATACTAACTGAAAGATACATTCGTACACCATGAAGAAGATGTAGTCTTTCGTTAGATACATGTATATAAAGGGAATTGCAGTGAGAGGGCACAATTACTTCCAAACAGTTACTGCATGAATTAGTATGCTGAAAACATGAAGCCAGTCTTCTGAAGCGCTCTTTTTACAGAATCTCATGTATCTGCCCTCCAATTTCTACCTCCTGTCAACCATCTGCGCTATTCTTTTAGTTTCTCTCTCGTCTTAATAATGTCTTGCATTACGATCTATTAAAATTGTTAGAAAGCCATTTTCCTCTATATATGGGGAGGGGTGCTATGTATTCGCACGGATCCTCGAGTTAAAGGAATAATGTTATTCGTTGCGGTGATTTCTGTTTGCGAAATTCCTCTCACTGAATTTCTCATTCGAGCGCGAACATATTTTTTTAGCACATTTGGAGAAATTGTCCTCAAACAAACTAAGAGAAATCAGAAAGTAAACGGAGAGGTTTAGGTGATCCCTTTCCTGTGCGCTGTTAGAGAATGGAACGGTAGAGAAACATCATACAAGCTACTTAAAGCCATGCTGACTGTGTCGACCGTGACTGTAGCGAAACAATTAAACGGCTGCTGGAAATTTCCGCTACCAGTGCCATGCCGGATGCACGGTGTCAGTTCCTTCCAGCACTACTTCAGATATCAGTCGAGTGTATTCCACGTCGTAATCCGGCACTTTTGCGTCCTTGCGGGGGCCCTGCCAGATATTAGGCAGGTGTACCAGTTTCTTTGCGTCTTCAGTGTATACTGTACGGTAATATGGACAATAGCCCAAGCAGGCTGCATGGCTCTAAGTTACGAACAGTTAAATGATGCTTTACCAGTTCAAATCAAAATGTTCAAATGTTTGTTAAGCTTATGGGACTTAACTACGGGGTCATCAGCCCCTAAACTTACAAACTACTTATGAACTACTTACGAACTAGGACGGCACAAATATCCATGCCCGAGGGGGGACCGAACCCCCGACCGTAGTGGCCGTGCAGACCGTGACTGGAGCGCCTTAGTCCCCTCGGCCACCGCGGCCGGCTTTACCAGTTCTTTGCAGGTATTCAATTATGTTAACTTCGTCCTGCATGCAAAGACATTCTTTTTTCTTTAGTACACAGTCGCACGCACGCACACACACACACACACACACACACAAACACAAATAATAACATTAACTTCACCCCTTGCAAAACCTGTGCTCTCTACCTGATTACACTGCCTGGTATACTTCGTCAAAAATGTTCAAATGTTTGTTAAACTTAAGGGACTTAACTGCGAGGTCATTAGTCCCTCAGCTTACAAACTACTTATGAACTTGCTAACACTTGAGACGACACAAATATCCATGCCCGAGGGGGGATTCGAACCCCTGACCGTAGCGGCCGAGCAGACAGTGACTGGCGCGCCGCAGACCGCTCGGCCACCGTGGCCGGCCTATTGTACACTCTTTGGCATACGACACGGCCAGCATGTGCAGAGCTGAGGCCCGCGTCCACACTGCCAGCTGACGTTCGTCTCAGATACAGGGAAATAGGCCGGCACTAGCACAGACCGGCGACTGCACGCGCCACCTCTTATTTGATTTGATTTTTTCAGGGAAGCCAAAAAAGTCTTGGTCCAACCCGCCACTGCCCGCATCCAAACTAAGTTTATTGTGCGCTATCGCTTCCTGTATACCTAGTAAAGCCAACCAATGCCCTTGAACAGTGCAAGGAGTCCCTTCACCAGTTCTTTATTAGACACAATTTCTTCGGGTCTGGTTGTCCCAAATGTTCTGTGCCTCTTACTCTCCAATGCAATGCATTCGAAGATTAGATGTGACGCAGTTTCATCACCGTCATCACAGATCCTACATTTATGGTCCTCTTCTGTTATTCCCATTGTATGTAGGTGGTTTTTCAAATTCCCATGGCCTGTCAGCAATCCAACCATGAGTCTAATCTCTCTCCTGTTCAGGCCCAGGATTGCAGAGCTTCTTTTAAAACATGACTTTGGCATCATTACCTTGCCATGTTTTTGCTGGTAGACTTTGGTCCAATATTCTACGTGCTGTCTTCTGAGCCAGTTACGTAGCTCCAATTTGATCATTGCCTTTGTGATTGTCAGGACAGGTTCCGGTCCAATAAATGGAGTCTCTGCCCCCATCCTGGCTAATCTGTCGGCATGTTAGTTGCCACTGATCCCCGAGTGGCCAGGGACCCACAATAGGTTTTCTCTATTGCTTTCCCCTATCTCCACGAGAACCCTGTGACATTCTGCAACAATTTTAGACCTTGTTCAGGAGCTGCCAGTGATCTCAGGGCGCCGGCCGCGGTGGCCGAGGGGAATGAGGCACTCCAGTCACGGTCTGCACGGCCACTACGGTCGGGGGTTCGAATTCCCCCTCGGGCATGGATATTTGTGCCGTCCTTAGTATTAGCTAGTTTGTAAGTAGTTTGTAAGTTTAGGGACTGATGACCCCGTAGTTAAGTCCCATAGAATTTACAAACATTTGAACATTTTTTTTATCTCAAGGCTGCCTGGCTGTCTGAATAGATATACCATATTTTATCGCATAAGCTCCCCCCTCGCATATTCCCCTCCCCTACGATTTTTCATAATTAAAAAATTATTTTATTAATATCGCGTATAATTCCCTCTCCTGGTTCGTTCTAACAGGAGCGGCCTTCAAATAACTTGACAATGGACGCAGCAGTACTGCCACGAACGAATATTTCCATTGTCACAACATACCGTAAATTTGAAACGTTAAGCCTCAGACATATTTCTAGGTCAGTTTGCTACAAGTCGTCATAATGGCGAAATATTCAAAGTACACGGCAAAATTTAAACTAAATGTGTTATCTGACGCCGATAGAAACGGAGTAAAAGCTGCAGGAAGGCATTTCTCCGTCTATCCTAATTCAATACGGTATTGGCGGAGACAAAAAGATAAACTCGTGGCTGCAAAGGCAAGCTCCAGATATTTCCGTGGGCCATGTGTTATGAAAATAAATACCGCTACAGTAAGTTTAACAACTTTAGTTGCGACTTGTGACATTTGGCTTGTCGGGGTGAAGGAGACGCCGTTGCCCAGGTAACAGCAATCGTGAGCCGGCTTTTTCCACTCCCGCCGCCACCGGCTCGGCTTGTGAGGCACCGCTGTTGCCAAAGCGTGTGTAAACAGTAGCGCGCGGTGGCCCTTAGCGTTCTCTATCCTGCATTGTTGTGTCCTACCGACGAAGAATGTTGCCGGCGCGATCAGCATATGCTGGAAACTATGACAACCCTCCACTCCCTCCGCAGCGACATGTCAAAAG
Source organism: Locusta migratoria (assembly GCA_026315105.1). Lineage (NCBI taxonomy): Eukaryota > Metazoa > Arthropoda > Insecta > Orthoptera > Acrididae > Locusta > Locusta migratoria. Next base: position 318,895,905 of record CM048751.1, read on the forward strand.
TCGCAACTAATTTTAAAAGACATTCATAGAATATATGACATCAACTGCGATTGTGCAAAGCTGAAAACGTGCACCCAGCCGGGATTCGAACCCGGGTCTCCTGCTTTCTAGGCAGTTGCGCTGACCCCTACACCACTGGGGACACAGTGATCACCGCACCTGCAAGGACTACCTAAGCACGCCTCCCGTCAGATACAAATTCCCAGCTTCGCCCTGCCCACAGTACTCAAACTCGTAGTTATTACTAATTCCCGTAAGAGTAAGGGCTTCAAACTTTGCCCACCCCTCCCCACTAAGGATAGGATCATTGCCCGTCACCGGCATATTATATCTATATTTGTGGCGTATGTTCCGAGAGAACAGACGTCACTTCCGATCCTGCAGTTGTTATTATTCAACATTCATAGAATATATGACATCAACTGCGATTGTGCAAAGCTGAAAATGTGCACCCAGCCGGGAATTAGTTCATAACTACGAGTCTGAGTACTGTGGACAGGGCGAAGCTGGGAATTTGTATCTGACGGGAGGCGTGCTTAGGTAGTCCTTGCAGGTGCGGTAATCACTGTGTCCCCAGTTAAACACCGTCAAAACCGCAAGCGGGCTTTTATAAAAGAACTTAAAACGGCTGATGAGACTCTTCTTTGCCAGCAGAGAGACATACTGCACGCCACTCACCGATACTTCAGTGACATCTACTCGCGACCAGATAACCGTGATAGTTTCGCCGATGAGATCGTCCAGACGATAACTCCTGTCATCACGCACATTGAAAACTGTGCGATCGTGGAAGATTTTGAGGCGGATGACATCCTGGACCTGATTAAGCGTTCACCATCTCACAAATCTCCCGGGCCCGACGGGCTCCCGAAGGAGTTTTATGTGCGCTTCAGGCCGATCATAGGACAAACCTTTACGGAAGTTGTGAATGAAGTGATGCGGGGTTATGAAATTCCGACACAACTAAAAGAAGGCAGGACAGTTTTGATACCAAAGTCGTACAACCGTCAAAGTCTGGACAATTATCGTCCTATAGCTTTATTAAACTTTGACTACAAAACGTTCGCTAGGGCGCTCAACAGCCGATTAACACCTGTGATAAAAAACGTCATCAAGAAGCATCAGTCATGTGTGCCTGGCCGGTCAATCATGACACCCGTCTCCGAATACAGAGATATTATATCTATCGTGTCGGTGACCAACTTGAAACTGGCACTCCTGTTTCTTGACTTTTGTAAAGCCTTCGACCGGGTAAGACACGACTATTTGATAGCTGTCTTATCACAATGTGGGCTGGACAACACAGTAATAAATGTTGTGAAAAACTTGATAATAGGAATCACAACAACGATCAGTGTGAATGGACAGCTGACGCAGCCCATTGAGATTCAACGAGGGATTCCGCAGGGGAGCCCCCTCTCCATGATGTTATTCGTCCTGTCGCTGGAGCCGTTATTACGCTCAATTGACGACCGACTGACTGGACTGACGTTAGCAGGAACATCCATCGCAGTTCGTGCTTACGCCGATGATGTCGGGGTCTTAATACGAAATGAAGATGAGATTACGACTCTCAAGGGAATAATTGACGACTACTGTAGTGCTTCAGGTGCAAAAATCAACGAAAATAAATGCACCCTAGTAAACATCCAAGGATTCGATTCAGTCAATGTCTCGTGGACGAAAGTAGAAGACAATCACAAGACCCTCGGGTTAATTATTGATAAATGCCCACTTGCGATGTGTGCCAAAAACTGGCATCAGGTCATAGGTGCCATGCAAGGTGCAGTTTCTGAAAACGGTTGGAGATCCTTAGATCTTATCCAACGCATTCGTCTCCTCGACACTTTCGTCTTCAGCAGAGCCTATTATATGGCACAAATATTTCCAGTCCCGAGGCTACAGGCGCTGCACGTAGCGAATGTCTCCAGAAAATTCATCTGGAAGGGTCACTTGTTTACAGTGAAATACAGTGTGATGACCTCTCCCAGACAGGCAGGAGGGCTTCAAGTACCCGACTTCGAAAAGAAGTGCACCGCCTTGTACATGAAGAGGACCACCACTATGTTGAAGCAGGAACCTCACAGTGTCACGAGTTGGCTCTTCAAAATTCTGCGACCAGTCGACACTCGACCTCCGATTGATGTGGGGAAACTTAATTCAAATTTGGAACATATTCGGCGATTTTATCTCGAAATGAGCTACGTGGGAGACCACATTTTAAACCGCACATCTCTAACGACGAAATATCTCCTCGAAAAAATGAGTCAGACACCAACTCGTAATCCAGTGGAACTCAAGTACCCAGGAGTAGAATGGAAAACGGTGTGGAATAACATCAGCCTCCCGATTCATACATCCGAAGTGGCATCGACGTGGTTTAAGGTAGTGAACAACGTCCTGGCCACAAATGAAAGGTTACACCGCATTGGTTTAAGTGTGACTGATAAATGCACTCGCTGTGGCCTGATCGACAGCTTACGCCACAGGTTCACGTGCGGCGGCCATCTCACTAACTGGAGATGGGTGCAGCAACGGCTGGGACTGTTAACACGCAGTGCGGCTGCAAGTTATTCCCCTGACATACTCCTCTGGCCGGACAGAAAATTTTTTCCAGCAACCAAAAACAACACCATTATGTGGATGTTAGGGCATTACGTAGCTTACAACGTCAGCTACACCAGCGAGGACAATCTGATTAGCTTTGAAGCCTATATGAAGACAGCGCAGTGGCACACTAAAAAATACCCTAATGTGAAAAAGTTCTACGGCAACATGTTAGGCATCATATTTGAGAAACAAGGAGTAGGTTAAAGTTCAACCACGGAGAATGCACTCCCCAGTATCAAGGAATTTACTTAAGTTTTTTGTTCAACAAGACAAATTGTAAAACTTACCTTTATTTTTTTTTTCTCTGTGTGTGTGAGTATCCTACAGTTGAATAAACAAATAAAAAATTTAAGAAAAAGTAAAATGAAAAAAAAAAATCCAAAAAAAGTAAATAAAAAAAAAGTGGTGTAGGGGTCAGCGCAACTGCCTAGAAAGCAGGAGACCCGGGTTCGAATCCCGGCTGGGTGCACATTTTCAGCTTTGCACAATCGCAGTTGATGTCATACATTCGATGCATGTTGAACAATAACAATTGCAGGATTAGAAGTGACGTCTGTTCTCTCGGAACAGACGCCACATGTATATATAATTTTAAACGCACTGTAGGAACCATTTTTTTCACAATTTGCCGTATACCGGTATCTTTTACTGCCTAATACATAGTTTTTCTTCCTTTCTGAATAACTACTCGCATAATTCCCTCCCTAGTGTTTTCAAGAAATTTTTTAGAGAAAAAAAAAGGGGGGGGAATTATTGCGATAAAATACGGTAGAGCCGGCCGCGGTGGCCGAGGTGACTGAGGCGCTCCAGTCACGGTCTGCACGGCCACTACGGACGGGGGTTCGAATCCCCCCTCGGGCATGGATATTTGTGCCGTCCTTAGTTGTAGGTAGTTCATAAGTAGTTTGTAAGTTTAGGGACTGATGACCCCGTAGTTAAGTCCCATAAGCTTAACAAACATTTGAACATTTTCTGAAATACGGTAGATGCTACGAGCTACCTCTACTGTGATTATAAACCAGCGCGCCCGGCGATGTCCAGGCTGCCAGAGTTGCATCTCACAGTTACGAGCACGCTAAGAAACCGCATGCAAACACGTGTCAGCGATAACCGTAAACAGCGGCGGCGAGTGGCCACTTGCCGCGACCGACACTGCAGCCAGGCAGCGCTCATGACGGGCTGACGCGTCGCGCCCGACCACACGTGCACATGGACTGAAACCGCAGCTGCCACTAGCTCCAGAGGCCGAGTCCACTCAAACATCCAACTTGACGTCCATTATCGCCTCGATTCAAACACACAATGTATATTATTTATTTATTCATTCGTGTACGAACTACATCACAAATGAGGAGCATCGTTTCAAAACGTATTAAGTGCACTCTTGATCAAAATACGTTTTGATACGATTTCCCCCTGTTTTTTATGCGCTCTTTAATGCTGTGAATTCAGATTGAAACATTTCGTGTTATATCCCTTAAAATTTCGATGTCGAAGTAGATGCGTCGGATCAAATCGTATTAAGTGCACGGCAACGATCGGTTCAAAGTGTGTTATGTGCAACTTTCGTCTAGTTAAGTTGGACAACCTGCATTCAACGTTCCACAAATTAATGAGAGATCGTTCTGCTGAAACAAGAAGCTTCTGCTTCGATTTGCAACAGGTGCAGCCCCTTCAAAAATTATCAATTGGCGAAGCATACTAGTCTCGACAAATATCCTTTTATGCGCTATGTGTGACTGACGTCAGCAACATGAATGCTAAGTTCTTTACATGGAATGAGACTGAAGGTGGTAGAGGGGCAAACGAGGTGGCATCTGGTGTACTTTCGTATCTACAGGAAGCCCATTTTGACGATTCGGTCACCACTATTAGGCTTTTCGCTGATGGCTGCGGAGGCCAAAATATTGTTTATTGGCTCCAAAATAAAGCACCAACTCATATCAAAAACATTACAGCAATATTTCCCGTTAGAGGGCATTCTTATTTACCCGCATATCGCTTGTTTGGGGTTGTAGAGAAGGCCCTCCGGAAATGTTGCGACATTCTCACTCCTGAAGAATATAGAGAAGTTTACAAATCTGCGGGAAAAGTAAGAGCTCTTGGACATGACTGGGCTGTCAGAGACTACAAAATACTCGCAAAACAATTCAGAAAATTGGATGGAATAAAGGAAATGAAGAGGGTAATGTTGAAGAAATGTACTATAAATGGGAAGCCCCTCGTCAGAGTAAAGATGGAGTCAACATATACATGTGATGATCCATCAAAAAATTTTGTAACAATACTGAAACGAGGAACAAACATGGAGCAAGTATTTGGACCTCCTGTGCTTGATCATTTGAGAGCTTTAAGCGATGCAGAGAAATTAGACGTAGACATACTTTTGAAGGCAAAATTTGGCGATAACTGGAGATAAAAATCATAGTTTGCAGATGTATAAATTAGCTCTAGATTTCGATGCAGCATTTGAGTGTTGTGATCCTGAAGATTGTAATTGTTTGGAAAAAGAGATTGTTATATGTTGATGCCGGCCGCGGTGGTCGAGGGGACTAAGGCGCTCCAGTCACGGTCTGCACGGCCACTACGGTCGGGGGTTCGAATCCCCCCTCGGGCATGGATATTTGTGCCGTCCTAGTTCGTAAGTAGTTCATAAGTAGTTTGTAAGTTTAGGGACTGATGACCCCGTAGTTAAGTCCAACAGACTATACAAACATTTGATTTATATGTTTATGTCGTACTGTAAAATTCAGGTTTTGATTCTATATGCATTTATACAGCATAATTTGTAATCTCAAAGTATGTAAATTTAGTATGACCTAATATCGTCACCTGTGAAAAATTTACTGAATTTTAATAATACATTTTTTTTTTTTTTTACTTTCTCTGAACTTTGTGTATTGTTGTGACAATTTTAAAACATTACATAAACTACAGCAAAACTGATTTGAAAAGCTATAAGTGTTTGATCTGCTCTGTGTACGTTTATTCACTAAACGGTTCAGAACGTATATTATGTTCAGTATATCGGTTCAAAACGTATTAAGTGACAATTTTAAATTTAAATATAAGGCCACTTAATGAAACACCAATTTCAGTTTTTGTGGATTCTCAAACGTTACCCTAGTATATAAACTCTGACATCTCAATTTTGTGGATACCTTTCCCAGTTCGGAAGTATAACGTTTTTCTTCATTTCTGAAAAATGTACATTGGTACACCTAATACGTTTTTAAACGACGCTCCTCAAATGTAACTGAAAGAAGCCATCACATGATTTAAACTACAAAGTAAGTGCTTTTACAGAAAGCAGTAGTCAAATACAGAGATAAAATATAAAGTACAGATTTAAAACTATAAAAACAAATACAACATATAGTACAACTGAATCATATTTTGCTCGCCCAGAAATCAGTGTAAGCTGCGGCTATCCCAGTGTACTTCAGGAGGTCCTCTTGAGTGCACTCTCTAGACGCGTCCACTAAAGGGCATTTTAGAAGGTGTTCCATCGTCTGTATTGCACCACACTCACACTCGTCACGTCACTGCGTGTGTAGCCCCACCTTTTCATAAGTTGTTTTGACCGTCCCACGCCCACACGAAGTCTGTTCAGCGTTTTCCAGTGTTGCCAGTCTAGGTAGGAGCCCTGGGGTAAGGCTTCCTCTGTGATAGGGGTTTCAGGATATTGTTCTTCCCACAGTGATTTTATGGAAGCTACGGTTGGTTCCACTGAGTACATGAAGCTTCATCTAGAATGTAGCCTTTTGGGCACATGTTGGTATTTGTACAGCAGGTGACGATGGTCGTTCGTTTGTTTATTCCTTTCTATCGAGCTCAGGAAAGATCTTCTAATATTTGGTGGAGCGTTACCCAATAAGTAGTCCACTCTAATGGGTTTTAGGCAGCCAGTTATCTTCCTGCAGGTATTGTTTAGGACCACATCTAGTTTGTTTTAGTGTGGTGAGATCTTTCCCAAACTGGGCATGCATATTCAGCAACCGAAAAGCATGTGGCTAGGGCTGTTTGAACGAAGTACTTTTGCGTTGGCACCCACTTTGCAGATGTCAGTTTGTTCAGTATGCCATTACGTGTTTGTACCTTAGCTTTTGTTTTCTCAATATGTTTCTTATGTGTCAGTGTTCTGTCAAGAGTGATGCCCAAATAGGTAGGATGAGAACAATTATTCAAACGTACATCATTCCAGATGATATAACACTTTCACTTACGAGGATTGGTACTTAACCGTCCCACGTCACCGGCGCGCGCACAACAGACGGAAACACAGCCACTTGTGAGACAGCAGTCTCACGTACCGATATCAGTGTTTTTGGTTTCTCTTGGCCTGCAGCACTATAAATGTCATTTAAAGATATATGCATTAAATCCTAAATGCTGCTTTAAATATAATTATTTTTATTACACTACAGGCCTATTTCGGCTTTTAGCGCCATCGACAGGTGATCTGCGAAAAATGTTACATTACAAGTATATCAAATTTTACGATTATCGCAATTGTAAAAAATATTACGAAATATTTCATACGTCTGTTGGTCCTGACATCCATATACATAGATGGTTTTATTGCTGTCAGTCATTTATTTATTGCTTTGAATTTTAATTATTGCAATATTTCTGATGACTTACCATTTACGTTGTGATGTGACAGTTTTTTGATAACCAGAGATGTAATATGGTTACATACTGTTTGTTTATTATTACGATAATTTTTGCTACCGGTATTTGAGAGGTTGGTTAATGTATGTCTTTGCATATGTCGAGAAATATTGTTATCTTAACCGAATCGTTATTCACATGTGTGATCTTTGTATCATAAATTTATTAATCTTTGCTAATGAAATATTGATGTCAGGACCAACAGACGTATGAAATATTTCGTAATATTTTTTACAATTACGATAATCATAAAATTTGATGTATTTATAATGTAACATTTTTCGCAGATCGCCTGATGATGGCGCTAAAAGCGGAAATAGGCCTATAGTGTAATACAAATAATTATATTTAAAGCAACATTTAGGATTTATTGCATAATGTCTTTAAACGATATCAGTGTGTTTTCGAAACAGGAACAACGGAGTTGGATCGAGATTGAATGTGCCACAGGTGCTACATCACGACATTGACATCGAGGTCTTCAAGAGGCTCAGTATGGTCAAAGTTATGGCGATTCTCGTGTACGACTGTCATGGTGTTATCCTAACGCATTGCGTTCCTCCACGGCAGACCGTCAATGCCCAGTATTAGTATTACTGTTCGTTTCAGGAGCATCAACTGCGAACAGCTTTGCGAAACAAGCGGCAACACTTTTGTGCAACCTACACACTATTTTGCACGGCAATGCGCGGGCGCATACAGCGCAAGCCGTGGCTGCTCTGTTCGGTCGATGGGACTGGGAAGTACTGTACCATCCACCGTACTCCCCAGACTTAAGTCCTTGTGACTTCGATTCGATCCCGAAAGAGAAGTAACCATTTCGTGGCATTCGCTTCAGAACTGTTCCAGAGATTCGACAGGCAGTAGACCGCTCCATTCGCACATGACGGTCTCGGGGTAAAGCGCTCGACTGGAAACCGAAGGGTCGCGGGTTCGAAATCCGCTCGGGCCTCGGAATTTTTCAGTCTGCGCATTACCCAGCCTTCATCTCTCAACGATGTGAGGAGTCGCCAGAAACGACACGTGGTTCGGATTCCACGTTAAGCTGTAGGTCCCCTTTCCCCGGTAGGATTACTGGGGTAGGCTAGGCGAAGTGGTGTACAAGCGAAAGACTTGCACCAGGCCATTGAGCCACACGAAATTATTATTATTATCATCATGAACATAACAGGCTCTGCTAACGGTATACGAAGCCTTCTACATCGCTAGCAACGGGTTCTACACAACGCTGGTGACTACTTTGAAGGACAGTAACAGGTGTAAACATGTAAAGCTTTTATATCGATTGTGAATAAAAAGTTGCCACTATTTAAGTTCCAACCCTACTACTTACTGCACAAGAACCAAACATTTTAGAGATGTCAAACATGTCATTTTGAAAAGAAACCTTGAAAGTTTTTTTCCCCCCCTCATGTTTATCACCACAGCGTAGTTTGGTAATTTGCCGATAGTCAGCGCTAGTCGCAAACATGGCGAGTTTGGGTGCGGAGAGAGCTTTCTGTGTGTTGGACACAAAAACAAGTGTGTTACAGGAATTCATCGGATGTTTAGAACCAAGTATGGTAAGGAGCCACCAACAAGGAAGGCCATTTACCACTGCCACAACAAATTGGTTTCGATGCTTGCTTGTGGCCAGCAAAGAGAAGCGGACGTCCCAGTGTGAGTGAAGCGAATGTGGAGCGCGCCGCGGTGGAGTGGCCGAGCGGTCTACTGCGCAGCGCACTGTCACTCGCCGTCAGAGGGTCGAGTCCTCCCTATGGCATGTGTAAGTGTGTATTTTCCTTAGCATAAGTTAGTTTAACCAGTTTGTAAGCCTAGGGACTGATAACCGGAGCAGTTAAGTCCCTTAGATTTACAAACATAAACAATGTGGAGCACGTACGAGCGACATTTATACGGAGTCCAAGGCAATCGGTGCGTCGTGTATCCCGTGCATCCGAATGACAGCGTGGAAAGTTCTGTGACAGAAGCTGTCTATGAAACCATCCAAATTAGAGCTAGTGTAGAAGCTCAATGACGACGACAAAGACAAGCGTTTTGAATTTTGTTAGGAGTTGCAACAATAGAATGAGGATGGGATGGCACTGTCGATCGCTTAATTTTTAGCGACGAAGCCACTTTGCACACTAATGGGAAAGTGACAGGGTACAAACTGTCCACACGAATGCATCGAATTTCAACGTGATTCCCCAAAGGTAAATGTTTTTTAGCCTTGTCGAGAACTGTATGGCCCATTCTTCTTCGCCGCGAACATTGTCACGCGACGTTCCTACTTGGACATGTTGCAGCAATGGCCGATGCCTCAAATGCTGTCGGACTCTCCGTTGATGTTGGAGCAGGATGGGCCTCCCCCTTTTCATCGAGAAGTGCGTGACTACCTGAACACGGAGCTGCCGCATCGATGGATCAGCAGTGGACAGATGTTTCACGAAATGGTTGCCCGATCACCAGATCTCACTCCGCGTGACTTTTTTCTGAGCGGACACATTAACGATCTGGCGTATATACCGCCTCTACCACGTGGTGCAGCACAGACCCGGGAGAGAATACGGAAGGCGCCTGCCACAAGCGACTATGCCATGCTGGGACGGGTATAAAAGAATCCCATAGGCCAATACAGAATAAAGAATCATCGTTTGTGGTTTGGCATCGTCTTCACTTTTATATAAACAAAAACACGTTACATAACGATACACTATTATAAACTAATTACCATTCTAGTGTATGAGTGTAGGAATTTTCTGTAGAACTTGTTTCATCGTCGGCGTTGTCATCAAAATTTTTCTAGTGTTCAGCTGCAGTAGTTTTCCATGGTGTCTTTTCCTGGTTGGAAATTGGAAAAAGGCATTTCATGTAGGTTAGACTCTGAGGGAATCTATGGTGGGTCGTAGAGTGAGGAACGTACAGGTTGGGATAGTCACGACGATAAAGTTTTGGATGTTTCTTTAGTTTCCATTAGGTGGTATGCAGGAGTACACAGCGCATTTGAAACTCAGGGTATCGTTGGTGGGCCACAAGATGGGAGATGTAGATGTTGTGATTAGTATGAAGTGATTGCAGATGTGAATGGTCTCTATAAACTGTCACCACATCAGAGATACAACTGTATGATTCACAAAGCATACTCGATATGGATTCACAAGCAGTCTCCACGCCAAGAGTTTCTCGTAGCGTCTCGGGCCTTGAATGTGTCCAGGGTTTTACCCCGAGTAACAGCTATTTCTTGAATTAGCCGCAACAGGACGTGGTATAGACCCGACTGATGCCTGGAGGGGACTGGCACCACACATCCTGCAGGGCTGTCCGTAAATCCGTAACGTACGAGGGGCTCGAGATCTCTACTGAACAGCACGTTGCAGGGCATGCTGGATAATATGAAGGAAGTGAGATACCATGAGCCGTGTGTATAATAAAATATTTATTGTATCACAACCAGTTTCGGCATTCCATTATGCTATCTTCAGGTCCCTGTGTATTAAACAACATAATCAAGTGACTAAGACAAAAACAAAAAAGGTATTGTATGATAGCACACTGAAAATATAATATTACAATATAGGAATGAAACAACTATTCAACATCACATAAAGAATATGTATAAACGTAGTCAACAATATCATTCATTTACTATTTTATAGAAAATCATATAATAGCGACATCTGCAATCCCAAAGCTGACACAGAGAATGATAGTGAACGACTAAAGAGTCGTTTTTGGCAATAAAACATTAACATGTTTGTTGGCATAGGCACATAACACTAAAAGGCGAGGTCAGCCCAAAATATACATGTGAATCATATACTCAAAGGAGGGAGACATGCAACATACTTGTTCGAGTTCACAAACAAAATACGGAAAAATATGTCAAATAAAAATGTATAATATTAAAATATATAAGGTCTTTTACCTAATAACTGTTATTGAGATGACAGTATTATTTGTCCTCCCGTACATTTTTATTTGACATATTTTTCCGTATTTTGTTTGTGAACACGAACAAGTATGTTGCATGTCTCCCTCCTTTGAGTATATGATTCACATTTTATATTTTGGGCTGACCTCGCCTTTTAGTGTTATGTGCCTATGCCGACAAAGGTGTTAATGTTTTATTGCCAAAAACGACTCTTTAGTCGTTCACTATCATTCCCTTTGTCAGCTTTGGGATTGCAAATGTCGCTATTATACGATTTACTATATATAAAGTAGGAAATGAATGTTATTGTTATTGTTTGTACATATTCTTTACGTGGTGTTGAATAGTTGTTTCATTCCTAATTGTAATATTGTATTTTCAGTGTGTTACCATACAATACATTGTTTTTTTATGTTTTTGAGTTAGTCACTTGATTAGGTTTGTTTAATACACAGGGACCTGAAGATGGCATTGTGGAATGCCGAAACTGGTTGTGATACAATAAATATTTTGTTATACATACGGCTGTTGGCATCTCACTTCCTTCATACTCTTGACCAGCCGCTGTCCCGTTCCCGCCAGCAATGATGGATTCAATAATGCTCAATAATGTTCGTATCTGGCGAGTATGGTCTTCAGCGGAAGTGTTTAAAATCATAAGAGCGTTTCTGGAGCCACTCTGTAGCAATTGCGAACACATGGAGTGTCGCATTGTCCGATTGGAATTGCCGAAGTACGTCGGAATAGACAGTGGACATGAATGGGTGCAGGTGATCAGCCAGGATGCGTACGTAAGTGCCTCCACTAGCTTGAACTATCCCCCGCTGATATGCTGGGTCCATATATTGTCTCCATATTGTAGTGTCCTACATAGGAAAGAGGGAAGAGGTAGCAAGGTCAGTCTGCATATCCCGAGCGGAAAGGAGTGATTGCAGAGAGACAGTACAGGAATCTACTAGAGATGCGGATTTCGGGACTCGAGAGGATACTTGTTTAGGAAACTTTATGGAACTCCTAGCTACCTTGCATTGAATTTATTGCACCCCATACTAAGTCTACAACACTGGGGTTAGTTATTTAAAAAAAAACAAGAAGTAGAAATCGTTTGCCACAACAGAAGCCAGTAATTACGTTCCCTAGCAGCATCCCCTAGACAGACGCACTCCCCGCGAGAAAGACTGTCATGGAGCACCCCGAGGCCGACAGCGATAGTCACGGGCTGGCGCCCGACTCGTCTGACTGAGAACTCCCCTCTTGATCCAAAAACCGGGGGTTTTAACGGCCGGACAGTTTCGGACAGTTAACAATTTCCTATTGGCCGCTGCTTGGTTCAACCAATCTAAATTGTGGCTTACCCTCTCTCTGAGTCCTCTAGCGAACCACGTTTCAGCCCCGTCCTTTCTGCCATTTCCGGGTGGGAAGGTGGCTTGTTTGTGCACTAACAAAATCCATACTTGGTAGCAACATTGTTCAGCTGAAAGTAAAACGTCACGACGCTACCCAATATGGGCAACAACAACGTTTTACGTCAGTTGGCCACAGCTTAGGCTCCGCCTTAGGCCACGCCTCAGGGGAGCTGCTAACTTGCAGTTTTTCTTCTTTACACTCTCACTCTAGCCTCGTGGAACTACTGACGTTGCTGTTCCCAAGTGCCTGGTATCAACTTTGCTACGTACATTAAAACGTGCCTGTTGGCCACGAAGTACTAATGTAACGTCTTACAACAGCGTCTAGACGCTATATGAATTTACGCCCATCTTCTCCGAAAGGTAACCACCCTGGGACGGTGGCCGAGAGCATCGGCAGTTCGCTAGGAGATTTCTTTAGTGCCTACATCTCGTAAGATATACGTGTCTGTTTTAGCCTGTTATCTGCAGTGGTCTCTATTTCTCAGCCTGGAGTGCGTCTCTGTGGCTCACACAGCCTCTCAACAATTCCAACAGTAAAATCAATATATCACAATATGCAAGGAAACGAGATTCGTCAGACCAGGCAACATGTTTCTAGTCATCAACCACCCAATGTCGGTGTTGAGGGGCCCAGGCGAAGCGTAAAGCTTTGTGTTGTGCAGTCAAGAAGGGTACACGACTGGGCTTTCAGCTCCCTCCGAAAGCACATATCGATGGTGATTCGTTGAGCGGTTCGCCCACTGACACTTGTCGATGGCCCAGCATAGAAATCCACAACAAACTGCGGAATGGTTTCACCTTTGTCACGTTCAACGTTTCCCTTCCGTTGTCGTCGGTCCCGTTCTTGCAGTGATGTCGCAGATTTGATGTTTTATCGGATATTCACGGTACGCTCGTGAAATTTTCGTACGGTGAATTCCCCACCCCATCGCTACCTCGGAGATGCTGTGTCCCTTATCTCGTGCGCCGACTGTAACACCATGTTAAAACTCACTTAAATCTTGATAACCTGCCACTGTAGCAGCAGTAACCGATCTAACGTCTGCGCCACACACCTATTGTCTTAGGCCGGTATTACACTATCAAATTATTGCACAAAGAATTGGGCGAAAAAATTGGACGAAATATTGGCCCTACTCTTTGACAAGAATATTTGATGAAACGATAAAGGGGTTACTACACAATAATAATCCAAAGTTGCTTCAAAATGGCACTGTTATGCACAACTCTTGTTCATACTACAGTTGCGTTGTGTCTGCATTTTGAAGAGGAGAACGGAAAAAAAGAAAAGAAAACGTATTTGGATGAATCCGTATGTGACACGGCGAGGTAAACAAGTGTTCAGTAAAATTCGTTAAGGGAACGGGAGGAGTTTCTTTTCTATGTCGTCGGCAGAACAGCCGGGCCGTAATTCACTGCCAATTATTGTGTAGCTCTCCATTCTTCACAATTTGCAATAGAGTTAAAGAAAAGTCTGACGCAAACAGTGTATACGAATGAGACTGTATGTTGATAAAGCAAACTTCATTAAATAACAATTCAAATGGAAAATGTCGGCAATGACAAGGAGGAAAAAATGTTCAAATGTTTGTAATTCTATAGCACCAAACTACTTTGGTCATAAGTCCCTAGACTTACAAAATAATTAAACTAAGTTAAACTAACCTAAGGACAACACACACACCCATACCCGATGGAGGATTCGAACCTCCGACCCGGGAGGCCGCGCGATCCGTAACGTGGCGCTCCAGACCGCTCGGCTACTCCCGCTCCTCAAAGAGGAAAATCTAACTTGTTTATGATGATAATGTAAGGGGGAGACGCGGTGGAATAGCCTGTTGGTCTTAAGGCGCCTCGCTGCGGAGCTAGCGGTTGCTCGCCGTCGGAAGTTCGATACCTCCCTAGGGCATGGGTGTGTGAGTGTGTGTGTTGTCCTTAGGTTAGTTTACCTTAGTTTAAGTAGTTTGTAAGTTACTGTCTGATGACCATGCAGTTTGGTCCAATAGATTTACAAACATTTGAACATTTCTATTTTTTGTGCGGGGGAAAACATAGCTGATAGACTAAATAGGCTCTATTTATTTCCTTATAAAATTTGTCTAACAAGTTTATATGTATATAGTTTCGCTAGCAAACAAAAAAAAAAAGTTCAAATGTTTGTAAATCTATCGGAACAAACTGCGTGGTCATCAGTCCGTACTTACAAACTACTTACACCTAGGTAAACTAGCCTAAGGACAAACACACACACACACACACACACACACACACACACACACACACACACACACACACACACATGCCCCAGGGAGGACTCGAACCTCCACGGCGAGCAACCGCGCGCTCCGCAGCGAGACGCTTTAGACCGCTCGGCTACTCCACCGCGGCTAGCAAACAGATATCGACGTATTGAATGTTGTTTCACTTGCCAGCACTTAGCACACCAAGTTCACCAAAATCATACATTAGAAAGTATTTTGGCCGTAAATGAGATTTAGGGGTGTTACTTCTTCAATTCCGATTGCATTTTATGACTTTTTATAACACGGATTCCAACTGATAACCTCACTTTCAGCGCAGGGTATTCTGCTAAACATATTGCCGTGACGGAAAGTGTGAATTGGCCTTGTCGCGTGATATATAACTCCCCATCCGATTTATATATTACAATCAATTTCCTTGTTGCAGGACAACACTACACAAACATGCCACTAGTAGCCATGTTAACGAATACGAACGCTATGTCAAACGTTAGCCTCCAAACAAAACAGCTGTAGATGTAAGGTGGTGTATTACTACTAGCGCTCCCAGCGGTCACATTTCTCACCTCAGAAGACAGAAGACGAGTGATTTCTTTGATCAAATCTAAGGCGAGGCCTTCGATTTGATGAAATATTGGACGACATTTCCATTACACTGCGTGCAATATGTCTCTGTCGAATAATTTGATAGTGTAATACCGGCCTTACGAAGTCATTGCCGACGAAGCGCCGTCCTCTGCAAGTTTAGAATAGAGGCAGATGCCCTTAACGCTGCACCCGTGTCGCCATATTGCGGAGCCAATAATTTTGTTTTAATAAATCACAGTTCACCTATCTGTAAGGTCTGTATTTGTTCACAGAAGTGTACTACAATAAACATATACCAGAAATGAGAGTTATTTAAACGTATGAAACTCAATACGGCAAGAACGACAGTGCTTTAATCTCAATCACATTTCGTAGACTCGTAAGGTGGCAGACTGGCTTCTATTGACAGATAATCTTTTCATAGTACTGCCATCTCCCCTTATTTTAACCTCCTTGGTCTTCTGTTTACATATATCTGTGTCTGCATTCTGTACCAATTTTTTGTCTCTTCAGGGTATTAACACAACGATTTATTTACTTCTGCGAATACGCCGTCCTTTTTTCCTGAGGCGTACATCTGCGTCCCTTTGGCATAAGAACAGCTGCCGGCCGCTATCGACTGGCCGTCACAAACACACGAAATATTGCGGCGACAGCGGCGAGAGGAGAAACAAGCGACGGCGCCGCCTGCCGCAGTGTTTTGTCCGCCAGAGGTCAGCACTGGGGCCGCCGCTGCTCGCTTGTCGAAAACAAACTAGCGGCGCTCTCTCTGACGTCAGCTGATAAAACAAAGTTGGCTACGATAGAAGGCGGCCCGGTTGTTCCGTACGGGAGGTGGCACTACAGACCGTGCACCATAAAACCTGCACTATAAACACCTATGGAGTGAGCCAAAGAGCTGCACTACCATACACTACGTTAATGCAACACATCTTGGGGAAGACGAAAATCGAATTTCGCACACCGTTTTTCGCTGTCGCGTTTACATATCATAGCCTGAAGCGCATTTCCTAGCCCACTCAATATGGCGGCTGAAAAACAGCTGTTTCAGTGCGTGATATAGTCGGCACAGCCGCCGTGGAGTGGCCGAGCGGTCTTAAGCTGTGGCCACAGTGGCTCCGATATCGGCGGGTTTTACCGATGTCAGACATCGGCGAAAAACGGCCGATGTTTACAAATCAGTACTCCACTATGGGCACGGTCATAGTGTAGCCGATCTCATCGCCCGAACGTAGATACTTCGGACGACAGTCGGTGAAATTCAAATCAGTTTGTTTTCTTCGGTCAAATCGACCGACGTTCTCACATGCTAGATATGGACAGTGACCAACTGATACGCTTAGTGAAAGAAAGAGATTGTGGCTCCCAGAAGATGATAAATATCACAATATGTACATAATTCGGAATCTATGGCCTGATATTACAGTTTATTGGAAACCCCAACTTGGTTAAACCTTTATCAGAAATTTTAGGCGTAAATTATAACCTCAAAAATGTGCTCATTCCGGGATTCTGGTTTACCTTCACGTTATTGTAGTGGCTCTCTTACGTTGTTTTGGACTGTGATAATCGGGTATTAGCTGTCCACAAATTATTCTTACTGGTTCTGGCGTTCTTTAACAAGGTGATAAGTCTGTTCTATGAAGTGACCTACAAACTTGCTGCAGGCCTATGTGTGATTCGCTTTTCAGTGGTTTGTGTTCAAAATTATTCTTAATTTCACACTTGTCTTTCACAAATATACTGAATGACAACTGTTGAAGTTCAATTGACCGTAACTTCATATCGTTCATCATACTCTGATGTTTCTGGTTGGCCTATAACTGCGTTCTTCATGGATTTAAATACTGAAAAATTGCATCCGTTATGTATTTTTATGCTCAGCACAACGCATTTCGATAATTTTCTCGCTTTTAGTGCAGTTGTTTACATAAATACATCGTGAAGTTTCCATGTGTTATTTTATGGAGCTCTTGCACGGATGTTTATTTGAGGTTACTGTAATGACGGAAATCGTAGCATACATAATAAAATCTTGGGAATTTTTTACATATTAATAGGACGTCTGTTTATATTGCATGTATTGTGTCTGCTCCATTAAACTGGATATCACAACACAAAAATTGGTTTTTGTACACAGGTAAGCCTAAGTCACGATTATTGTGTTTCATATTCTAAGTAATGGAACAGACACAATACCTTTAAGCAGACAGAAAAAAGTTATGGTTTCTAACATTAGGGTAAAAAACACACCTCAATATTTATTCTGTCCGATTTTACGAACTTCAGTAGCTTCAGTAGCTAGACAACTGCAGTGCCAAGTGTGTCAGGAAATCCACACATTGAAACATCGAAAAAGTAACGCACTTATGAAAACAAATACACTAGAAGATGCGAATAAATCCTCGAATGTCGTTGTGATAAGCAATAAACTTTCCTAACTGGCGTGGGTTTTCATTATTTAAAGCTTGGAGGTTAACTGGTGTATGTGTGCACAACTTCAAATAAATTCAGCAAAACTGTAATATTGCTTGTCACTGACACCACGAATTATCACAAGTATGTAATAGAAATTTCTCCTTTTACCGGTATCTCACTTATTAGTATAGATTACTGGGATTAGCAATAACTGAGGACAATACACAATCCTCGCCAATTTCTTCTTTCCATGCGGGTGTAGCTCATTCGTATGCATTTGAAGTCTCTATTAATAACAAAAGCCGAATTACAGCACTCATTTCGAAGCATAAAAATGTCGGTGGAATCCATTGCACCCCAGGGAATTGAAATCTAATGTACTTCAGACACAATACATTCAAACCTAACCTAACTTTCTCCTTTAAGCGGACCAAGTGACAAACTTTATCGGATGCAGTGTGACCACGCCGACAAGTCGATGTATTCAGTCGAAATCGGTCGACAGCGTCTGACGACGGTCTGTCGGTGCCACTGTGTACACACCCTAAAGCGCCATGCTGCGGAACGCGCAGTTGCTCGCCATCGGAGGTTCGAGTCCTCCCTCCGAAATGGGTGTTTGTGTTGTCTTTAGCTTTAAGATAGTTTAAGTAGTTTGTAAGCTTAGGGACTGATACCCATAGACGCTAAGACCCATAAGATTTACAAACATTTGAATTTGAATTTAGTCAGCACAATCTTAACAGTTAGAGTGTCGCGACCGTAATATTACGTTCTCTGTGTCTTTGCGAGAACTGCCGCGCCCGTAATATTACGGACTGCTGTTCTCAAACGAATTCTAGCTTTCGCGCGCATCATTATCCGTACGGCAGTTATCAGAAGGGAGGCAAACCCTTGTAGTAGACATCTCTGCCACTAGGAGGCGCCACAAAACTGTTCACTTTACGAAACAAGAGTTTGTGCCAGCTGACTGTGAGACATCAGGGCGAGCGTTATATGCAACATGTCAAGCAGTAGGCCTTTGAGCGACGCCGAGTTTCGCCGCATTCTTGATGAATCGGATGATGATCTGAGTGATGTTTTTGATGGCGATGACACGGATGAAGATCCAACTTATGCTGAATCAGGATCAGGTAATATAATTGCTTTCACGACTGGATGGAACACATTTTCTGGAAAGAATACCCATTCCATCAGGGAAGAAGAAGGCTCAAAAGACTTGTAGAGTGTGCTCAGAAAGGGGCAAGAAAGAATGTTTAATATTCATGGTATTTGCATGTAATCACATAAAAATTGCCATGTTTATTAATAAATAGTTTATAATACGGAAAAAGAATTTTTTACCTACCCGAAAACAGCGTTTCTTGTTTTGATTGTTGTGATTGAAAGTTTACAAAGCAGGGAAACGTACGGGGCAAGTATTTGAAGAGGAAATAATAAGGTTTATTCATGACCAAGAAAAATATATTAATGATTATTCCTGAATCTGTACCAACAGGACGAAATACTGTAAAAATGGCCGGCACTGGGGGAAGTCGATTCGCATATATGGCTGGCACTCAAAGTGTTAAATACACAGACTCATGCTCACTATAATACTGCTCTTACATTGCAGAAAATGTCACTCTCTCCATACGATACGAAAATTCTTAAGAAGAAGACGCAATTTGACAAGCCAAGAACATTTCAAAAATGGCTGCGTTCAAATGTTTGTAAATCTTATGGGACTTAACTACGGGGTCATCATCCCTAAACTTACAAACTACTTACGAACTAGGACGGGACAAATATCCATGCCCGAGGGGGGATTCGAACCCCCGACCGTAGTGGCCGTGCAGACCGTGACTGAAGCGCCTCAGTCCACTCGGCTACCGCGGCCGGCGGCTGCGTTTACCTGGGCAAGAAAATCTATTGTGGAACTGAAAAACCGCTTTATTGAAGCGGATTTCTAGAATCGATTTTCGACTATTTACGTGACCAATCAAAAGCCGAATTGGGAAATCTGGCAACGAAATACGGTTTTGGGAGTCCATCTAAACGGTGTGAGAGAGGGCCACCGCGACTAGGGTGAAGCAAACTGAACAACCGCCCGCCATGCTACCAGAAGTCCAACAGGGTCATGGCACTTGGCAGTCGGTTACATCATTACGAAAATATAAGTTTTCGCGCGCTTCAGTTTTAGGCAGAAAGAGTACTACCTGTGAGTGTAGTGCATAAACACTTCATATTAAGCGTTTCTCGAAAGTGTCAGCAGTTTTTAATTTCGGTAGAGACGATCAGCAGCATTTGTGACTAAGCATTTAAGACCAATCTACGTTTGTCTTTATACGCCGTTTTTAACAGAAAATTTTCGAAGAATGTTCGTGGTTTCAGAAACTAACTTTCTATAGTACGTTTACGTTAACTGCAATTCATTTAGTGTTTGAAACAAAATACTGCGTGGGCCAAGGAAATACAATCCCACATTGAAGCTCCATACTTGATCCACCCAGTCAGTACAATATCCAATTAAGTTTGTGGTCTGTCCTAAGTTTATTGAATTACTAGTCAACATTATGGTCGTCATTCACATGAATCAGATTACAGTACTCTGCATCAAAATACTAGGAAACTTCCATTACTGAATGCCCATATTCAGAATTTACCCTGCAGCTTTACACTTTATAGCGAAAAGTGCGATAAATTTTGTTTCGAAATGTGAAAGACGGGGGAAAAACATGGCTGCTGTCGAAAATCAATTCAATCTTCAACGCAACAACACAATTCTTCTTCAGCAGGTGGAACCGGAAACCGTGTATAAGATAATAAATGTTTATAAAGTTAAACACAAAACTCAAATGCTGAAAACAATTAACATATAATATTTTAACCGGTACTCATATCAAAGAAGAAGTATTCGAAGTTTTATCGCTTCTGTTGGTGCAGTTATATGTTGCACAAACGCCGGGCATTATTTCTAAAAGAGATACTTATCTCACTGGTTCGCCCAATTACTATGTCGATTTCAGAAAGCCACTGCCAGACTTTTGAAAATATGGCGAGAAATAAATAGGACAGGGTGGCACCGTAGGGAGCGTTAAAGATTATGTATAGGAGTAGCAACAGCCTGCTTCGTTTGTGGTCAATATGTGATCAGGCCAGTCAAATGTTTCAAAGGTTTGTTAAGCTTATGGGACTTAACTACGGGGTCATCAGTCCCTAAACTTACAAACTACTTATATACTACCTTATACTAAGGACGGCACGAATATCCATGCCCGAGGGGGGATTCGAACCCCAGACCGTAGTGGCCGTGCAGACCGTGACTGGAGCGCCTCAGTCCCCTCGGCCACCGCGGCCGGTCGATCAGGCCAGTCACGTGGTACTGGGACGAGTCTGTTTGGTTACGTATTGTGATAGTAGTTGAACTCTAACATTAAACTATTTCACTTGTTTTATGTACGTTTCTTTATGTTGGCTAGTGATTGGCTTGAACACAACAGTGACGTACTAGGAGCCGTCTTATTTCACTATGATATTCCGACCTTTGATATGACTTGTAGGGGGACCTTCAATTTAATGTAGATTCGGAAACACGGTGCAACACGGCATTTTTCACATAAATGATATTGTTAACGGAGGTGGAAGAAGTAACGCGTAAACGTTAACCTTCCAACAGGCGCGCGTATGAGTCAGATACGAGGCGACAAGTTTCGTATCCTTTTCTCGGAAAGTGGGAGAGTCGGAAATCCCCCTCTTTGTGTTAGCCTTCTCTTTTACGACACAAGTTTGATGTTTGTATCTCTTTAAGGTTTATTATCAAGAGGTATCTGGAAAATGAGCGTGAAGTCCTTGGCTGACTAGAAGGCGCGCCTGTCGGAAGGTTAAAACTCCTAGGTTTGATCGATCATCGAACGCACGATGTTCCAGTTTGTACTCTTAACACTTTACCCCTGAGCCATGCTTTCGGAACAGTTATAGTGCAATATTGTTATGGTACGGTAGCAAAAAAATTCGCGAAACTAGGATCAGAAACGTTTTATTGCTGTCGGCCTGCAGCCCCTCCCTCACCGAGACCAATTCCTCAAAAAGAAGAAGAAGATGGAGAGAGAGAGAGAGAGAGAGAGAGTCGCACGCTATGTTTGTAGCGCCCCTATGACCATGCCCCCTTACACTCGCCATTACGGATTCCCGTGCGAGGTCATCTGCGGTGAAATAACTGAAGCCAACGCCGTCGTCGCGTGTAAATACTTATTGTATTGGTGTGGTGTCTGTTCTTTCGGACGTCCGGACCACACCAATACAATATTTATTTGGTTCCTTACTGCTGCAGCCCACAAGACGGCTGTGTCGCACTGCAGAGAAATACAACTACACAACACGCAGTACTACCCCCCACCTCCGCACTGTTCGACAGAAAGCCCTCTCCCGCCTTAACCTCCTCAAACTCCTCACCGGCCGGACGTGGGGTCTCAGCCCCTCCACCATCCTCTACACCTACCGGTCCCTCATGCGTCCTGTCCTTTGCAGCTTCCATCCCGCCTGAATCTCCACTCCCACATTCTATTATAAAACCCTTAAAGTCCTCGAGCGCCACGCCCTCCGCCTCGCCAACCGCATCCGGCTCCCTTCCCCCACGCGGATCCTGTATGAACTGATTCCGTTTCCCCACCTCCTTGAATATCTCCAGCATATCCGTATCCTCTATACCACCCGTAAAATAGACTCCCGCAACGCCCTGGTCCACCCTATCCTTACCAACCCTGGGCCTCTGCCACGCCTCTACCTCGTTATACCCCCTTCCCTTCATCTCCACACCCTCCATGTCCTCTCCCAGGGTAATTTCCGCCGCCTCCCCCTCCCTGATGACGTCCTCCGTTCCGACATATACCCTTCCTACCAGCTCTGATCCCCCACCCATAGATAAAGTGCCCCCTCTCCCCCCTCCCATTCCCCTCCCACGCTTGGCTACCCGCTCCCTGCCCTGGAGCACAGAGTAACATATATATTTGTCAGTGCCTGGAGTCCCTACGGCTCCTCCCTGCCGCCCCCTTTCCCCGCCGTTTTTCCTCTTCCCCACGCTTCCCCCCCCCCCCTTCTCGGGGTCCTGGACCGACAGTTTTAACAGTGCTACGTCAAGTGTTCTGTGCTGTGCTCCAGTGAAGTGTGTGTTTTTTAACTGCGTCCACCGCAACCAGACAAGTGTCGCACCGTGTATTTTAATTAGTGTCTCCGTGTACTCGCCGTCCTGTGTTATTGTCGTCCTACACGTGCTTTTTAGGTCACCGTGGCTCCTCATTTTTAACTGACTACCTCTGATTTTGATCGTCTGTCAATTGTTTATACTTCGAATTGTCACCATGTCTATGTCATTGTTCCTCTGTTGTTTTTTCGCCTGTCTTGTATTTTAATTTTCATCTCATACATATATTTTATTCTCTCGACTGAAGAGCAGCCTCTGGAGCTGCTGCCAGCCTACTGGTGTAATAGCTGGTGTGGAAATACAATAAAAAAAATAATTTAAAAAAAAGCGCAGTACTGGCGTGTCTACTCAGTTTGCGACTTGTTTACTGACTCGACGCTCGGAATACACTTACGCTGTACGGAGTGCAGCGCGCCGTCCGAATACCTGAGCACAAAGGATGTCGCGGAAACATCTCAAATCCTGAAATCCTGCGCATCCCAATGCTCGTGTATGTTTACGCTCTATGCAATATACCAAAGTAATATAGATTTCCCGTGTACCTGTATCTGAGCTTTGTGGTTTGAAGCCCACACCTAACGTTGCTCCGAGTCACCTGACAGTTCTCGTCGTCATGAGCAACAGTTCATCTCATGTAGAGCTCCTAAATACCCAGGCTGAATCGTGCGCCATGTCTTCCCCAACATGGTTAAAA
Organism: Locusta migratoria; assembly: GCA_026315105.1. Lineage (NCBI taxonomy): Eukaryota > Metazoa > Arthropoda > Insecta > Orthoptera > Acrididae > Locusta > Locusta migratoria. The sequence goes on from CM048751.1 coordinate 318,919,651, forward strand.
TCGCGCTGCACAAACAGCGTAGAGGCGCATGCCCTGACATCTTTCACAAACGACTTCGCAAAAACTAATTGGTAGAAATATTTAATTTTTCCGCTACTTAAATCTTTATATGTCAGCCTTGTGACGAAATGCTCGTCATTTCGTTAATAGTCATAGTTAAAAAGATATTGGCTTCGAAATAAGAGACTGCGCTACGTTAGGAAAAGTTTGCAGTAAAAAATAGAGGCTGCTATGATAGTCCGTTTGGTGCTTGTTGCACCATATGTTGCTGCGGATGAAACTTTCCTGTTGTTGTTGTGGTCTTCAGTCCGGAGACTGGTTTGATGCAGCTCTCCACAATACCCTGTCCTGAGCAAGCCTCTTCATCTCCACATAAGAACGGCAACCTACATCTGTCTGAATCTGCTTACTGTATCCATCTCTTGGTCTTCCTCTGCGATTTTTACCCCATGCACTTCCCTCCAACGCTAAATTCACAATTCCTTGATGTCTAAGAATGTGTCCAACCAACCTATCCCTTCTTTTAGTCAAGGTATGCCAGAAATTTCTTTTCTCCCCAATTCTGTTCAGTACCTCATCATTAGTTACGCGATCCACCCACCTAATCTTCAGCATTCTTCTGTAGCACCATATTTCAAAAGCCTGAATTCTCTTCCTGTCCGCACTGTTTATCGTCCATGTCTCACTCCCATACAAGGCAACACTCCATACAAATGTCTTCAGAAAGGACTTCCTTAGGCTTAAATCAATATTCAATGTTAACAAATTTCTCCTTTTCAAGAACGCTTTTCTACCCATTGCCATTCTGCATTTTATATCCTCTATACTGCGACCATCATTTGTTATTTTACTGCCCAAGTAACAAAACTCATCTACCTCCTTTATTGCTTCGTTTCCCAATCTAATTCCTTCAGCATCACCTGATTTTCTTACACTGCACTCCATTACCCTAGTTTTGCTCTTGTTAATGTTCATCTTATATGCACCTTTCAGCACACTATCCATTCCGTTCAATTGTTCTTCCAGGTCCTTTGCTGTATCTGACAGAATGACTATGTCGTCGGCAAAACGCAATGAAACTTTCCTAATGGATCGAATTTTATTTTCGACTTAGGAGGAGATCTTTACCTTTCACTCATACCGCTAAACTTTATTTTATTTAGCGCACTCATTTCCGATGGCGATAAGGCCAAAATGAATCATTGCGTATCTCAGACACGGTTAGAGGTATCAAAATGATAGTTTGGTAAATGATAAATGCAAAGAGGGGAGTATTTTTCCACATGGTTGCTACTCAAAAATTCATTAATTGTCGCTTTATTCAAGAAAATACATAGTTGTAGAATGAAAAAGAGTGAAGTTAGTGTTTATTATTCGATTTGCAGATATTCCTACGTCAGTCACAAGTGTTAATTTCTTTCCTTGTTGTCCATTGTGTTTCAGAGCTACTAATCAGTTTCCAAAACCTAATGGGAGTTACATTTCCTTCAGTTTAACGCCTAGCAGTAACAGAACGGAAGTTACTAGATCTAATGAGGATTTTATGTGAGAATACTTGAAAATGACAGATAGCAAGGATCTCTTCACTAGCTAACGAACTGACTTGTTCTCATTTCCTCACATAATAAAGCACTCCGTATTGGGATATTCACAATATCCTTTTCATATAACTGAAAAACTGAAATTGTGTATTACATAGAGACACAGCACTTTTGTAGTGTGCAGTTATTAAATTTAATGGGTTAAAAGAAGACAGTACCAGTATCTTTAAGAATGGGTGTTATGCAGTAACATGTGCCTAATTATTAGGAGCTCTAATACGCAAGACATGTTACTACTAGACGGGCGGGCGGATTTCAGTGCGTCATATTTAACTGACATTTTCTCCAGTTATATATTTCTCACAGAGTTGCCGTTTGGAGAGGATGAAAATTTGATGTATTTTGAACATGTCATTCGCTTAATGTGTTCACCTAACTTCAACATAAAAAAAGTTCGTCGCATGTCGAAAATTCCGTAAGTCGACGAAAGTGCATATTCGTAAACTATCAATATACTAAAAATTATTGCCATAAATAAGACTAAAATGAAAATGTAGTGTACTTCTTAACGAAGACATAGATGAAAATCCCACGTTCATACAGTGCATACAACGCCTGCAGCTTGGGGAAAAATGGCGGATAGTTCAGCTCCGGTTTATTAGGAGCCTTAATCTCATTTACAGATGAAATCATGCGACTATTTTAACAATAAAACGACCTGTCGTACTCGTATTTCACATATAGTAATAATAAACGTAACGTGTTAGCTCCACATTGCTAACATTAATGTGATTATATTTTTTACTTATGACCAGGTGGGCAGTATTGCCACTTCTTTTTTTTTCAAGCAGCCGCGCGCATTGAGGCGCTGTGCTACGATGCGCGAGGCCGTTCCCCGTCGGGGGTTCGAATCCCCCCTCGGGCATGGATGTTGGTGCCGTCCTTTATAAGCTAGTTAATAAGTTGTTTGTAAGTTTAGGGACTGATGACCCCGCAGTTAAGTCCCATAAGCTATACAAACATTTGAACATTTTTCAAGCAACATAATTACATACCTCAGTGTTTGTATTGATCTGTGAATTTTTAGACTGACGAATCTGATTATTGATGGGAAGATTATTTCAGCTGGACCTGACTGATTTTATATGTCAAGAAGTAACTAATTATTGGTGCAGATCTCTTTTTAATAACGTCATGAAAAGCTAAAGATAAATGCAACTATTCAGTATACCAATTAAACTAGTTGGCATCGAGTAAATCGATAATGCCGCGCGGTCTAAGGCGCCATCTTACGTCCTGGGCGGCTGTTCCCACCGAACATTCAAGTCTTTCTCGAGTGTGTGTGTGTGTGTGTGTGTGTGTGTGGTCCTTAAGTAAGTTTAACTTAGCTTAAGTAGTTTGTAAGCCTAGGGACTGATAACCAGCGTAGTTAAGTCCGATTTGAATATTTTCAAAGCTGAAAGTACGAATACAACGCTTGCTTGCTTACTTGAAGTGAATCTTATATGTTACACATTTTATATTCATTTGCAGAACATTTGTAGTGTTCAAGTTTGCAAAATACTCAACCACGTTTTCTTTGCTAGCCCATAAGAATGTGGAATGAAGAAATAACCAAGGAGATATACTGATTTGAGAATGGAATGAAACACGATTTCTTTCAACTATAGACTACGATTAGTAAAACTACTAACGACACAAACTGTCATTTCTAATAAAACGACTACGACTCTAGATAAAGCGCTAGAAACAAAATACTTTTCTACATTACAAACCGTGTTTCTGATCTTAAGTTTTTCGAACTGAGTAAACATAAGAAAAAATTCGCACTGACGTGTTCTACGGCCCACTTTAGATTTGTAGTTTTATAAGTTTTTGCAAAAATTTTGGACCAAAATAATAATCTGATAAAAAATCAATAAGAGTGTCTGAAACCCTTTTAAGGAAAAGTTACGTTCTTTAATCTCATACTATTGATGGCTGTTGTTAACTGATGCTAATATGGCATTTTTAGACATTAGATTATCATTTATCGTACGAAGAACGATGTATTTTTGTTAATTCTTCAGTGCGCCATTGCTGTGAAATGACAACGTGTAAGTTTCAATAAGAAAATCATCAAATACGCAATGCAAGATGGCGTATGCCAGAGAGAGTTCTGGGCGAGGAATGTCACGTGACATCTCCAAACGGCTGGTTTTCGTTAATTCAATGGAGGGTGTCAAATGTCCGTTATTTTGCAAATATCTCTCAAACAATACAAGATATGAAAAAAAAAACATAAGGGAACAAAGTTGTAGAGAATTTTCTCCTCTACAAATTAGGTTATTCAATTTTCTCGTCAAATGAACGGTTTATTTGTAATTAAAATTACATTACAAACGGCTGTTTTTAGTATTACTAACATATTTCTTGTCCGAAATATATCAAAAAGCGAGGTTCTGGTCTCTGGTAACCAACAATTATGTCTGTAAAATTTGGTGCCGATTGGTTGAACGGTTCGACCTAAAAAGTGGAAACACGTTACTGCCAGACAGACATCGTCAAATCTAAACGGCTTTTTTTGGTATTACTAACATATTTCTTGTCCGAAATATTTGAAAAAGGGAGGTTCTGATCTCTGCAGCCTACAATTATGTCTGTAAAATTTGGTACTGATTGGTTGAGCGGTTCGGCTTAAAAAGTGGGACACACAGACAGACATTCCAAAATCGCCGTTATTTTTGCAAATATCTCTGAAACGATACGAGATATGAAAAAAACAAAAAGCAAAGTTGTAGAGAATTTTCTCCTCTACAAATTCGGTTATTCCATTTTTGTGTCGGATGAATGGTTACGCCGTTATTTTCATTACATTTCGAGCTGTCGAAAGACTATCGCAAAGGCCCACTTTTAGTGTTACTACCGTAACCTAAAGTGGACCAAAACATTAGAGGGGACAAATGTGTCGCATTACCGGATCAGTTACGGATTCGAGGCTAGAAAAAGCTCTAAACCGCCTTACTAACTATGTGTGACCCGAACATTAATATTTAGTACTGAAAACAGCTGTTATGTGCGCAATTCAGACATTAAGAACAGGAATAATCTTGAACTGAAGTGTGCTAATGTTTCATTGCCCTAACACTTAGTAGATGCAACAGTTCTACTAAAGCAACTGCCTACACTACACTTGTGCGTTCTATTTTGGAATATTGCTGCGTATTGTGGAATCCACACAAGGAGGGGCTAACGGGAGCATTTAGGGAAAATTAAGAGAACGGCAGCTCGTTTTGCATTATCGCGGTGTATGGTGGAGAGTGTCACGGAAATGATGCACGAGTTGGGGTGGAAATCATTAAAAGAAAGTCGTTACTCGTTGCGACGTGGTCTATTTGCAAAATTTAATGCACCAACTTTCTCTTAAGAATGCGAACTTATGTTGTCAGCACCCACCTACAGAGAGAGACATGAGCGTCATAATAAAATAATGCCGTCCGCGGTGTCCGAGGGGACTGAGGCGCTCCAGTCACGGTCTGCAGGCCACTACGGTCGGGGGTTCGATATGGATATTTGTGCCGTCCTTAGTATTAAGAAGTTCATAAGTAGTTTGTAAGTTTAGGGCCTGATGACCCCGTAGTTAAGTCCCATACATTTGAATAAAATAATAGAAATCAGATCGAAAACAGAAAGATTTAGGTGTTCCTTTTTTCCGCGTTAGAGAATGAAACTATAGAGAAATTTCATGACAGTCGTTCGATGAGCCCTTTGCCATGCACTTCAATGCGACTTGCAAAGTATCCATGTAGATGTAGATTAAGAAACTGCAGCGGCAGACACTGCAAGAGAGGCTCTCTGCTTCGCGGTACGCGCTTCTGGAAAAGTTCCGAGAGAGTGCGTTTCATGAAGAGTCAACCAGTATATTGCTTGCTCCTACGTACATCTCGTGAAGTGATCACAAGGATGGAGGGCGTCATTTCTCTAGGGAAACTGGCCTCAGTATTCCAGGCAGAAATCACTGCCATCAGGGCATGTGTGGAGGAGAATTTGCGTAGGTGCTACAAAGATCGTAGCATCTACATCTATTCAGACAGCCAGGCAGCCCTGAGATCACTGGCAGCTCCTGCAACAAGGTCTAAAATTGTTGCAGAATGTCACAGGGTTCTGGTGGAGATAGGGGAAAGCAATAGAGTAAACCTATTGTGGGTCCCTGGCCACTCGGGGATCAGTGGCAACGAACATGCCGACAGATTAGCTAGGATGGGGGCAGAGACTCCATTTATTGGACCGGAACCTGTCCTGCCAATCACCAAGGCAATGATCAAATTGGAGCTACGTAACTGGCTCAGAAGACAGCACGTAGAATATTGGACCAAAGTCCATCAACAAAAACATGGCAAGGTAATGATGCCAAAGCCATGTTTTAAAAGAAGCTCTGCAATCCTGGGCCTGAACAGGAGAGAGATTAGACTCATGGTTTGATTGCTGACAGGCCATGGGAATTTCAAAAAACACCTACATACAATGGGAAAAACAGAAGAGGACCCTAAATGTAGGCTCTGTGATGACGGTGATGAAACTGCATCACTTCTAATCTTCGAATGCATTGCATTTGAGAGTAAAAGGCACAGAACATTTGGGACAACCAGACCCAAAGAAATTGTGTCTAATAAAGAACTGGTAAAGGGACTTCTTGCACTGTTCAACGGCAGTGGTTGGCTTTACTAGGTATACAGGGAGCGATACCGCACAATGAACTTAGTTTCGGTGCGGGCAGCGGCGGGTTGGACCAAGACTGTTTTGGCTTCCCTGGAAAAATCAAATCGATCACAAGGATGAAGTCAGATAATTTGGAGCCCACACGAAGTGTTAGAAGCAATCATTTTTCCCGCGAGCCATACGCTACTGGGACGGGAGGGAGTGGCAGTGGTACGCCTGTCACCGTGGGGTGGCTTTCGGAGCACTGTTGTTCCATTGCTTCCAGTGTTCTTCCACAGCCTCACTACGTTTCGTTTTCCTACTTTGACACACCACTGTGCGGCAGTCATCTTCCTCTGATACTTTCTTCCCTGAAAAACCTCTCTTGTATCTTGTCAAGTATTTACTAACGTAGCGAATCGAGGTGGGTGAAATTTATTTTCCCGCTAAGACACTTTAACATGCATTTGGGCTACCTGTTGCGGTTCCTTCTGGTTATTATGTCGAAAAATCTGGTAGCATTTTTAATTTCCAATTTTTTTGAGAACCTAATATTTTCGGTATAATTATTCTTCTTTCTGGTATTTCTATTTACTAACCTTATGAGTTATTTATCTAACATATAAAGCAGAGTGTCCGTATGTTTGTACGTGTTGCATACAAATCTACACTTTTGTTCCAATCTTTATGAAATTTTGTACACGTAAGCTTCAATCCACGAGGACGGTCTCCGTAAGTGTAAGAATCACATACAACATATAGTTCACGAGATATGACGTCATAAACAATGTGATGCGAAAAACTGCTGCATTTTGCGACAATGCTGCTCATTTTCTCCTAAACCATTGGACCGATTTCAACCAAATTTGGTACACACGTTCCTTACCGTGAGGTACAATTGCTGCATGGTTAAGAATCACATACGGCACTTGGTTTGAAAGATATTACGTCATAACCAATAGAAATCGCAAAAAAAAGCCTTATAATGCGGCGAGAATTTCGAAATACACTGTATGAGAATGACACTACTTAGCGACTTGCAACAAACTTTAAATATAATTTCAAACCTTTATTAAACGTTTCTCTCGCTGGCAACCATAGTAAAATGATTAATTTGAAAAAAGTTTCTCGCTTACTACTTTTCCGCTGTTTATGGAGTAAAACTACGGCTCTCGGTATGACATTACAATTTATAATTTGAACACTACAAATTGTAACGACAGGAAATTTTACAAACAGTATACACATATATAGTTGAATGTAGCTTCGAAATTGTATCACAGTACGACACATAGTTCAAGAGATATGAACACGTAAATACTAACGTTCATGGAAAACCGCCACATCAAGCACCAAGTTTTAATCTGTTACTTCTTTACTACTAATTGTTTCCCCAAGAGATTTTACAGACATACAGCCATTATAAAAATGAATATATAACTGAAAAAATAGCAGGAATAAATAGATAAATACCCGGGTAACCCCGGGTTTTCAGCTAGTTTATTTATATTATTATTATTATTTTAACGATTGTTCCCCTTTAAGAGAGCGACTGAACTTCGGATGTTTTTACTTCTTTGCTTCCCAAAAACTCCCCATCCTCTCAGAATGCTCCTTCTCCCGTTTGTACGTCCATTTTTTACCAGGCTGGTGCGACGTCCTTTCCTCAAACTTCACACTTGCAATTTTATTTCGGTACTCAGTGCGGTCTTCGATATTTTTTTAGTCGATCTGCCGCAGATCCCTCGGGACTTCTTCCAGCCATTCCGTGCCGCATTTACTCTTTGTTATAATACTGAGTAGTTTATTTGCTGTTCCGGTGTCTTCCATCCTGTACATAGGAGTATAAAATTTGGCTCGACGTTTTGTGATTTCATCTGTTACTGTGTTGATCTTGTTACAGAGTTTGTTTTGTGGTCTCTTCATCCAAATGCCGTTTTTCTTGATCGCACCGTAAATCTTCCTGAGAATTTTTCTTTCCTGTTTTTCCATTTCCCTAATTTTTGAATGACCATCAATCACAATTCTTTCAGCTACATAGATTGCTTCTGAAAGAGTCACTGTTATATAGTGTCTTAAATTTGCGTCTGTCGAAATGCATTTCTTGTTGTAATGCGTCCATGTTTGCTTGTCGGACTTCTGGAGCTTGGTGATTCTTTGTTCATTGGCGATTCCGTTTAATCTTGAGGACTGTATAGTCTATAGTCTCTCCGAGGTATTTAAGATCGCAGACCTGTGCAATTTTACCATATTTTGTGATTAAATGGGATTTATTTATTCATTTATTCATTTTTTGGTGAAATTTCATGTAGTTTTTCCACTGCGTGAATCGCTTCTGTTCTCCTGTTGGTGATTTTTGCAATATCGTCAGCGAAAGCAAGGCACTTTAATTCGGTTCTCTTTTTTTATACAAATTTGCATGCCCTTTATTATTATTATCATTATTATTATTATTGAGGAAAGTGCCCAATACGACCACGCGAAGTACAATCACAAGTAGTCAGAGTCGCTTTTGATGCTTGACCTGCCTTTTTGCCCAAATCTCTTGCATCCTTTCAGAATGAAGTCTTCGTATTTCATCAGACCACGGTTTCGTAATTTCCGTCTGACCAACTTTCCAATTAAACATGTTTGGCCTGAATGGTCTTCTTCTATCTGTAACGTCTGCCTGAATTAAACTATGCGGTATAAGATAGGAATGGCGGTTATCGCTGAAACAACCGGTTTTCGGTTATACCGGTTCTTTTCATCACCAGTTTAACCGCACTGTAAAAACTGCTCAAGATAACCGGTTTTTTAAATCACCGGTTTTCGGTTTTTTTTATTGCTTTTATTTCCAGCAAAGTTCGACTGGAAGTTAATTGGCAGCCGAAACAGAAACCGTAATCGAATTTTCGGATTCTTCTAGTTTCGGCCGAAAACGAAACTTGCGAAGTTTAGTTAAAATTTAGGTAAATTTACGTTATACGACAAATGACTTTCCATATTTTGCAAGATCCCCTCCCAATGCCTTCTTGAGTATGTGTAAGCCTAGCCAGGAGTCCGTAGAAGATGATAAACGAAGCATACAGATTTACTGGCCTAGTATGTCCATCCAGCAGCTGCAAATACAGAGCCAGCCACTCCTAAAGTTGGAGTTTTGAGCCAGAGCATATGAATATCTAGTTATACACACACACACACACACACACACACACACACACACACACACACACACAAAGTATTAAAAAAACACACACATTTTGAATCACTGCTACAGGAAGTAGTCGTGCCGGTTTTTTTACCTGGTTCTTGGCAATAACGAAAAAAACGGTTACAACCGACACCAAATCAGTACCGAAAAAACCGGTTATTTATAACTAAAATACCGGTATTGGTTTTAACCGGTCGGTTTTTCCCATCCCTAGTTTAAGATCCTCCTCAACCGCAGCGATCCATGTAACTGGCTCCGATTCGGCCTTAAAAAAATGTTCAAATGTTTGTATAGCTTATGGGACTTAACTACGGGGTCATCAGTCCCTAAGCTTACAAACTACTTATGAACTAGCTAACACTAAGGACGGCACAAATATCCATGCCCGAGGGGGGATTCGAACCCCCTACCGTAGTGGCCGTGCAGACCGTGATTGGCGCGCCTCAGTCCCCTCGGCCACCGCTGCCGGCTTTCGGCCTTACTTCTGTTTAAGTAGAATTCCAATATTCGTTTTGTTAACCTAGTGTGTGCCATTCTCTTAATGCGCCCATAAATTTTATGTCTCCGTTTTCTAATGTCACCGTGTATGTCTGTGTATTCTTCTCTTTCCTTACTACATTTGAGGTATAAGTTTCTGCATCAGTAATTTTGGGACCTAACGCAGTACAGAGGATATAAAATGCAGAATAGCAATGGGAAGAAAAGTGTTTTTGAAAAAGAGAAATTTGCTAACATCGAATATTAATTTGGGTGTAAGGAAGTCTTTTCTGAAGGCATTTGTGTGGAGTGTTGCCTTGTACGGGAGTGAAACACAGGAAGAGAATAGAGGCTTTTGAAATGTGGTGTTACAGAAGAATGCTGAAGATTAGGTGGGTAGATCGCATAACTAATGAAGAAGTACTGAACAGAATTGGTGAGAAAAGGAATTTTTGGCCTACCCTGGCTAAAAGAAGGGATCGCTTGGTAGGACACATTCTTAGACATCGAGGAATCGTAAATTTAGCATTAGAGGGAAGTGTGTGGGGGAAAAATCGCAGAGGGAGACCAAGAGACGCGTATAGTAAGCAGATTCAAGTGGATGTGGGTTGCCGTTCTTATGAGGAGATGAAAAGGCTTGCTCAGGATAAAGTAGGGTGGAGAGCTGCATCAAACCAGTCTCCGGACTGAAGACCATAATAATAATAATAATAATAATAATAATAATAATAATAATAATAATAACATTTTCCCAACAAACTATGTTTCGAACTTCTTCAATATCACTCTTTCTATTTAAAATTTAAGTTTCAGCTCTTTAAATACATTCAGTTTTGAGTAGACTGCTATAATGCGTAAGTTTACTGAATTTAAAGAATAATATTTTATTACAAATATTTTTTGTTAATATGAATGCAGTTTCTATATACTTACTTTGCAGTTTTTCGCAAACTATTTTCTGTTATGATTTTCTTCCAGTATTGAAACTGAAAACCCCCTTTTGTTTTATTTTTCCATATATTATATTCAAAAACGTCGGTGCTTGTTTGCTGCATGTGATGTACTTTTTTCCGAATGATATTTTCCGCAACTTGTTTAAAAATGAGAGTAGATATATGTATTTATAGTGACAAAAACAGATAATAAGCTGTGTGTAACTTCGGTCGTTGACCAGGCAGCTAGACGCTGGGAATCTGTGGAGTATTTAGAGCTGTTGTTGTGGTTGGCGCAGTGGCCAGTGCTGAGATGAGCCCCTGTATTGTGATAAACAGCTGACACACACACACAGCACTGGGCAGAATGGCTGCGCTCTGTTTGTGTGGCTTTGACTCAGTGCGTCTGATATAGAACAGGCGTCGGATTTAGTGCGGAACCTCAGGAACACTGCTTACCGCGGGGAACCCACCGGAAGCCGAAACTGTGCCATCGTTTTGAGAGTCACTCAGTGCGGTTTCTACTCGGTACTGCTCTCACAGTCGACGTACGTGATCCTCTGTCAACATTAAAACATTGCGGAGGGTGAACAGCGACAAACAATAAGGATATATATAATTTCGGACATGCCCGAAAGCACAGAGTGTGGAGGCACTCCGAGACCCTTAATGAGGTTACAAAACCAGGAGTTTTGTAGTGTGCTGGGAAAAGCTGAGAATTTTTATGTGACGGGAGGCGTTGCTCTCGTAGTCAGTGGAGTTGCGATGATCGATGTGTCCCCAGTGGTTTAACGGTCAGTGCAACTGCCTTTAAAGGGCGAGAACCTGTCTCCAATCTCGGAGTGGTACACATTTTCAACTTTACCTATTAGCAGCCAATGACGTAAATTCGGTAAATATGAATTTACATTTGTCTTATATGTAGTACCCATGCGATTGTGGACTTGTGTATGTTTCTGTTTCATACAAATCTGCAATTTTGTTCCAATCTAGATGAAATTTTGCACACTTGACCTAGAAACCAACAGTAGATTCACAGTTGTTGTTGTTGTTTGTAGGGGACTAAGCTACAAGGTCATCAGTCCCCTGTTCCAAGCAATGATGTAACATTTGACGGAATGAAAACACAGACAGAACACTGATGGGAGAAATCCTTGATGGGTGTAGAGCGAAAATAAACACTTGACTGATACACAGAGGAGTGCACAAAAGAGATAAAAGTACTGGTGCAGGAGTCTAAAATCTCACCGCAGAATGCAATGGCTGGCTGAGCACTAGGATAAAAACGGATGAGCTAGCCATGCTGTACACACTAAAAACCACTTCAACCGAAAAGGTAGAGGCTATCAATAACTTAAAAACACTGTAAAAATGAGGGTCTCTGAATCAGGCTGAAGCGCCTTCCATTAAATGGAATGGTATAAACCAGATGCGCGAATAAAATTTAAAACAGAAGTAGCCAAGGAGGCATTGTCACCTAAAACTGAAGGCAGCGAATCTGGTAGGCTAAAGGACTGCCGCAAAGCGGCTAAAAGTGGACAATCCAACAGTATGTGGACCACGGTCAGCAGGGCGCCACAACGGTACACAGTTAATGTGGGGATGACGTATAACACATACTTGAGGAGATATGACTTCATAATCAATGAAATGCATGAAAAACTGCCTCATCTCTCGACAATATTCCACGACTCTCCTCCTATACCACCGGGAAAGTTTCAAAGAATTTTGGTGCACATTTTGCTTACCGTGAGGTAATTGCTTAATGTGTAAGAACCAACTACTACTCGTTGTTCAGGAGACATGACGCATATGGTGCGTGGCGGAGGGTAAATTGCAGTAAATTTTACACTATTCCACTGAGCCGCGGTAGAGCGGCCGGGCGTTCTAAGGCGCCTTGCTGCGGACCGCGTGGTAGCTCGCCGTCGGAGGTTCGAGTCCTTCATCGATCATGGGTGAGTGTGTTTGTCCTTAGATTAGTTACTTTAAGTAGTTTGTAGGCCTGAGACTGATAACCAGAGTAGTTAAGTCCCACAGAGATATAAGCATTTGAACATTTATGCCACTGATTAGCACGAAAGTTGGTTGATAGATGCGATTTTTCATAAAGAGGAGTAGGAAGAGACTACACAAGAAGTGCATTCGGCGAGCCCATAAAATTAACCGTGCCACACACCGACCCTGTGCAAAAGGGGAAAGGCGGAAGAAAAAGAAGAGAATAAGAGAGGAGGAGGTGGTGAATTGAGGAGGAGGAGTTGAGCAGAGGCAGGACGAGGGGATGGACAGAGGGCGGTGAGAAAGAGAGATGGGGAGGGGGGTGTACAGTGGGAGGGGGAGGGGAAAGAGTAGATAGGAGAAGGTGGAAGAGATAAACACCCGGGCAACGGCGGGTCTTCATCTAGTCATCTATCAAGATCAAGTGCTACGTTAATAAATCAGCAAATTCATCAGATTGCTTCTTCTATAGCAACTCCGATATCTGGACAATCAATTATTCAAAAAGAATATTGACAGATTATAAAGACAATGAGGCCACCACAAGAGCAAATCCAGAGCTGAAACCTTGAACAGTGGAGGAACTTCCTCTAGAAGAGACGGTCGGGTGTTGGCGAAAACCAGTGGAAGATGATACTGTCACCAATATCAAGAAGTAGTAGTAGTAGTAGTAGTAGTAGTAGTAGTTGTTGTTGTTGTTGTCTTCAGTCCGGAGACTAGTTTGATGCAGCTCTCCACCCTACTCATCCTCAATACAAAGTACGAGAGCAAAACAAAGGAGAAAATCTATCAGTTTTACGTCTTACCCATTCTGTGCGAGAGAGAGAGAGAGAGAGAGAGAGAGAGAGAGAGAGAGAATACGAAGAAGGGGAAACACATTGTGAAGTCAACATGTATGCCGGACAACTTGTCATGTGTCAGGGTATTCACTCACTCATTTTGCCGGACACGACGTGTGTACAGCGTCCAGCAGGTGGAGCAAGAAGAACAGGGATACCAGCACACTTACCTGAAAGAGAGAGAAAAAGTCGAATAGTTAATTTTTTTTTTTCGTGTCAAACCTCATGTATACATGAGTATAAAAGGTAGAAAGACAATAAATTAATTACATACATATAAAATATGAAACTGTATACAACAAACAAACATTTTATACGTTTGGCACAAAAGTGGACTACGTCGACTGCATTTGGGGGTTGCCAGCATCAGGTCCTCTAACGTGCAATCTGAAGGACATTCAGGGCACTGATACATATGCTGGGTCCTCTGGACGTCTTCACAATCACAGACGTTAGATATAGATAATCCCACTTCAGAAGGTTATCTCTTGACCGTCTAGTGCTGGTGCGTAGCCTGTTCAGTGATCTCCAAACCGTCCAGTCCTCATTGTAACCTGGTGCCAATTCTTCCTTTGGTTCCATCCAGCGCCTATGTCCCGCCCTCATCCACCTCTCCACCCTAGAGCCAGGTTGGTCACTGAGGTCCTCGGTTGCTGTGAGGAACCTCCGTGTTCGGTGGCTGGCTGAATGTTGTTGGGGAGGTGGCTCTCAGATAACTCGGGCCTCGCTCTTTCACTGTAGTCTGCAGCCTCTCTGCAGCAAGAGGTGAGACACCGGCAAGGTGGTATAGTTTGTCGGTCGGCGCAGGTTTCTGGCATCCAGTGGCGAGCATGCAGGTCTCGTCCAGAGCAACGTAGCCCTGTTTAGCGTGGGTTTTATTGTACCAGACGCTTCTCGCATATTCGGCCGCTGAGAAGCAAACTGTTCGTGCTGTGGTCCTCACTACCTCTGGCTTTGCACCCCAAGAAGAGTTCATAATTTTCTGCCGCTTACCTTCATTTTGGTGTTATTGCAGTGCCTGCTTATACGTTAAAGCCCTGACCTACACCTAAGTGTTTGGATCTGGCAGAGTGTTCGAGTGGTGTGTCCTTCCAGAAGACTCGCAGCTTGCGCGATGCCTGCTTGTTACTAAGATGGAAGGCGCACACACTTTGCCTGGATTCGGCTTGAGTTGGTTGTCAGCGTAGTCCTGACACAGCACCTGTAGCGCACCCGTTAGCCTCTTTTGGACCATCTCGAATGAGTTAACCTTGTGGGGCCGTAGCACTGTCATCAGCGTAGATGTAGTTTTCCGTACCAGATGGCAGTGGTTGGTAGTAAGTACATACGTTGAAAAGTAAGGGCACCAGTACGCTGCCCTGAGGAAGGCCATTTTTCTGAGCCCGCCACCTACTCTGCTTCCCCACGGATTCCACAGAATGTCAGCACGCATCACTGACCAGAATAGGGCGCATAGACTCAGCACCACACCGCAAGTCACATGACAAACGTAAGCACTAGTAGCATACCACAGAGGCATTACTCAGGGGGTGGAGAAAATAACACTTGACGCCAACCACCGACTAGTAGAACAGCTGCAACTCTTCCACGAACAGACTCATAAAGTCTCTTTATGGTTTCCAGCAGAACGAGACGTGGCTACTTCGCTATCCAGAGGAGGTATGGATAATATTCTAGTGCCATGCCAAGTACACCGTTAACCCTTTTCCCTGTGGTTATGGACTTTGTAATAGGGCAGTGTTTGTTAGCAATATGTTAGCCACAGTAAGCGGTTTGTAGCTGAGAATGGTGAGATATTCGTTCACAGTTACCCGACCAGCGCCGGTCTTGATAGAAACAGTTTATCACGATATACACGCCCAAATTACGACGAATCCTCACTCGTGCTTGACGGTAACAAGCAGCCATACCATATATACATCTACATAATACTCAGCAAGTCACATCGAAATGTTGACAGAGGGTTCATCGAACCGCTTTTATGTTGTTTCTCTACAATTCCATTCTGTAACAGCTCGCGGAGAAAAGAATCTCTTAAATCTTTCCGTTTTCGACCTGATTTATTTTAATTTATTGATCATGTCTTCCTATGTAAGTGGGTGCTAACGAAATATGTTCGTATTCGGAAGAGAAAGTTGGTGAAAGAAATTTCGCAAATAGATCTCGTCGCAACGAGTAACGCCTTTCTTTTAATGATTTCATCCCCCAACTCGTGCATCATTTCCGTGACACTCTCTCCCCCATATCGCGATAATACAAAGGCTTTGTAAGCTTCTTTAGGAGTTTCGAGACATAAACCCGGTTGTTTGTAGTAAGCAATATAAAGGACGGTTCATCGGACCATATCACATACCTCCAGTCATCAAGTGTACAGCTTTTTTTGCCGCCGTGGAGTAGCCCAGCGTTCTAAGGCGTCGTGGTGTTCCGTGTGTGTGTGTGTGTGTGTGTGTGTGTGTGTGTGTGTGTGTGTGTGTGTGTGTTGTGCTTATCGGAAGTTAGGTTAAGCCTAGGGGCGCATAACCGCAGCAGTTAAGTGCCTTAGATTTAGAAATATCCAGCTTTTATGATCATGGCGTCACTTCCTTCGCAAAAGTTTTTGATAGGTTGCTTTTTGCAGCTCTTAAATGTTGTAGGAAAGACATACTGCCTAAGAAAATGGGCAAAGCCCGAAACTAGTCAGCATTTAAAATAAAAGCAGCTTTGGTGCAATATATAAAAATGTCTTTCCTACAACTTCCATCGCAGCTTTGCGTCCGCTTCTGCCATTAAGGGTTTATCGAAACAGCATTACTGAAGTGAATGTTGAGTTCTGTAGACGATTTTACTCCGAGATATAGTATTCTGCATGGCGCTTACATCACTTTGTCCACCCGTTGTATACTGAACTTGTATTGTCACTTATCACATATTAGTCTAGCCCCGTTGATCATTAAAACAACCACCAACCAACCAACCAACCATCGTCAACGGAACACAATATTTCGGCAGACCAACTGGCTGCCATCTTCAAGTGAGTGCGCTGATTACACACTTACTCACCGGAAACAGGATCCCAGTATTAAATTTACGATGAAGGTTGAAAAAGATGGGAAACTTCCTTTTCTGGACGTTTTGGTTCAAAAGAATAGTAATGGGACCTTAGGACATGGTGTGTATCGCAAGCCCACACATACCGATCTTTATCTGCATGCGACGAGCTGTCATCAGCCACACCAACGTATGGGGGTCTTGCGTACTCTAGTGAAAAGAGCGTACGCCATCTCTGATGCTGAACATCTGGGTGAAGAACTGGAGCATCTCAAAGTTGTCTTTAAACAGAATGGGTACACTGCTCAACAATTTTGTCGTGCGTTTCAATCTGGTCCAAAAGGTGAACCATTAGAGGACAACTACAAGTCTATCGCGTTTTTGCCTTTCGTCGGGAATATTTCCTCGAAAATTTCAAGAATATTAAGAATATTTGACATTAAAAGTGTTTTTATGCCACCACCAAAGACTAGGGCCCTCCTTGGGTCTGTCAAAGATGATTTAGGACTGACGAAACCCGGTGTTTATAGAATTCCATTTTACTGTGGTAAGGCTTACATCGGCCAAACGATCCGCACAGTTCAGGATCGGTGTGTGGAACATCACCGTCAGACTCGTTTACTTCAGCCTGAAAAGTCAGCTGTTGCTGAACATTGTCTGAATGAGGGACACGAGATGTTATGTAATGAAACAAAGGTGATTACTCCTGCTTCTCGCTACTGGAAATGTATTCTTAAACAAGCAATGGAAATTCGTATGCCCGATAATATTATTAATAGGGACAAAGGCTTCCCGCTAAGTAAAACTTGGAAGGCAATCTTATCTGATATTAAGCAACAACGGTCTTCATTTCGACTTGCTGTTTCTTTTAACTAGTCTTGTTTTCGACCCATCGTTTTGCAGATTTTCTCCACCGGCGCGCTACTAGTTCTGTTGCGCTTAGAGGGCCTCTACTTTGGTTTCGCGCACGCGCGGTGGGTCGTCAGCGGTGTATAAAAGGGCCACTGTTTCTGTTCTGCCTCAGTATCCGGCGAGTAAGTGTAACCAGCGCACTCACCTGAAGATAGCAGCCAGTTGGTCTGCCGAAATATCGTGTTTAGTTGACGATGGTATCCGGCTGCAAACCCGAGATGAATATTATCAGTTATTACGCCTGGAAAGTCTACGCAACCACAACCAGACAGCCAGCCAGCTAGCTATTTGATTCAGATACTACTCTAGTCCCGTTGACCATTAAACCAACCAACCAGCCATTCGATACACCAGCTCCTGATTACGTACTGTAATTATTCTGTTAATGCAATGTTCGTGCGACTTGCTTTAACTGTTAATAAAAGTAAAACTATACTTCACAAAACAGAGGAACTTGGTGTCCCATGAGTGCAATATAAACTAGTAACAAGTGGGACAAACAGGGTCAGTAAGCTAGTGTAAACACTTTGTACGGAAATGAAACAGAACGCTCCAGTCGGGCACCGTGTTCGGGTGGCTGAATGGTTAAGAGGACAGCTCGGGGAAAGAGGGAGACGCGGGTTCGAGTCTTGGTCCGACAAAAAATTTAAATTTGTCATACATTGGAAGGAAGTTTAGGGTTTAACGTCACGTCGACAGCGTCGTCATCAGAGACGGCGCGTATGCTCTGATTTTCGGGGAAGGATATAGGAGGAAATCGGTCGTGCCCTTTGAAAGGAACCATTCCGGCATTTGCTTGGAGTGATTTCGGTAAATCTGGATGGCCGGAGGTGGATTTGCACCACCACCCTCGAGAATTGTCACATTAATCGACGACCTAGGAAAGTGCAGCTGCAGGTGACAGCTTTGGGACAATTGCGAATAAATAACCCGTTACTTAATATTAGTGCACCAGTCTCGCTTCTTACTACATCTACATGGGATACTCTGCAAATCACAATTAAGTGCCTGGCAGAGGGTTCATCGAACCACCATTATACTATTTATCTCCCATTCCATTCTCGAAGAGCGCGCGGGAAGAAAGAACACCCGAATCTCTCCGTTCGAGCTCTGATTTCCCTTATTTTATTCTGATGGTCATTTCTACCTATGTAAGTGGGAGTCAACAATATTTTCGCATTCCGAGGAGGATGTTGGCGATTGGAGTTTCGCAAGTAGCCCACGCCGCAGCGATAAGCGCCGTTGTTGTAACGATCCCCATCCCAGATCCTGTACAATTTCCGTATCGCTGTCTCCCCTGTATCGGGACAATACGAAACGAGCTGCCCTTCTTTGGACTCTTTCGATGTCCTCCGTCAAAGCCACCTGATAAGGATCCCACACTGGGCAGCAATACTCCATAAAAGGACGGACAAGCGTTGTGTATGCAGTTTCTTTAGTAGTTCTGTTGCATCTTTTAAAGGTTCTGCCAATGAAACGCAGTCTCTGGTTCGCCTTTCCCACGACATTATCTACGTGTGCTTTCCAGTTTAAGTCTAAAGTAATAGTTTAAGGCCTTCACTTCTGATTGATTTATCTTGTAAACAAAGTTTAACGGATTTCTTTTCGTACTCATGTGGACGACTTCACAATTCTCATTATTTAGAGTCAATTGCCAATTTTTACACCATACTGATATCTTATTCAGATCGTTCTGCAGTTGGTTTTCGTCTTCAGATGATTTTACTAGACGGTAAATGACGACGTCATCTGCAAACAACGTACGAGAGCTACTTATTTTCAAAAAAATGTTCAAATGTTTGTAAACCTATCGGACCAAACTGCGTGGTCATCAGTCCGTAGCTTACAAACTACTTAAACCTAGGTAAACTAACCTAAGGACAACACACACACCCATGCCCCAGAGAGGACTCTAACCTCCACGTCGAGCAACCGCGCGCTCCGCAGCGAGACGCTTTTAGACCGCTGGGCTACTCCACCGCGGCTACTTATTTTCCCCTAAGCCTCTACTTACATTTACACGATCGCTGTTACCATTCAATAGTAAATTCTTTAGAAATTATACAAGATTTGCAGCAATAAAGTGGATATTTTACTCCCCATAGGGCGCAAACTGTCCCGTTCATAAAACCTATCGAACAATTCTTCGTTTGTGTGGCCATAATGTCCGTAGTTGCTTTCATAATTATGAATAGCAGTGATTTTCCGTCTTTGCAACTACAATAAAAATGCGATTTTTTCACACCAGACGCGTTTCTTTTTATTGTATGTAAAACATCTTCAGTGTTCTGTAATAATAGAAATCTACAGTTTGTTTTGTGTTTAGATCGAAAACAGTTCTTAAATGGACCCTGAAAAGTAGGCCTAATGTTTGGTACTTACGGAAATTTTGTCTTCTTTTCACTTCACATCATGGAATGCCGGTCTGTTTCTACATCTACATCTACATCTACATGGGATACTCTGCAAATCACATTTAAGTGCCTGGCAGAGGGTTCATCGAACCACAATTATACTGTTTATCTCCCATTCCATTCTCGAATAGCGCGCGGGAAGAAAGAACACCTGAATCTCTCTGTTCGAGCTCTGATTTCTCTTATTTTATTCTGATGATCATTTCTACCTATGTAAGTGGGAGTCAACAATATATTTTCGCATTCGGAGGAGAATGTTGGCGATTGGAGTTTCGCAAGTAACCCACGCCTCAGCGATAAGCGCCGTTGTTGTAATGATTCCCATCCCAAATCCTGTATCATTTCCGTAACGCTGTCTCCCCTGTATCGTGACAATACGAAACGAGCTGCCCTTCTTTGGACTCTTTCGATGTCCTCCGTCAAACCCACCTGATAAGGATCCCACACTGGGCTGCAATACTCCAAAAATGGACGGACAAGCGCAGTGTATGCAGTTTCTTTAGTAGTTCTGTTGCATCTTTTAAGGATTCTGCCAATAAAACGCAGCCTCTGGTTCGCCTTTCCCACGATATTATCTACGTGTTCTTTCCAGTTTAAGTCTGAAGTAATAGTGATTCCTAGGTATTTTGTGGAGTTTACGGCGTTCACATTTGATTGATTTATGTTGTAAACAAAGTTTAACGGATTTCTTTCCGTACTCATGTGGACGACTTCACACTTCTCATTATTTAGCGTCAATTGCCAATTTTTACACCATACTGATATCTTATTCAGATCGTTCTGCAGTTGGTTTTGATCTTCAGATGATTTTACTAGACGGTAAATGACGGCGTCATCTGCAAACAACCTAAGAGAGCTACTTAGATTTTCCCCTAAATCGTTTATGTAAATAAGGAATAGCAGAGGACCAATAACACTACCTTGTGGAACGCCCGATATCACCTCTGTTTTAGTCGATGCCTTACCATCGATTACTACGAACTGTGTCCTCTCTGACAAGAAATCCCCTATCCAATTGCAAATTTGGGGCGATATACCATAACCACGCAATTTGATTAAAAGCCGTTTGTGAGGTACGGTGTCAAAAGCTTTCTGGAAATCAAGAAATACGG
Organism: Locusta migratoria; assembly: GCA_026315105.1. Taxonomy (NCBI): domain Eukaryota; kingdom Metazoa; phylum Arthropoda; class Insecta; order Orthoptera; family Acrididae; genus Locusta; species Locusta migratoria. The sequence continues at coordinate 318,940,770 of CM048751.1, forward strand.
AATCGATTTGCGAACCTTTGTCGATAGCACCCATCACTTCGTGTGAATATAGAGCTAGTTGTGTTTCGCATGAACGATATTTTCTAAATCCGTGTTGACCTTGGGTCAATAGATCGTTCTGTTCGAGATAATTCATAATATTTGAATACAGGATATGTTCCAAAACCCTGCTGCAAATTGACGTCAATGAAATAGGCCTGTAGTTTAGTGGGTTACTCCTACTGCCTTTCTTGAATATAGGTGTGACCTGTGCAACTTTCCAATCTTTTGGTACAGATCCTTCTATGAGAGAGCGGTTGTATATGACTGATAAGTAAGGAGCTATCGCTTCAGCATAATCAGATAGAAATCTAATGGGTATACAATCCGGACCAGAAGACTTGTTCTTGTTAAGTGATTTTAGTTGCTGCACTACTCCGATGATATCTACTTCTATGTTACTCATTACGGCATCTGTTCGTAATTCGAAATCTGGAATATTGGTTTCGTCTTCTTTAGTGAATGAGTTTCTAAAAGCTAAGTTTAGTAACTCTGCTTTAGTAGCGCTGTCATCGGCAGGATCGCCATTACTATCACGTAGTGAAGGTATTGTTTGTGACTTTCCCCGAGTATATTTAACATATGACCAAAATCTCTTTGGGTTTTCAGTCAAATTACGAGAAAGAGTTTCGTTGTGATAAATGTTGTAGGCATCTCGCATTGAAATCCTCGCTAAATTTCGAGCTTCTGAGTACAATCGCAAATCCTGGGGATTTCGTGTTCGTTTAAATTTAGTATGCCTTTTCCTTTGCTTTTGCAACAGTGTCCTAACCCGTTTTGTGTACCAAGGGGGATCGCCTCCTTCTTTTATTAATTTATTAGGTATAAAACTTTCAATTGCTGTCGATACCACTTCTTTGAATTTGAGCCACATCTGGTCTACACCTACGTTTAGTGTTAGAAACGAGTGGAAGCTGTCTTTCAAGAAGCAATGTATTTTGTTTCTATCTGCTTTCCTGAACAAATATACTTTGCGTTTATTTTTGGTAACTTTGGGACTTTCGATATTCAATTTCGCTACTACAGCTCTGTGTTCACTAATACCTGTATCCGTTTTGATGCTCATTATGAGCTCAGGATTATTTGTTGCTATACCGCCGGTTCTTAATGCTGTGTCGTTTTCTCATTACTTTCACTGTCACTGTTGCACTGTTCATAGTTGTTTTCCCACAGATCAGAAGTATTTGTTTTTACTGATTCTGCTTAGTGTGTTATTGGAGTGTTGCCAACATCAAAAATGTAGTTCTTTCTCTCTGTTTTATAACAAATTATGTTTCGGTGTATTTAGTTTTGATGTAAGCGGATTGGAATAGTGGCAGAATAATACATGTATATATTTAATGGGAACATTATTATTATTATTATTTAATATTTTTTTGCGCTGGTGGTGGTGTTCTTGTTTCAGGTGGTCGGCAAATGTTGAATGGCACAAACCATTCAACATTTGCTGATCATCTGAAACAAGAACACCATAAGCCCAGCACTATAGAAAAAGATTTGAAAATCATACACCTACTCCCCTTCCAAGAAAACCTCCACATACACAAAGCACTATAACACAACAAACAATTACTAAATGACCAAATAAATATTGGAAACCAACCACTGTATAAAATAATTGAAAAAAATCACATAAAACATTCCCCGTCATGTCCGTAACTATCTCAGACTACTGCCACATCTCATTCCAGATACCACTATCAACACTCCACAGCTAAGGTCAAATAAAATCACATACCCACCTCTCCGCTAAACACGAAACTCTCCGTACGTGTCACACATATTGAAATAAAACTCCCAAACTTTCTCGCTCCCTGCTAACAAACACTCAACCTCGTTCCCCTCACTGTTACATCATATACCAGATTCAACAAAAAAAAAAAAAAAAAAAAAAAAAAAAAAAAAAAAAAAAAAAAAAAAAAAAAAAAAAAAACACAACCCCCCCCAAACACACACACACACACACACACACACACACACACACACACACATGCACACTACTTGCATTACCACCACCCAGGAGTTTAATATTACTGCACCACACCTCATATCCATCATTTCTGTCTTCCATCTCACTTCACATCACACCTTACCACGTCCAACCACCATTCAGTCATCTTTCCCTACTACTCAACCCCCCACCAATAATAACAATTATAATAATATAATAGTAATAAAAAACTACACAGCATGAAGAACCGGCGGTATTGCATTAAACAGACCGGCATTCCATGATGTGAAGCGAAAAGAAGACAAAATTTCCGAAAGTACCAAACATTAGGTCTACTTTTCAGGGGCCGGCCGCGGTGGCTGAGGAGACTGAGGCGCTCCAGTCACGGTCTGCACGGCCACTACGGTCGGGGGTTCGATTCCCTCTCGGGCATGCATATTTGTGCCGTCTTTAGTATAAGGTAGTCGATAAGTAGTTTGTAAGTTTAGGGACTGATGACCCCGTAGTTAAGTCCCATAATCTTAACAAACGTTTGAACTTTTCAGGGTCCATTTAAGAACTGCTGTTTTCGATCTAAACACAAAAAAAAAAAAAAAAAAAAAAAAAATTAAAAAAAAATAAACTGTAGATTTCTATTATTGCAGACCACTGAAGATGTTTTACATTCAATAAAACGAAACGCGTGTGGTGTGAAAAAATCGCATTTTTATTGTAGTTGCAAAGACGGAAAATCACTGCTATTCATAACTATCGAACAAACTTGCTCCTCAGAGTGACTCCTTTTGCAGCAAGCCACACAGCGGAACAACGCCAGGTAGTCCAGTCAAATAAGCCGAAAAAAGGCGTCAACCTCGGAATGAGAGGTAACAAGCTGAATATTTGCATAAACCTTTGTTTTGGCATTCGAAATGATGTGTAAAAAGTCTCATAAAAATCTCGTGTCCGCGTCTTAAGATATTAAAGGTCAAAGGTCACGAAAATCAGTTTTTCGCAAATATCTCGCTTCCTATGCGTTAAATGGTATTTGCATCTCTGATAAAAGTTGTAAAGTATGAAATTCTCTACAATTTTTGTTTTTAACATTTTTTGTGCAATTCATCGTTTTTTTAGATAGAGCGCGGAGAGCGCACAGGTCACAGCGCTCAGACATATAAGAGCAAGTCAACCGCGAGTCCCAGTCATTGGTAGGTTGTTTAAAGTTAATAAATCATTGCAACAATTGCAATAACAAATCTTCATTCTTTATTAATTATGGTCAATATTTCATAATATTATTTATAAATTAAAAAGATTTGTTTAGTAACATTTACTTATTTCTTGAAATTATTAAGTTATGCAGCCAAATACTTCAAGTATATTTTAGTTATATTCTAATATATCTTAATTGCATTCTTTTCTACATGAAACATAATGAAGATATATTAGAATATAATTAAAATATACTTGAAGTATTTGGCTGCATAACTTAATAATTTCAAGAAATAAGTAAATGTTATTAAACAAATCTTTTTAATTTATAAATAATATTATGAAATATTGACCATAATTAATAAAGAATGAAGGTTTGTTATTGTAATTGTTGCCATGATTTATTAACTTTAAACAACCTACCATTGACTGTGATTCGCAACTGACCTCGTATTACGTCTTATATGTCTGAGCGCTGTGACCTGTGCGCTCTCCGCGCTCTATCTAAAAAACGACGAATTGCACAAAAAATGTTTAAAACAAAAATTGTAGAGAATTTCATACTCTACAACTTTTATCGGAGATGCAAATACCATTTAACGCATAGGAAGCGAGATATTTGCGAAAAACTGATTTTCGTGACCTTTGACCTTTAATATCTTAAGACGCGGACACGAGATTTTATGAGACTTTTTACACATCATTTAGAATGCAAAAACAAAGGTTTATGCAAATATTCAGCTTGTTACCTCTCATTCCGAGGTGAAACCCTTATTTGACTGGACCAAGCGGTTGCTGCGGCGTCAGAGACGGGTCCTCGGCTTTCGAGATGGCCCCGGTATGCAGACGGTGCCACCTGATGCTTCCACGCCCTTCCGGTGGGAGGCTGCTGAGCGCTGTGCATTCGTCCGCAGCAACAGGTGGCGCCAGGCAGCATGCAGAAAGCAGTCTCCGCTGCATGCGAAAGACCGGCGTCTTGAGAGGTACAGATGGGAACAACTGAAACATCTGACGGTTTCGGAACAACTGAAACCCCACAGTGCGAAGTTTCGAAACCATGAAGCACTATGTGTTTTGTAATATTACGGGACTGTTTATTGTATCATCGTCAATGAGTACTAGACTTTCGCATAATAGTTGGCGATCGGGAGCGCTCACTGTAGTTCTCGAACTAGTCCGTTCTTCTAGTTCGTCCGCTCCCAGTGAAGGCTGAGCGGCGTGGTCTGCGCATGCAGGTGGAGGGAGAAGTTCGCCCGCCTAGCTGCTTCATGCGCATGCTGCTTGAGCCGCTAACGATGTCACGCAAACCAAAAGAAACAGTTTGTGGATAATTTCTCGCGTTTAAGTTTAGAGTTATCTTTAAATCTTGGCATTATGAAATTTATTAGTGTCGGCCGCGGTGGCCGAGGGGACTGCGGTGCGCCAGTCACGGTCTGCACGGCCACTACGGTCGGGGGTTCGAATCCCCCCTCGGGCATGGATATTTGTGCCCTCCTTAGTGTTAGCTAGTTCGTAAGTAGTTTGTAAGTTTAGGGACTGATGACCCCGTAATTAAGTCCCATAAGCTCTAAAACATTTGAACATTTTTTTGAAATTTATTTGTCAGATATTGCAGAGTGCAGTATACTTCAAAACAGAAATTTTGTAGCCCTTAACTAAGTAATCTAGCAATCAGACGCTCACCTCGAAATGTCTCTCATCAGCAGAAGGCAAACACGTGATTCTTAATTCTGCTGCGCGCCCTCTCCTATTGCCCGGAAAAGAATCCAACGAACTAAGAAGAGAGATACGTTTGGCATAATAGTTCGCGACCGGTAACGCATGTTTTAGTTCGCGACCGATTGCGCATATTTTAGTTCGCGACCGGTAGCTCTCCTTTTAGTTCGCTCTTTTTAGTTCGTCCGGTCGTTTTGGCTATTGGTACCGCTATTAGGACAGCTTTTTTATATAATGATCAGTGTTGCCGAAGCATGTGCTATTACCCGTACTTTTGGGCAATTAGACATCAAATACTTAAGCAAATAAACCAATTATTTACGCGAATGGGCAATACAATGATATACAACTACTGTGCATACAGAGTACTCTTAGTATTTTATTTTTAAAATGGATTTCTTTATTTATTTAATAGGTCATTGAAGGAACATTACCTACAAATCACGCGATTCTGCGCGCTCTCGCGTCCTCTCGCTGTTCCCCGTCAGTCTTCGGAAAAGGAGCGGACGAACTAAGAGGCGAGGGATCTCCAAACTAGTTCGCGTAGTTCGCCTGTGGGAGCGCTCGTCCGAACTAGTTCGTTCGCGAACTATGCAAGACTACTTGAGACGTAGAAATGGGAAAACTGAAAAATCTGACGGTTTCGGAACAATTGAAACCGTACAGTGCGAGGTTTCGAAACCATGAAACAGTACGTGTTTTGTAATATTACGGGACTGTTTATTGTATCATCATCAATGAGTACAGTATAAGTGTTGCTGTTGTTGTTGTTGTTGTGGTCTTCAGTCTGGAGACTGGTTTAATGCAGTTCTCCACAATACCCCTATCCTGAGCAAGCCTCTTCAAGTCCACATAAGAACGGCAACCTACATCTGTTTTCATCTGCTTACTGTATACATCTCTTGCTCTTCCTCTGCAGTTTTTACCCCAGACACTTTTAATGCTAAATTAACAATACTTTGATGTCTAAGAATGTGTCCTACCAATCGATCCCTTCTTTTAGTAAAGGTAGGCAAGAAATTCCTTATCTCCCCAATTCTGTTGAGTACCTCCTCATTAGTTACACGATCCATCCATCTAATCTTCAGCATTCTTCTGTGGCACCACATTTCAAAAGCCTCTATCCTCTTCCTGTCCGCACTGTTTATCTTCCGTGCATCACTCCCATGCGAGGCAACACTCCAAACAAATGCCTTCAGAAAGGACTACTTCCTTACACTTAATATTCGATGGCCGCGGAGGATTAGCCGCGCGTACTGGAGCGCTGTGTTGTGGTGCGCGCGGCCGTCCGCCGTAGGGGGTTCGAATCCCCCCTCGGAGATGGATGTTTGTGTCGTCTTTAGTGTAAGGTAGTTCATAAGTAGTTTGTAAGTTTACGGACTGATGACCCCGCAGTTAAGTCCGATATGCTCTACAAATATTTGAAACTTTGATTTGAATATTCGACGTTAACAAATTTTTTTCTTTCAAAAACGCTTTTCTACCCATTGCTATTCTGCATTTTATATCCTCTGTACTGCTACCATCATTTGTTATTTTACTGCCCAAGTAACAATACTCATCTACCTCCTTTATTGTTTCGTTACCTAATCTAATTCCTTCAGCATCACCTGATTTTCTTACACTGCACTGCATTACCCTAGTACTGATGTTAATGGTCATCTTATATGGACCTTTCAGCACACTGTCCATTCTGTTCATCTGCTCTTCCAGGTCATTTGCTGTCTCTGACAGAATTACTATGTCGTCGACAAAACGCAATGTTTTTATTTCTTCACCCTTCTATAGAACTTCAAACATAACATGAGGACAGCAACTGTAAGAGAAAAAATTAAACTTTTATTTACACGCTACGGTAGTTTTGTATTTCCTGCACCGCTTAAATTTTAATTACCATCCTGGCGGCATCGCGTCATACTGGTGACGCCAATCGCCTGACAACGCAGATGTTTTGTCATGGAAACTTCGTTTTACGAGGACAATTACTTTTACTGAGTGGGTAAGAGTGGCGCGTCCTGTGTGCTCACTGGTTCAGTGAATCCCCAGAAAGAAAGGTCGTCGTGAAAGAAAAGTAAATAATAAATTATAAAGTGTTTGTAAACTATCATTCTTCCTTTCTTTCTTCCAGCACATCATATCCTATCCACATTCAAAGTATTTTTATCGCATGAGGAGCAATGGCATTGGGCCCGGTAGAGACATCACCTCCTGGCTACTCGAGCGGTTACTCACGAATGGTCCCGAGGCAAAGGCTATGGAGCTACTGCGCACCTAGCCTTGCGCATGCGCAAATCCTCCATGGCGGCAACATCTGCCCTTCATATTTGTTTTTGGTGCATTGAAGGTTCATCAAAAACATGTCAAATTTGGTAAAATACCTTATAACTACAAATTAAAGACGCATCAATCGTAAAAGCCTTGAGAAGATCCGATCATGAATAATAATGTAACGACTATAGTCGGCGTCATCTACGAAGGCGGCTCAGTTTTCAGCCGTTCTGCGCATCCCCCTCTATTAACGCAATGGCAGCCAGTAATGTTTATTCTGTAGCCACGTGGCTGGCCGCGGGTTAAGCCCTTCCTACACGGGAAAGTGGGAGCTTACGAGATTACCCATGATGCACCGGTCACGCCGGCCGGGTACAGTGTAGACGCGGCCACTCGCACAAGATGCACGCATTTGATCGCTAGTAGACGAAATAGCATGGATCCTATTCTCACGCGTATGGAAGTGCTTCGCGCATGCGCAGACGACCGATTGGTGAACCCACCTGACAAACAAAGCCACGTCGCGAATTTGTCTGAGATTGTGTACTTGTCTCCTTCTCAGGGGAACGTAGTTTTTCGACTCAGCGTATATATCAATAGCAGTCTTAAGTATTTTAGGTGGTGATACTACAGAGGAATTGCATTAAAAATTCCATATAACATGTGTACAAATTTTATTGAGTACAGGGATATAGCTGTTAATATGAAAGACAAAGTTAGAGCAAATATAAGTGAAGACATTTTCACTGATTTATCCGTTGGTTCTTCGTAGTACATCATGATACTGACTTGAAAGTAGAATTTTGTGTACGTTCTACATGATCATTTCCACTTAGTTACACGGTCTTCGGTTTACTATGTCATATTCAGACATTAAAGTAAGTCGAAAACCCGTTATTATATAAATGAAAGTCGATATGATAATCTACCAAGAACGACGAAAGAATCAGTCGAAATATCCAAATTTGCATGTGCTTTAAGTTTGTTTGGATTACATACCAAGAGCTGTATCTCTGTACCAATAACAATTGGACACACGTTATACAGCATTTTAAATGCAAATCGCCTTTATTACCATCTTCTAAAATATTTCCTACTTTTCCTGAAACAAGATGTATTTAACAGATGAAATATTTGTTTTTGGTGAGCATTATTTGAAGCGTTATCTCACTGAATGGTCTATGGTATAGACACCTGAGCTTGTTCATCGTATACATAGGCGTCTCAAACCGCGCGGCCTAGAAGTATGAAATCGCATTTTATAATGAGGACGTCTACTACACAGCTGAGCGAAGTTACACATGAACTGCACGAAAACAAATACAGTTGCACAGTGGCAGACTAAAACACAAATAAATGTTTTAATCTTTACAATAATCATCATATACCTGGCAGTTTCGAAAAGCTATCTTAACTTTGCGATTCATTTGCTCTAAGTTAACAACAAACGAAGTACACACGTGAAGCAGACAACTCGACAAACGCATACCGTTTGAACGCTTCTCTGTAGTTCGACGTTCTATCGCAAGGAGCGCTGCTGCTGACGACGCTTTTTTGTGCGTGTTGCGTGTCACGTATAGAAAGGGCTTTGCCACAGAGTAACACATACAGAGAAGCCCCCCCTAAACCACTGCCCTACACTCTCCTCGTAGTTCCTTAAGATGCTAGCAGGTGTCAGGCAGTTCCCTGGCTTAGGGTGTCTCTCGCACGTCAGAGGGTAGCTTGGAGGGGAGGCTAAGGGGAGAGCTCGTGACGCCTGCCACGAGGCCACGGCTTGTCCGGCTAGCTGGCGTTTGAGGGGAGGTGGTGGTGGGGACACTGCCGCTACCTGCCGCCTGCTCTGGCCAGTTTAAAGAGCTGTTTCTGACCACAGCGCCATCATGGGACATCTTACGGAACTGCTGGAAACCCTCCCTCCCCGCAACCCTGAGCGTAGGACTGGGCCACAGACAAATATATACAGACGGGAAACCTCCGTAAGGGCCCGGTCCTACGCTCAGGGGTGCAGGGAGGGAGGGTTTCCAGCAGTTCCGTAAGATGTTCCATGATGGCGCTGCGGTCAGAAACAGCTCTTTAAACTGGCCAGAGCAGGCAGCAGGTAGCGGCTGTGTCCCCACCACCACCTCCCCTCAAACGCCAGCTAGCCGGACACAGCCATGGCCTCGTGGCAGGCGGCACGAGCTCTCCCCTCAGCCTCCCCTCCACGCTACCCTCTGACGTGCGAGAGGCACCCTAAGCCAGGGAACTGCCTGAAACCTGCCAGAATCTTACGGAACTACGAGGAGAGCGTAGGACAGTGGTTTAGGGGGGGCTTCTCCTCTGTATGTGTTACTCTGTGACCGGGCCCTTATGGAGGTTTCCCGTCTCTATATATTTGTCTGTGGCTTTATACAGTGTTTCTCCCGCAGGCTCCACTGTTGGCGATCGGCCGTAGCTCCTCCCCTCCACGCTTCCCCTAATGCTCCGCCTCTGAGTGGAAGCGCCTTCTTACGTGACGCCAGGTATAGTATCAACCTAGTAACAATAGCCGTGTGGTAAGCGGCATCGGTATGTGATGTCTAAGGTTGTGGATTCGAGACGACTGCAACCAACTTTTTTAAAACCAATCTTCTTTTTAACAGATACAGAAACAACAATGACTTTTTTATGGTTACTTGCCTCATATCTTTGGACGTTTTAGCGTATGTGCAGGAGGGGAAGGAATCTTATGGTTTAACATTCCATCGACTGCGTGGTCATTAGAGACGGAGCTCACACTCGGATTTTCGGGTAAGGATATGGAAGGAAATCGGCCGTGGACTTCGAAAGGAACCATCCCGGCATTTGCCTGGAGTGATTTAGGGAAACACGGAAAACCTAATCTGGATGGCCGCACGTGGTTTTGAAGCATCGTCCTTCCGAATGTGAGTCCAGTGTCTTACCACTGCGCCTCCTCGCTCGGTTTAGCGCATGTGTCGCGATTTTGAGGCTAAATGACATTTATACTCTTCGTTGTAACAAATATTTAACTGTTTGAAAAAGATGTTGGGGAGAGCAGCCTTTGCGCATGCGTAAGGTTAGGAGGGAGTGCTGCTTACAGAGTGACCCAAATTTAGCTTCTCTCTTCATCATAACACATTTTGTTACACTGAGTGACCCAAATTTAGCTTCTCTCTTCATCATAACACATTTTGTTACACTGACTTAACACTGTAATCGATTAATTAATGATGGAATTTTCCTCAGAGATGATAAATTATTTTTCAAATGTTCAAATGTTTGTTAAGCTTATGGGACTTAACTACGGGGTCATCAGTCCCTAAACTTACATACTACTTATGAACTACTTAAGAACTAGGACGGCACAAATATCCATGCCCGAGGAGGGATTCGAACCCCCGACCGTAGTAAATTATTTTTCAAATGCGCTGGATTGGCTGGCCAGTACTTATCTTTGTGCTGTACCGCTGATAGTGACACAAATGAAGAAAAAAAGAAAACGGACGAAAAGGATAGGCTTTCGGAAGACAGTTCCTTCTTCAGGTGGGAGAGAAGGGAAGAAAAAAGGATGGGAACGGAAGGGGAATGTAAATCACTACCTAGGTCATGAGGATAGTTTTTTAAGGAGTGTGGAAGTCAGAGATACTGTATTTTAGTACTAAGCCAAGCCAGAGAGGATATACAGGGTGGTCAGAAAATGTCTGAAATGCTTGTCAGGACGTTGTAAGGCAGGTTGTACAAAGACATAAATGTTAAGAAAAAAATTTGATACATCGCGCTGTTTCCGATTTATTTAGCTTAGCACTTAGCCAATCACATCATTTGGCGCGCAGATTCGAACAGCCCGCAAGAGGCAGCGTTGCCAAACGTATCTCCATGTGGTTGTCTCACAAGGAGAAGACGCTTACTCGTCATCGCCTAATTCGAATTATGGTATATGCAGTACATGGCCAGAAATGAACGTGATAGCACTGGGAGCTTCAGATGGTCAAGCGTTTATGAAAAAAAGCATTTCTTGCGCGGGTCTGGAACGCTGTATGACACTTAAGTGAACGCTATCAGCAAGCTGCGGCTGGTGTTGTGGGAAGAACTGAGATCGGTAATCAATGGTGCGATGAATGTGGGTTCGAATCCTAGTATGGGAAATTATTTTAAATTTTTATATGTCAATTTATGCATTATTTGCACTGCACTGCAGGACTATATCACAGCGTCGACAAGGGCTCTGGAAATAACTTTCCGAAAAAGGATTGTAATTGAAGCGTACAGGACTTCGTATTTCTTTAATTTAATTTCCAGTAGACCTCGACAGCTGCACGCGAGCATTAGGTTCGTGGTTCCAGTAAAATCGGCCAACTGGTCGTTGTGGATAATAGTTACGGTTGCCAGGAAACCTATTTGCAGTCGCACATTTTTGCTTGCCTTTCCTTGTTATCCCTTTTATGAAATACTAATAAATACGATATATTGATCATAATTTTGACTTATTTGCGGTGTACGTAATACATGAACTGACATGAACAAAATAAAAGTAAACACACTCGGATTCGATCGTACGCCCCTCGCGTGTTCAATTGCCGAACTGTGTTCTTGCCACTACGAGTAGGCGCCCTCTCCTTGTCAGACCGAACAAGGGACCAATACAAAAACAAACACGTGAAAATATTCGACGGCAATTGACGGCCATTGACTGTGTATGAGGTTTATTGTTTTTCCATATTTATGTCCAATTAGGTACATATTCTTAGACCTTTGTCAGATGCATTTATGAGCAGTTATTGAATGTTATGAATACTGAAGCTTTCGGAATAAATGTGTATACTTGGGGCCAACGCCAATGTGTTTATGCAAAAAACTATGTACAGTTCCGTTACTTACATGGAATGCATGCATAAATGATTAGACAAAAAATACAGATGTGTTTCCCCATTTGGATAAAAACAAAACGATAACCCTGGTGGGGATCGAACTCAGGACCTTCTTTTTCACGTGTCCAGCTCACTACCCCCAGACCACAGTGTCTCACGTTACAACAGCCTTTCATATACAAGTTTATACCCATATGACTACAACATGGAGGATAAGTTTCGCAACGCTGCCTCTTGTGGGATGGCCGAATCTGCGCGCCAAATGACGTGATTGGCTAACTTCTAAGCTAAATAACTCGGAAACGGCGCGACGTATCAAATTTTTTTCTTAACATTTATGTCGCAGTGCAACCTGCCCTACAACGTCCTGACAAGCATTTCAGACATTTTCTGACCATCCTGTCTGTATAACCAAAGACGAAAGACCAAACAGTAAAGAGAAGAAAAGATGAGTGAACCGAATGATGCTGGGCAGTGGGGGGGGGGGGGGGGGGCGCTGTTTAAACGATTTTATTAACAGGGAAAGATATAGAGGAAAACCCACACGGGGGGAGGGAGGGAGGTAAGGAAGGGGGGGTGAGAAATGAGTAATGGATAGGTGAGTTGAGGATGAATGGGGGGAGGGGGGAGGTTATCGTAGATTTAGGCCAGGCGGGTGGCGGGAGGAGAGGATATGTTGGAGAGCAAGTTCCCATCTCCGTAGCTCTGAGGGATTGGTGTTAGGTGGCAGTATCCAAATGGCACGGGTGGTGTAACACGTGCCCAGGTCCCTGGATTCATGCTGGAGAGCATGCTCTGCCACAGGATATTGGGTGTCCCCCAGGCGAACAGTCCGTCTGTAACCACTCATTCGCTCAGGTATTTTGTTGTTTGTCATACCAACATAAAAGGCCGCACAGTGGACACATGTCAGTTGGTACATGGCGTGTGTTGTCTCGCATGTGGCCCTGCCTTGAATATGGCAGGTTTTTCCTGTGGCGGGGCTGGAGTATGTTGTTGTAGGAGGATGCATTGGACAGGTTTCCCAAAATGTTCAAATGTTTGTGTAGTCTATGGGACTTAACTACGGGGTCATCAGTCCCTAAACTTACAAACTACTTATGAACTACTTACGAACTAGGAAGGCACAAATATCCATGCCCGAGGGGGGATTCGAACCCCCGACCGTAGGTTTCCCAGCAGCGGGGGGGGGGGGGGGGGGTCGGTTACAGGAGTAGGAACCATTAGGTAAGGAGGTTGGTTTTGGGATGTTGTAGGCTTGGACGATGATGTTACGGAGGTTGGGAGGATGGCGGAAGGCTACTCTGGGTGGTGTGGGAAGAACACTTTGGAGTGATGATCTCATCTCAGGGCATGACTTGAGAAAGATTTTCTGCCGTTTTGTTTGTTGATGTTGCCCACATAATAAAGCGAGGCGGCAGGGATGCTAGGCCAAATGGATAGATAAATCTAGAATATTCCTGGATATTTCAGTACAAACTAGTGAGCATTGTTTCATTTTTCATTTACGTTTATAAAACAGACATTATGCGATTTCGGAATACAGCAGCCTCTTTAGAACAGAATCTTGATTTCAGTAATCTTCAGCTGCAGACTCACGTGTATCCATTAGTTTTTGACTCTTAAAACTGTTCATATATTGGGAAATTAAACGTGTATATGTACACAGCTACAGAAAAACGAAGCACCATTTTTATTTGTACAATTCTTCGGCCCCGCCTTCCTGCATTGTTGGTCTGAAACACCGCTGTTATGAAACAGTGAAACCGACAGAACGAAACAGCTTCTGTACAGACCGCGAATTTGATCCTAAACTGAGCAGAATGAAACACGACGGTTTCGAAACCATGGAATAGTGGCCGTCTCTATTGAGAGGTACTAAAACGATGTCTCCGAAAGCGAAAGGGATGTTGCCCGCGAAAGGCAAAAGTCCCAGGTTCGAGTCCCGGTTCCGGCATACAATTTTAATCTGCCAGGAAGTTTCATATCAGCGCACACTCCGCTGCAGAGTGAAAGTTACATTCTGATACTGAAAAATGTAGTTACGCCTGACTGTGATCGTAAATGAGCGAAGTAATAAATACAACGGTCGTTGATTTAATCGTACAGTTTCCTTATAATTGCCGCACTTGTAGGTTACGGTAGTAACATTAAAAGAGGGCCTTTGCGATCGACTTTTGACAGCTCGAAATTTAAATGAAAATAACAACTGCTTAACCGTTCATCTGACATGAAAATTGAATAAACGAATTTGCAGAGGAGAAAATTTTCTACCAATTTTCACTCGATTTTTTTTTCGTATCTCCCATTGGTTGAGGTATATGCAAAAATAACGGCGATTTGACGATGTCTGTCCGTAATGTTGTCCTATTTGTTTGTGTCGAAGCGTTCAACCGATCAGCGCTAAACTTTACAGACATAATTATTGGCCGCCAGCGACCGCAAACTCTTTCTTTTTTGATTGGTTTTTCGGTTTGATCAGTCCTTTGTGGACGTTGGTTAGTTTTGTTTTATTTCGTTTCGTCTTTAACTCAGTCTTTTCGTTACAGAGGGCGTCGAGCCATCTGACCGAGCGCGCTGGGCCACCACGCCCGGCGAGTTCTCAACCACCGTCCAACATGTTCGTAGATCACAAACTAATTCGCCGCCCATTAAGATACGCCTAACAGCGAGAGTAATCCGTAATTCTCGTACCATAGATGGCAGGAGCTATCTGCTAACATGGCATTTTAGACATTTCATTATAATCTATATAAATGTGAATGTCTGTTCGGTGTACGTTTATCACGTCTGAACCACAAGACATAAGGAGCTAAAAATTTGTACAGTTACTAATGTCTACCCGGGGAAGGCTTTAGGCACGCTTTTATGGCGATCGGATAGCTATTTATCTATATATATATGTTAATGTCAATGTCTGTTCGGTGTACGCTTATCACGTCCGAAAGTCAAGTAGCAGAGACTTAAATATTTATACAGTTACTTATTTATACCTGAGGAAGGTTTTAGGTACGGTTTCATAGCGATCTGATAGATATTTAGCTATTTGAAGAATATAACGCGAAATGCGGAACAATAGTTGCTCATTGAAAATTATATTTACTCTTCGAAAATGGTTTTATTGGTTGCATTGTTGCTTGAGAGTTGATAATGATAAAAGGGGGGAGGTTATTGGGAAGGAAAGTTATCAGTGTATCAGTGTATCAGTGTGTGTGTGTGTGTGTGTGTGTGTGTGTGTGTGTGTTACTATTTCGTTCTGCAGCGAAAAGTACAGAACGCAAACGAATGGTCTGTGTGAAATTGTTGTCCGAAGTCTCACGTTGTACACCAAAGCAGTTCCATGCCGATAGCTAGAAGGGGGTGGAAGATATGGTGGTTGAAAGTCGTCAAATTATAAAAAAAAATTCGGAATGAAGGTCAGCGATGACGTTTGCGACTCTATAGCAAAGAGGTTACATACAGCGAAACGTGATGTCACAGACCATACTCCGGTCTATGCGTGCTACATTGTCTTCAGCTCTTTCTCTGTTAAGGATCTTCAAAAGAAATCGATTTGACGTTTCGCGCATTACATCAAGTGATCGATCTGTGATATTATTACAATCATTATTGTTTAATTTCGTGATTGGATTCTTCGAAACGAGTGCATTTTTACGTGTGATTTGATCTACCAACACGCGAGCGGAGCCGCGGGTTCAAGCTAGTTCATTATAATCGCGACGGGTAAATGGTATTAGTCGGCAGACATTTCCTTCGTGGACGTCTTCAGATGGCTCTAACCATTCTTTGTATTCGTATTTTCGCAGAAACAGTTGGCTGAACGCACACTTCTAGGAAATTTTAACGCAATATTAAAAATACACCTATTTAGCAAATGTTACCACCAGACTTTTAAGAGTAGCAATGGCAGATAAATCGCAGATGGTTCTTCTCACGTGTGTTCTAGGTTCCCGCGCGCCTTACCATTGCTGCCACGTATACTGTAGTATCCTCACTAAAAGCCGTTGCCGGTCACGCAATTTTTTTAACCCCATCCTTTTAATTTAGCCACGCTAAGTGATTTATAAGTGTGAACAAAATTACAGAGGCAAAAATAAGGACTTTTAAGGCATCGCATGAAGAGTAAGGACTTTTAAGAAACGTACGAACCGTGAAAACTTAAAAAGAGTATGGTACATGTACCAAATAAGGCCCAAATAAGGCCCACACTCATCTTCTAGCACCGGAAGTTTTCAAAACAGCGCTAAATGTCGTTGGTAATGATAGCTTTTGATATCTAATGGACAAGGCAATAGCTACTTCCGCACCCGCTCTCGTGCCGGCCATTTTACTTTCAGTTGTACTACGGCGTTCAACGACGGACGACTGCTTCTTATTTTTACGGTACGTTTCATCTAATACAATCGCTTCGGACATTTGTACTGGTAAATATGTACAATGTGTGCAGAAAATTGTGCTGTATTATGATAGTGGCATAATCGTCCCAAAAAACCGTTTCTTTTTAAACAATAAACAAACACGCGTTTTAAACGGGTTGTTCCCATTAACTTACGATATGGAAACTTACTGCTGCCAGAACAATGTTGGTTGCTGATTAGATTTAATTATCTTAAGAGTTTGTAGCCAGTAAGTAAGTTACCAACAGTACTGTATGAAGTGTTTGTAAAAAAATGTAAACATTCAATGAATCACCTCATTCCACTCATGTCTAAAATAAAATTACGTTACAATTCTTGCAGTGTATTCCAACAGTTTTCCTGCTATTTATGTGCCCCAGAATGTTAATATGAACTACATGTGGCTACGGGCCATATTAGGAACAGGGTTAGGAACAAGGCCCACTTGCAGGTTTAAACATTTTCTTTAAAGTGATGATATTAATTACATAAACTTTCCATTTTAATTTATTTCTGAACTGAATATAGTTGTAGGATGTTGCACGTGCGATCTCGGGGTATTACCACTTGCACATACCGCATACGAAATTCCTAAACGTGAGGTGACCCTTATTTGGTTCACGTACCTTATACAGGGTGTTACAAAAAGGTGCGGCCAAACTTTCGGGAAACATTCCTCACACACAAAGAAAGAAAATATGGTATGTGGACTTGTGTCCGGAAACGCTTAATTTCCATGTTAGAGCTCATTTTAGTATTTCCCTTTAAATGTAAATTGAAATAATTCGTGCAGATAATTGTCACAATACCCAATTGTTTCGTTAGTATGTACTGTACTTCGATTCACTGCCAATTGGCCCAATTGAAGGAAAGTAATGTTGACTTCAGTGCTTGTGTTGACATGCGACTCATAGCTCTACAGTACTAGCATCACTGGAGCACGTTGTCATGATTTCACACCGGATACTCCGGACTGAAGACCATAAAAAAAAAAAAAAAAAAAAAAAAAAAAACTCTACCTGTGCTACTAGAACATATGCCTTTACATGTACGACACAACATGTGGTTCATGCACGATGGAGCTCCTGCACATTTCAGTCGACGAGTTCGTACGCTTCTCAACAACAGATTCGGTGACCAATGGATTGGTAGAGGCGGACCAATTCCATGGCCTCCACGCTCTCCTGACCTCAAACCTCTTGACTTTCATTTATGGGGGCATTTGAAAGCTCTTGTCTACGCATCCCCGGTACCAAATGTACAGACTCTTCGTGCTCGTATTGTGGACGGCTGTGATACAATACGCCATTCTCCAGGGCTGCATCAGCGCATCAGGGATTCCATGCGACGGAGGGTGGATGCATGTATCTTCGCTAACGGAGGACATTTTCAACATTTGTGGTTTAGAAACACGGATGGTAATTACAAAGGCAGTGTGTGAAGCTTTCAAAAACTTCTGAAGCATTATCAGAGAAGCGACATGAAACTCAAATTTCTGCTGCACGTAAAAGCTGCCAATAGCAGAAAATAAGTCTGCAGATATTCTTTGACTAGACAGAAAGCTTGATTCGTTTACTCAGCAATATCAATAAATGTTGATTGACATTGTCATTACTGACAGTGGTGTCAGAAAAAAACGGCCCGACAGGGTCTCTGACAGTCTCCACACAGCGAGTGCGCCACATTTAAACTACTAGCCATTAAAATCGTAACACCAAGAAGAAATGCAGATGATAAACGGGTATTCATTGGACTAATACACTAGAACACACAGGTTATTACATTTTCACGCAATTTGGGTGCATAGCTCCTGAGAAATCAGTACCCAGCACAACCACCTCTGGCCGTAATAACGCCCTTGATACGACTGGGCATTGAGTCAAACAGAGCTTGGATGGCGTGTACAGGTACAGATGCCCATGCAGCTTCAACACGTTACTACAGTTGCTCCGCCACCATTGACCAGACATTTTTAATTGGTGCGAGTTCTGGAGAATGTACTGGCCAGGGCAGCAGTCGAACATTTTCCGTATCAAGAAAGGATCGCACTGGACCTGCAACATGCGGTAGTGGATTATCCTGCTGAAATATAAGGTTCGCAGGGATCGAATGAAAGGTAGAGCCACGAGTCGTGACACTTCTGAAATGTAACGGCCACTGTTCAAAGTGCAGTTGAAGCGAACAAGACGTGACCGAGACGTGTAACAAATGGCACCCCATACCATCACCCCGGTGATACGCCAGTATGGCGATGAACGAATACACGCTTCCAATGTGCGTTCACCGCGATGTCGCACAACACGGATGCTATAAACCGAACCTGTATTCATCCCAAAAAATGACTTTTTGCCATTCGTGAATCCAGGTTCGTCGTTGTGTACACCATTCCAGGCGCTCCAATCTGTGATGCAGCGTCAAAGGTAACTGCAGCCATATGGGGTCTCCGAGCTGATAGTCCATGCTGCTGCAAACGCCGTCGAACTGTTCGTGCAGATGGTTGTTGTCTTGCAGACGTCTCCAGCTGTTGACTCAGGGACGTGGCTCCATAATCCGTTACAGCCATGCGGATAAGATACCTGTCATCTCGACTGCTAGTGATACGAGGCCGTTGGGATCCAACACGGCGTTCCGTGTTGCCCTCCTGAACCCACCGATTCCATATCCTGATAACAGACATTGGATCGCGACCAACGCGAGCACCAATGTCGCGATACGATAAACCGCAATCGCGATAGGCTACAATCCGACCTTTATCAAAGTTGGAAACGTGATGGTACGCGTTTGTCCTCTTTACACGAGGCATGACGACAACGTTTCCACAGGCAACGCCGGTCAACTGCTGTTTATGTATGAGAAATCGGTTGGAAAGTTTCCTCATGTTAGCACGTAGTAGGTGTCGCCACCGGCGCTAACCTCGTGTGAATGCTCTGAAAACCTAATCATTTGTATACCACAGCGTCTTCTTCCTGTCGGTGGTTAAATTTCGCGTCTGTAGCTCATCATCTTCGTGGTGTAGCAATTTATAGGCCAGGAGTGTAATTTCCCTCTTTACTGTAATATACAGTGAGTATCTTAAGCAAGAAATTGTTGCTAATACTTGGAAAACAGGCAAGTCACACTCATGTATAAGGAGACGACAAGAGGAGATCTGGAAAAAAATCTGCTCATTATGTCAGTAGTAATCACCGTAACTGTTAATACGTGTAACCCACTGTGAGATAAGAGGGCGCATTCCCCCCTACATAAATGTCTGCAGTCAGCTACAGGACGCAGATTTTTACTCATGTTTGCACCACATCATTTATAACTTCCCGAGGGCGAAGAATGTATTTGGTCGTGCGCTCTAAGGCGCCTTACACTTGAACGAATTTCTTTCTTCAGAGCTCCAAAAAATATGGAAATCGCATGGGAAGAAATCGTAACTATGTGGAAAATGAAAGGCGTGTTCTATCGTAGTACAGAATGATGCTTTTGTTTTGTCAGCTTTGACAAAATTTTGGGAGGGGTTTAAACGCCACTCTAGTTACGCGTATGCAGCTCCAGCGATGCGACATTCTTGTCCAGACGTTTCTCTTTTCTACGTCGCAGCCGAGCCGAGGTCAAGTATCGATTTTACAGCAGAGGAAGACTGGCGTGGCAGTCAACGTGGAGTAGGAGCGGCGAGGGCGCCAGTTTAAAGCATTACGTGTGTAGCGATGCCTGGTACCAAGCATCCTAATAGTGTCAAAGCTGGATAGTAATACATGGCGATTTGACACTGTATGCGCGTATCGTGTTCCCACTTTTTATGTCGCGCCGTTCAACCGATCGCCACTATGTCCTGTCTCGACTTATGCATCGATCGTAATATATGTTATATATAGTGAAAGTTGTTCGGAATTTAATATCTAATAATATTGTTTTGAAATTATTATCGACATTTAACTCTGAAAGTTGGTATACTGCATAAAGATACAATTGCTCATATGTTTCTGTCGTCGTATTATTTTCTTATAAGTCATTTAACGGAGAATCGAAGAATGATTTGAGGTCGATATTTCATCTAGGGATGAATATACCGCTGGGAAATACCCATGGCGTTACATAAAGGTACGGCCAAACTTTCAGGAAACATTACTCACACACAAAGAAAGAAAATATGTTACGTGGACATGTGTCCGGAAACGCTTAATTTCCATGTTAGAGCTCATTTTATTACTTCTCTTCAAATCACATTAATCATGAAATGGAAACACACAACAACAGAACGTACCAGCGTGACTTCAAACACTTTGTTACAGGAAATGTTCAAAATGACTTCCGTCAGCGAGGATACATGCATCCACCCTCCGTCGCATGGAATCCCTGATGCGCTGATGCAGCCCTGGAGAATGGCGTATTGTATCGCAGCCGTCCACAATACGAGCACGAAGAGCCTCTACATTTGGTACCGGGATTGCGTAGACAACAGCTTTCAAATGACCCCATTAATGAAAGTCAAGAGGGTTGAGGTCAGGAGGCCATGGAATTGGCCCGCCTCTACCAATCCATCGGTCACCGCATCTGTTGTTGAGAAGCGTACGAACACGTCGACTGAAATGTGCAGGAGCTCCATCGTGCATGAACCACATGTTGTGTCGTACTTGTAAAGGCACATGTTATAACGGCACAGGTAGAGTATCCCGTTGCGACAGGTCAACGAAAAATTTGAAAAGAATCATAACAATAAGAACAGTTACAACATGATACAATTAGTAAGGAAGATGTAAGAGGCGTTTTCAAAAATTAACGTCCATTTGGTTGTAACGAAAACATCCCTAATCAATTATTTCAATTTTATATGATGGTGAGTTTTATCATATAAAACGCATTCTATTAATTTCCATACTATACCCCTTTAGTCCCTAGTTATTCTACTTCAAATAGGCCTTACATACTTCGTACATTTACCTCTTTGCAGGGGCCCAATGCCATAACACAAATTGTTAAGCTACCTCCAACACAGCTTTATAGTTCTGTGGCTCCATCTCCGTCCAAGTAAGTCTGACTTTTCAAAATTTATTCACCTGAGCCACATTAGATTCGCTGCCCGCCAGGTACACGGACTGTAATAAAACATTTGTCTTTTTCCAGTCTGATGATACGCTAACAGCGCGAGATGTGTAATTGGAGTAAAAAAATATTGCAACAAAGACTGAGAAACATTCAATTAGAGTTTTAACCAATATCTGAATAAAATACGCTATCAAATGTATGTTGTGTATGGTATCTCATCTGATCCCCTAATTTTTTGAGCGGTGTATGTTAGGCCTGCATCGGTGTCTAAAGTTGTCCACTACTTTTACTGAATTACGCATTGAAATGTTTCTAAACCTGTTGCACTACACTTACAATGTACTTTAACTTACACTTAGGACAATGCACTCACTCATGCCCGAGGGCAGCAAAGCGCCTTAGAGCGCTCAGCCACTCCAATGTTGCTGGCAACGTCTCCCTGCCGAAGGAGCGACCACAGGCTGCCTCAGGAGACAGTCTGAACGTCAGCAGTGTTCGACCAACGCTACGGCAACTGTACCTGCTGTCATCAGTACTTTCGATAAAAAATACTTTGAAAATGTAGATAAATCATGTGCTACATGAAATATTTTCTTTTTATTTGCAACTTAAGCAATTTTTCGGAACACATGTTGTAATCCTATGGGACCAAACTACTAACGTTATCGGTTTCAAGGGTTACAAAATATGTAAATTCACCTTAAGGACAACATACACGTATTAGTACCGACACAAATAAATGGGCTGCATCTTTTGTTTCTTATAAACACTTTGTCTCTAGTTTTTGCACAGCACAAACAGATTTAAGATCAAAATTTACTTCAGCCGCGTTGTGGCATAAAGTCAGCGCCACACGCCAGACACAAGAGAACGATCGTGCTAAGGCAGCGGACGACCGGCAGCCAACCGCTCGCCTGCGCCGCGCATCCTGGAGGGAGCAACGGAGAAGCGCGCCCTCTACAAGCGGCTGTATCTAGGCCGACATGCGTCTGGAATGACATCTGAACTCGGCTCCGAAATAGGCAGTCACCAGGAAACAGCGGAGCTAGCAATCATACAGAAGACGACGCCGTGAGAAGAAAGAAGAACAGATAGAAGTTGATTATTGTATTCTTCAGTCCATAAAACTAGTATTAATAATCTCTATAGAACTGTTTTAGCTGACCATGATCCTGCACCGAACCTTTCTTGAAAACTAGACCGGGACGAGAACAACAAATAGCAACGAGGACGATTCAACAAGCCAAATGCGAATATGGGGCATCAGGAGAAGTTGAAGGCTGCTTCTCTGCTGCTGCTCAGAAGTTGTTAGATTGAAGGTGCTCTTACATATTCTTTCAAATGTTCAAATGTTTGTAAATCTATCGGCCCTTACTGCGTGGTCATCAGTCCGTAGCTTACAAACTACTTAAACCTAGGTAAACTAACCTAAGGACAACACACACACACACCCATGCCCCAGGGAGGACTCGAACCTTCACGGCGAGCAACCGCACGCTCCGCAGCGAGACGCTTTAGACCGCTCGGCTACTCCACTGCGGCATGTATTCTTTCCTGCAAGACATGAACAACATTGTGATTCTGGTTCAGAAAACGTTGAACTTTTCCATCTTTTTTAAATTACTTGCAGGAGTCAATGTACTAATTCCTCTTTTCCCCAATGTTGGAAACGTCCCCGACAATATCACATTCACAAACGAAACACTTGCCAGTCATTCTTCGCAGATGCCTTAAACAACAAAAATACTCGCTAGAGTAAAAAATCAAAATAAATGAGTTATATACGCAGCAACAGAGTAAAGACCTTGCACACACTCACTGGAGCTGCCACAGAAACGCTTCCCGGCTGTTGTGTCTGCTTGTTGTCACAGCGGAGGGAGACGCTCGGCCTCATTACACTGCACTCTGCTCCAGTCTACATCGACATCTACACGGTATACTCTGCTCCAGACTGCCAGCCTCTACTGCCTGACACTTGGCGGTGCAGTTGTCCAGCGCCCTCCCCTTTCTTTATACTACTTTTTACTAGATATACAGGGAGCGATACCGCACAATAAACTTAGTTTCGGGCGGGCAGTGGCGGGTTGGACCAAGACTGTTCTGGCTTCCCTGGAAAAATCAAATGAAATAAGAAATCAAAATCCCATCTCTAGTTGAAATCGGCTGAGAGTTGCGCGCAACGGCCGCTCGGCTACGCAGCTACTGCGCATGCGCAGGAGCAGCGCTGCAGCGCGCCCTTGGCCGATAGCGGCTTGGCAGTCGGCTATTGCTCGGCATCAGATAGCTGCGCGACTAAAAGCACGGCGGCCGCGCTTATCTAAATGAGCGGCGCCAAGTGTCGCCGGCGGCCTTGAGCTCTGCGGCGCTGCTCCCGCCGGCCGTGGTCGGTAGTCTCCCGACGCGTGACCGGGAGACACGGAAGCCACAACCACCCAGCGGTACTCTCCGACCTCCTCCTTTGTCATCGTCGCACGCAAATATACACGTCACATGGCATTAACAGACCTCCGATTTTAGGCAAAACAAACCTATTTTGTTCCTCATTAAATAAAGGCAATACAAGTTATACATACACAAATTACGACAATTTATGATCCAAACAGCTAGTTTTATAGCACCTAAAAATACCTAATTTCAGATTACAACCTGATTGTAACTATATTGTAAAAATCCAATTTCTAATTTCATTTTATGACTAACATCCTCTCGTCGTCTTCACAGTTAAGAATTACGCAAATTTTAACCCGTAACTGGTGATGTTGGGTGTCAGATACCCAGCTAAATCTTTGATTTATCACCAAATTGCCGTGAGACAACAGCATTATTGGTTCCTATACCTTCAAGTCAGTTTGTTGCGAGTCGGCCTGAAGCGCGGTACTCAACAGAGCGGTGAGTTGTTTCATTTTAAACGCGATTTTTTAAGTTACTGGGTATTTTTAACCCAATTTCACCAGTTGCAGAACTTTTTTTCAAATATTCTCGTATGCTATTTTATTGGTAGTATGGCATCTAGATGGTTTCCTGTGATAGCTAATAACCCTGGATGCAGTTCTCATCAAAGCAGTGAGTTTATTTGATTCATTATTACTAGAAACTCTGCTTATTGATAAC
Organism: Locusta migratoria; assembly: GCA_026315105.1. Classification (NCBI taxonomy): domain Eukaryota; kingdom Metazoa; phylum Arthropoda; class Insecta; order Orthoptera; family Acrididae; genus Locusta; species Locusta migratoria. The sequence goes on from CM048751.1 coordinate 318,965,321, forward strand.
CACGTCAGTTACCTAACCATATTTTTCACGCTAATGAACATTAGCCTTGGGAATGCCTATGTTATCTACCGTGGATTCCCAGAGATAACCAGATTGGAATACATCAAAAATCTTGCCAAGGAACTCTTAGACCCTCTTGTCAATCGTCGATTTCAAAACTACTATTTGCCCCGTGAATTTCAGCTAAACATCAGCAGAATTCTCAAGATACCAGTTTCATGTGAAGCCAGACGAGACTTGGGCAAACAAGTTAGGTGTAAGAAGTGCCCACCAGGCTCTGACAGAAATACAAAAAAGGTCTGTAACAGCTGCAATGTACCGATTTGCGGAGTCTGCACAATTCCTGTATGCCGAGATTGCGTAGAGTTTTTCTGTATTAACTTGTCAAAAATGTGATTTTATAAAGGTTCATTGTTGCTTTATACTGTAATATTCAAAATTGGTTTATTTGTTTATAAAAAATTTACAGTTATATGTATTTCGTGACACGTTACAAAATTTGTTATGGACTTACATATATTTGAAAAATTGTCTATTCTGTTCACTGTAAATAATTTTCTGCTGCCAAAGGTTGTTCAGAGATGTCAATAAAAGTTACTTTTGCGATGTATGTAGAAACTTTTCATTTCTCCTTCACCATTGCAGTATGAGGGCCATGAAAATTACTGGGTATCTATAACCCAACCTCACCAGTTGTGTTACAACTTGTTTTACGTAAAATACCTAATTTCATGTTAGAACCTGACTGTACCTAATTCTTAAAAAATCCTAAAAATACCTAATTTCATGATAAAAGCTGACTGTACCTATTTCTTAAAAATTAAAGTCAAATAAAATTTGTACGACTAAAACTACTCTCCTGGTCTTCACGGCTGCTTAGAAAACAGTAGTTGGTAACAGGTTCATTTGAAAGACAAGACAGGTTCTAAAAAAATTAAAAAAAGGCATTGGGCTCACATATTAAGAGGTAAAACAACGGGGAGTGTGAGGTCCCATTTCGCCAATATCCGTCATTTAAATATGCTTCTCAACGGAAAATCTGGAAAAAGTGTTAGTTATTTACTGTGACTATAATTATGGACATGGACAAAAAAATAATTTCCATTTTTTTCTATTTATATTTCTAGAAAGTAAAATGTCACCTACTTTCTGATTTTTAATAACATATTTTTGTAAGTGATAGAACCTATTTTAGGTACCTAATTTAAGTTGTTTAGAACCTAGAAGTCCGACGTCTAGTCATTAAACTCACATTTAACCCTTTAATGCATGACTTTTCATTTGACGCAATAAAAACTACCATGATTGATGTATAGTGTGTATATACTCAGAAAAATTTTGAAAACAAAAAAAATTTCATTAAATTATGCACTACTAGCAACGAACCGCTCGTAGCTGTCAGCTATATAATGCTTCCATGATGTACCCGGTGTAGTAAACGTCACTATTGTCTCTCTCATCTTTCCAGAAAGTAACTCATAACGCAAAAGTAGTATGTGATTGATCACTTTTACATGACAAAGGAGTAATACCAATGTAAACAAACATACATCTTAGGAGTAACTCAATGCAGCTAACTAACTGTCGAATTGATTCAGTAGTAATCTTCAATTTATAATTTCTACGACGAGTTACATGCATGTGTAACAATAAGTATAGAAGCAGCTACAAATGAATTTGTGAAAAAATTTTCATCGGTTTGAGAGATAATGGGAAAAATATGGTACGTAGCTGATCAGTTACACTATGCATTAAAGGGTTAATCCTCCTCATTATTTCGCCTTCATCTCGCCAGCATGGGCTGCGCGTGGTTAACTATGGATAGGAGCAAATAGTCAAACCTCGATATATCTAATTTCTACGGAAGACAAAATTCGGTGCATCGAGAGCTCGATATAATAATGAACTTAACGTAAAGGATCGTCCGCAGTTTTAACTTCCACTCATCACAAATTTTCTTATTTACACTGGCACTTTCTCCAAATTTTCTTATTTACACTGGCACTTTCCCCACTCACGTTTAGGAAAATAATGCCATGTCTATTCCTGAAATTTCCAAGCCATCCATTACTCGCACGGAAAGTTTCGTATCCCAACGCTGCTGCAAAACAACTCCGTTTTCTTTCAAAATAAGTCCATCAGGGTTCTCACTATTATTCCTCTCTTGCCGGAACCTCTGCACTAAACACTCTTCTAAATCTGACAACTGAGCCATTCATAGTCGTATCCGACCTGCCCCTTCATCTGCGGTTATCACTCGGTCTTCGTTCTTCATTACTGTTGACAGTGTACTAGCCGGAATCCCAAACTCAGCTGCTACGTTTTTCTTATTGTTTACTACCGCTCTCTCCACCACTTTCTCAATTAAGTTTCACTTTTCAGCAACTGACAGTCATTTCCGCTGACACTGGCAGCTCACATTGAAACAAAACAAACTCTGCCCTAAGACGCTCCTGCACGGAAGTCGTGGCAACTGCAGAACGACCCAGATATCAGCGATCCATACAGGCAGCGAGGGAAGATATGGAGCTACACTGCTAGCGCCCACTTCGATATACAGAAGTAGCACAAAAAGAAGACTTCGATATGTAGATGTGCCTTCGATGTAAAGAGTTTTTAGCCACACAACATCGATATACAGGAGGTAAAATCTGTCTTCGAGCCTTCCAAAAACTTTGATATAATAGAGGGTCTCACTCGAAATATCAAGGTTTTGGGCTTCCAAGTGAAGGGAATGAACAAAACATTCGATACAGACATGACTTTCATACATCGAGGTTTGACTGTACACTGCTGGAAACAAAAATTACAACACCCTCTTAAAGGTGTTGCTGCTCACTCCAGATATACTGCTGAAGGAGTCCATACGGAGTACATCAAATGATTACATTTACAGTCCAACAGGTGAAACGGTACCGAGGTACCACGGTCGTTCCACGCCTAAACTCCGTATGTCGTCTGGCCTCCGCGGGCGACGACGAACATGCTGACTCTGCCGCCCATTCCATCATACGCACCGAGAATACCGTCTCGGGATACATTACTGCACACGTCCTCGGCCTGTCCACGTAGTTATGCAAGAGTTGGTTGACGAATCGTTCGTGTTAGTTGTCGTCCCATCATATCTATTAAAGACGGTGCTGGCCACAGAAGTCGTTGGGCGTCTTGCAGAGCACACTGAGTTTCGCACGCAACGTCTCGGTAAGCGTTATCCTATTGGTTGTTTGTTTGTTGTTGTTGTTGTTGTTGTGGTGGTGGTGGTCTTCAGTCCGCAGACTGGTTTGATGCAGCTGTCCTATGCAAGTCTCTTTATCTGAGAATACTTTCGGCAACCTACATCCCTTTGAATCTGCTTATTGTATTCGTCCCTCGGTCTCTCTCTACGATTTTTACCCCACGCACTTCCTTCTAATGCTAAGTTAACAATTCCTTGATGTCTCAGGATGTGTCCCACCAACCTATCCCTTCTCTTAGTCACAATACGCCAGAAATTCCTTTTCTCCCCAATTCTGTTGAGCACCTCATTAGTTACGTGATCTACCCATCTAATTTTCATCATTCGTCTGTAGCACCACATTTAAATAGCTTCTATCATCTTTTCGTCTGAACTCATTGTCCACGCTTCACTTTCATACAATGCTACACTCCAGACAAATGTCTTCAGAAAGGACTTCCTAACATTTAAACTAATATTGGATGTCAACAAGTTTCGATTCTTCAGAAACGCTTTATTTCCTATTGCATTCTGCATTTTATATCTTCTTTGCTTCAACCATCAGAAGTTACCTTGCTACCCAAGTAACAAAACTCGTCTACTACTTTTACTGCCTCATTACCTAATTTAATTCCTTCAGCAACGCCTGATTTTCAGACGCTACATTCCATTATCCTTGTTTTACTCTTGTTGATGTTCATCTTTATAACCTCTTTTCAAGACATTGTCCATTCCATTCAATTTCTCTTCCAGATCCTTTGCGGATCCCTGAACTTTAATTCCCTCTCCAAATTTATCCTTTCATTCCTTCACTGCTTGCCCAATGTACAGATTAAACAACAATGACAAAAGGCTACAACCCTGTCTTACTCCCTTCCCAACCTCTGCGTCCCTTTCTTGCCCTTCGACTCTAATAACCGCTGTTTGGTTTTTCTATAAGTTGAGTATAACTCTTCGCTCCCTACGTTTTACCCCTGCTACCTTCAGAATTTGAAACAGTGAATTCCAGTCGACAATGTAAAAATCCTCCTCTAAATCTACAAACGCTAAAAACGTACGTTTGCCTTCCCTTAGCCTATCTTCTAAGATAAGTCGTAATGTATTGCCTCCTAAATCCAAACTGATCTTCCCCAAGGTCGGATTCCACCAGTTTTTCCCATTCGTCTGTAAATTATTCGTGTCAGTATTTTGCAACCATGACTTATTAAACTGATAGTTCTGTAATTTTCACATTTGTCTGCACTTGCTTTCTTTGGAATTGGAATTACTATATTATTCTTGAAGTCGGAGGGTATTTCCCCTGTCTCATACATCTTGCGTACTAGGTGGAACAATTTCTTCGTGACTGGCTCTCCTAACGATATCAGCAGTTCACACGGGATGGCATCTATTCCAGGGGCCTTGTTTCTACTCAGATCTTTTAGTGCTCTGTCAAATTCTTCTCGCAGTTAGTATCTCCTCTCTCATCCTCCTCTACATCATCTTCAATTTCTAGAATACTGCTTTCAAGTTTATTTCCTTTGTAGAGACCTTCTATATATTCCTTCCACCTTTCAGCTCTCCCATCTTTGCTTAGTACTGGTTATCCATCCGAGTTCTTGATATTCATACCGCTACTTTTCTTGTCTCCAAATGTCTCTTATTTTCCTGTAGGCGGTATCTATCTTTCCCCTATTTTTATATTCTTCTACGGTCTTGCATTTCTCCTCAAGCCACTCCTGCTTTGCCAGTCTGCACTTCCTGTCAACCTCATTTTTCAGACGTTTGTACTCTCTTTTGCCTTCTTCATCTGCCGAATTTTTATATTTTCTCCTCTCATCAATTAAGTTCAGTATATCCTGTGTTATCCAGGCATTTCTATTAGCCCTTGTCCTTCTGCCTATATGATACTCTGCGGCCTTCACTACCCTATCTCTCAGAGCTACCCATTCTTCTTCTACTGTATTACTTTTCCCCCGTTCCAGCCAATCCTTGCCTAATGCTCCCACTGAAACCCTCCACCACTTCTGGTTCCTTCAATTTGTCCAGGTTCCATCTCCTAACTTTTCTACCTTTTTGCAATCTCTCGAGTTTTAATCTGCACTTCATAACCAATAAGTTATGGTCAGAGTCTATATCTGCCCCAGGATATGATTTACAATTTAAAACTTGGTTCCTAAATCTATTCCTTACCATTATAAAGTCAATCTGGTACCGTCCAGTGTCTCTTGGTCTCTTCCACGTATACAGCCTTCTTTCATGATGTTTGAACCAAGTGTTGGTGATAATTAAATGGTGCTCTGCACAAAATTCCACCAAGCGATTTCCTTTTTCCCAGTCCGTATTCACCTACTACATTTCCTTCCCTTTCCTACGACCGAGTTCCAGCGCCCATCACAATCAAGTTTTCATCTCCTTTAATTTTCTGAATAATTTATTTTATCTCCTCATACATTTGTTCGATATCATCATCATCGGCAGAGCTAGTTGGCATATATACTTGTTCTACTGTAATCGGGTTGGTTTTTTTGTCTATCTTTACTATGATAATGCGTTCACTACACTGTTCATAGTAACTTACCCGCATTCCTATTTTCTTATTCATTATTAGACCTACTCCTGCGTTACCACCAACTTATTTTGTATTTATAACCCTGTACTCACCTGACCAGAAATCCTGTTCATCCTGCCACCGAATCTCACTAATCCCTACCATATCTAACTTGAACCTATTCATTTTTCTTTTCAGATTTTCTAATTTACCTACCCGATTAAGGGATCTAAAATTCCACGTTCCGATCCGTAGAATGCCTGTCTTGTTTTTGTTGATGAGAGCATCCTCATGAGTAGTCCCCGCCCGGAGATCCGAATGGGGGACTATTCTACCTCCGGAATATTTTACCCAAGACGACGCAATCATCATATATTCATACATTAGAGCTGCATGTCCTCGGGAAAAGTAACGACTGTAGTTTCCACTTGCTTTCAGCCGTTCGCAGTAACTGCATGGCAAAGCTATGTTAGCTGATGTTACAAGGCCAGCTCAGTCAATCATCCAGACTGTTGCCCCTGTGACTACTGAAAAGGCTACTGCCCCTCTTCAGGAACCACACGTTTGTCTGGTCACTCCACAGTTACCCCTCCGCTGTGGTTGCACCTACGGTACTGCTATCTGTGTTGTAGAGGCACGCAAGCCACCCCACCTCGGCAATGTCTGTGGTTCATGGGGGAGCAATGCCAAAAGAACGGACCTTAACAACACTGTGGATGTACCGAGTGCTGGTCAGCGGTCCCTCCACAAACACCAAAGCTGAACGACAGCTGTAGCTTATCGCACCCCAGACCGTGCGCCCTGCGACGTGTCACGCGTATCTCGGACCGATGGACTCTACAAGACAGCGCTCACCAGCTCTACAACTGCAGGCGCAAACGACCTTCACCTGCGTGCAGGCGGTATCTGCTTCCACCGCTGAAGACCGCGGCCCGACAGCCCAAGTGATCCTCTGACGTCAGTGGGAGACAGGATACAGGCGTGCAATCCAACTGCCGTAGCCGGTTGGCAACAGTCCGTGTTGACACTTCTGCTGTGACAGCTGTACGATCTGCTGCTGCTGCAGTCTTTACAATGAGACGATCTTGCGGGACGTTTTTGTTGCTCGGCGTCCAGAACGTGTCTACAGGTGTCAGAATGCCCACGTGACCGTTGCGGGAAGCAACGTTGAGAACTGACACACCCCGTCCAACGTGCGTTGCAATTCTCCCAAAGGACCATGCCGCCACTTCCGAGGCCACAATCTGACATACTTCAAAGTCGCCCGGTTGGCTGTACGAAGCAACAGCACGTCTCCGTGCCGTGGCCCCTATTTGCCTCACACGTTCCTATCAAGGAGGTTAGAATACATGGAGAGCCCTTACGCTAAAAAAGTGAAGCCTGCCTCCGCCATATTAGTAAGTGTTGGAGAAGTGTTCTATTGTAAAGCTAATGTTTTATGCTACTTAAGGTAAAGCAGTCAACAATCCGAAGATTGGTTTGAACACCCCAGTGCTTTACTAGGCATGGTCCTGTTTGGAGGTGGTATGCCGTTGCCTTCCTCCGACCTTCGAACTGACTTACCCAGCCAGTTATAGGGGGACCTACAGTTTAACGTGGGTTCCGAACCACGGTGCTACTCGGTATTTTTCACATGAGCAATACTGCCAGAGGTGAAAGAAGTGGAAAGTGACAGATAAAAATCCTAGGACCTGGTGGGGATCGAACCCGCGACCTTTGGATTTGTAGTCTGGCACTCTACCACTGTGCAAACGAGGCACATTTATGCTACTTAAAACAAGAATAAAACATCCGACGGTTTTGCCGCGATGTACAACGAGTTAAAAGAGTGCAAATTAAGTTTTCATATATATTATTATGAGTATTTATTGCTGTTTATTCAAGAAATTATATTGTTTGAAAGTACATACTTTGCAGCGACTGTTAGTATAATGCATTAACAGTAGGAGGTTCGATTTAACGCATAGTCTTAACGAATAAATAGCATTCCAGAACTAACCAAGATGGCGGACAGGCTTCAACTGACGTATGTGCTCGGCATAGATAATGCCATCTCCCTTTATTTTAACCTCCTTGGTTCCTATTACACTGGGCCTTGAAAACGAACAGAGCATGCGTTAAGTCACTATGTAGGCTATAGGGTAATTTTAATGGTGCAGACTATAACACCACTAATTATTTTCTTTCTCAACCACTGTGCATTCAAATAAAAGCTCTACAACCTGATCAAAGAATACTGTTATTCTGTTTATTCTGTGGAAGCTTTCCTATGCTTAGTTTTCTATTTATAAAAAAAAAGATACAGTACTTCTGTGTTAGAATTCGATGACATAATACATCTTGAGCAGATATCTAACTTGCTTCGGAATTATCTTAAAGGATTGCGAAATAATTCAGCTTATTTATATAAACGAAGTTATGTAATCAAGATTTAACCAGTACCGAGATCGCGAACTAGAATAAATACATCTGCTGAAAAGTTATGCATTTCTCTTTAGTATTTGGATCTGTCGATCGATTTTGGAAGGGATCAGTGTGTGTGACAGAAATCATCTTGGGAACTTTAGTTGATGTACACGGTCAAGACTTTAATAACATTGAACTTTGTGATAAATCCACCAGTGCCGTGTATACCGCTGAAGGAAAGACTTACCTTATTTCAACAAGTAAAGCATCAGTCATTCCAATATTGTTCTCTGATCATAAAAAAAGATTAGACTAATATTTCTAGGTGCGACGATCAGCGAATGTAAGGAGCCGAGCTGTTTGCAATTGCTGCAGCAACGACCCAATTAATCTGATATTAATCTGATTTATCAATTCACTGACATGACATTACTAACTTGCTGCACAATATAACCCTCTCTCAAGTATTAAATGTCGAACTAATCCTGAACTTGAACTCTTAACAGAAGTTTATTTAATGTTGATTTGATATGATTTTCAATATGTTAATATTAAAAGCAATATCAATGTACTTAACAGACTAATCATGCCACACTATACTTTTTTTCTCATTATAGGTTACATTTATTATTCTGGGTGTTATTTTTGTAATGATATCGATTTGTGTAACGCAGTTTTAACGTCTCTAATGAACTTTTGATAACATTTCTTTGAATCAATTTCGTAAAATCAACATCTTGTAAAAAAAAAAAATTACATATTTCTAGATGCAACATATTTCTAGATGCAACAGGAATGTGTTTATTAATTTTTCGAGTGTTTCATTCAAAATAAATACCTAGCAATGAAACAGTTTGTCAATGGAAAAATAACTGTGATTCATATATCGGGTGTATCAAAAAGGATGGCGCAAACTTCGGTTGAAAGTACTCGATAATAAAAGCAAAAATGTCCAAGTAAACAAGGGTCCGCAAAATAGCTGTATGCGAGATAATTACGACTGTATGGCCCAAGCCGCCACTGACGTCTTGCGAACATCGTCCTAGTTAGTACAAATTAATTTGATATTTAGACTTTAGTGTTAGGATTTACATCGCATTTAATTAACATTTCACGTATGGGTTACCTCTTAAAAGAGTTTGGAGGTGTTTTCCTTGCATCTGGATGCAATACCGTGCTCATCTCTGCAATGACTTTCGAATTCTTTCGAAAACCCCTGCATCATTTGGGAATTCTTGACAAGCGTGTACAACTCTCCGCTCCAGTTCTTCAACCGTGTTGAAAGGTGTACTGTACACTTTTTTATGAAATGATTCCAGACACAAATATCCAAATGATTAACTTCAGGTGATTTTGGCGACCAAGGTGAAGGACCACCTCGACCTATCCATCTCTGGCCTTATCTGCGCGTTACATGCCGTCTCACAGCGGCAGCACAATGTATCATCTAGAACGATGTTTAATATAAAGTCAGTGAAAAGTCAACTAAATGGGAGTAAATCTTAATACTACAGTCTATATTTCAACTTAATGTGTACTAACCAGGAAAGTACTTAGGCTCGAACAAACAGAAATACACCAAAATCGTATGATAGATAATGTAAAGGTCTCTTATTGCACTAGTGATACTCCCGCATCTTCAAAACTCTGCAGTCGCCCATTAGAGGCCTCAGCCGTTCGCAGATGTCACGTGGCATTCCTCGCCCAGAACTCTCTCTGGCATACGCCATTTTGCGTTGCATAGTTGATTTCCTGATTATAACTTACACGTTGTCATTTCAAAGCAATGGCGCACTGAAGAATTAACAAAGCCACGTCGTTCTCCGTACGATAAATGATAATATAGTGTCTACAAATGCCATATTAGCATCAGTTAACAACGGCCATCAACAGTATGAGATTAAGGAACGCAACTTCTAGTTGTTAGCCATAGCGTAGTGGGCATTGCGTTAGACTGTGACGCTGAAGGTCAGTGGTTCGGAACTCGCCACTACATGAAATTTTTTTTTCTCCCTAAAATGGTTTCAGACACTCTTATTAATTATTTTTTTTTATTTAGATTACTATTTTGGTCGAAAATGTTTGCAAAAACTTATAAAACTAAAACTCTAAAGTGGGCCGTAAAACACGTCAGCGCGATTTTTTCTTCAAAAAAAAAAAAAAAAATCAAATGGTTGCAAATCTATGGGGATTTAACTAATCTGGTCGTCAGGCCCTAGGCTTAAAAATTACTTAAACTAACCTAAGGACAACACATACACCCATGCCCGAGGAAGGACTCGAACCTCCGAGGGCGAGCAGCGGCGCGCTCCGCAGCTAGCGCCTTGGAACGCTCGGCCATTCCACCGCATAAACCATGCTATACGAAGCAAACTAGCGGCAATATTGACGAAGATGGACCCGCGAAATTTGACGTGCACACCTACAAAGGGTCGCCATAAGAGTAGGTGCTGGTGTCTGTCATAGACACCTCACGCTTGTTACGTATACACCGGCGCCGTGTACTCACCTTCAGCGCTTCCCCATGCAGCCGCAGACAGCCGCGGTGAAGGACAGCTTCTCCTGCAACACAGCAAACAGCCGGCCGTCAACACTCAGCTAACTTGCAACGCATGTTGCGCAAAGCAGCATCCGCCTCCAGTCCAAACCGTATACACAAGCAACTAGCCAGTATAACGCTATGCCCAAGGTTGTGGCGCATCAGCCGATCTGCGTATCTCTTAGCCAAGTTTTATTATTAATTTTGACAACTTTGTCAGAGGAGAAAAACAGCGATCTATTTGGTATGATCAATATACAAAAAACAGTCTTGATCGCAGAAATTAACAGTTTCAATTAACCGGTTTCGAACTGATGTAGGTCATCTTCGGAATGACAAACAGCCCATGTGGCCAGTGCTGGACTCGGCTGGGCTGGGCTGTCCTGGGCTGTTCTGCTGCCTGTAGGTGACTGTGAACAGGTAATTGGTAACTGCCAGTAGGTAACTGTGAACAGGTAACTGGTAACAGGTAACTGCACTCGGCTGGGCTGGGCTGTCCTGAGCTGTTCTGCTACCAGTAAGTGAACTGTGAACAGGTGAACTGTGAACAGTTACCTACTGGCAGCAGAACAGCCCTGCACAGCCGAGTGCAGCACTGGCCACGTGGGCTATTTGTAATTCCGAAGATGACCTACATCACGTCGAAACCGGTTAATTGAAACTTAATTTCTGCGATCAAGACTGTTTTTTGTATATTGATCGAGCCAAGTTTTAGTTCCAAGTTTCGGATAACAAGCTGTACCACAACCAGTGTCACTGATGACACTGGTTAGCTTCGACAACTAAGAACCAAACTGTTGCCTCTCAACCAAACCTCGACCTCGGAGCTGTAGTCCAAGCATTAGGGAGAATTGAATGCAAAAAAAGTATTACCTGGAAACAAGAAATATGACCTTATAGGAAATTAAATTTTAAACACAGAAATTGAGATAGCGTTCACAAAAAAATGTGCAAGTTATTCGAAGTCGTTTTTGGACATTCACAATTGACAGAATCTAAATAATTGTTTAATAGCACGGAAATACAACTTTTTACCAGGAAAATAAGCCTAAAACAGTTACTGTTTACAAGATAAATCAATCAAAAGTGAAGGCCGTAAACTCCACAAAATACCTAGGAATTACTATTACTTCAGCTTTAAACTGGAACACGTAGATAAGGTCGTGGGAAAGGCGAACCAGAGACTGCGTTTTATTGGCAGAACCCTTAAAACATGCAACAGAACTACAAAAGAAACTGCATACACTACGCTTGTCCGTCCATTTTTGGAGTATTGCTGCCCAGTGTGGGATCCTTATCAGGTGGGTTTGACGGAGGACATCGAAAGAGTCCAAAGAAGGGCAGCTCCTTTCGTATTGTCACAATACAGGGGAGACAGCGTTACGGAAATGATACAGGATCTGGGATGGGAATCATTACAACAACGGCGCTTATCGCTGCGACGTGGGCTACTTACGAAACTCCAATCGCCAACATTCTCCTCGTAATGCGAAAATATTGTTGACTCCCACTTACATAGGTAGAAATGACCATCAGAATAAAAAACGAGAAATCAGAGCTCGAACGGAGAGATTCAGGTGTCTTTCTTCCCGCGCGCTATTCGAGAATGGAATGGGAGATAAATAGTATAATGGTAGTTCGATGAACCCTCTGCCAGACACTTAAATGTGATTTGCAGAGTATCCCATGTAGATGTAGATTGTAGGTCGATCCCCTGAGACGATTTAGCGAATTTAGAAAAAAGAACTTTTTATATAACAATGTATGTGAAAATATGATTAATATATGTTTTATTAAATTCTTCAAACAATTACTTTCCTGATTTTCCTTGAGCTATACTTGCAGTAAAGTTGGCGAACATAAAAAAAAGTTAAGCTTATGGGACTTAACTGTGCGGTCATCAGTCCCTAAACTTATAAACTACTTATAAACCACCTTAAACTAAAGACAACACATACACCCATGCCCGAGGGATGATTCGAACCCCCGACGGGGAACGGTGTCGCGCATCGAAGCACAGCGCAATGCGCTCGGCCACTCCGCCGCGACAGGAACGTAAAGGTACACGACTTAGAAAAAATCCGCTTTATAAAGTTTTGTAGCGGTTTCTTTCTGTACAAAGCAATCTACAACTTTTAAATGTAACACTTTTCGAGTAAGACAATAGTTTTTAGCTAATTATAAAATCCGGATTTATTTTCAAAATTGGTGAATTTTTTTGTTATGTATTGCATCTTCGATAAAGTTTTATAGAATACAAACTCGATTTGAAATTTAACTTCCTATACGCAGATACTCTGTTGTCGCAATAATTTTTGCCGTGTCAAAAACCCTGTACCATACACTACAATTCAGCCCGTCACGAGAACCAGTTTTTCAAATTTCGTTCACTGTACTTGACATCAGACTTACTTTCCCCACTGAACAACTTCGAAAATAAAAAATCAGTCTGACACTTCCAGTTTCATTCCTATCAGAATAGCTTTACAGCTACGTCTGTTTTCTTGGTTTTTAAAATATCAGCAACCAGTTGCAGTTAATTAGTTCTGTTTGCCAGTTTCACACAAATGCTGGCACCCTTAAAAGATTAGTACCCTTCTTCACACACATGTTGGCACCCTTTAGTGTTCTTCTGTTTCGTTTCTGGTTGATGAGCCATAAATCAAATACATTACTGTCAGTACAAGAATTCATTTGTCAATCCATGCCATCATTACATCGCTGTATCTATTATATAAACAAGAATGTTCGTATATTCGTTCATACGCTGTCGTACCGTTCAGCCGACTGCGATGAAACTTTGCGCATTTGATCTAAATACTAACGGAAAAGTCAGTGTTTGCGTAAAATGTTATATGGTGCGTGGCAGAGGGTACTCTACCTTCGAACTTCGACCACGTCGACTGTTTCATTCTGATGTTGATGAAGTTTTTCACACTCAATCTTCAGAACAAGAGAGTTCACCACCCACCTAAAATTTCATACGAAGCATGGTGGAGGAGCTTTGCAATAAACCTAACCACTTCATTGATTACCATGAAAGTTACGTAATTTTTCAGAGTAGGCAATGGAGTGAGGTGATGGAGGAAGAGTTCGACAGAGAGACAATATATAATTAGCAGAGAGAGAGAGAGAGAGAGAGAGAGAGAGAGAGAGAGAGAGTAGGGGACGGGGAAAGGTTGAAACGTAGAGAAGGGCAGAGGGAAGGGAGGGGAGAAAGAGAGCAGAGATAAAGAGAGGGGAGAGGTCGAGGTTGAGATGGACAGAGAGAGAGGGAAAGAGAAAGTGGACACAGGGAAACGTAAGGAGAGATTGACTTAAAATTGGACAAATTAAAATGTTCAAATGTTTGTATAGCTTGTGGGACTTAACTACGGGGTCATCGGTCCCTAAACTTACAAACTACTTATGAACTAGCTAACACTAAGGATGGCACAAATATCCATGCCCGAGGGGGAATTCGAACCCCCCGATCGTAGTGGCCGTGCACCCCGTGACTGGCGCGCCGTAGTCCCCTCGGGCACCGAAGCCGACGAACGGATTGAAACTGGACAATGGGAAGTGCGATTGGAATGTCCATAATGCAGGAGAGATAACAACTCACCGCAAAAAGGCTCGCTTAGCTGCTGACAGACATGAAAAATAGACAGTCGTATTCATACAACTTAAATCTTCGGCCATGGCTGAAAAAGAAACCCATACCTTCACACAATCACTCAGACAACTACACAGACACAACCATCACCTCCGGCCACTCCAGCGCAGAGTACTGGAATAAACGAGTTTAATGACGACGCAGGGTTTTCAGCAAGTTATCAGTAATATCTACATATTGTTTTCGCAGAAAGTCAGTTGCATAATACGGCAATACTCGACGCAGATATTGCCTGCCTGTTTGCTATCTACAGCATGCTACGTGGTATCTGTACGAGTGTACGATAGGCCGACCTTGTCACATCGCTGATCTCGATTGGTGTTATCGCTCGCTTCATGGTCTCGGCCTGTCGCGAGTAACCACGACCGCCCGCTGTTTTTCCTGTTTTCCGAGGCTGTGCTGCCGCTTCCACCGTACATTCGAGTCCTCCCTCTGGCATGTGACTGTACGTTGGCCTTCGAATAAATACACATATAAAAATAGTTGCACCACCTTGGTTCCAAGAGCTCGTGAACACTCGTGTCAAATGCGTATATTGCATAGTGAACACAGTTCCTTAGATTGTCCATAGATGTCACTGGCCCCGTGCAACCACGCATCAGCAGTTCCAATGCGACGACGTGGGTAAACGTTCAAATGTTTGTAAAGCTAAGGGACCCAACTACTGTGGTCACCGGTCTCTAGACTTACAAACTACCTACACTAACCTTGAAAGTAGGCAGCTACAGGCTGAATATAATTACTTATGGATTTTTCTGTGATATTTTGGGAATCTGGACATGTATTTGCCTTAGGCTTCATTTGCATGTAAAATATATCTATTATATGCTTCGATAATCTTATTTCATGTTTGTAACCACTGCACACCATAATATTTGTAAACTGCGATGTAGCATCTGCGCTACAGCAGCATCTATGACCGCTGAGGCGGGCAGTGGAGAGTAGGCTAGTAAAAGGGTCTAGTGGAAGATAGTGCAGTCAGTCGCACAGTTCGGTTGATCGGCCATGATTCACGTGCCGAGTTTGTTTTCGCTGATTGGTTTATGTACCTATGAATGTATCTCGCCAAGGGTGATGAAATTTCATTTGATATTGTAAGAGGAATTTTGTATTAGGAGAACGAAAATATTTGTATGGAACGGTATTGTACAAACCCATTGCAATCACCATTATTGACAAGTCAACAACAAAGGTATGTTTCTTTAGCAAAAATAAATCATTTAAAGCCGGCCGCGGTGGTCGAGGAGACTGAGGCGCTTCAGTCACGATCTGCACGGCCACTACGGTCGGGGGTTCGAATCCCCCCTCGGGCATGGATATTTGTGCCGTCCTAGTTCGTAAGTAGTTCATAAGTAGTTTGTAAGTTTAGGGACTGATGACCCCGTAGTTAAGTCCCATAGACTTTACAAACATTTGAACATTTTTTTAAAAATCATTTAAAGATTACTAATTTTCTTATTTCAGGTCAACCTAGTCCTTCATTTTCCTGATTGTGGCATTTTTGTATTCTTGTTGTAAGCTCCGTGTCGAGTTTGAGATTTTCTTTAAATGCCATTAAAGGAATCAGTCCTTGCCACTGAAATCTAATTTCCAAAGTAGGGGCTACTTCCAATTAGTCACTATAAATTAGAAACTTTCACCTAAATAGCCGTTGCGCTTTGAATCAGTTTAAACACACTGTTTCTTAATTAACTGTGCAAGTATTAATATTAGGGCCAGAACTAAACAGAATTCTTGGCACTGAAATCTAATTTCCAAACTAGTGCTCGCTCATTTTCAATTTGTCACTATAAATTAGAAGCTTTGAACCTGTTCTGGGGACAACACACACACACCCATGCTCCAGACCGCTCGACCAATTCCAGTTCGGTCGGAGATCAACACGCCCCATCAGCTGCAGTCGCAGCACCAGGGAGTACACCGCTTGTGTTGACTGGAGCTCTGCCATGGCTAGAAGCTCGGTCCCGAAGTTTGATCGAACTCGCAAAGTTTCTGGGTGATAGCTGGGACTCTCATAGAGGCCAGTTTCCAGACGTCTCGGAGTGAACCAAAGCGATGTTGCTTGGGCATGGGGGAGGTACAGCAATACAGGGAAGGCTACACGGCAGCTGGTGAGCGCTACTTCAGCTCGCAGCAGCCCTGAGCAGAATTGCATCATGCTGAATAATGGCTTTCGTGCGGCCACAAGACGTCGTGTTTGCACTCAGACTGTACGTGACAGGCTCCATCACATGATCTCCATGGTGACGTCCAGCGTTGTCACGTAGACACCGTGCAGCGCGGTACAGACGGGCCCAACAGCGTGCTGAATCAACTCGTCACAACTAGCTCCAAGTGCCATTCACAGGTGAGACTCCCGGTACCTGCAATCAACCAGTCATCAGAGATGTTTTTGGGGTCATTCTGTTCAGCCTGAACACCTTACAAGAAGACCACGTGGGTATCGGATTTTAGAATTTCTCTATATCTATGCTATGTGAAGTTCAGAACTTAGATAATAACAATCAGCCAAAGCCATTCGAAGCAGCCCTCAAAAATACTCGAGAAAATCGACTTTTAAGTTTTGCAAAGTACACGTAAGTACCAATAATTAAATCAGTTGCATCATCTGTCTGTGTAGGTCAGGGGGTAGACTTCTGGCCTCAGAAGCATGGAGTCGGTGGTTCGAATACCACTGTGACTGATTTTTTTTTCTGTTTTCGAATTCAGTTATATAAAAAGCTTCGGAATCTCTTAACTCCACGTGTTGTGTCAGTTTTGGTTTATGTGTATGTGGACGAGCTGAAAACCTTGTAGTCGCGTAAAACGATGGTTGAGTAGGTTAGCTGTTAGGAAAGCCACTAGTAGCTATGGAGATGACTTTCCAAAAACAGCGTCGTAGCTCATCACAATCATAGATTTAATTCAACAATTTAATTCAACAATCAAAGACTACGGTCAAAGACTAATAGTGAAGCCAATACTGGAAAAAATGTGACTTACGTTGATTTTTATTCACACCTACGATATTAACAATCTTCTATAAAACAGAAAATTACGAATAAACAAAAATAAGTACACTTTTCGTAAAAATTACCATTAGATATTAAAATTGTCCAAGTATTCGAACAATATGAAAGAAATAAAAATAAAAATTCTATGACAAAATTCGAACCAGCGACACTAGGAAGGTCAGAACGCTACCACCTGAGCTACACTGACAGATGCTGTAGCTCTTTTAATTAATCTTACTGATATGTACTTCCAAACTTCAAAGTCGATTTTCTCGAGAATTTTTGACAGTTGCGTCGAATGGCTTTGAATGGTTGTTATTTGAGTTCTGAACTTCACGTACCACAAATATCAAAAAATTCTGAACTCCGATACCATGTGGCCTGCTTGATAGACACACCTCCCTGATGTTTTGGGATGGCGTTGTGCGGGGGCACCGTACGACAATGGTGGTCGTAGAAGGCAATCAAACGGGTATACGATACAGGGATGACACCTTCCTATGTACAGTGCAGCCACAACGGCAGCATTTCGGCGAGGGATTCACTTTAATGGACGACAACCCTGATTGTGCACATTTCGTTAATGCGTTCCTTCATGATAACGACATGGCAAGTCTTGAGTAGCCAGCACATGCTCCAGACACAGTGAAAAGGGCTTGTTTTGAACGAGACGGCCCACCAACCAATCAGAGATGCACTGGTATATGCGGCAATGTGGAACACAAGTTCAGCAAGCCTAGGCTACTGTCGTACAATTTGTCAATTTCTGTTTTGAGAGCAATATAGCCAACTGGAATATTGTTTCTGTAGATCTCTATTACATTTTATATACGCCTACATCGTCATGAACCTCTAGAATCGCAGTGATCCAAGCTTCCTTGTGTTAAGGTTTGGAAAAGAATCCCGTCTTTTGTGTGTTGTTTAAATCTCTCTTGATGAGGTTTCGTTCAGAGAAATATAAAAATCGTAACTCTCGAGTATGCGATATTATTATTATTATTATTATGAAAGATGATGGTGAAACGATGAATTAATATTTTGTGATCCGGCCGGGAATCGAACCCTGACCTCCATCTTACTAGGCACACGTCGTACCCTTTTTTTTTTTACTAAAAATACTTTATTTACACAGAAGTATTGAAAATTACATTGAGTTTGGACAATAATAGACTAAAAAATTCATAGTCAACTTTTTAATGGATCATCTCTGCAGTTACCTTAAGCAACTGTGATTTTGAATACCACTTCATTGAGAGTCTATTCATCAACACTATACTTCCACACTTCACTCCACGTCACATACTTTAATTCAGCTTCTGTGTTTCATAGAATATTGCCAATACCTACAAGTCTCTCCATGCAGCGGAATAGCACCTCGGCAATGGATATATTGGAACATTCCTGCCTTTAACCTTTGGCTGAGGTGATATATCATTGTAAATAATAACGGCCTTGATACGCCTGGGCATTGAGTCAAACAGAGCTTGGATGGCGTGTTCAGGTGCAGATGCCCATGCAGCTTCAACACTATACCATAGATCTTCAAGAGTACTGACTGCCCTATTGTGAAGAGCCAGTTGAACAGACGGTTTCAATGGGTGAGAGATCTGAAGAATGTGCTGGCCAGGGCAGCAGTCGAACTTTTTCCGTGTCCAGAAAGGCTCGTACCGGACCTGCAACATGCGGTCGTGCATTATCCTGCTGACATGCAGGGTTTCGCAGGGATTCAATGAACGGTAGAGCCACGGGTCGTAACACATGTGAAATGTAACGGCCACTGTTCAATGTGCCGTCTATGCGAACAAGAGGTGACCGAGACGTGTAACATTGGCACCCCTATACCATTACGCCGGGTGATAAGCCAGTATGGCGATGACGAATACATGCTTCGAATGTGCGTTCACCGCGATGTCGTCAAACACGGATCTGACCATCATGATGCTGTAAACAGAACCTGGATTCATACGAAAAAAATGACGTTTTTGCCATTCGTGCATGCAGGTTCGTCGATGCGTACACCATCGCAGACGTTCCGGTCTGTGATGCAGCGTCAAAGGTAACCGCAATCATGGTCTCCGAGCTGATAGTCCATGCTGCTGCCAACGTCGTCGAACTGTTCGTGCAGATGGTAGTTGTCTTGCAAACATCCCCATCTGTTGACTCGGAGATGGAGACGTGGCTGCACGATCCGTTACAGCCATGTGGATAAGATGCCTGTCACCTAGACTGCTAGTGATACGAGGCCGTTGGGACCCAGCACGGCTTTCCGTATTGCCCTCCTGAACCCACCGAAACATATTCTGCTAACAGTCATTGGATCGCGACCAACGCGAGCAGCATTGTTGCGATACGATAAACAGCAATCGCGATAGGCTACAATCCGACCTTTATCAGTCGGAAACGTGAAGGTTCGCATTTCTCCTCCTTACACGAGGCATCACAAAAACGTTTCACCAGGCATCGCCGGTTTACTGCTTGTTGTTGTTGTTGTTTTTTTTTTTTGTGGTTTTAGGGCGCACAACTTCTAAGGTCATTAGCGCCCGATAAATTGGCCATGTTGATAAAACACAAAACTTGAGCAGCTGCTCGTGTGTCATCAGCTAAAAGTTCCTCCAGAGTAGACGGAAAGTGAAGGGCTACAAGGAGATGATTAAAATTAACACAAGACAGTAAAACATGTCGCGCCGTCAGCAATTCACCGCAGGAGCACAGGGGTGCAAGGTCGGCGGTTAGCAAATGACGGTGGCTGAAACGGCAGTGACCGATCCGCAACCGGACCGGGATGATCACCTCTCGCCGAGAGGGGCGTGATGAGGTCCTCCAAGCGGTCAGGATCGGTTTTACAGTTCTCAATTTATTGTCGTGGAGTGAGAACCACGCACTGTGCCAGGACGACACAATACTCCAGCGAAGAGCCCGTTGAACATCGTCTGATGGGACGAAAAAAGTAGCCATGCGAGGCAAAAGAGCTGCTGCCTTGGCTGCTATGTCGGCGGTCTCATTCCCGGGCACACCCACGTGGCCAGGGACCGCTGCTGTTTGTGTATGAGAAATCGGTTGGAAACTTTCCTCATATCAGCACGTTGTAGGTATCGCCACCGGCCCCAAACTTGAGTGAATGCTCTGGAAAGCTAATCATCGGCATATCGCAGCATTTTCTTCCTGTCGGTTGAATTTCGCGTCTGTAGCACGTCATATTCGTGGTGTAGCAATTTTTAATGGCCAGGAGTGTAGTATGGATTAAATATATTTTGTTCATGACTTGAAGTGTTATTGGATTGGAAGCGCGGAGAAGCGCGTGAGACGAGCTGCTGCCCACAGCCGGGACTCGCTCTGCCGGCCAGTCGGATGTAGCCTCGCAACCACCGCGGCAGCAACACGAGCCGGAAATGAAGCGCCCTGCACAGGGAAGGCGGAACTGGCCAATCACCCGCCTAGTCGACCACCACCAGGGGCGACGCTGGCTGCCTGACAACCGCTCTGACTAATACCGCCCCTACACAGTCAACAGAATAGACCAATATTTTACTGCACACTGGCAGATTTTCTAGTAGTCTTGTGTAGTTCGCGAACGAACTAGTTCGCACATCCCTCGCCTCTTAGTTCGTCCGCTACTTTTCCGAAGACTGACGGGGAACAGGGAGAGGACGCGAGAGCGCGCAAAACCGCATGATTCCCTTACCATAATTTCGAGTTGAGATGCAGCTCAAATGTAGTTTCATAGTTCACTGCCACAAATTTTCTTTTCTAAGGTATTCAAAATGTTCAAATGTTTGTAAAGTCTATAGGACTTAACTACGGGGTTATCAGTCCCTAAACTTACAAGCTACTTTTGAACTAACTGAGACTAAGGACGGCACAAATATCCATGCCCGGATTCGAACCCCCGACGGCAGTGGCCGTGCAGACCGTGACTGAAGCGCCTCAGTCCCCTCGGCCACCGCGGCAGCAGTGTCTAAATAATAATTACTACGCGTACTTTGTATGCAAAATAGTTTAATACCATTGTATCACCCATTCGTGTGAATAACTGGTTTATTTGCCTAAGTATTTGATGTCAAATTGCCCAAAAATACGGGTAACAGCACACACTCTGGCAACACTGATTCATTATATAAAAAATGTTGTCATAAAAAAGAGCTCTTTTAGTAGCGCCAGCAAAAGTAAAAAAAAGCGGACGAACTAGGAGCAGCGGACGATTATGCCAAACGTATCTCGCTTCATAGTTCGTTGGATACTTTTCCGAAGCCCGACGGGCAATAGCGAGAGGGCGCGTAGCAGAATTAAAAATAACGTGTTTGCCTTCTGTTGATGAGTCATTTCGAGGTGAGCCTGCTAGATTACATAGTTCAGTGCTACAAAATTTCTGCTTTGAAGTATTCTGCACTCTGCAGTATCTGACTAATAAATTCCATAATTCCAAGATATAGAGATAACTCTAAACTTAAACGTGAGAAATTATCCACAAACTGTTTCTTTTGGTGTGCGTGATATCGTTAGCGGCTCAAGCAGCTAGGTGGGGGAACTTCTCCCTCCACCTGCATGCGCAGACCACGCCGCTCAGCCGTCACTGGGAGCGGACGAACTAAAAGAGCGAACTAGTTCGCGGCTGTGAGCGCTCCCAATCACGATCTATTCTGCGCAAGTCTATTTTGTAGACCGTATGTAGGTAACATTGAAAGTTCTGCAGTATACTGCAATTATAATATTGATTGGTCTACGGACGTTAGCCTTTACTCAGGGAAACGAGTCGACTGCGTACTCTTGGGTACAACTGAGCATCTTCCTTCCTTCACTCTCACATGAGTAACTTGTGCAGTTTCTTGTGTTGTCAGTTTGAAATGAGTTTGAAAGTCATTAGAAATTGCACACAAACACAGGATAAAGTAAAAATCATAACTTACAGTAACACTGCAGGTCAAGATATTTCGGATAGTGTCCAGTTCAGGAAAGGTACAAGACAAGTGACATGTCGCTTTTTCACTGACTGCTGCTATTAGATTCTACAATGGCGCGCCATTGTGAATTCATCCCGTATTACGTGCTTTTCGAGTTCGTGAAACTTACTGTCAATACTGGTGATTTCCACGAGAACATGCGAGATGATGCTGCTCATAATCACATTTTTTGTCTAAGTCATCACACGATTGAAATCGAACGTAACCGAGTTTTGCCGACTTACAACAAATGACAGCGATTTATTTAAACCTGAATATCCGACTCCAAAGCATTCCAATCATAAACTCGTAATTTTAAACAATTATCGTAACAATTAGTATTAAATCGTAATGGGCGGAACCTCATGAATTGCTGGACGGTGCACGTTAGTAAGGAACTGTTCAAGCTAGTGGAGGCTGTCTAATGGTGTGGGTCGTGTGCAGTTGGAGTGATGTGGGACCCCTGATACGTCTGCATACGACTCTGATAGGGAAGACGTACCTACACATCGTCCATAATCACCTGCATCCATTCATGTCCATTGTGCATTCCGGGTAATTTGGCAATTCCAGTAGTACAATACGACACCCCGCACGTCCGGAATTGCTACGCAGTGGCAGCAGGTGTTTCTTCTGAGTTTAAACTCCTCCGCTGGCAGTCAAATTACCGAGACATGAACATTGTTGAGCGTATCTCATTTAGCTTAAAATGTCGCATATTTTTGGAAACATTTTTGTTTCATTTATGGGGAACAGCACTCTTATTTAAATTTATATATAAAGAACAGTCTAGAGTGCAAAAAATATAAATAAATAAAATAAAATAAAAAATAAAAAGTCTTGACTAGTTTCGGTCATTAATGGAACTTAATTTCCTGAAGATGGTCTAAAATAAAACCGAAACTAGTCGAGAAAAAAAATTTTTTTTGCACTCTGAACTCTTATCCCTTTCATTAACAGTGTTGTTCCTTGACAACAATGTAGTAAAAATTAATACCTATTTTGTGCATCAATCCTTAAAGTTGCATTTTTTTTATGAACATTAGTACGACATTTTGCCTCTTGTTACGGCGTGTAGCCACTTTATGAGGCATTAATCTGTCCATCTTGGAAGTTGTGTTGCGTTGCCGTCTGTTTGTGGCTGAGAGTGTGAGCGTTAGTGTGGCTCCTTTTATTTTATTCCAGCAGTGAATTGTCTTGTCTTTGGTGCTGTGGCGAAGATTATGATAGCATTATTGATGTGGCAGTGTTAACTATCAAGAAAATAACGTCCAAGTAATAAAATACCTCGATACAAACGTCTGTTTTTTGCATGAATAGATGACATAAAAAATCAATAGTTCGACCAAAAATTTTAAAACACATAATTTGATGTTTACTGCACTGTATTAATACAGAAAACACTGAATTTTAATATTTCTAAAGCTGATTTCATAATGTGGGACTGAAAGGGTTATATATAAGCTTTAAATGTCAGTTGGAGTGAGTCCTCCCTGGGACGCGTCTGTGTGTTGCCGTTAGATTTTTTTTTTTTTTTTTTTGTGGTTTTAGGCCGCACAATTGCTATGGTCATTAGCACCCAGATAAGGACAGAGATTCGCTAGATCTCGAAAAAATTGGTAACTACCAGATAGAGTATCAAAAGAAGGCTAAAAACGAAAGATAAAAGCAATTAAAAGGGTTAAATATCTTTAGATAGACTGGCCATGTTGATAAAACGCAAAACTCGAGCAACTGCTCGTGTGTCATCAGCTAAAAGTTCCTCCAGAGTAGACGGAAAGTGAAGGGCTACACGGAGATGATTAAAATTGGGACAAGACAGTAAAACATGTCGCACCGTCAGCAATTCACCGCAGGAGCACAGCGGTATACGGTCGGCGGTTATCAAATGACGGTGGCTGAAACGGCAGTGACCGATCCGCAACCGGGCCAGGATGACCACCTCTCGCCGGTGTTGCCGTTAGGACAAGCTGGTTTGAGTAATTTGTAAGTGTAGCGATTGATGACGTCAGGAGTGTGGTCCGCAGTGGCGGCTCGTACAAAATTTGACCAGTGTGCTACATATTACAAAAATTAACAGGAAACAAAATATATTGAATTAAAAAGTCAACCTTTGTATGATTGCCTTTAATTAAATATCTATTAATACTGTATTGACAGTAAGACCTTCAGGGGAATCTATAAAAGCGCTACCAACTGCTTGTATTCACTGCAGATAGCAAATATAACGTTTAAAAGATATTAATTTTATTTACAGAAATTACAAATTTAGATTCGGAGATATTTGAATACGAACCTCTCACAGGTAGGTTTGAGAGACAACGCGCAAGACGCCTGAGCTAGCGCGCTATTTGACTCTGTATGCCGCAATATTCGTCATATACCATTCTTCCGCAGCGCGAAGAGAAATATTGGTCTGGTGCTGCAGTCGGTCTCAGCACACTTCAGTCGCCAGGCCTGACGTCACGTCTGCGCATGCGCACTAGCGAACAGACGACTGCGCCGCCTCTCTGCGCACGTACCAGCGTGGCTGAATCCCACTTCAGCACACGGAGCTGGTTTCCAGCTATCGCGGCGAGAGCGCTCCAAAATGCGTTTTCATCCTTATTACTAGCATTCTAATACACATTAGAAAGGAATTGGCATAATTTTATTGTGATATCTGGCTCGTATTCCAAGAGAAAGGATGTAATTTTATAGTGATTTCTCGCTTGCATTCGAAGAGAAATGGCATAATTTTAGAAATATACTAGCTGAGAAACCCAGCGTTGCTTGGGTTAGACTATATGGCATGAGAGACGGCTTGAGTATTATTCTAAAAATGAGATGAATACAGACTGTTTAATTGAGATATTGTGAAGCAGTTATCGTGCTTAAGGTATTCTGGCCGCGTTGTGTATTAATGGGTGAGTGTGGTGGGTGAAAATCCACGAAATATGGAGTAATAAATAATCTTAGGTGAAGCTAAATAATAAACGAACTCCGTATATGTGAAAATATATGGGGACAATGCAAGTTTAGTAATATTATTTTAACATAATAGTATTTAAATGAAGCTGGAGGAGAGAGGACGTTACTATATTTCTCAAGTTATGCGATGAGCATTATTAAATCACCCACACCAACTAATAGAAGTATAACTGTGACTATAGTGTAGCGCTCTATTATTCATTTGTTAGCCTATCTGCATTTTCATGTTTGTCTCTGTTGATCGACGGTAAAGTGTGATTGAGGAAAAAGCGCCGAGAAGTTAAAAACTTATATATCTGATATTACGAGTCGTTATTCTCAATTTTGTTACCCATTGCAACAGCAGCACCGAAAGCGGCTGGCAAATTACATTTCTGAAAACAATATTGGATAAGTGCGAATATTGATTCGTAATAGTTTTCGCAAATATCTTCTTGAATAGGAATTTGGAATGAATTGTAAGACTTTGTGAATCATGAGACTCTATACAAAAGAGTTTCGTGTGAAAGTACTGGTCATAATGAGATGTGACAACGGATGTATCTGATTCGGTAAAATTTTACTTTCTATCCTGGCGGCCTCGTGTTTTTATGTTGGCAACATCAATAACACGATATAAAATCGTTGCAAAGATGACCGAACCACATAGAGTGTAGATAAATACTGCTGTTCCTGCTGTATGCTTGATTTCACGACAAAATATTTGCGTGTCACGCGATTGGCTTATGACGATGTCACATGATTCTCGTTATTCAACATCTGTTGCCAATATTATCACAGGAGGCCGCCGGGATATGTGTAGGACTACGTCGCATAGTTTTTCTTGACCCAGCTGCCAAACTATAACACCTTTCACTGCAGAGAGTGTCGCGGCTATATGTATCAGAGATCACTGATTAGCACAGACCAGTGAGCTTACTGGCACAGGCATATGACAATATCTATGGCCTAAGAGACATTCATTAATGTATGTCTGTGTTTCCACCACGATTCCACGACAGTGATCAATGTTCCACGAGTATTTTTATCTTTGAGTCTATCTGGATTTTTATCTTTGTTTTGGGTTCATAGTCGGTGATGTGCGGTTGAT
Source organism: Locusta migratoria (assembly GCA_026315105.1). Classification (NCBI taxonomy): domain Eukaryota; kingdom Metazoa; phylum Arthropoda; class Insecta; order Orthoptera; family Acrididae; genus Locusta; species Locusta migratoria. Next base: position 318,991,655 of record CM048751.1, read on the forward strand.
GGAAACATGTGATCTATTTAAAAAAATTGCGTATTTGATATTCCGCGTCGTTATTAAAGTCTGAAAGGGCCGCATTGTCCGACGATTGAAAGAATAAACAGATTTTGACTCGTACCGTAAAATTCGCAAGTCACAGAGTGTTGTTGTTATGGTCTTCAGTCCGGAGACTGGTTTGATGCAGCTCTCCACCCTACTCTATCCTGAGCAAGCCTTTTCATCTCCTCATAGGAACGGCAACCCACATCCACTTGAATCTGCTTACTATACGCGTCTCTTGGTCTCCCTCTGCGATTTTTACCCCACACACTTCCCTCCAGTGCTAAATTTACGATTCCCCGATGTCTAAGAATGTGTCCTACCAAGCGATCCCTTCTTTAAGTCAGGGTATGACAAAAATTCCTGTTCTCACCAATTCTGCTCAGTACCTCTTCATTAGTTATGCGATCTACCCAGCATTGTTCTGTAGCACCACATTTCAAAAGCATCTATCCTCTTCCTGTCCGCACTGCTTATTGTCCATGTTTCACTCCCGTACAAGGCAACACTCCACGCAAATGCCTTCAGAAAAGACTTCCTTACACTTAAATTAATATTTGATGTTAGCAAATTTCTCTTTTTCAAAAATGCTTTTCTTCCCATTGCCATTCTGCATTTTATATCCTCTGTACTGCGACCATCATTTGTTATTTTTCAAAAATCATCTACCACCTTCATTGTTTCGTTACGTAATCAAATTCCTTCAGCATCACCTGATTTTCTAAGACCGCATTCCATTATTTTGCGAATTTTTGCTCGTCACACTCACCCACTGCCACGCACTGCGATCAAACTCCCTTACTAACACCATTAGACCAAGGGCTATCTAACACCACAACCACGAGTGGGTGGCAGTATGTGGTCATGGGGAAAGGTCTGTCAGCACGTACACACACAAGCCCTTTATATATAGATATAGATTTACAATGTACTGCAGCACATTAGCACATTATCACCAGCCGCCACTGGTGGTCCGTTAGGTTTTTAAAATATTTTAGCATTTATATACATGTGGCGTCTGTTCCGAAAGAACAGACGTCACTTCTGGTCCTGCAGTTGTTATTCTTTCATATTCACAGAATATATGACATCAACTGCGATTGGGCAAAGCTGAAAATGTGTACCCAGCCGGGATTCGGACCCGGGTCTTCTGCTTTCTAGGCAGTTGCGCTGACCCCTACACCACTGGGGACACAGTGATCACCGCACCTGCAAGGACTACCTAAACCACGCCTCCCGTCAGATACAAATTCCCAGCTTCGCCCTGCCCACAGTACTCAAACTCGTAGTTATGAAACTAATTCCCGTAAGAGTAAGGGCTTCAAACTTGCCCACTAACGATATCTGACGGGAAGCGTGCTTACGTAGTCCTTGCAGGTGCGGTGATCACTGTGTCCCCAGTGGTGTAGTGGTCAGCGCAACTGCCTAGAAAGCAGGAGACCCGGGTTCGAATCCCGGCTGGGTACACATTTTCAGCATTGCTCAATCGTAGTTGATGTCATATATTCTGTGAATATTTTAGTATTTGACGCCCGCACTGGCTGCGGCGCAGACCGCGCGCGCGCCTGAGAGACGGGCAGAGGAGCGTCGCGTGGGCGTGGCCGGGGCCATTGTGCCGCTGATTGGCTCATCCATCAGGGCGCGCGCACAATGCGCCAGCGGACCTCCGACAACATGCGCCGTGTCCGCGGCGGAGCGGCGTGCAGCGCGGCCACGACCCTGTCCGCTCCTAGTCAGCTGTCTACAGCCGGCAGTCCCAAACGCTCGATACACCACCGCATTTACATCTACATCTACATTAAGATGAATGTCTCGCCGATATGGTTGCACTATACGTGATCGGTGAACCGCTTAGCCGTTCGACTGGCTTCTACGAACACGGTGGTGTACGGCGGCCCCACATAACGCCACCCCAAAACAAGAGGATCCCACCGCCTGCTGCACTCACTGTAGGCTGTGTCAAAGACCTTCAGCCTGACCAGGCTGCCTCCAGAAACTCACCTGACGATTGTCCGGCTGAAGGCGGATGCGAATGTAGTCTGTGAATAGCAGTTTGAGACAATTCTGACGAGTGCATTGCTGTTGGACTCACTGTACCGCGCTGAGTGGTGTCTAGATGCGAAAGCCAGACCTAGTCACGGATGTCGGGAGTGTCGTTGTACGTCATGCAGCCTGTTACAGACATTGAGTAGTAAAACGCTGTCCTGTGCCTCCACGAAAACCATTATTCCGCATGGTGCTGTCCCTCTCAGTGTTCCTACATCTACATAGGTACTCTGCAAATCATATTTAAGTGTCTGGCAGAGGGTTCATTAACCACTTTCATAACTTTTCTCTACCGTTCCATTCTCTAATAGCGCGCGGGAAGAAAGAACACCTAAATCGTTCCGTTTTCTATCTGATTTCTCTTATTTTATTGGGATGGACATGTCTCCCTAAGTAGGTGCGTGCTAGAAAAATATTTTCACATTCAGAAGTAAAAGTCGGTGATTGAAACTTCGCAAACAGATCACGCCGCAATGAATAACGCCTTTCTTTTAATGATTTCCACCCCAATTCGTGCAACATTTCCGTGACGCTTCCGTAACGTGATAAAACGTGCTGCCCTTCTCTGAACCTTCTCAATGTCTTCCGTCAGTCCCATCTGGTGAGGGTCCCACAAGGGGCAACAGTACTCCAGGAGAGGACGCACAAGTGAGATGTAGGGAGTCTCTTTGTTGGAGCTGGTGCATCTTCGAAGCGTTCTGCCAATGTTCAAATGTTTGTTAAGCTTAAGGGACTTAACTACGGGGTCATCAGTCCCTAAACTTACGAACTACTTATCAACTACCTTATACTAAGGACGGCACAAATATCCATGCCCGAGGGGGGATTCGAACCCTCGACCGTAGTGGCTGTGCAGACCGTGACTGTAGCGCCTCAGTCCCCTCGGCCACCGCGGCCGGCAGCGTTCTGCCGATGAAACGTAACCTTAGGTTCGTCTTCCCCACAATATTTTCTGTGTTCTCTCCAGTCAAAGTTGTTCGTAATTGTAACTCCTAGGTATTTGGTAGAATTTACGAGCTTAAGGTTTCACTGATTTATCGCGTAATTGAAGTTCAGCGCATTTCTTTTAGTGGTCATGTGTATTACTTCACACATTTCTTTATTTAGTGTCAATTGCCAATTTTCGCACCAAGCAGAAAGTTTGTCTAAATCGCTTTGCAGTTGCTTTTGATCCTCAATTGACTTCACTAACCGATAAACGACAGCATCATCCGCGAACAGTCTAAGGGAGCTATTCAGATTGTCTCCTAAATCGTTTATAAACACGAGTAAGAGTAATGGACCTATAACGCTTCCCTGTGGAACGCCAGATATCACTACTGTTTTACTCGATGACTTACCGTCAATTACAACGAACTGTGTTCTTTCTGATAGAAATCGTGAATACAACCGCACAATTGGGGAGATATTCCACAAGCATGCAATTTCATAAGAAGCCGCTTGTGGGGTACAGTGTCAAAAGCATTTCTGAAATCCAGAAATATGGAATCGATTTGAGATCCCTTGTCGATGGCACTTAATCCTTCATGTGAATAAAGGGCAAGCTGTGTTTCGCAAGAGAGAACCACAGAAACTGGTACACCTGTTTAATATCGTGTGGGTGCCCCGCGAGCATGCAACGGTACTGCTACACGACGTGTCGTGGACTCGACTGATGTCTGGAGCAGTGCTGGAGGAGAGGGAATGGAGCTGACTCCACGCATCCTGCACGGCTGTCCGTGAATCCCTAACAGTACGACGGGATGGAGATCTCTTCTGAGCAGCACTTTGCAACGTATCCCACTTATGCTCATGACTGGGGAGCTTGATGCCACTCACAAGCAGTGGCGGCGCTAGGCGTCGGCGACGTCGGCCACCGCCGACGGCCTCGCGCATGTGGGGGTCTCGCAAAACATTGTTACAATTTTAGTTTTTTTTGTATCTTCTTTTTTCTTATTTGATGTTTAACGGTGCTTTGCAACTGCTAGGTTATGTAGCGACGACCTACATCTAATTTACACAAGCTTAACCAATGGACAAACACAACATTCGTAACCAAGGGTGGGATTCGACCCCCGGCGAGAGCGATCTCGCTCATCGTGGTATAATGCCTTAGTGCGCTCGGCCATTTTCGTATAAGTGCAGTAGTGATGCAATTTTTAGTTAAATACTTACATAACAATTTCGTCAGTACATTTTAGAAAACGATTTCGAAGAATTATATCGAAATGTTTATATAACAATCAGAATCATCTCCCGTTCCAGTCAGTACAGCTTCGGCCGAGAGAAGCTTCACAAAGTTAAATGATTAAAACTAACTTGAAAAGCAAAATGATCCATGAAAGACTATCTGCGTTGTCAGTACTATCAACTGAAGCCGAAATAGCGGCTAGTATTAAGATGAGGTCTTAAAAAATTCAGTGTGACGAAAAGGTGAAAAGTTCCTCTAATTTGTGTTTGTTTACTGTAATTTTTGTCATTGCAATACTACTCGTATATTATACTAATGGAATTTTAGTATAATGATTATTGATGTATAATTCAGCTCGTTTAGCATTTTCTTCATTAATGAAAAAATGAAAGGGGCCTCGCAAAGACGAGTTCGCCGACGCCCAGTTTTCGTCTAGCGCCGCCACTGCTCACAAGGAAAGTACTTGGGCTCCAACAAACACATATACACCAAAATCGTATGAGAGAATGTAAAGGTCCCTTATTGCACTAGTGATACTCCTGCATCTGCAAAACTCTGCAGTCGTCCGTTAGAGCCCTCTGCGTGTGCCTTGCCACATTACACTTTGACCTGTCGGTTCGCCAGTAGGGACGGTGCAGTGTGCCTCCGAAGTTGCGTTTTGTTATTTGTGTGAAGCGTCAGATGGGGCGGCGATTGGTAATCAATCCTGCTAATGTATTGCGATTGATTGAGATGAAGTTACGAAGAACCCTTCTTCGTGAATATGGTATTAGAGTAAAAGATGAATCATTCGCATGCTTTCTCGTATCTGTTATGGTACAGAAATATGAGCATAAGTTAGATACTGTTGTCACACTAACACATAATGATGATAACAGGAATGATAATCACGAACAACTCATTGCAAGAGATAGTGCTACGGTAAGTACGGGAAGAGGCGATGGAAGCAGTGGCAGTGAATACCAACAGTCTTTTGGGAACTATCTTCACGGCTTTTGATGACAATTCGCTAGAGAACATGTACGATGACTATTACATAAGTTATAGTTAAGATATCTGCATTACTATGACGTCTACAATTACACTTACAGTGCTATCTAGAGCATGGTTGCAGAGCTTTGCAGAAAAACGACACCCACCAGCACATTGAAGTGTACGTAGAGATCCTGTAACCAAACGTTCATACATATATGTTTGTTCGAGCCCATGTACTTTCCTTGTCAGAAGAGTGTTCCTGGAGAAACCCTGCAGCAAACTTTGGACGTTTGGGGTGTCGCACTGTCCTGTTGGAATTGTGCAAGTCCGACGAAATGCATAATGAACATATGACTGCATTCTGGTGATCAGCCAGGATCCGTCCTCACGTGTCAGCAGTCAGAGTCGTATCCAGGCGTATCAGGGGTTCCGTATCACTGCAACTGCACACGCCTCACACCAGTACAAAACCTCCACTAGCTTGGAGAGTCCCCTGCTGACACACATGATCCATAGATTCATAAAATTGTTTACTAGTCACAGAATATATGATATCAACTGCGATTGGGCAAAGCTGAAAATGTGTACCCCGGCGGGACTCGAACCCAGGTCTCCTGCTTTCTAGGCAGTTGCGCTGACCACCACACCACTGGGGACACAGTGATCAACGCACCTGCAAGTTCTATCTAAGCATTCCTCCTGCCAGATACAAATTCCCAGCTCTATCCTGCCCACTCAAACTAGTAGTTTTGAAACTAATTCCAGTATCTGGCGGGAGGCATGCTTAGATAGACCTTGCAGGTGCGTTGATCATTGTGTCCCCAGTGGTGTGGTGGTCAGCGCAACTGCCTAAAAAGCAGGAGACCCGGGCTCGAGTCCCGCCCGGGGACACGTTTTTAGCTTTCCCCAATCATAGTTGATGTCATATATTCTGTGAAGATGAAAGAATAACAACTGCAGGATCTGAAGTGACGTCAGTTCTTTCGGAACTGACGCACATGTATATCATTAGACTGTGTCCACACCCACAGACATACATCTGCTCGAAACAATATTGGAAACGAGACTCGTCAGACCAGGCGATATGGTTCCAGTCAACAGTCCAATGTCGGTATTGACAGCCCCAGGAGAGGCATAAAGCTTTCCCTCGAACAGAGAAAGGGTACACATTTGGGCCTTCGGCTCCGAAAGCCCATGTCAAAGGGCATTTTTCTTAATTATTCGCACGATGACGTTAGTTGACGATGCAGTATTGAAATCCGTTTCAGTTTGCGGAAGGTTGCACTTCTGTCACGCTCAACTATTCCCTTCAGTCGTTGGTGGTCCCGTTCTTGCAGCAATGTTGGAGATTTGATGTTTCACCAGATTCCCGATATTCACGGCGCACTCGTGAAATGGTCGTACTGGTAAATCTCTACGGCGGAGATGTTGTGTCCCAACTCTCGTGCGCCGACTGTAATACCGCGTTAAAACTCTCATGAATCGTGATAGCCTGCCTCTGTAAGAGATCTAACGTTTGCGCCAGACATGTTGTCGTATATAGGCGTCGATGACCGCCACGCCGTGCTTCGAGTGTTACATTTTTTTTTTTTTTAATTTCATAACCATGCCATTGCCAGTATCTTTCCCTCTACAGAAATTTTCCCATAACATCTGGAGCACGCAAGAATTCGAGGATGAACCGAGCATCATGTAAAAGCTGCCACCCACCAAACTGATAATAATACTTGCAGAAGTGTGGTTCTACGAGCACGAGCAAATGCATAGCGCCTGCGGTCGGTCGTTCCTGCGTGACTTTATTTACCAGCAAATGACCTCACACATCGATGAGTTCGGTTTGGGAGGCTTTTGTTTGCGTTGTGGAAACTCGAAAATAAGAAATACCATTAAACAGAAAATAAGGTCGTGGTACATAGAATAGCGCCCGTGTTGTTACAATAAGCTGCGATACTGAAAGATAACAGTTTTCCTTTCAGATTTCATGTCAGATACACGTGTAATCGACAGTATGCACGATCGTGTCCCCTAGCTGTTTATACTTCCCAACAGGCACTAAAACTTTGCGGTTGCGCATAGCGATTAGGCGAGGGGTCTCGCGACATCTGTCAACGACTGTACAGTATGTCACGTAAAAAGGATTCATCTCCTAGTGATTGCATTGTTTATAGAGTCGTAATCATTCGATTAAAAATGACAGCTAGTGTTGTTAGTAATCGTAGGATATTAATTATTTTGGATGTGTATTTCAGAAAGAAATCACTTTTCACTCTGAAGTATAGCGGGCATTCACGAAACAGGAAAGAATCCCTTACTTCTTTTCTCATTCCACATATTTATGGGTAAACAAAGAAAACTTAGTTCTGTATTTTCGAACTGGACTACTAAAAATGTTTTGCAAATGACGTTTTAAGTCGAAAGTGTGAACACATAGGAATCATTACCGGTAAGAAGACGAGCACTAATTCAGTAATGCCAGCTAGGTCACTATCGACACAGATTCAGTAAAACTGAAATTAAAAGAATTACTAACTTTCTTTTCCAAATATCTTCTCGATTATGAGAATATATACGTAATGACATAAATGAGGCCAAATATGTCGTACTACACGATCAAAAACACTTTCAAGACCAGTAAAACGTTTGAAATTCATTTCTTCACACTATATCGCTCACTTATTGAGTGTAACATCTGGTATTTAAAACAGTTGTTACCGACAGACAAATTACGAACAAGAAGCAATCGTGGACAATGCTACATGAACAACTGATGGAAACGGCCGTTTACAGTTTCTCCCATCAACCAGCGCGACAAGTGCCAATCTAGGTTGCGTGAACAAAATGTTTTTGTTCATCAAAGATGGTTCTGCACACCGCTCCCCCCCTCCCTCGCTAGCTTTAAAACAACGCACTACCGCAGTAAGCAGTGCCGAATCCTTATACCTACACCACTGGCCATTAAAATTGTTACACCAAGAAGAAATGCAGATGATAAACGGGTATTCATTGGACAAATATACTAGAACTGACATGTGATTACATTTTCACGCAATTTCACAGAACAACCACCTCTGGCCGTAATAACGGCCTTGATACGCGTGGCATTGAGTCAAACAGAGCTTGGATGGCAAGTACAGGTACAGATGCCCATGCAGCTTCAACACGATACCACAGTTCATCAAGAGTGTGACTGCCGTATTGTAAAGAGCCAATTTCTCGGCCACCATTGTCTAGACGTTTTCAATTGGTGAGAGATCTGAAGAATGTACTGGCCAGGGAAGCATTCGAGCATTTTCATATCCAGAAACTCTCGTACAGGACCTGCAATACGCGGTCGTGCATTATCCTGCTGAAATATAGGGTTTCGCAGGGATCGATTGAAGGGTAGAGTCACGGGTCGTAACACATCTGAAATGTAACGGCCACTGTTCAAAGTGCCGTCGATGCGAACAAGAGGTGACTGAGACGTGTAACCAGTGGCACCCAATACCACACGCCGGGTGATACGCCAGTATGTCAATGACGAAAACACGCTTCCAATGTGAGTTCACCGAGATGTCGCCAAACACGGATGCGACCATCATGATGCTGTAAACAGAACCTGGATTCTTCCGAAAAAAAAAGGAAAGACATGCACCCAGGTTCGTCGTTGCGTACACCATCGCAGGCGCTCCTGTCTGTGATGCAGCGTGAAGGGTAACCGCAGCCATGGTCTCCGAGCTGATAGTCCATGTTGCTGTAAACGTCAAACTGTTCGTGCAGATGGTTGTTCTCTTGCAAACGATGATCCATCTGTTACTCAGGGATCGAGACGTGGCTGCACGATCCGTTACAGCCACGCGGATAAGACGCCTGCCATCTCGACTGCTAGTGATACGAGGCCGTTGGGATCCATCACGGCGTTCCGTATTGCCCTCCTGAACCCACCGATGCCATATTCTGCTAACAGTCATTGGATCGCGACCAACGCGACCAGCATTGTCGCGATACGATAAACCGCAATCGCGATAGGCTCCAGTCTGACCTTTATCAAAGTCGGATACGTGATGGTACGCATTTCTCCTCCTTACACGAGGTGTCACAACAACGTTTCACCAGGCAACGGCGGTCAACTGCTGTTTAAGTATGAGAAATCGGTTGGAAACTTTCCTCGTGTCAGCACCTTGTAGGTGTCGCCACCGGCGCCAACCTTCCGCGAATGCTCTGAAAAGCTAATCATTTGCATATCACAGCATCTTGTTCCCGTCGGTTAAATTTCGCGTCTGTTGCACGTCATTTTCGTGGTGTAGCAATTTTGATGGCCAGGAGTGTACATGGTTTAATTTATTTTTCTTTTATTTTCGTCGGGCATCGCAAGCAGGGGTTTCGTTCGGTCGGAAATCGTTCCATGTCCGCCATTTCGCTCTATTAGCAGAAAGCCTTTTCAACGACTAAACCAATCAACACTGGGTGTCGACCGTCTGGTAATTTAACGACATTACCTTTTTTTGTGTCCCGTTTTCATTTCTCATATCCGGAAGGGAAATTGCGCTGCCGGCTTTCCGGCCCGCCACGAGCGGGGGCGTTCTGGCGAGGGTCCGGCGACAGCCAACCAGCGCACACCGCGTACTCCAGGGAGCGACAGTAGGGGAGAACTTGGGCCGTATGAATAAAATGGAGTATCTACTTTATACTCCGGATTCCAGAGAACATACTCAGGTTCGCATGAATAAAGGGAGTCGGAGAATATACTTCAGCCGAGTATGTTCTCGGCGTGAGTAACGGGGTGGGAGAAGTTGCTCACAACAGAGAACATTCTCCAATTTCATATGAATAAAACTGCAGAAGTTTCTCACGACGGGAGAACATTCTCAGATTTCTGGAGTGAGCTCTATGGCATACTCCGTGCTGAGTAACTTCTATTAAGGTTACGTTTTACTGAGGTTTATAATAAAAATGACAACAATTTTGTTACTTAGAAGGCAAAAGCAAGTTCCTTTAGATGTAGTCTATAAGAAATACGAGGGGATCTATAAAGTTAATACAAATAAAAACATTTTGTTAACGAGTATCTTCCTTCGGAAAAATCGTGTGACACTTCCAGCATTTTATACAGTGACGAGAGTGATGTAAGAGGTGTTTTCATTACCGACATAAAAATGAAACACAAATGGATTCAGCTGCGTGTTTACTCATTTGTTTGGCGTGTATATTTACACTTGTCAACAGTCACATAGCAAAATAATATTGTTTTAAAATAGGGTCTATTAGTAAGACCTTATGCTGTTAGTTCCAAATAAAGTGTATCCCAGGACTTCACAGTTTCTATCACAAAATAAATATTGCTGCAATACCAGGTAGGCCTACTGAAGTACTGTTTCTATCCAAAACAGTTGGCTATTTATGATGCGTTTTCTGATTTCGTAATCGTAACTTCTGTGATGTTAGAAGTCAGTAAACACGACAGGAAAATTAATAACTGATTAATTACATACCTAGCAGCGTGTTTCTTGTTCAAAATCGCATGGCCTAACGCTTATGAGCAAACCATTGGGTGTCATATTTAACAACAAGTAAAGCCTATCTCATGTTAGAACACTCCGACAACATTCCACGTTGTAACAGATGAATATGTGATGCATTCTTATTATATCGTTCGCAAATTGTGCTAACCCTACTTCATTAACAAACGAGTTTCTCGCGTGACGAAAATTTTGTATCGCCAGCAGAATACATTTTCGTAAAAAGTGCATATTTAGTCTTAATAATATGCTCCTTCATAACAAACTGATATCTAAACACAGTCCAGTTCTTTCTGAACACGTCGATGCCTACTCCATATTTGTACACTTAATAATTTGCCTGATTGGGCTATTTCAAAGAAAAACACGATTGGACAGCTGATCTGTGGCGGACATGACACGCGGAGAACTTACTCAAGTAGGAGGGGAGGTAGCGAGAATGAACTAGCTGCTCAGAGCATATGCTTCGAAGTTTTTATTCATACGAATTTGAGCACTTACTCAGAGAACGTTCTTTTGCTCTGAGAATCTTCTCTGGAGCATGTGCTCTTTTTTTTCATACGACCCCTTGGCTTCACCTCCAGCGCACGGCACTGTGGCGTCATTGTCACGTCTGCATGCCCAGTTTCGACGTTCACGCATTTCGATCCACTATCGGAGTTGTAAAGTGAGCTTCCCGTCAAAAAGGTCGTCCACTTTTTAATACCCGGACAGCTATCTATCGCTATGGTGATCCTACAGTAACTCACCGAGCGAGTTGGCGCAGTGGTAACGCACTGGACTCGCATTCGGGAGGATGTTGGTTCAAATCAACCTCCGGCCATCCGTATTTGGGTTTTCCGTGATTTCCCCAAATCACTCTAGGCAAATGCCGGGTTGGTTCCTTTCAAAAGGGCACGGCCGATTTCCTTCCCCACCCTTACCCAAAATTCCGAGCGTTAGCTCCGTCTCTAATGACCAAGCTGTCGACGGGACGTTAAACCCTAAGCTTCCTTCCTTCCTACAGTAACATTGATCGCCGTTATACCTGTGGCATGCCGCCGTTACCATTACTCTACCGTCTTTATACATTGCACCACCAAGAAATAATGTTTCTTATAGTATTAATGATCTATGTGTAGTTAATATGTACTAGCACGCAAAAATAAAGCACTCGGTGCAGCGTATGTGACTACGTAAGAAACTCGGAGCTAGAACTTGCTACGGGTAGCGAGTTCCAAACCAACTCCCACCAAACGTATTTATCTACATTTTTTTTTTATCCGTCGCTTTTCTGTAAGACTGACTTAAAAAAAAATAATAATAATAATAAAAAAAAGTATCTTCTGTAATATTTGCTGTTATTGACAATGAATGCTCTCTGCCAGGAATCACTTACAAATTAAGAATCAAACAAACAAATTACATTTATTATTCAAAACACGTTGATTAATAATAATAGAAATTTCAGTTTTGTGGTTATGATATAAAATATTGACTTAAAATGTACCACATCGTTTTCGTTCGTGGAATGTTCATCCTCAGAGTGCAGGGGACACAAATATATTGCTTAATTTTTTTAAAAGTAGTTTACGGAGGATTTGAGTTGTCTGTTGCAAAGTTCCGTAGTGTAGCAAGAAATATAACAGGCATGGTAAGAGAAATTTGCACAATATCTCTAGATGCAATGAAACAGATACGTACACGAATACAAAAGTGCATTCTTATATTAATAAAAGTCAGACAAAATACCCAGCTATTGTGTACGTTATCCATTCGAAATACATTAATAGGATATTCGATAAAAAGTTGGAATAGTGGCTGAAACAATGTTCCAGTACCGGAAATCTTTAATTTTTAATTTGGCTACAATAACAAGCAAAAAGCATCAAAATTAACACTAGCCAAACTTTTGAACAGAATGGCATAACAACCAGTTCAAATGTTTGTTAAGCTTATGGGACTCAACTACGGGGTCAGCAGTCCCTAAACTTACAAACTACTTATGAACTACTTACGAACTAGGACGGCACAAATATCCATGCCCGAGGGGGGATTCGAACACCCGACCGTAGTGGCCGTGCAGACCGTGACTGGAGCGCCTCAGTCCCCTCGGCCACGGCGGCCGGCTAACAACCAGTATTGTAGTTGTAAATTGTAGTGGCTGAAATAAGAACGGAAACTTAGGTACGTAACTCTGGCTACTACTGTAAGCTCTGCCCGAATTTTTTCTACAATCAGTAAATGTATGCAAGGAGTTTTTGGGTGTAACATGTAGGATTTTTCTCTCATGTAAGTATGGAATGCATATTTGTTTTTGGTAACAATGAAGTTCTTGTTTCGTGTAAGATACGCGTTTAAAATAATAATCCTATGATTTTTGTCTTCTGCGAAACATTCTACTACTATAAATAATTACTAATAATAATCTAGTTTCTTCCTTGCACGTACGGAAGACAACGATTACAACTGCTCTGCCGCAATGCTTCTTGGTAGTTTCGTTCAGCCTCCAGAGAGCGCAGCACTGTCAACAACGTCTCGAGAGAACTCGAGAATTTCTCGAGAATTTGCCTTAGCGTCGCGCGTTTCTCGAGAGCGCTCATGGCACATCCCTAAGACGCGGACTGGCGAACACCGCGACCCGAAGTGCGCTTGCAGCTATGTTCTCACCAGAGGATGAGATCGCGGACGCATTTCACAACGCCGGGAATACGGGGCTGGATTCTCCAGGCCATTAAATTGCTACACCACGAAGATGACGTTCTACAGACGCGAAATTAAACGACAGGAACGAGACGCTGTGATATGCAAATCATTAGGTTTTCAGAGCATTCACACAAGGTTGGCGCCGGTAGCGACACCTAGAACGTGCTGACATGAGGAAAGTTCCCAACCGATTTCTCATACACAAACAGCAGTTGACCGGCGTTGATAGGTTGTGGCATCCATTCTCAGGTCATTTATATGACTTGACGTCCTCCACTTCCAGCCGCGCTTCAAATTTCCAGAATGTTTTTCTTGTCACCACATGTATTCCATATCTTCAGCCAATTACGTTTTCTTTTTTACCCGACTTCTCTTCGTCCAAATGCATACAAAATGTAATTGTGACCGTAGAAGTAATTTCAGCACGTAACATGTTTTCATTCCCTGCCGTCTTGAAACATGACTAAAATATGACGACAGTGTTATACCCCTTTCACATCAAAGTTTTATGTCAAAGAAATTTATTTGTTTATTTAAGTATTTAATTATTATTATTATTGTAACATGACTGTTAAAGTCAGCAACAGTTCGTAGAAATATGAAATAAACACTCTCCTGAGTTTAAAAACCTCCGCTGGCCACCAGACTCCCCAGACACCATTACTGAGCTCGTCTGGGACGCCTTACAACGTGCTGCTCGAGACCTCCACCCCTCGTGCTGTTACGGATTTATCGACAGCCCTGCAGGATGTATGGTGTCAGTTCCCTCCAGCACTGCTACAAACCAGTCTTGTGTAGTTCGCGAACGAACTAGTTCGGAAGAGCGCTCCCAAAGACGAACTACGCCAACTAGTTCGCAGATTCCTCGCCTCTTAGTTAGTCCGCTCCTTTTCCCAAGACTGACGGGGAATAGCGAGAGGACGCGAGAGCGCGGAGAATCGCGTGATTCCCTTCTGCGTTACCATTATTTCGAGCTGAGATGCAGCTCAGCTGTAGTTTCATAGTTCACTGCCACAAATTTTCTTTTTAAGGTATTCAGCAGTGTCTAAATAATATTTACTACGCGTACTCTGTATGCAAAATAGTTTAATACCATTGTACCACCCATTCGTATAAATAACTGGTTTATTTGCCTATGTATTTGATGTCAAATTACCCAAAAATACGGGTAATAGCACACGCTTTGGCAACACTGATTCATTATATAAAAAAGCTATCATAAGAAAAGAGCTCTTTTAGTAGTGGTAGCAAAAGCCAAAAATAGCGGACGAACTAGGAGCAGCGGACGATTATGCCAAACGTATCTCGCTTCATAGTTTGTTGGATTCTTTTCCGAAGACCGACGGGCAATAGCGCGTGGGCGCATAGCAGAATTTAAAATCACGTGATTGCCTTCTGCTGATGAGCCATTTCGAGATGAGCGTCCCAGCTAGATTACATAGTTCAGTTCTACAAAATTTTTGTTTTGATGTGTTCTGCACTCTGCAATATCTAACTAATAAATTCCATAATGCCAAGATATAGAGATAACTCTAAACTTAAACGCGAGAAATTATCCAGATACAGTTTCTTTTGGTTTTCGTGATATCGTTAGCGGTTCAGGCAGCAAGCACATGAAGCAGCTAGGTGGGGGAACTTCCCCCTCCACCTGCACGCGCAGACCACGCCGCTCAGCCGTCACTGGGAGCGGACGAACTAATAGAGCGAACTAGTTCGCGGCAGAGCCGCGAACTAAAGTGAGCACCCCCGATCGCGAACTATTATGCGCAAGTCTACTACAGACTATAATCGAATCCACGCCACGTCGTGTTGCGAGGCTTGTGCGTGCTCATTTCGGCACTAGATGAAATTATGCACGTGTACCTGTTTCTCTGGCTCTTGTTCCCACAACGTCCGTAACGATGGTGCAGTCTAAGGTATCAACTTGCAAGTTTTCAGAGACGGAAGATACAAGCAGTCTGAGCAGTGACACGATTGTTTACGCCGGTTGATAACCTGCTCATCTGGCCATGTTGCGGCAGCAGCTGAGCGGCAGAGACGGCATACAGCCGGCCGCGGTGGCCGAGGGGACTGAGGCGCTCCAGTCACGATCCGCATGGCCACTACGGTCGGGGGTTCGAATCCTCCTTCGGGCATGGATATTTGTGCCGTCCTTAGTATTAGCTAGTTCATAAGTAGTTTGTAAGTTTAGGGACTGATGACCACGTAGTTAAGTCCCATAAGCTATACAAGCAAGCAAGCAAGACGGCATACAGGAGAGATCTACTGTGTCTGTGTTTTTGTCCTTTAGCGTAAGTTAGTTTAAGTGTTTGTAAGCCTAGAGACTGATAACCGCAGCATATAAGTCCCTTAGGTTTACGAACATCTTCAACCTTTCAACGTCAACACTTCCGCTGATGTTCAAATGTTTGTTAAGCTTATGGGACTTAACTACGGGGTCATCAGTCCCTAAACTTACAAACTACTTATGAACTACTTACGAACTAGGACGGCACAAATATCCATGCCCGAGGGGGGATTCGAACCCCCGACCGTAGTGGCCGTGCTGACCGTGACTGGAGCGCCTCAGTCACCTCGGCCACCGCGGCCGGCACTTCCGCTGATCCGCGTTCTGTTTACGTCAGCAGGAAACGGACTACAGCTCCGACGCGACAGGGCACCAACAACCGACAGAGGCTAATCGAGTTGTTATTAATGCAACTGCCCGAAATAATAAATGGTAGCTCAGGAATCTGGTGACTAACTTTGAGCGCACACTATAAATAATGCTGCAATGATAAATGGCTGTTTTCGAGAGTTGGACGCACGTCATGGCAGATTTAAAGCTGCTCTCGGTCGTCTTATGTTTACAAAAAAAAAAACAAAAAAAAAAACAAAAAAAAAACAAAAAAAAAAAAAAAAAAAGTTAGAGGAAGGGCGGTGGGACTCCCCAGTGGAAACGTGCGTGTGCTGGGAGAGTACGTTCTGAGCTGACGACAGCAGGTGATGTCTGTCGTTTGTATGCTGCCTGCTTCTCCGTTTCCTTCATTTAGTCACATCATCTACAGCTACATATCTACTCTGCAAATAACATTTAAGTGCAAGGCAGAGGGTTTATCGAACAGCTTTCATGGCATTTCTCTACTGTTCCCTTCCCTGAAAGCCACCGGGGAAAAAGAAGCTCCTGAATCTTTCCGCTTTCCATCTGATTGCTCTTATTATATGATCATGCTCTATGTAGATGGGTACTAACAAAATATCTTCGCATTCAAAACAAATCTCGCCGCAACGAAAAAATCTTTCATAAAATGCATTTTTATAAAAACCATCAGCTATTTATTAAAAACCTTATTCATCTACTAGTTTCGGTCATGGACCATCTTCAAGGATAAAAAGGTGTTAACAGAGAATGGTAAAATACATCAAATAAAATAATACAACTGAGATAAAACAGAGTCAGTACAACTGTTTTATCTCAGTTGTATTATTTTATTTGATGTATTTTACCATTCTCTGTTAACACCTTTTTATCCTTGAAGATGGTCCACGACCGAAACTAGTAGATGAATAAGGTTTTTAATAAACAGCTGATGGTTTTTATAAAAATGCATTTTATGAAATATATTACGGCTGTTGACTCTCGCCTCACCAAAGCATTCGAAAAAAATCTTTGTTTCAAAAAGTTCCATCCCAACGCGCGTATAATTTCCTGTATAGCGATAGTAAAAAATGTCCTATTCAAAATTTTCTATGACTAGTGTACGCAATTTATTTACTGAAACTATCTTCGATCCCGGATTAAACCCGCCGACACAGCCAACATTCTGTCAACTGCCTGACACTTAACCCTGCGATAGTGTGGTGACTAAGTTCTAAATATCGCGAGACAGGTTTATGAGACAGATACAGTAAACAACCGATTAAACATAGTATTTATTACTATTGCACACCGATTAAACATAGTATTTATTACTATTGCACACGTCACGGGCCTTTTATCAGACCCCGCGAAACATTCGTGACTGCTTGTTCCTTCTGTTCTTCCAGTTTTCCTTCATTCCTTCACTACAGGCTCTCTTCCTCTCTTCAGTCCACTTTGGCCTTTGAGCTTTAGGAGCTGTTTTCTCTCACATCACTTCCCCCCCACTTGTCCACCTTATGTCTAAAGAGACTTTGTCGATGATGTCTGCTGAATCTGTATGTGCCCTTTCCAGATCAGTTTTGACTTGTATCATCCAGGGTGTAGTGGTCTTAAGACCCTGGATGTATTTTTTAGTATTTGAATTTCAAACTACACCAGATCTGCTATTCAATAAATTTGCTTTGTTTTGAGGGACCCTTAGACGATTAATATTAATTGCGCAATAGACCCGGTGGAGTGACGCCGTCTTGCTGCGAAGCGGACAGTTTCTCGCCGTCGGAGGTTCGAGTCCTCCCTTTGGCATGGGTATGTGTGTTCTTTTTAGTATAAGTTAGTTTAAGTAGTTTGTAAGGGACTGATGACCAAGCAGTTTGGTGCAATAGGTTTAAAAACATTTAAACTTTTTATTTATTTACTTCTGTATATTTATTTATGCAATATATTGTAGCAAGAATGTTTGCAGGTACTAATAGACGGTAACAATGGCAGGAGGGTGTGCATAATAAAGAAATCAAAGAAAAACTGGGAATGAACACCATACACTCGCATGGGAGAAGCTAGGTTACCTAAGAGACTCATGAGCTCGGCAGCGGAGGGTAAGAGGAGTCGAGGTAGACCAAGAAGAAAATAGATTCGGTGCAGAATGATTTTGAAGTAAAAGGCATAACATCGGACGAGGCATCAATGTTAGCATTGAATAGGGGATCATTGAGGAATTTTATTAGAGGTACTATGCTCCAGTCTCTAATGATGATGATGATGAACACTAGAGTGTCGGTGACTTTGTATTAGATACAAAACTACAGAGGAATATAAAATATTTAGGAGTGAAAAATTACAAATGACAGGACACAGGAAAAAGAAATTAGATCAAGAATAAATGCAGGAAAGACGACAATTTCTGTGTTGACTGGAATTCTCTGGGACAAACACATACCTACAGATAACAAAATAAGGTTCAGAAGTGTGGATAACAAAATGGCAACTGAAATCAAAATTATTAATCACAAAAATGGATTTCTGGAGACGTTCAGCAAGAATATCAGGAAGAGAAAGAATAAGAAATGAAGTAATCAGAGAAACAATGAAATGTAAAAATTCAATTATTGAATTCATCGAGCACAAACATCTAAAATGGTATGGACACGTCAGAAGAATGCGACAAGAAAGGCTTCCAAAATGCATACTAGACTGGACACCGAGCGGAAGAAGAAAAAAAGATAACCACCTACCACGTGGATGCACGAAGTTCAGTCAGCAATGAGGAAGAACAATATTCAAAAAAATGTTCAAATGTTTGTAAGCTTAAGGGACTTAACTACGGGGTCATCAGTCCCTAAACTTACAAACTACTTATGAACTACCTACAACTAAGGACGGCAGAAATATCCATGCCCGAGGGGGGATTCGAACCCCCGACCGTAGTAGCCGTGCGGACCGTGACTGAAGCGCCTTAGTCCCCTCGGCCACCGCGGCCGGCGAAGAAGAACAATATTCCTGAGGACTTATGGGAGGACAGAGAAGAGTGGAGAAAAATATAATTCGTAACTTAATGAAATTTAATATAGGTGCTGGAAAAATTTCATTGTGTGGTGTCGCACAAGTACAAAGTGCGCGCCACTTACTTTCGCCGCGCGCCGCCATGCACGCACGGCGCGGCGTTCTCACGACGACAGCCACGAGCGCCCTCTGCGACAACTCCGCTCGTGGCCACCACTGAAGGACATCGTTCACTTCGCACTTGGGACTGAGTTAGCAACCAGTTAGGACCTTCGTAATCAGATAGGCACCAGTGAAGACTTTGCTATCGTACAGGCACTAGGCAGGCCTCTAACAACTACGTATCAACATTCTGTAGTACTATGTAAAAGTTAAGTATTGTTACATTCTGTGCAATATATATCTCTTTCTAATTTACTCGAGTGTTTATAGTTTCTGGCTGCTCCCCTCCGTACCTGCACCAGCGTGTCGGTCTCATTCCACTCGGCCACCGACACCTACGACGAGGCTGGGACACAAAAGCGGCGACGAAGTTGGGACACAAAACATTGTAAAACCAGAATAATTATAATTACCATTTTGTTGCAATGCTGATGAAACTTTGCTAACGTGCGGCAAGTGCACGAACCACTGGCTGTTCATAACAGCACAGTTGTGGCGTCTGTTCGTCATACTGCTAAGCAGCGAGTAAGGCCGCGGCCGACAGCTTCCCGCGAAAAAGACGGCCGCGCGTATCGCTACGGGAGCGTCCTGCGTGAGCGCCGAACTGTGGCGCTGCCTGTCGCTGCGTGTCGCGCGCTACAAACCAGCGACGTTTGAGATTCCAGCCTGTTTGAATCTTGTCGCTGTCGCACGCGCTACAAAGTGCCGAGTTTCGTTGAGAATTGACTGCTTGTAGAGGTTATGAAAGTTGTCGCAAGATTTCTGCGAGCCAATAATCCCTGAAGTGTATGAAACTGCAACTGTTTGTGAAATAACAGAAAATAAAATTCACCTTGCACATATAATGAAGTATTTTGCTTTGGATAACTAGCTCGTAAATTTTCTTTTGGCTTTTGTAGACGACTGTAGTTAAATATTTATATTGTTTCTAATATATGAGTCTTCTGTAATTTTTTTTTTTAGCGATAGTTTAATTTACACCACTATGAACGTGATTTGAAGAATTACTCGCATTTGTGTGCTTTGTGCATTTCCAGTAACAACAGAGTTACTCCTGAGAGAGAGAGAACTCTGGGATGTCAAACGAGATACGTGTAAATTACGTTTCTGAGTAAAATGTCAGGATATAATGTTTCAGTAGGAATTTAATGTGTTTGTTAGGTCTACAGTTGGATACGTGTGTTTGCAATGAAAATGAATTAGGGTAAAAACTTAAAAAAATTAATTTGGAGTGCTTTTTAAAGATAATACATAAAACTTGGCACAAATAACAGGTGAAAGGGTTGTAATTGCAGTAATAAAAAAAATGAGATGGAACGGGAAGCGAACCAGCGACCGCAAAATTGACTTGTGTGACAAGATAGTAGCCCAGATCGCTACCCCTACGCTACACCGACAACTGATAAAACTATACGGGCTAAATGATATATCTTTCAATAAGATATATTTCGAACTTATTCAGCTGTTGATGGTTTATAATCACAAAAACTCGTTGACAACATAGTCGAAAGTAGCCGTTTTGGCCGGTGATCTTCATAGTCTGTTTTCGTATTTGAAGTTCCGAATGAAATAGGACACGAACATTCCTCGCATTGTAAATGGAATGCACAGTATTCTTTTTATGCCTTATTTCCTAAAGTTATAAAACTTTATAGCCTTACTGT
This sequence comes from Locusta migratoria, assembly GCA_026315105.1. Classification (NCBI taxonomy): domain Eukaryota; kingdom Metazoa; phylum Arthropoda; class Insecta; order Orthoptera; family Acrididae; genus Locusta; species Locusta migratoria. Next base: position 319,012,511 of record CM048751.1, read on the forward strand.
GGAGCTATCTGTATTCTATGGTTTATGGATGGCAAACTTTAGAAACAGCTGATCGGTTGTAGCGGCCATCTTGTAGAGAGAAGTTGTCGCGATCACGTCGGACATCCGGCCATGTCGCCCAATGTCGCCGCTTGTAACAGCAGTCACAGACAAATATATATGTTATGTTACTCTGTGCAGCAGTGTCGCGTCGCGCGCTGTCGCTAGAATGTGTAGCCCACGCATGCCGCGGCCTAAGAGACTCATGAGCGCGTCAGTGGAGGGTAAGAGGAGTCGAGGTAGACCAAGAAGAAAGTATTTAGATTCGGTGCAGAATGATTTTGAAGTAAAAGGCATAACATCAGACGAGGCTTCACTGTTAGCATTGAATAGGGGATCATGGAGGAATTTTATTAGAGGTACTATGCTCCAGACTGAACGCTGAAAGGCATAATCAGTCTCTAATGATGATTATGATTATGATGATGATGGAAAGTTCGTGGAATATTTCATTCGTATCTTCAAATACGGAAATAGACTGAAGATCACCGGTCAAATTCTTCGAAAGTACAAGACGAGTACACTTACTTTCGCCTATGTTCTCTATGAATTTATGTGACTGTAAACGATCAACAACTTAATAAGTTCGAAATAAGTGTTATTGAAAGACGATAGAAAATCATTAGTTTCGGACGTAGGTCATAGTGGTTGCTGTAGCGTAGGGGTAGCGACCTCTATTACCAGTTTGTAATTTTTGCGGTCACTGGTTCGCTTCCCGTTCCATCTTATATTTTAACTCCTGCAACTACAACCCTTTCACCAGTTATTTGTGCAAAGTTTTATGTTTTCTCTTTACAAAGCACCATAAATTATTTTTTTAAAGTTTTTACCCCTAGTTCAGCTTCATTGCAACACACGTATCCAACTGTAGACCTATGAAACACATTAAATTCATACTGACATTTCACTCAGAAACGTAATTTCCACGCATCTCGTTTGACATCCCAGAGTTATCTCTCTCTCTCTCTCTCTCTCAGGAGTAACTTTGTTGTTACTGCAAGTGCACAAAGCACACAAATGCGAGTAATTCATTTACACCACGATGAACGTGATTTGAAGAAACTATCACTCAGAATACAGAAGACTGATGTATTAGAAACAATTCAAAAATTTAACTTCAGTCGTCTATAAAAGCCAAAAGAAAAATTACAAGCTAGTTAACCAAAGCAAAATACCTCATTGTATATGCAACTTCGTGCGCTTCGGTTGTACAGTGGTAGAGTGCCAGACTACAAATCCAATGGTCGCGGGTTCGATCCCCGCCAGGTCCTAGATTTTTATGTGTCACTTTCCACTTATTTCACCTCTGGCAGTATTGCTCATGTGAAAAATACCGAGTAACACCGTGGTTCGGAACCCCCTATAACTGGCTGGGTAAGTCAGTTCGAAGGTCGGAGGAAGGCAACGACATACCACCTCCAAACAGGACCATGCCTAGTAAAGCACTGTGGTGTTCAAACCAATCTTCGGATTGTTGACTGCTTTACCTTTTTATTTGTATATAATTTGTTTGTTTTTATATCTAGTTCCTTGCCACAGTATTAACATTATTCCTCAAGGACTTTACAAATAGGGTCAGAGGTTGCGCACTTGTTAAGTTTAGATTTGGAAGCATTTTGCGTGATTGTATATAATTGCTTCATTATATATGCAATTTAACTTTTATTTTCTATTATTTCTCAAATAGTTGCAGTTTCATAAACTACAGGGATTATTAGCTCGCAGAATTCTTGCGACAACCTTCATAACCTCTAAAAGCGGTCAGTTCTCAACGAAACTCGACACTTTGTAGCGCATGCGATAGCGACAAGATTCGAACAGGCTCGAATCTCGAACGTGGCTGGTTGTAGCGCGTGACACGCAGCGACAGGCAGCGCCACAGTCTACGCTGACGCAGGACACTCCCATAGCAGTACACGCGGCCGTCTTTTGTCGCGTGAAGCTGTCGCTAGAATGTGTAGCCCAGGGGGGTGAAACTCATATAGGGATTTCCGGTAACACGATGTTGGTTCGCTGCCAGGCCACATGGAGCGCTGCGAGCCTTGCGATTTTTCTTCTCACTTTCCTATTGGATGATTTACGCTTTACAGTCCTCCATACTTGTTTTGATTCGTAGGTGGTGTTCTGTGCTGAGGTTCTATAGCAACGTCTTCCTAATTGCGATCTTCTGTGTGCATTTTGTGAGTTTCATAAATTTCATTTATTTGAACTATACAGAATTTCCATTTCATATGACTGAAGATGCATAAGTAGTAATCAACAGAAATAAAAATACATTGGTTTTTGTAGACATTACAGCAGGCCTACATTCTTGTTTGCAGGACAGTGTATATGGCTGTAAAATTATTTATTTGTACAACCTACTATTCCTCTTTTGGTCACATGAGTGGATATAATTGCGCCTTAGCGTATGTGAAAACTGAAAAATCATAGATGCATGCAATATAAGATGATTTTTAGTCTGACATGCGCAAAATCACGTTTATTTTCATGGGATAACGCCACATGGCGAAAATCGCAGTGCCGAGTTTTAGAAACAAACAATTTTACGGTCAAAAAGATTACCACGACATCATTTACGAAGTTTGGTCGACTGTAAACAACAGCCACAAGCAATTAATGTTAGTTTTTTATTTAAATTTCTCGTATATATTACTTTGCAAGGTCTGAAAAACCTTTTTATGAGGTCCACTCTCAAAGAATAAATGAAAAATATTGTCATCTAACACCAATATCACGTTTTCTCATTCGTGTATTTAGAAGTAAACATATGGATTTTCGCGCCACATTTTTCGGATTGAAAGTTCACTGCCAGGCCACTAGTAGCGCTGCTGTCGTTCTGTGTTTCCGTGTGATGACATGGTCTTTGCACTTCTATTATTTTTGGTGTTCTGTGGTGTAACCCACGCAGGCCGCGGCCTAAGCGGCAGAGCAGTGGAGTGCCGTGCTGCGGCGCCATATTCAGGAGTTCTGGGAACCGCGGGCAGAGGCCGCTGCCCCCGCCCCTGACGCCGGCGCTGCACAGTGGAGCCACACAACTGCGCGTTTCGCCGAAACGCCTCTCCGGCAGATCAAAGCGGCGCGCCGCCTCCAGTGCCAGTGGAACGGCAGGTCGCGGAAACGGCCCACACCGCTCGCCGGCAGGTGTGGGGGCGGCAGCCACAGTCAAACTGACCCCCCCCCCCCCTCACACAGTGACGATAGCCGGCAAGAGTGCTCACAAGTATACACGCAGAGCTGCGTTCCCCACTTTATGTCCAGTTGTAATCTTTTACCATCTGCATTTCTTCTTGGTGTAGCAATTTTAATGGCCAGTAGTGTAACAAACAATGCGTGCATGTGCAAAACTCTGACAGTACACATCTTTCAACTAATGTTTCGAAACCGTATTTTGCACATAGCAGTCACCATTCGCAGTAGTCGAAGAGTCACCTCCAGTTTTGCAGGAAAATGCAAATCTTGTGATTGTGAAATCGCCGTCGCACACTTGGTTCTCGCTACGCTAGCAACGCCTCACCGCTACGCAGGTTGACTTCCGAATGGAGCCTGACCATCCCTTCGTTGTGCAGCCTGTGTCTGCAGGCCGAACCGTTCTGTTCAGTCCCGAATGCACCTGCAGGGAAGCGATTTCGTTTATCACAACAAGTATACAGTTTCCGGAAAAACTACACGACTTTGGTTCTTTATTTGTCGAAAATTATATTTGTTGTAGTAATAAACTTAAGTAACTAGCTAAATAGCACTACACATTCATAAATATCTATGCAACTAGAAGTAATTATTTTGTTACATTACCTTTCAAATGTAATATATATGAACTGACGTAACCAGTGTTCAGAAAAGAAGAAAAAAATGGAGGGGGGGGGGGGAAGAGAAATGACGGTATTACAGGGGATCAATAGAGGAATGCAGTAAATGGTATGTTTATTGTGAAAGGTGTAAGAAGTTTATACAGCAGTTTGAAATAATAGTTACAAAAGCTGCTAACAGATGGCGCTGTACAGCTCATATCAGCATACATAAGTGAAATAATCGTATGAAAACACTCTTTGCAAACAATCACATCACAATGTTTTCAAAATGTTCACCATTGGCACTACAGAGGTGGCGCAAACGAAGAATGAAATTCGCCATTACATTTCGCAGTGTCTCAACCGAAATGGATTCACATGCCACAGAGATCGCCGATTCAAGCTCGTCCAGCGTGGCGGGATGCTTCGGGTAGACCATGTCTTTCATTGTGCCCCATAAAAAAGTCACAGGGAGTCAAATCCGGCGAATATGGATGCCAATCCATGCCTACACCAGTAAATTTGGGATATTCCAAAGTAATGACTCGATTCCCGAAGTATTCCTCAAGAAAGCGAAACACTTGTTCGGTCCGATATGGTCTGGCTCCATCTTGCATAAACCATGCAGTACCTGGTCGATCCTCTAACGCTTGCTGTGTGGTGTCAAATTGTTCCAAAACTGCAACGTAACGTGCACCAGAGACCGTTTCTCAAATAAAAAAAATTGTCAATAATGCCTCTTCTGCATACTGCAGCCCACACAGTAACTTTGGGAGAATACAGGGGTTTCGCTTCACACCAATATGGCTTTTCGGAACCCCAAAATTGTCAGTTATGCTTATTCACGTATCCATTCAGATGGAAGTGTGCTTCATCTGTAAACCAGATTCAGCCAACATCAAATCCTTCACAATCAATCATTGTGAGCATCTGATTAGCAAAGGCAACCCTTTGTTGCACAGGTCGTACGGGTATGGCCTGGTGCGTTTGAATTTTGAATGGAAACATGTGTGGGCTCTTTCTCAGTATTTTCTGCGTGCTGGAACGCTTCAAATCAGTCTCAGATGCAATTTCGCTGAATAATTCCAGAAACTGTGGCGATATTTTCAGGCATAACTGTTGTTTGCTTGCGGTCAAGGTGCCCCACTAGATCATCAGTTACGTACGCTGCCTGTTCGTTGAAATTTTGCGAAGAGCGTACGAATGGTTTTCGCATCGGGTCCTTTTGGAACATTAAATCGTGCTTGAAAACTTTGCCTTGTTGCCGTAGGACTCTCTTCAAACCTGTGGTACTCTGGCACCAGAAAAACGCGTTGTTCAATGAAGTGCATGGTTTTAATCTCTTACTTCGGTACGCTAACTTCCTTTCACGTTTAAATAGTGGAACTGATCGCTCTGGGCTTCGGATCACTATTTATACTAGGCATTACGTATGGCGATTACAGCGCCATCTGTTAGCAGCTTTTGTAACTGTTATTTCAAACTGCTGTATTAACTTCTTACAGCTTTCACAATAAACATACCGTTTACTGAATTCCTCTATCGATCTTTGTTTTCGAGATATTTAATTTTGAAGTTAGGGAGTCCTATTCTGGACACCCTGTAGCTGTGCTGGATCTGCCGATCCACCGATTGGGACCACCGCTTTCTCTTGCTTGTGCTTTACTTACAGCTGCAACACGCGGGCTGACCGCAGTGACCAAGCGGTCTGCGGCCCGTCAGTCAAAGTCTGCACGGCCGCTACGGTCGGGGGTTCGAATCAAGTGTTCAAATGTTTGTAAATCTATCGGACCAAACTGCGTGGTCATCAGTCCGTAGCTTACAAACTACTTAAACCTAGGTAAACTAACCTAAGGACGAACACACACACCCAAGCCCCAGGGAGGACTCGAACCTCCACGGCGAGCAACCGCGCGCTCCGCAGTGAGACGCTTTAGACCGCTCGGCTACTCCACCGCGGCAGGGTTCGAATCCCCATCGAGCATGGATGTTTGTGCCGACTTTAGTATAAGGTAGTTCCTAAGTAGTTTGTAAGTTTAGGGACTGATGAACCCGCATTTAAGTCCCTTAAGCTTAACAGACATTTTAATTTTTTTTAACAGGCGTTTACATTTTAGACGCGCCAAACTACTACTGCGATTTTCTCGAAATCATAAGTGTTGCGTCTGAGCACTTGCACATGATGTTGTCCTAATGGTCTGCTGAAAACGTACAAAGTTTGAACAAAATCCTTGATCCGAACCTCGTGCCTCCTCTTGTAAGAGCGTTACTGTAAAGCTTAGTATAGGGGTCCATCCCACTGCAGCTTGCACACTGCCGCTACAATGCCCCGAGCGCTTAGAATGCTTATCAACCCACTTTGAGAAAACAATTGGATGAAAAAAAAATTTTTTTTTATATCCTACACCGTGATACAGTCGCTCAATAATGATCTGCCATGATATTCGTCATTCCTTATAGTTACTGTGTTACATCGAATTGGGCGGACTTTGCCGTATGGTTGATTTTAGCAAGTGCAAATCTACGGATGAAATGTAGGTAAGCTATCGAAAATGTATTTAGGGTTTATCGCAGAACGATAACTCGGGATACAGGGCGTCATATTCCACGGACAGACGCGGGAACTGCGCCTAGTTGTGTCGGCTCTACGAAATACTTGTTGTGGTGTCGCACAAGTACAAAGTGCGCGCCACCTACTTTCGCCGCGCGCCGCCATGCACGCACGGCGCGGCGTTCTCACGACGGCAGCCACGAGCGCCCTCTGCTGCAACCCCGCTCGTGGCCACCACGGAAAGACACCGGTCACTTCGGACTGAGATAGCAACCAGTTAGGACCTTCGGATTCTGATAGGCACCAGTGAAGACTTTGCTATCGTACAGGCACTAGGCAGGCCTCTAACAACTATGTATCAACATTCTGCAGTACTATGTAAAAGTTAAGTATTGTTACATTCTGTGCAATATATATCTCTTTCTAATTTACTCGAGTGTTTATAGTTTCTGGCTGCTCCCCTCCGTACCGGCACCAGCGTGCTGTCTTTGTTCCTGTGTCGGTCTCGTTCCACTCGGCCACCGACACCTACGACGAGGCTGGGACACAAAAGCGACGTCGAAGTTGGGACGCAAAAGTGGCGACGAGGATGGGATACAAAACTTGTCATATGATTACCGCGACGTCGGAGATGATTGGTTGATAAGAGTGTTTCATAAAAGTAATTGGAATGTTATATAATCTACCTCTGTCTCTCAACACTTTCTCTGGCGCTTTCCCCCGGAGGTGTTACCACCTCACGCGTGCCAATTTCACAAGGTTTAATTACGTGGCACAGCACGTGAGGGCCGTAGAACTACATGCATCGTCAGTGCGTTCAGTTAAAGTTTCTGTTCATTAGCCTGGCTCCTTCTTTTCCGTCGTTGTCCCCACGCAGAAACAACGCACAGGTCGCTGATCCTTGTATCTCGAAGTAAAGTGCTGTGGAACTTTTAAAAATGTGGATACTTGTCAAATAAGGGATGCCAGTTGTTTCAAAGTATTTATTTATATGTCGCGAAACAACAAGCGACATATGTAATACTGTCCATGATCTTCGTACACTTGAATTCTAAATACTGTAGTTAAAAAATATAAAGTCTTAACTGCCTGACAGGCTATTTTGAGAGTGCGATTGTCATAGCTGTTCATGCGAGAGCCAGCGACTGGGCGCCAAACGCTTTCTCTAGAACTTCTGCATTCAACTGTTTTATTACTTAGAGCATAGTCACATAAACGAAATAAACCACAATACAGCCTCATATAAACACATTATTACGCAAAATCAGTTTAAGTTCTATACATTAGTTTAGCTAATATTTAAAAAATTCATAGAGGGGGTATCATACAGAGGTGGGAGGGAGCCAATCAGCAATTCCTCACAGGAATGCGATATGCTACACCAAATGTCCTTTTTCCCATCCCATTCCACCAATGACGTGATCTACAAGCCATGAAATTTCGTCGTAGCAACTCAATACCTATGACCATGAGCCACTCATCCTACACGATCTTAAGGAAAGTGTTTGTGCTTTGTGGTCCCCAGATCGAAGGAGTTCAGCTATAAAATCAAACTGACCTGTAGCGCACAACAGTATTCAAACAGTCTAAACATTTTGTCAATGAAGCAAAGTGTAAATTAAGAAAAGTATTTTCTTACGTATTATGTACATAAATCATACACGAACTACGGAAAAAACGCCTTTTACTATAATCAGACAAAAGTGTGTATACAATGCCAATTACACTTTCATCTGATATCTTTCTTCTTTCAATTCTTTATTTCTTGTAATAATATACTAAACACATGTAAACGAATGAGAAAAGCCTCGTCAGGAACTATATTAGCTAAGCATATAAACAAGAATCTCACTACTCAGTGTGTGTTTTCAGAAGGTACCTATAAATAAAATCAACGACGGATGAATAATTTAACTTCATGGGATTTCTTAGTTTGTTTTTTGTCCCTATTTCCTACACTTGCTGTTTACATTAACATGCAGATATTCATTTATATGAACTGTCTATGCAACTGAAATAAAACATATTCTTTTGCCATACGCGTTTCGCCTTTATTTGCAAGGCATCTTCAGTGGCCTGGAATATATACATTTACACGTAAAATCGAAATATCGTCAATCATACTTAGAAAACACGGCAGAACTGTTTATAACCTAAACTACTAAAAAAATGTTCAAATGTTTGTGAATCTAATGGACTTAACTGCTGCGGATATCAGTCGCTAGGCCTACAAACCACTTAAAGACTGAAACTTCCTGGCAGATTAAAATTGTGTGCCGGAACCGGGACTCGAACCTGGGACCTTTGCCTTTCGCGGGCAAGCGCACTACCGACTGTGCTATCCCGACACGACTCACGATGCCGCCTCACACAACTTTACTTCCGCCAGTACCTCGCCTCCTACTTTCCAAACTTCACAGAAGTTCTCTTGCAAACACGCAAGACTAGCAGTCCTGGAAGAAAGGATATGGTGGAGACATGGCTTAGCCACAGCCTAAGGGATGTTTCCAGAATGGAACTTTCACTCTGCAGCGGAGTGTGCGCTGATATGAAACTTCCTGGCAGATTAAAATTGTGTGCCGGAACCGGGACTCGAACCTGGGACCTTTGCCTTTCGCGGGCAAGCGCACTACCGACTGTACTATCCCGACACGACTCACGATGCCGCCTCACAACTTTACTTCCGCCAGTACCTCGCCTCCTACTTTCCAAACTTCACAGAAGTTCTCTTGCAAACACGCAAGACTAGCACTCCTGGAAGAAAGGATATGGTGGAGACATGGCTTAGCCACAGCCTAAGGGATGTTTCCAGAATGAAACTTTCACTCTGCAGCGAGGCGAGGTACTGGCGGAAGTAAAGTTGTGAGGCGGCACCGTGAGTCGTGTCGGGATAGCACAGTCGGTAGTGCGCTTGCCCGCAAAAGGCAAAGGTCCCAGGTTCGAGTCCCGGTTCCGGCACACAATTTTAATCTGCCAGGAAGTTTCATATCAGCGCACACTCCGCTACAGAGTGAAAGTTTCATTCTGGCTACTTAAAGACACACTCTCTCTCTCTCTCTCTCTCTCTCTCTCTCTCTCTCTCTCTGTCACACACACACACACACACACACACACACACACACACACAGCGCTCGACCAATCCGCTGGGTGAAACTACTAAACACACATAAATAAAGAATTATTGTAAAAAATTATACTGTATATATTCCACGCTACTGAAGATACCTTGCGAATAAAGGCGAAATGCGTATGACAAAACAATATTTTATTTCAGTTCCAAAGACGGTTCATTATAAATAAATACCTGGATTTAAACTTCATGACTTTATTCCTGAATTTTCTTCACAAATTTTGTCAAGTTACAAAACAGGCATTATGAATTAAAAATTATCACAGTACAGAACGAAGGGTCGCTCCTAGACTCGAAGTTTTCTCTACCGATTTTTATCAGCCACACACTCTCTCTTTCTCCTTTTCTGAATTAGACGGAAGTCTGTGAAGTTTACCTACCCTGATGGCTTGCAGAGACCACCCGGAAAGGACAACACTGTGGTACTATTCAACCCCAAACATACGAACACTGACACTTGTTATGGCAATGTTCTGCCAATGACCAGCTGCAGTCGACAGCCAGGATGGCAGTACTCTACCTATACAGAGCTGTAGGTTCTGCATCCACATGGAATACTCTGCAAATCACATTCAAGTGCCTGGCAGAGGGTTCATTGAACCGCCTTTGTACTATTCATCTCCCATTCCATACTCGAATAGCGCGCGGGAAGAAAGAACACCTGAATCTCTCCGTTCTAGCTCTGATCTGTCGTATCTTATTCTGATGATCATTTCTACCTATGTAAGTGAAAGTCAACAATATCTTTTCGCATTCGGAGGAGAAGTTGGCGATTGGAGTTTCGCAAGTAGCCCACGCTGCAGCGATAAGCGCCGTTGTTGGAACGATCCCAATCCCAGATCCTGTACCATTTCCGTATCGCTGTCTCCCCTGTATCGTGACAATACGAAACGAGCCTCCGTCAAAGCCACCTGATAAGGATCCCACACTTGGCAGCAATACTCCAAAAAATGACGGACAAGCGTAATGTATGCAGTCTCTTTAGTAGTTCTGTTGCATCTTTTAAGGGTTGTACCAATAGAACGCAGTCTCTGGTTCGCCTTTCCCACGACATTATCTACGTGTTCTATCCAGTTTAAGTCTGAAGTAACAGTAATTCCTAGATATTTAGTGGAGTTTACGGCCTTCACTTTTGATTGATTTATCTCGTAAACAAAGTTTAACATATATCTTTTCGTACTCATGTGGACCACTTCACACTTCCCATTATTTAGAGTCAATTGCCAATTTTTTTTACACCATAATGATATCTTATTTAGATCGTTCTGCAGTTGATTTTGATTTTCAGATGATTTTACTAGACGGTAAATGACGGCGTCAACTGCAAACATCCGGCCGCGGTGGCCGAGGGGACTGAGGCGCGCCAGTCACGGTCTGCACGGCCACTACGGTCGGGGGTTCGAATCCCCCCCTCGGGCATGGCTATTTGTGCCGTACTTAGGATAAGCTAGTTGATAAGCAGTTTGTAAGTTTAGGGACTGATGACCCCGTAATTGAGTCCCATAAGCTATACAAACATTTGAATTGCAAACAACCTAAGAGAGCTGCTCAGATTTTCTCCCAAATCGTTTATGTAGATAAGGAACAGCAGAGGACTAAAACAATACCCTGTGGATCGCCCGATATCACCTATGTTTTAGTCGATGCCTTACCATTGATTACTACGAACTGTGTCCTCTCTGACAGGAAATCCCCTATCCAGTCGCAAATTTGGGGCGATATATCGTCACCACGCAATTTGATTAAAAGCCGTTTCTACATCTACATCTACATGGGATACTCTGCAAATCACATTTAAGTGCCTGGCAGAGGGTTCATGGAACCACAATTATACTATTTATCTCCCATTCCATTCGCGAATAGCGCGCGGGAAGAAAGAACACCTGAATCTCTCTGTTCGAGCTCTGATTTCTCGTATTTTATTCTGATGATCATTTCTACCTATGTAAGTGGGAGTTTGTGAGGTACGGTATCAAAAGCCTTCTGGAAATCAAGAAATACGGAATCAGTTTTAGATCCCTTGTCGATACCACTCATCGTTGGTTATTGTACTGAGCAGCGCTTCATACGGCGCAAACGGGTACTACTCTCCGGAGGGCTCCCATGCAGTTTTTTCGCGTTTTGCAGAGGAACCGCGCGGAAGTACGTCTTGGCTGTCTCCACCACGTGTGCGCCACACGCGGCGAGCGCAGGAAGCCAGGCGCCATAACCGCATCCGGCGCCGCACGCCTCCCCACAGCCGTGGCGACGCCCACACCCACGCCGCATACACCTTGCCGTATTTCGCTAGGAGTGATTTAGACAAGACCTAATCCTGGATGGCCAGAGGTGGGTTTGAACCGCCGTCCTCCCAAATGCGAGTCCAGGCTACTGGGTCGCTCAGTACCACGTGGCAGCTCAGTGTACAGTACTTTACTTCTGCTGTCGATTGGCAACCGTTTCCCATCAGCACTACTTCCTAATATACACTGGTGTATGGAACCCAACCTATATGTAAACACTAATTTGATCATCGATGTGGGCTTTTGGTGGCGAAGCTCCAGTCGCGTATTCTACCTGACTGCACGACAACCGCGGCGGAATAGCCGTGCGCACTGAGGCGCCGTGCTGCGGTGCGCGCGGCCGTTCGACGTGCAGCTTCGAGTCGTCGATGTGTGTTAGTTTAACTTGCAAAGTAGTTTGTTAGCCTAGGGACTGATAACCAAGCAATTAAGTCCCATAGATTCACAAACATTTGAACATATTTTTTGACTGCACGACATAAGCTTTACACCTAGCTTGCGCCCGTCAACATCTACATTGGGCTGTTGATGACTGGAAACGTGTTGGCTGGTCTGACGAGTATGGTTTGCAAATGTATTTACCGGGTGGACGTGTACGGGTGTGGAGACAACCGCATTCATTAATGGAACCAGCGTATCAGCTGGAGACGGTTCAAACTGTAATGATGTGGAGCGTGCTATGGGACCTCTGAGTCTAGATAAGACAGTGACAGGCGACACGTACGTAAGTATCCTGGCTGATCGGGCGCAGGACGGAATCCTTCCAACGGCAGGTAGGCGATCAGGGGACAGGACTGAATCCTCCGGAACTATTCTAGCACAATGGCACCTCCGGCAAGGACCAGCCCCCAGCCCCCACCCCCGCCCCAAGCCGTTTCCGGCCGTACTTGTCACTTCAGTCCACGGCAAATCGCTTAAAAGTGATGTCCTCCGACGCCCTTGAAGTTTCAGTCAGTAGAAATGAAGGGACAGTGTTACTTCTGAAAGGTGACACTTTCGGATTTCAGAAATTGTTGTAAAGTGGTGTAGCGCGATGGACGTGAAACATTAAGGGTTGCAAAAGTTAGATTAAATCAATTTCTGTTGAGGAGCTGGATGTTGTGGACATTCATGAAGACCACAACCACGCAGAAGTGCAAGAAATTTAATAAATGAAATCAAGCTTCTAGTGGGAATCGAACCGGAGTCGCAAAAATAGCAGTCTGATGGCTTACCTACAATGCCCCAGCACCTCATTTAAGAGTATTGCTCATAATACATACAATATCCGTGAAAGTCTTTCAGGAGTATTTCCTATTTTCCGATTTCCTATAAAGGCAAGTTTTATTAGAAACTACAGATGTTCATAAATTGCTTCTATTCAAGTTAAGTCAAGCCAGTTCAATGAGACTCATGTCCCGCTCTCCCGTTGAAAGCAGAATTTCTTCTTCCTTAGGAAAGAAATTAGCCTGCATTGTCCTCTGTTTACAAATTCAACGCTGTATAAAATAAACGTATATACCAACTGCTGAAAATACTGCACAGATTTATCAATTGCGAGTAAAACGTAATCTTTAGATTGTAAGAATCAAAGTGATATTACTGTACGTTTACTCTGACTAAAGTTAACTGGGGCTTAATTCTCACTCTTACTTTACTGTACAATGTAGGAACATACACTGGAACAAATTCTAGATAGCTTTGCTTGCCTGGAATATTCATAAAGGTCTGGCCACACACCCTGGTCTCGGGCCGCCACCAACTACCTGCTTAAACAGGTTATGGGAGGATTCAGTCCCGTCCTTTTCCACGCCTTGCAGGCTCGGGAGGATTCAGTCCTATTTTTCTGACCGCGGGAGGAATGGATCCTGCGCCCCTTGCCGCATCAGGCGCTCGTCTCTGTCTCCTCTCATCTCATATATACACCTAAAACTGGCCGACAGCTCCTTCTGTTAATCACCAGTAACGCAAAGAAGCCCAATACGTCACACTAATTCAAGGCTATACACATGAGAAGGCACAGTTTGATTTTACTACTGTTATGGCGCGTTTCGGAATTTTTCCATGATCAGGTACTCATCTAAAATGTGTTGTTGTTATGGTCTTCAGTCCGGAGACTGGTTTGATGCAGCTCTCCACAATACCCTATCCTGAGCAAGCCTTTTCATCTCCTCATAAGAACAACAACCCACATCCATTTGAATCTTCTTACTATACGCGTCTCTTGGTCTCCCTCTGCGATTTTTACCCCACACACTTCCCTCCAATGCTAAATTTACGATTCCTCGATATCTAAGAATGTGTCCTACCAAGCGACCCCTTCTATATTAGTCAGGGTATGCCAGAAATTCCTTTTCTCACTAATGCTGTTCAGTACCTCTTCATTAGTTATGCGATCTACCCAGCATTCTTCTGTAGCACCACATTTCAAAAGCCTCTATTCTCTTCCTAAGCTTTTCTACCCATTGCCATTCTGCATTTTATATCCTCTGTACTGCGACCATCATTTGTTATTTTACTGCCCAAGTAACAAAACTTATCTACCTCCTTTATTGCTTCGTTACCTAATCTAATTCCTTCAGCATCACCCGATTTTCTTAGACTGCACTACATTACCCTAGTTTTGCTCTTGTTAATTTTCATCTTATAAGAACCTTTCAGCACACTGTCCATTCCGTTCAATTGCTCTTCCACGTCCTTTGCTGTATCTGACAGAATTACTACGTCGTCGGCAAAACGCAATGTTTTTAATTCTTCCCCTTGAACTTTAATTCCTTCGCCAAATTTCTCCTTGCTTTCCTTTATAGTTTTCGCAATATACAAATTGAATAACATCGGAGAAAGGCTACAACCCTGTCTTACTCCCTTCCCAACTGATGCTTCCCTTTCATGCCCTTCGAGTGTAATAACTGCGGTCTGGCTTTTGTACAAGTTGTAAATAACTCTCCTTTCCCTGTATTTTACCCCTGCTGACTTCAGAATTTGAAAGAGTGTATTCCAGTCAACATTGTCAAAAGCTTTCTCCAAATCTACAAAAGCAAAAAATGTAGGTTTGCCTTTCCTTAAGCTATCTTCTAAGATAAGACGTAAAGTGAGTATTGCCTCCCGGGTTCCTACGTTCCTCCTGAATCCAAACTGATCTTCCCCGAGGTCAGATTCTACCAGCTTTTCCATTCTCCTGTAGATAATTCGTGTTAAAATTTTGCAACCATGACTTATCAGACTGATGGTTCTAAATAAATTCTTTCATACGTCACTTATGAGTAAAAAGTTACATATATGCATAATATTGACAATGTGCTGTTTCATTATGTTATATCTGTTCGTGAGCGACAGCTACACGTAGACATGTAACACGTGCACATTCACAGATGTTCAAAAAAATGTTCGGTACACAGGCATACGCACATAATAAGGATGATTCATTTACTAGCTGAGCAAGGCGATAGTGCTTGCGAGCAGGCGGCATTCGTTACCAAAAATGTGCAAATGTTTGTAAATCTATCAGACCAAACTGCGTGGTCATCAGTCCGTAGCTTACAGACTACTTAAACTAAGGTAAACTAACCTAAGGACAAAACACACACACACACACACACACACACACACACACACACACACACACACACACACACACGTGCCCCAGGAAGGACTCGAACCTCCGACGGCGAGCAACCGTGCGCTCCGCAGCGAGTAGTATACCGATAGTATACCGTGTTTAATAAATTAACATTATATGGTCCGAAGGTGTACAAAATATTATGTATCCACGTAGCAGCGTCTGATTTTGACACACTAAAATAAATTACCATTATATGGTCAGAAGTTGTACAAAATATTATGTATCCACGTAGCAGCGTCTGACTTTGACACACTAAAATCCTCGTTACTTAAAAACTTAAAACAAGCAGTTTGCACCCGTGAGTAGAAATAAACCGCGGTGGAATGACCGAGCGCTCTAAGCCGCCTTGCTGCGGAGCGCGCGGTTGTTCTCCGTCGGAGGTTCGAGTCTTCCTTCGGGCATGGGTCTGTGTTGCCCTTACGTTAGTTTAGTTTGAATAGTTTCTACGCCAAGGGACTGACAACCACAATAGTTAATTCCCATAGATTTACGAACGTTTAAACATTTTATTCTGAGTAGAAATATCTTCCTTTGCATGTGAACTCAGTGGGGGATGTTGCCTACTGTTTCGGACTGTAGGTGATCTAATGCCATGAATAAAGGCAATACGATATATCTTTTACCTCCGTTTTACATCCGCATTTTTAACTCACTAAATATCAGGATACCTCAAATTTTCTACTTCATATTTGTGTTAGTGCCATGTATATAAGTAATAAAACTACTACTCTTCCCCCCTCCTCCGGCCAACCCCCCACCCCACCCTCCCCTCCATGCCGATCTGCCTATTGTCAGCTATTTGTTTAAATTTTGAAATATAAAGTTAAGAAGTACTATCATGGCAACATGCAGGCAGGGAGTTGTAATATTTCCGGAAGTTCAGAAAGTAGGAGTAGAGATTGGCGTGATATACGCTTCTAAATGTAATGGAACGTAGGAGAATTAAATCGTGCGAAGAGGAGGGAACTATATTTGGAACGGAGACAATGAAGATACTGGATGAGTTTTGCTAACCACTCAGGAAAAATAACATCTCATACCACAAGTACATATTAAATGGGAAATGGTAATAAGGAGAAACGCATTTCTAAAGAAGGGATTTTTTTTACATGTAATATTGATTTAAGTTTAAGGAATCTTTTCCGAAGGCATTTGTCTCGACTGTAGCCTTTTACGACAGTGAAAAGTTGACAGTTCAGACCGAAGTATAGGTTTTGAAACGTGGTCCTACAGACGAATGCTGAAAATTAGATGGGTAGATTGAGTAATGAGGAGATGCTGAACACAACTGGAGAGAGGAGAAAATTTTGACATACCTCGACTACAACGAAGCACTGACTGGTAGGACAGATTCTAAGACGTCAAGGAATTGTCAATATTTCGTATTGCAGAGAAGTTAGTGGGATAGGAATAACATATTGCAGCACTTAGCAGGATCATCTTGGAGAGCCAGTGCTAAGGTTCTGCGTACAAAAAATTCAAATGTTTGTATAGCTTATGGGTCTTAACTACGGGGTCATCAGTCCCTAAACTTACAAACTACTTATGAACTAGCTAACACTAAGGACGGCACAAATATCCATGCCCGAGGGGGGATTCGAACCCCCGACCGTAGTGGCCGTGGAGACCGTGAGTGGTGCGCCTCAGTCCCCTCGGCCACCGCGGCCGGCTTGCGTACAACAGCTTTGTCCCTAGTTTACTCTGCAGCTGAATACTGTTCTCCTGTCTGGCTCAACAGTGCTCATGTGAGAGACATTGATGTACAATTAAATAGAGCAATAAGATTGATGGCTACACCACTTCAATGGCTCCCAATATTATGCAACATCGTTCCTCCTGATCTAAAACGGAAGGAAGCCTTAATGAGAGAGTATCATAAGATCTTATCCACTCCTGAGCTTCCTATCCTACAAGACCTTCCACCACAGGTAAGCCGGCTGAAATCACGTAAACCACCTCTTAAAACAGCTGTACAACTACATGAGAGTGGCTTCTCGCCTAAATGAAACTGGGCAAGAACTTGGGATTCGTTTAATAGAAAAAACAGCATCTTGTAGACGATTCCTCTAAGCAGCTCAAAGGAATGGACCTTCCCAGGAGAGAATGGTCTTTGATCAACCGCTTCCGAACTGGTGCTGGTCGCTGTAACTATTGGAAATTCAAATGGGGACAGACAGACGACCAGTCATGTGAGTGTGTAGCAGACATACAAACGATGACCCACATAATTACTAATTGCCCATTACAATCATTCTCAGGAAGGATGACCGAACTCCATATAGTCAGTCAGGAAGCTGTCCAGTGGTTAAAGAAGTTGGACTTGGCTCTGTGACAGAGACTTGTTTCATCTTATGAATTAGACACTAGTATATCTTACTAAAGTATTATATGTAGCTCCCATTATACCATACGAGATATATATATATACACATATATATTAGTGGGATAAAAATCGCAGAGGGAGACCAAGAAATGAATATTGTAAGCAGATTCAGATGGATGTGGGTTGTCGTTCTAATGAGGAGACGAAGAGGCTTGCTCAGGATACAGTAGTGTGGAGAGCTGCATCAAACCAGTTGACAACAACAACAAGGCTTTTGATAAGTGACATGCTTCAAGTAGGGACCTGGTTTTGGGTTCCGTGGCTAGGGAAATTTACCTGTTAGAGACTGTTTTCTTTGCTATTGGAATTATTACACTCTGCATGAAGTTCGGTAGTGCTTGCTAGGTACCTGTATGTTACACACAAGGAGGACTAGTTCTGTCGTGGCTTGCTCAGCCAAGGATATCGCTAGTTGTGAAGGAATGTCGTCCTTATTAGCGGCGAAACAGCACTTTTAATTGAGGCGCTGTTATGCTCTGAAAAGCGCCGTTTTTCGCCACTGCTGGGCCTCTCTGCTCCACTCCCTCACCGTCACATCGACTTCCCACAAACCGGCACGGCCCACGAAACAAGTGTCCGTAGAAAACAGCACTCGGCCTGCACCATCCACTCCGCGACGGCTGCAAAGGTGTTCAGAGTATGCGGTTGACGCCACCGTCAACTGGGTGGTAGAGGGTCGTGTGTCGCCACCTTCACGCGTCCCAAGCACGCACGGCCCAAGGTACGTAGACTAGAAAGCTATCCCAGTTTGGGCTTCTACACTGTTATTGCTTAGCGCTGTAATACGTCACTCGGCAGCAAGCCGCTGTATTATAAGGCCGCCGTGGACACATTTTCTCCGTCTTTTCTTTTCTCATTCGACAAAAAACATTGCTTATAACCGGTGGAACACGCTTTTGATTAACATACATGTATACTAACATACAAAGGATGGAAAAAGAAGAGCTTCAAACAATATTAAAAACTAGCTAACCCGTTCCGCCCGCGACTTGGCACAGGTAATATTTAAACGTCTTTAACTCGAGAATCAGTGAACGTATCGTGATGAGATTTGTTTTTAAATTGTAGAGCTCATAAAGATCTAAAGTCCGTGAGAGCACATGTCTAACTTTTATAGATTTCCCACAATCACTATTAATGTAGTCTGAAGCTATCCGGCGCTAGCGCCTTAGGAGAGAAAATTGGTACATATGCTTCACTCGTAAAAGTTAGACATATGCTCTCGCGGACTTTTTTAGACCTTTGTGAGATCTACAATATAAAAGAAACCTCATCCCGATACGTTCAGTAGTTCTCGAGTTACACAAGGTTAAAGTGACATACAGAGAGAAAATGTGCTTCTGTTTTATATATCATGATTTCACCCCCTTAGAGTGCGAATTTCGAAATTTTACTATGCTTATAACCGTGAAGCTAGTTCATGCAGTAAGTTGAAGGTTTATCGCAATCGACTGAATGACATTGCCAGGCACAGCATACGGACAAACAGAGGCCTTCATTTTTATATATTAGATAAAACTTTCGTTACAACGCAAACTTAGCAGCCGATTTTCGCATTAATGCTTTTGTTTTACACATTTAATTACTATGAACATTGAACTGCATACTACTTTCATACATACAAATTTGTCAATAAAATATCGATGATCTGAATACTAACAATTCATTCTGGAAGTCTCTTTTGGAATCGGCTTCACAAAAATGTTCGGAACAAATTGTGGCATTTTTGACATTTATCTCGTCTTGTCGTTTACAGCGAGAGATCCATATGCGCTGAAGTTCCTCATCTTTGGGAAACCGATGGTACAAAATGCCTTCCTTCCTGCGTCCACTGTTACTGCACTCGGCAACAGCACAACACGAAGTATTCTTACTCATATTTACAGAAAGAACATATGGAAAAATTGTTCCCTAATACTCGCACAAGAAAGCTACTTTCTATCCGAACACTTAACAGGTCACGAAAGGAGCGAGCGCAAAACACAACTTCCTGCTTGCACGTTTCCTAAGTGTACTGCAGCAACTGCTCGGCGCTTGCTGCCGAGGCCTACGAGAAATACAGGCCCCGGCGCGCACGTCATGCGACGTAAGCATAGCAGTTCTGAGCCGGCCGGCCGGCTAGCTAGCTAGTTGGCCGGCCGCTGGGGCACGACCCACCGCCTCACAGCGGCCGGCCAACTAGCTAGCCGGCCGGCCGGCTTAGGACTTACTATGCTTGTGACGTGCGCGCCGGGGCAGCACCCCCTATAGAAGAAAGCCTGCGCACGACGTCACAACATGGCGGCGGTGAGAGGCTTAGAGTCCTCTGAATGATTGTAAACATTAGCAGTGTACGCTGTTTATAGTGCATTCTTTCGTTCACGAGTGTATTTATTACGTAAATTGGTGTTATGAACGGTGTGATCGCTAAGCTGGATTATTTGTGTGTGTGAGAACAACGTGTAATCTCTTTTTTACTGACAAAATGCCGTTTCGCTGTTCTGTGCCGAAGTGTAGAGGAAATTACGACTGTGGCCCAAAAGTTAGCGTCTTTAACGTCCGGAGAAGAATGAGGTAATGGGGGGGGGGGGGTTACGTAAATAAAATGAATCGCATTATCCAACGGTAAACAGTCATGATTTAAAAATATTTTATAAGGCTAAACATAAACGAAAACTTACTCATTAACTTGAAGAAGCAGCCAAGTTATCCTGGGAATTCTTAATATCTATTTCTTCTTCTCTGGACGTTTTGGGCTACAGTCGTAAGTTCCTCTACATTTCGGCTCGGAACAGCAAAACGACATTTTGTCAGTAAAAAAAAGAGATCACACGTTGTTTTGACACACACAAATCGTCCAGCGTAGCGATTACACCGTACACAACACCACTTTGCGTAATAAATACACTCCTTAACGAAAGAATACAGTATAAACAGCGTGCACTGGTAATATTTACAATCTTTCACAGGACTCTAAGCCTGCCGGCCGCGGTGGCCGAGGGGACTGAGGCGCTTCAGTCACGGTCTGCACGGCCACTACGGTCGGGGGCTCAAATTCCCCCTCGGGCATGGATATTTGTGCCGTCCTTAGGATAAGCTAGTTGATAAGTAGTTTGTAAGTTTAGGGACTGATAACCCCGTATTTAAGTCCCATAAACTTAACAAACATTTGAACATTTGACTTTAAGCCTCTCACCGCCGCCATGTTGTGACGTCGTGCGCAGGCTTTCTTCTATAGGGGGGACTGGCCGGGGCCTGTATTTATCGTAGGCCTCGCTGGCTGCCAGGTGACGTCACAGAAGCAAAGCGCGCGAGTCAAATTTACACCCCCTTCCACTCCAACGCACGGTCAACTGGCTGCCGTGCAGACGGGGTTGGAACACTTGCGGGAAGGCTAATGGCTTTTCCTGGGTACAGGCACACCAAGAAGTCTAGCAATGCTGTTGTCAAGTTTGCACGCTGTCAACATAACACGAAACTCAGTGAAATTCCACAACCCTTTTCAAGCTGAAGAGCAATATAGTAACTTGTTCTAACTACATATTAATTCGATGAGTGTTCCTCCTGAAAACAAAAAAGGTATTTTAATAGTGATAATGCTTGGAGAGGTATTAAGACATTCTCTGCCACTACAAGACGATGACTTTCCACAGCCATACCTCCTAAAAGCATATTATTCAGAACACTAAGCATATCAAGACACCTGATGTAATTGACCGCTATGTAGTTAACCCCACTATCACGAAACTTCCATCTCTTTAAAAATAGCTACTATGCTTTTTAATAGGAGGCGCAACCTTAAACCTTCAATTAAAAAACATTAATAATAAGTCAATGAGTATTTTACATACTTAAAGCGTTTATTCGAGACCCCAAAAGGATTTCGCTATATTCGAATTACAAATACATCTAATAAATGTATGAAATACGGAATGTGTAAGGGAAAGTCACACACCGAAAAATGCTATAGATGAATTCTGTTTTCTATCACCGTCATATAGAACCATTTTTACTCCCAACTTGGCATAAACTAACAGGGAGAAACAAGTTGCAAGACTTCCAGGAAAAATGAAGAGAAATTGGCAGCCAATAGTTGGTTATAAATTGCATTGCCTGTTAACTGTATAAATATAAATTACGGAATACGCGGAACTCCTGTTCAGTACAGTCAAAAAGGTCTAAGGTAATAGGCAGTGGTTTACAATCAGATATCAGTATTACTCTCCTCCTCAAGAAGTCTGTGTGAAGATATATATTCAGAACATTCAAGAAAAAGGGTACTGTGGTGTTGAAACTACAAGAAACTGCTCATTTACTCAGGAAGGGAAAACTGCTCCACCTCGCTCGTGGGCCTTTCCCTGAATACGGCACAGGTAGCGGCTGAAGGTCGTGGAGTAGGGGTGGTGTATCCCTACTTGTGGAACACCCTGTTCAGTACCTGCAGCGTCCGGGTCTCCCCGCAAGTGTCTACACATTCCCTTTCCGCGCAAGTGTCACAAACTTGTGCAGACGGCCTGAGGTGTGTCGCGGGAAGGGCATCGTCCGCTGGGGGCGTGGCGGGCTTCCCACATCCGCCGAGGCACGGCGCAGCCTTCGCCCGCCCGGGCCCTTTACCTACACAACAGACTCGTTGCCACAACTCGGTGGCACTCTTGCGTGGAGTCCCCGCCCTACTACACTCTGCTTCTTCAGCAAGTCGTGACAATGTACAGGAAAGGCAGCTTCTGACTGAAACAAAAATCTAATGCCAAAGGCACTGTAAGTTGAAAGATCGCACTGACGTGTTTTATGGCCCACTTTAGATTTGTAGTTTTATAAGTTTTTGCAAACATTTTGGACCAAAATAATAATCTAAATAATAATAAATTAATTAATAAGAGTGTCTGAAACCCTTTTAGGAAAAAAAATTAGGTAGTGGCGGGTTTCGAACCACCGACCTGTCGCGTCAAGTCCAGCACCTTGCCGGCCGCGGTGGCCGAGGGGACTGAAGCGCTTCAGTCACGGTCTGCACGACCACTACGGTCTGGGGTTCCAATCCCCCCTCGGGCATGGATATTTGTGCCGTCCTTAGTATTAGTTAGTTTAGGGACTGATGATCCCGTAGTTAAGTTCCATAGACTCTACAAACATTTGAAATTTTTTTTCCAGCATCTTGTCCACTACGCTACGGCTATAAATCAAAACAGGAGTTCTTTAATTTCGTACTATTTATGGCCTTTGTTAACTGATGTTAATATGGCATTTGTAGACATTAGATTCTCAAATCAAATGTTCAAATGTTTGTACAGCTTATGGGACTCAACTACGGGATTATCAGTCCCTAAACTTACAAACTACTTATGAACTAGCTACAACTAAGGACGGCACAAATATCCATGCCCGAGGGGGGATTCGAACCCCCCCCCCCCCGCGCCTCAGTCCCCTCGGCCACCGCTGCCGGCCATTAGATTATCATTTATCGTACGAAGAACGATGTGTTTTTGTTAATTCCTCAGTGTGCCGTTGCTCTGAAATGACAACGTGTAAGTTACAATAAGAAAATCATCAAATACGCGAGGAATGTCACGTGACATCTCCGAACGGCTGGTTTTCGTTAATTCAATGGAGGGTGTCAAATCTCCGTTATTTTTACAAGTATCTCTCAAACGATACGAGATATGAAAAAAACATAAGGGAGCTAAGATGTAGAAAATTTTCTCCTCTACAAATTCGGTTATTCAATTCTCGTGTCAGATGAATAGTTAAGTCGTTATTTTCATTTAAATTTCGAGCTGTCAAAAAGAAGATCGCAAAGGCCCACTTTTAGTGTTACTACCGTAACCTAAAGCGGGCCAAAACTGGTGGCTCGCGAATTATGAAATGAAAGCGGCAGGCTATGACAAGTCGCTGGTATCAGTTGCAACAGCCACCAATACAACAGCAAAATAAATAAATAATATATATATATATATATATATATATATATATATATATATATATATATATATATATATATATATATATATGTTTCTTCGTATTTTATGCGCTGCCGTGCCGTTCATCCGATTACAATTAAACTTTGTAAGAATGCATTATCTCGTGGCGATAACACTGAATAAGAAGTTCTCCACTTGCCGTCCGCGTCAAGTAGTGTGACAGCCTAGTGGCTGCTAGTAAGGACTTATACACTAGATGCCGGCTGTGACGTCACTGGTGCCCTGGTGCCCCGCGATATCGCCATATATGGGCGTGCGTTGAGTCGGTGTTGCATGTGCCCGCTCTAAGTCCACGGTCGCCGGATTCCATGCCGCAGGGAGCTGTAGGCCGTCTCTGTCAAGCGTGTTGTCAGTGGTTTCAACTGCGATGGCTTCTTTAATTACACAGTCCCAAAAGCCGTTAGTGCTAGCCACAACGGAGGTTTCATCAAATTGGTAATTTGCAAGCCTTTGTGCACGTCCGTGTTCCCGTCGATATATATCGAACTCTTAGTATCACAGCATAGCAGCCAATCAGTTGTCAATCAATGGCGACCAATACGATTGCATGTTTCACGTGAAGTACATTTGACGTAGTATTTACGAGAGTAATTAATGCAATAACTAAACACTTTATAAGCACTAAATACCAGCAACAGAATTTTAATATGTTACACAATGTTGCCAATGGAAATCTGCTGGCGTACGTTTAGCACTGCGCATATTTCGTAATGAAATCACTTTTTCATTAATTTCCTCTTACGCCTGTTTAGATTTTATAGTGCAATCACTTTCACAGCAATGTTCATTTTGTAACATCACAAGAGTAACTAATTTCCTTCAGCACTAGTGTTTGCAGCTCCTTGAGTAGTATATGAAACAGGAACCAGTCCGGTTTGACCATAACGAGGATAAACTCTTGCAATATCGCGGAAGATCGACTTGTTTAATAAAATGCTTAATTAGCGCTGTCAATGTTTCTTTGTCCCTCGACGCTACACGTACGATAAAACATTTTCTTTATTCACGTTCTATTCCACCAAATACCCATACATGCTTTGATTCGTTTTTCAGTAATCGCCCTTTTCCATATTTCCTTGTCATTAAATGGGATTCATCAATTTCCACTACTTTGTTGATGCCACCAATGGGAATACTCTCATTTGTAATTATTACATAGCAGGCTTCGCGGCAAAATGAGTAATACAAACGGTGGTAACAGATAAATTGATTTCAGCAGCAGCTTCTTGAAGCGTATATTTATTCACCCAACATGTCACGAGAAGTAGACTCTGCTGTATAGAAAAATTGCAGTAGCGAAACCATGTATTAATTGTCATGGTAGTTTTCTCCTTGGGCTTGTTGCATCGCAACTGGTAAGAACACTTCACATAGTTTACTACAAACATTTACCGACTTCTCTGCTCCGCAATCAACACACTTCTTTGCATCCCGATTGAGAAGCAGCCCATATTCCGAAATAAATGCTACTGATTTCCCTGCACCACTTATAAGTGGAATAAACTCTTTCCACGCCAGAGAAATGTTCGCACTCGACATATTATACTTCCACTACTCGTGTCAGTCTGATACTATCTTTCACGATCACAACAAAAATGATATCTCCCACTAATGTCATTGGCTACATAACGGGGACTCCTGATTGGCTGCTACACTATCGTTCGATACTACGACGTTCGATATATATCGACAACACCGCCGTGCACAAACGCTTGCAAATGTCCGTTTTCTAAAGCATGCTCAGCTAATTGAGATTTCTGTGGGTATCGTAGACCTTTCATGTTTCTTCCTGCGTTGTTCGCAGTTCGTACTGTTTTTGCGGTGTTCTGAGACCTTCTACGTCTTTAACTGGTCTCAAAACTGCCGAATTTTTTTCGGAGGCCTGAAGACTGATTTGATCTTGTGTCGCTTAAGCAGATGGTTTATTTTGCCCGACACAGAACCACAGAATGACCTCTTCCTCGTCAATGGTCTTACTATGCTTCATTCCTGAGATGGCATCACTTATATCATGACCGTTGTACCCATTATTTCTTAAGACCTTGCATAGGTGGTTCAGCTCATGGTGCAGGCTATCGGTATCTGATATTGTTCTTGCATGAAGTACCAAAGTCTGTAATACAGCGCTCTTCTGTGCCGGTCTTGAAAGCGTCGAGAGAAAACCATTCCACAGCAGTCACAGCACGCCATTAGCCATCATCACCCAGCACAGAAGCGCACTGTACTACAGACATTGGTACATCGTGCAAGAACAGTATCAGACGCCGATAACCTGCCCCATCAGTAGAACCATCTACGAAACACGTCTTCAGGAATATTGGCTATATCGATCATCATAAAACTGGTGCGATCCCAGGAAACGTAATAAAACCACTGACGAGGAAGAGGACAAGACACTTGCTTTTTGCCGTTCTTTGGTTCTGTGGCGGTCAAAATAATTCCCCTACTAAAGGGACACAATATCAAATCAGTCCTCACACCTCCGACAAAAATCCGGCAGTTTTTGTACCAGTTAAAGACGCAGCAGGTCTCAGAACACCTGGGGTCTACAAGGTACCTTGTGAATGTGGGCAGTCATATATCGGAAAAATGGTACGAACTGTCGAACAACGCAGGAACGAACGTGAAACGTTTTATCGTCTAAGATACCCACAGAAATATGTATTAGCCGAGCACGCTTTAGAAAACGGACATGGCATCAAATTTGATGAAACCTCTGTTGTGACTCGCACTAACGGCTTCTGGGACTGTATAATTAAAGAAGCCATTGCAATTGAAACCACTGGTAACACCGTTAACAGAGAGGGCGGCCTGCAGCTCAGCACACGTGGGATCCAGCGATCGCGTAGTTAAAGCGGCCGCATCCAACACCGACTCAACACACGCCCGTACATGGCGATGCCGCGGGGACGAGGCCTACGAGAAAGACAGGCCCCGGCGCGCACGTCATGCGACGTAAGCATAGCAGTTCTGAGCCGGCCGGCCGGCTAGCTAGTTGGCCGGCCGCTATGAGGCGGTGGGCCGTGCCCTAGCGAACACCACCTAGAGACAAGGCCTTACAACAGGCCGTGCCTACGTCACACTTAGAGGCCCCGGCCGCCATCTGACTGGCCGGCCGCTATGCGGCGGTGGGCGTGCCCCAGCCAACAGCCAGTGAAGTGGCGGCCGCGGCCTCTAAGTGTGACGTAGGCACGGCCTGTTGTAAGACCTTGGGCCGTATGAATAAAACTGAGCATATGCTTCAGAGAAGATGCTCAGAGCAAAAGAACGTTCTCTGAGTAAGTTCTCAAATTCGTATGAATAAAAACTTCAAAGCATATGCTCTTAGCAGGTAGTACATTCTCACTACCTCCCCTCCTACTTGAGTAAGTTCTCCGCGTGTCATGTCCGCCACAGATCAGCTGTCCAGTCGTGTATTTCTTTAAACTAGCCCAATCAGGCAAATTATTAAGTGTACAAATATGGAGTAGGCATCGACATTTTGAGAAAGAACTGGACTGTGTTTAGATATTAGTTTGTTGTGAAGGAGCATATTATAAAGACTAAATATGCACTTTTTACGAAAATGTTTCTGCTGGCGATACAAAATTTTCGTCACGCGAGAAACTCGTTTGTTAATGAAATAGGGTTAGCACAATTTGCGAACCATATAATAAGAATACATCACATATTCATCTGTCACAACGTGGAATGCTGTAGGAGTGTTCTAACATGAGATACGCCTTGTTAAATATGACACCCAATGGTTTGCTCATAAGCGTTAGGCCATGCGATTTTGAACAAGAAACAGGCTGCTAGGTATGTAATTAATCAGTTATTAATTTTCCTGTCGTGATTACTTACTTCTAACATGACAGAAGTTAAGATTACGAAGTCAGAAAACGCATCATAAATAGCCAACCGGTTTGGGTAGAAACAGTAGCTACTTCAGTAGGCCTACCTGGTATTGCAGCAACATTTATTTTGTGATAGAAACTGTGAAATCCTGGGATACACTTTATTTGGAACTAACAGCATAAGATCTTACTAATAGATCCTATTTTAAAACAATATTATTTTGCTATGTGACTGTTTACAACTGTAAATATACACGCCAAATGAGTAAACACGCAGCTGAATCCATTTGTGTTTCATTTTTATGTCGGTAATGAAAACACCTCTTACATCACTCTCGTCACTGTATAAAATGCTGGAAGTGTCACACGATTTTTCCGAAGGAAGATACTCGTCAACAAAATGTTTTTATTTGTATTAACTTTATAGATTGCCTCGTATTTCTTAAAGGCTACATATAAAGGAACTTGCTTTTGCCTTCTAAGTAACAAAATTGTTGTAATTTTTATTATAAACCTCAGTAAAACGTAACCTTAATAGAAGTTACTCAGCACGGAGTATGCCATAGAGCTCACTCCAGAAATCTGAGAATGTTCTCCCGTCTTGAGAAACTTCTGCAGTTTTATTCATATGGAATTGGAGAATGTTCTCTGTTTTGAGTAACTTCTCCCACCCCGTTACTCACGCTGAGAACATACTCGGCTGAAGTATATTCTCCGACTCACTTTATTCATGCGAATCTGAGTATGTTCTCTGGAATCCAGAGTATAAAGTAGATACTCCATTTTATTCATACGGCCCCTTGTCTCTAGGTGGTGTTGCCCCAGCGGCCGGCCAACCAGGTAGCCGGCCGGACGGCTCAGAACTGCTACGCTTAAGACGCAGGACGCGCGCGCCGATGCCTGTCTTTCTCGTAGGCCTCGCGCAGGCACAAGTGACGTCACAGTTGGCAGTGTATGTAAGACCGTACTAGCAGCCACTGGGCAGTCACACCATTTGGCAATGGCCAAGAAGTGCTTGGTCGAAAGTCGTGCACTTTTATTTAACCACTTGACGCGGACGAACACCCGACAATTTTTATGCAATTAAACTTTCCATGCTTGACCTTCAGAAGAAGAGGAAAGTAACTGTCTACGTATACGTTCATACGGTGCATGCCAGAGAGCACTTTACCTACGAAATTCGACAAAATCTACAGTTTTACTCTGATCCTGAAAAAATCAAATGTTCAAATGTTTGTAAACCTATCGGACCAAACTGCGTGGTCGTCAGTCCGTAGCTTACAAACTACTTAAACTAAGCTAAAGTAACCTAAGGACAACCAACACACACACACACACACACACACACACACACACACACACACACGCGCCCCAGGGAGGACTCGAGCAACCGCGCTCTCTGCAGCGAGACTCTTTAGACCGCTCGGCTACTCCACCGCGGCTCTGATCCTGATGAAATTTTGCACACTTAACCTTCCATCACCGTCTACCTACAATGTCGTATGGTGCAAGGTGGGAGGGTCCTTGAATAAAATTACAAATTACTTCACTCATCACTATCTAAGATAACCGAGTTACATAAGGCAGGGCCGATTTCCTTCCCCATCCTTACCCAAACATTCCGAGCGTAAGCTCCGTCTCTAATTACCACGCTGTCGACGGGACGTTAAACTCCAAGTTTCCTTACTTCCGAGTTACATAATTTTTCACAAATGAAGTACGCAATATACTGATAAGCTAGAGAAGCAGTTGGAAAGAGACGAAGAGGTGATTGGCAGTCAGTAGGGGAGAGGGAAGAACAGCGAGAGAACATGGGGAGAGGGAGGGGGCGTGTGAGAGCAGCAGACGGACAATGAGGTTACACACGTCCTCTTTCTGAGGCAAGAAAACGCGGTCGGGCGCATTTTATGAAAACCTACAGAATGTCCTCTTATTTGCCTTCCGAGAAAAAAATGCCTTTCGTCAGTGTCAACAAAGTTCACTATCCTATATTCATCCCGTGTATTATGCCTTTTGCATTATGATCTTTGGTATTGCTTTTTCTATACTTTGTGGCTCAGATTAAAGTTTACAACTGATGTCAGTTTTCAATAATAACTTGGAGAAAGAATCAATTCTCTAGTTGAACCTATTTCTGTTTAAGAATCAACTTCAGAAACGCCCGAGGGAAGGTACCAACATAATATGAAACACTAACAATAAAGGCAATACTTACACATAAAAGGAAAGAAGCTACCTCAAAGGAGGGAACCCACGAGAGGAATATATTTAAAATAAAAAATATAAAGGTTATTGTATAAGTGCAGCACACTTTAAAACATATCAAATGCGCCAGAGCTTTTATCAGCAGTTGAGAAACAAAAAGCTCTTTCGTCGTCCTCCCAAATATTACCGGTACAAAAGTGAAAAAGACAAGACTGAGACAACTGAGTGTAATGATAACGCTTAAACTGTCAAGATACATAATATTTTGTCTTGAGTAGTTTTACATGGCATATTAATAATGTTGTAAATCACATGATGTTAACCATAAGGTGTCCTCTTCTTTTATATACACTTTCCTGTTTTTATTATGAACATGTGGTATCTGTAAAAGAGAGAATTAAAGAGGAAGTCGGCAGAAAGAGAAATGGGAAAGAAAGGTGGACTAAATTAAGACTGGAATAAGTAACTAACTGGACGACGTCGAATTATTGGCATGGTCCTGTTTGCAGCTGTTATGCCGTTGACTTCCTTCCCTCGTTGAACCTACTTGCCCGGCCAGTTGGAGAAGCACGTACAGTTTAACGTCGATTCCGAACGAAGGTGCAACTCGGTATTAATACTGTCGTGGCAAATTATGTTTTATCTCCACACGGTGCGCAGTGTCGGGCACACTTCCTAAGAATTTGTGTCACGTGTCGGCAGCTAGGTAGAACAGCAGGTTGCTGCTAAGGAGCTAGGTAAGGTGCAGAGATTAGCCAGCTTAGCCAAGACAGGCGGAATTAGCAGCACACCAACTGCTGGGATGGAAACCATGCTGGATATGCCCCCATTACACCTTTGGGTCAAGATGGAGGCAGCGGCTGGTGCATACAGACTCAAAACCGGCAAAACTGGAACTTTTTGGGATATCCAGAATCACACACTAAGATAGTGAGTGAGGTAAATATAGGAAAGGTTGGGGAAATGCCGGCCTACTATATTATAACCCCGTACTGCTTCAACAAGCCTTTCAATATAACAATTGGAAGCAGGGAGCAGTGGGAGAAAACAGTTCGACACCGTACGGGGGATACTGTCTGGTTCAATGACGGGTCAAAATCAGACGAAGGCGTTGGGGCCGGGGTATACGGGGTGCAGCCAAGACTGGAGGGCGTCATCTCTCTAGGAAAACAGGCCTCAGTATTCCAGGCGGAAATCACTGCCATCAGGGCGTGTGTGGAGGAGAAATTGCGTACGTGCTACAAAGACCGTAGCATCTATATCTATTCAGACAGCCAGGCAGCTCCTGCAACAAGGTCTAAAATTGTTGCAGAATGTCACAGGGTTCTAGTGGAGCTAGGGGAAAGTAATAGAGTAAACTTATTGTGGGTCCCTGGCCACTCGGGGATCAGTGGCAACGAACATGCCGACAGATTAGCCAGGATGGGGGCAGAGACTCCATTTATTGGACCGGAACCTGTCCTGACAATCACCAAGGCGATGATCAAATTGGAGCTACATAACTGGCTCAGAAGACAGCACGTAGAATATTGGACCAAAGTGTACCAAATAAAACATGGCAAGGTGGTGATGCCAAAGCCATGTTTTAAAAGAAGCTCTGCAATCCCGAACCTGAACAGGAGAGAGATTAGACTCATTGTTGGATTGCTGACAGGCCATGGGAATTTAAAAAAAAACCTACATACAATGAGAATAACAGAAGAGGACCCTAAATGTAGGATCTGTGATGACGGTGATGAAACTGCATCACATCTAATCTTCGAATGCATTTCGCATTGGAGAGTAAAAGGCACAGAACATTTGGGACAGCCAGACCCGAAGAAATTGTGTCTAATAAAGAACTGGTAAAGGGACTCCTTGCACTGTTCAAGGGCATTGGTTGGCTTTACTAGATATACAGGGAGCGATACCGCACAATAAACTTAGTTTCGGTGGGGGCAGTGGCGGGTTGGACCAAGACTGTTTTGGCTTCCCTGAGAAAATCAAATCAAATCAGTCGGCAGCTAGTAGGCTCCGACACTGGAGTAGAACGTACACTATGTGACCAAAAGTATACGGAAAACAGGCAGAAAATGCTTTACAACTTCGTGGCGCCCCCCATCGGCCATGCTGGAGTTGTCCCATCCTTAGCCATGATAACAGTTTACAAAATCGCAGCTATACGTTCAATCAGGTGCTGCAAGGTTTCTTGCCGAATGGCGGACCGTTCTTCATGGCGTGCTGCACTGAAGAGAGCTATCGATGTAGCTCTGTGGAGCCTAGCACGGAGTCGGCATTCCAAAACATCCCAAAGCTGTCCTATAGGATTCAAGTCGGGACTGTGCAGGCCAGTCTATTACAGGGATGTTATTGTCCTGTATCCACTCCACCACAAACCGTGTATTAATAACAGGTGCCCGATCGTGTTCAAAGATGCAATCCCCATCCCAGAATTGCTCTTCAACAGTGGGAAGGAAGAAGATTTTTAAAACATCAGTGTAGGCCTGTTCTGTGATAGTGCCACGCAAAACAAGGCATGCAAGCCCCCTAAAGAAAAAACACGACCACACAACAACACCATCGCCTTCGAATTTTACTGTTGACAGTACACAGCCTGGCAGGTGACGTTCTCCAGGTATTTGCCATAACCATCCGATCTTCACACTGTGTACCGTGAATCTTCACTGCACACAACGTTTTTTCCATTGTTCAATCGTCCAATGTTTGCGCTCCTTACACTAAGAAATCCGTTAAAGTTTGTTTACAAGATAAATCAATCAAATGTGAAGGCCGTAAACTCCACAAAATACCTAGGAATTATAATTACTTCTGTCTTTAATTGGAAAGAACGCGTAAATAATATCGTGGAAAAGGCGAACCAGAGACTGCGTTTTAAAAGATGCAACAGAACTACTAAAGAAACTGCATACAATACGCTTGTCCGTCCTTTTATGGAGTATTGCTGCCCAGTGTGTGATCCTTATCAGGTGGGTTTGACGGAGGAAATCTAAAGAGTCCAAAAAAGGGCAGCTCGTTTCGTATTGTCACGATACAGAGGGTCGAGCGTTTCGAAAATGATACGGGATCTGGGATGGTAATCATTACAACAACGGTGCTTATTGCTGCGGCGTGGGCTACTTACGAAACTCCAATCGCCAACATTCTCCTCCGAATGCGAAAATATATTGCTGACTCCCACTTACATAGGTAGAAATGATTATCAGAATAAAATACGAGAAATCAGAGCTCGAACAGAGTGATTCAGGTGTCTTTCTTCCCGCGCGCTATTCGAGAATGGAATGGGAGATAAATAGTACAACGGTGGTTCGATGAACCCTCTGCCAGGCACTTAGAAGTGATTTGCAGAGTATCCCATGTAGATGTAGAAGCGAGGCGTCATTTAGCACTGACCTGAGCGATGTGTGGCTTATGGACAGCCACACGACCGTGAAATCCAAGTTTTCTCACCTCCCGCCTAACGGTCATAGTACTTGGAGTGGATCCTGATGCCGTATAGGAATTGCTGTGAGACGGTCTGGATAGATGCCTGCTTATTACACCACACGTGGGCGGTCTCTGTCAGGTCGGCCTGCACAACTTTCGTGCTTTACGTGTCAATGTTTCCACATCACTATCACATCAGAAGCAGTGGACCTAGGGATGTTTAGGAGTGTGGAAATCTAGCGTACCGGGATAGATGGCAACGAGCTGGCTGACAGGCTGGCCAAAGAGGCCACCCACAAGTCCGTCCTCAATATAGGCATTCCATGTGCTGATCTCCGTTGTACACTACGCCGTAAAGTTCTCGGTTTGTGGAGTGGTGAATGGCGCTCTCTACACGTGCCCAACAAACTAAGGAGTATAAAGGAGACAACAAACGTGTGGAGGACCTGTCTGCGGGCCCCTCGCAGAGACTCTGTTGTTCTCTGCCGGCTGCGTGTCGGCCATACTTGGCTTACGCACGGCCACCTTCTCCTCCCGCGTGTCGATGTGGTCAGCGCCTGACAGTCGCCCACATCGTCTTGGAATTCCCGGACTTAGCAGTGCCGAGATGGAATTTTAATCTCCCTGATGATTTGAAACTTGTTTTAGCTGACACTGCCTCTATGGCTGACGCAGTTTTAAATTTTATTCGTGCGAGTGGGTTGTACCGATCCATTTGATTTTTAGTAGTCTGTTCATTACATATTTGTTACCCGCTCACCTACCGTTTTAGGCAGGTGGTTTTAATGTGAAAAAGCAGCCAGATACCCTACTACCATGTCTGTGGTCACCTGGCCAGGACACTCTTTTATCGTCTTTCCACCTTTCTCTTCTTTTATCCGTTGTTACTTTCATTCTTTTACTTCTTGACTTGTTACACCCCTTTGCTTGCTGAGTTTTAATAAATCGTTTTCCATTGCATTGTAGTGCTTTAAAAAAAAATCTACTCTCTACAGTTGGAACAAGGGACTGATAACCGTAGTCGTTTAGTCCCTTTAAAAATCCAACCATCCATCCAGACTTCTGACACAAGCGACACCCAATCACCAATCAGCTGACAACGTTCAAAGTCCATGAATTGTGCGGAGCGCTCCGTTCTCCTGTCACGATGTCTAGTGGCTACTGAGGTCGCTGATCTGGAGTACCTGGCAGTAAGTGGCAGCACAATATTTTGTTGGTGTCCGGATACTATTGATCACACAGTGTATATTCGCGGCTAGCCTCCGGCTGTTTGCAGCCTACCTCCACCTGCACTGCGGCAGACGCCTCAGCGGCCGGCGTTGGCGCCGACACACGTCTCCTCACTAGCAGCGCCTCTTACCTGCAACAAAACAGCCGCGTTAGGCCACTTCTGAAAGCTACGCGCTAGTCTCAAATACGTCTGTACACACATGTCTTTGGTAAAATAAATAAAGAAAAATAAAAATAATTTCGTAATACGTTGGTACTTACAAGGAAAGCACTTGGGCTCGAACAAACACATATACACCAAAATCGTATGAGAGTTAATGTAAAGGTCCCTTATTGCACTAGTCATACTCCCGCATCTGCAAAACTCTGCAGTCGTCCGTTATACCTCTTTGCGTGTGCCTTGCCACATTACACTTTTGACCTGTCGGTTCGCCTTGCTTAACACAAGATAATTACATTACACAAAAATATATGTTTAATTGCGCTATATTAAATAATAATAAAAGTGCTGGAGGGTTTTTTCGGACTGAGAATACTGGTAAAAGGCAATTAGATTTTAGATGGAAACGTGGGAGTTGTTTTCCCACGGGATGCTTTCGTTTCTTTAAATAATAAGATAATTTTTATATAAATATTCTAATGGACACTCCAATATTGTATACTGTAGTGAAAAGTGTGGGTGTAGTCGCTTATTTCTGACTTGCGATGCGCTGTACTTGCAATGTATTGGCGTGGAAACACTAAAAGGCAGTTACAGAAAGTCGAGTCGACCAGAAACCCCCCACCCTCTATTTTTCCCAGTTAACACTCGCCCTATTTCTCAGTTAATTTCATTTTACAACTAGGAACGTGCAGTGTGCCTCCGAAGTTGCGTTTTGTGACGTTATTTGTGTGGTGAAGCGTCAGATGGGGCGGCGATTGCTAATCAATCCTGCTGATGTATTGCGATTGATTGAGATGGAGTTACGAAGAACCCTTCTTCGTGAAGATGGTATTAGTTTAGAAGATGAATCATTTGCATGCTTTCTCGTGTCTGTTATGGTACAGAAATATGAGCATAAGTTAGATACTACTGTTACAAACTCATAATAATGATAATAGGGATGATAATGACGAAGAACTCATTGCACACGGTAGTGCTACGGTAAGTGCTGGAAGAGGCGATGGAAGCAGTGGCAGTGAATACCAACAGTCTTTCGGGAAGAAGGTTAAAGTTGCAACTATCATCACGGCTTTTGATGGCAATTCGCTAGAGAACATGTACGATGATTATTACATACTTATAGTTAGGATATCTGCATTACTACGGTCGGGGGTTCGAATCCCCCCTCGGGCGTGGATATTTGTGCCGTCCTTAATGTTAGCTAGTTCATAAGTAGTTTTTAAGTTTAGGGACTGATGACCCCGCTTAACAAACATTTGAACATTTGATATCTGCATTACGTATGGCGTCTACAATTACATCTACAGTGCTATCTAGAGCATGGTTGCAGAGCTTTGCAGAAAAACGACACCCACCAGCACATTGAGGTGTACGTAGAGATTCTATAACCAAACGTACATACATATATGTTTGTTCGAACCCATGTACTTTCCTTGTTAGTGCCAAAGATATAGCTACAAACTAATATTATTGTCTCATGGAGGTTACTGTTTGGCCGGAGTCACGAAAATCGATATTTGTCTAAGAGGTTTTTTTCTGATCCGCAGGCGCGGCAGACGCAAATAGACCGTGGAGTCAGAATTGACAGCGTAAAGTTTTATTATTGTCTAAACATATCAGACTTGCTTGTCCAGCCATGAAATAAGCTAAAACCAGAATTTTGTAATTTAGTAACATTTTTGTAGTGAACGGTTTAATTACCGATCACACGTTGTTGTTACATTACAAAGTATTTTTGAATAATCAATTCTGAACTGACATTGTAAAGAAGATTGAAAATAATTATTATTTAGAAGTTTTTAGAAGAATGTTATATTTTTCCATAAGTAATTAAGCAGTTAAATAACCCTCTGCCCTACTAATGTAGTTACAAAGAATCATGTTTTCCTACTTTGATTTACAAGTGTTGAAATCTGGACTTTGCATGTGTAAATGATTCAGCGTTGCATTACAGAATGGGCGTTTTCCGTATGTCTAGAAATAATCTTAGAATTTTATTAATGTGAAAGCAGGAATTTATATTCCGCAAATGTTGAGAAAGTTATCATCTAATTTACCGAATGAGTTTCAGTTTCAAGATTGTCAATTTCATTAATTAAAAGTAAATTGGTAACTGAACATTTTTAATCATGGCTCAAAATTATGTAACACAGTATAGCACAGGCATACTTCTGGACAACATTACACAGCAGACAGCATAATAAGTCACCAGTTCTTCATAATGGATTTCAGCACGACGGAACAGTATATCTAAAAAGTAAGTAGCATCGAACTTGGAGTTTCATCAGTGGCAGTACTACTACGCTTATCTTGATTACTAATTACCTGAAATATTCGTCAGTCGTTTATTGTTGTTCGTTTGTTTGTATAATTTATGGGACTTAACTACGGGGTCATCAGTCTCTAAACTTACAAACTACTTATGAACTACCTTATACTAAAGACGGCACAATTATCCATGCCCGAGGGGGGATTCGAACCCCCGACCGTAGTGGCCGTGCAGACCGTGACTGAAGCGCCTCATCTCCTCGGCCACCGCAGCCGACGGGTCGTTTATTAGTCGATAGTTTAATAACACTTAACAGATAAGTTTCATCTGTTCTTGTACCTCACGTTTCATCTAACGGATTTCACAGAAACGTTCCAAGTTGTGAAATGAAATTAACTGAGAAATAGGGCGAGTGTTAACTGGGAAAAAGAGAGGGTGGGGGGTTTCTGGTCGACTCGACTTTCTGTAACTGCCTTTTACTGTTTGCACGCCAATACATTGCAAGTACAGCGCATCGCAAGTCACAAATAAGCGACTACACCCACACTTTTCACTACAGTATACAATATTGGATTGTGCTTTAGAATCTTTACATCAAAATGCTTATTATTTAAAGAAACGAACTTTCGTTGTGACAGGACTGATTTATAGCCTTTTACTTACTCTTTGATATTTTTATTCTTTAAGGTACCTTTTACCATGTCGGGAAGAGGATTACATAATATGTGGTGTGAGTAAAGCATAGGAGCACATGGTCCGGTGAACAAGCATCCCGTGGGAAAACTACTCCCACATTTCCACCTAAAATCTAATTGCCTTTTACCAGTAGTCTCAGTTCAAAAAAAACCTCCAGCACTTTATTATTATTTAATATACCTCAATTAAACATATCTTTTTCTATAATGTAATTATCTTGTGTTAAGCAATGTTTCTGTTACTCAAATGTTAGTTTAATAGAAAGATGACAGGCGTAACACCCTAGAATGTCCCGTTGGCGGCAAAATGTCGAGCGAAGCGCCACAAACGGGAAACGTATGTCCAAAAAATGTTCAAATGTTTGTAAAGTCCATGGGACTTAACTACGGGGTCATCAGTCCCTAAACTTACAAACTACTTACAAACTAGGACGGCACAAATATCCATGCCCGAGGGGGGATTCGAACCCCCGACCGTAGTGGCCGTGCAGACCGTGACTGGAGCGCCTCAGTCCCCGCGGCCACCGCGGCCGGCTTTGTACAGTTACTAATGTCTTCCCGGGGAAGGCTTTAGGCACGGTTTTATGGCGATCGGATAGCTATTTATCTATATATATTAATGTGAATGTCTGTTCGGTGTTCGCTTATCACGTCCGAACGACAAGACGCAGAGGTTTTAGGCGCGGTTTTATAGCGCTATGATAGATATTTAGTAATTTGAAGAATATAACGCGAAATGCGGAACAATAATTGCTCTTTGAAAATTATTTTTACTCTTTGAAAATGGTTTTATTGGTTGCATTGTTGCTTGAGGGTTGCTAATGGTAAAAGGGTGGAGTATATTGGGATGTAAAGTTATCGGTGTATATAAAATTCTACGTGTGTGTGTGTGTGTGTGTTTTTATTTCGCCCTGCAGCGAAAACTACAGAACGCAAACGAATGGTCTGTGAGTAATTGTAGTGCGAAGTCTGCCGTTGTACACCATAACAGTTCCATGCCGATAGCTATAACGGGGCGGCAGATATGGTGGTTGAAAGTCGTCAAATTATTTAAAAAATTCTGACTGACGACCAGCGATGACGTTTGCGACTCTATTGCAAGGAGGTTACATACAGCGAAACGTGATGCCACAGACCATATCTTTGGTCTATGCGTGCTACAATGTCTTCAGCTCTTTCTCTGTAAGGATGAGCATGCTAATAAGGAAATATAAGAACAAATAAATAAATAAAGCAGTAAAAATAGTTTCTATTAATAATCTCTTTAAAAAATCATTAAGCACTTCACATTTTTTATTTTAATGTTGATAAAAATGTTTCCTTCTAAAGAAGGTATTGTATTTCATTTCATCCTTCAAAACCACTCTTATTGCACACTACTGAAAAATAGCTATCATAATCAACCAACACGCGAGCGGTGCCGCAGGTTTAATCTAGTGTACTATAGATGTGATAATGTTACCAATAAAATGTTAATTTATGTTTTACTTTTTTTTTTCTTTCAGTTCTCAAACTACTAAACATTCTCACTGCAGCTCACCAAATTTTTCGTGAATAGAAATATGAATTTAAACGGCATAATTGTCCATATCAAAAAGGTATTGCGAAAGGATTGACTTACTATTTATAGTCAAAAGCGTCAAATAAATGCACTGATAATGATTAGAGACTGATACCAGTATAAAGTATGTGACAATTGTATTAGCGCTGTAGACAGTTTATAGGAAGTGCGACAGTTACTCAAACGACTGTTGTCATGTTGGATGCTTATTGTACCTGGCATCACACAGTAGGCAACAATAAAGTGTAGTAACTGAAGGAGTGTGTTAAGTTGTCTGTTCCAAAAGTAGATCCAAAATATTAATCCCATTATTAAGCTACTGGAACTTGTAGTTTGAACATTAATAGTTTGATAAGAATGTGCATGAAGTTAATTAAATTTCAACTCTTTTGATTTTGTAGCAGTTCAGCAAACCTCGCCGATTTTCGGATATAGGTTAACAAGATTATTTTTCCATTTCCTGCCCACTTCCGCTGGCCTCTTACATGCTTCACTCAAACTGACATGTGGCCTCTGGCCAACGACGTTTCAGTTATCAATAATAATTCAATTCTTTGTGACGTATATTGTCTCATTACACCAAAGGTATTGGATATAAGTTAAGATGTTGAACTGAAATTTGTGCAGGGCCGAGATTCGAACCCGGGACCTCGTGCTTAGTAGGGAAACGCTTAAAGCCGTTCATCTAACACAGCCTTACCAATAATGCACCTACACGAACTCTCTTAAAGAATGTCTCCCTCCATACCATATACTTTAAATCTGCCTCAATGTTCCCTTACGAAACCCGTATCGAAGTTGCAAAA
Source organism: Locusta migratoria (assembly GCA_026315105.1). NCBI lineage: Eukaryota > Metazoa > Arthropoda > Insecta > Orthoptera > Acrididae > Locusta > Locusta migratoria. Next base: position 319,052,430 of record CM048751.1, read on the forward strand.
GCTCTCCTATAGTGGAATAACACCCCAAAACTGGACGTGAATGGGAACAATCCCGCCTTTTCCTTGTATCACCTCTGCCTGAGGAAAAGGCGGCATTGTTCCCAATCGCGTCCATTGCTGCGCTGTTATTCCAATATAGGAGAGCCTTTGCAACTTTGATACGGATTTCGGAAAGCAACACTGAGACAGAACTGAAGAATATGTTGTGGAGGGAGACGTACTTTTAAGAAAGTCCGTGTAGCCGCATTCTGCATAAGGCTGTGTTACCTGAGTGGTTAAAGCGTCTGCTTAGCAAGCTGAAGGTCCCGGGTTCGAATCCCGGCCACTGCACAAATTTCAATTGATTGCTACTCCATATAAGACCTTTTACTTATGTCGCGTTTGCTACGCTTTAGAAAGAGGTGTAAGTGGCCTTATTCGGTACTTGGTGTTCAGCCGAAACTACACTACGAAATGCCCCCAGCGAAGAAATGGTTGCAATTCATTCGGCGTCGCCCTGAGGTGGGACAGCGTTGAAGTAGTATCAGGGTTGCTACGTAAGCCATGGCGCGCCTGTTGAAGTAGTTCGACCACGCCACCATCTATGTCTACATCGATACTCTGCAAATCACATTTAAGTGCCATTTTCATAACCTTTCTCTACCGTTCCATTATCTAATAGCGCGCGGAAAGATAGAACACTTTCGATTTGATTTCTCTTATGTTATTGGCATCGTCAAGTGTCCCTATGTAGGTGGGTGCCAGCAAAATATTTTCACATTCAGAAGTAACAGTCAGTGATTAAAATTTCGCAAATAGATCTCGCCGCAACGAATAACGTCGTTCTTTTAACGTTTTCCACCTCAAATCGTGCAACATTTCCGTGATGCTTTCCCCCAGTAACGTGATAAAGCGAGTTGCCCTTCTCTGAACCTTCTTAATGTCTTCCGTTAGTCCCAGCTGGTGAGGGTCCCCCAATGGGGCAACAGTACTCCAGGAGAGGACACACAAGTGTGATGTAGGCAGTCTCTCTGGTGGAGCTGTTGCATCTTCGGAACGTTCTGCCTATGAATCGTAACCTTTGGTTCGCCTTCCCCACAATATTTTCTATTTGTTCTCTCCAATCTAAGTTGTTCGTAATTGTAACTCCTACGTATTTGGTAGAATTACCGCCCTTAAGGTTTAAGTGATTTAAGTTCAGCGGGTTTCTTTTAGTGGTCATGTGTATTACTTCACACTTTTCTTTATTTAGTGTCAATTGCCAATTTTCGCACCATGTAGAAATTTTGTCTAAATCGCTTTGCAGTTGCTTTTGATCCTCTGTTGACTTCACTAACCGATAAACGACAGCAGCATCGCCGGCCGCAGTGGCCGAGGGGACTGAGGCGCTCCAGTCACGGTCTGCACGGCCACTACGGTCGGGGGTTCGAATCCCCCCTCGGGCACGGATACTTGTGCCGTCGTAGTTCGTAAGTAGTTCATAAGTAGTTTGTAAGTTTAGGGACTGATGACCCTGTAGTTAAGTCCCTTAAGCTATACAAACATTTCAAAACAACATCATCCGCGAACAGTCTAATAGAGCCATTCAGATTGTCTCCTAAATTATTTATAAAGACAAGGAAGAGTAGGGGATCTACAACACTTCCCTCGGGAACGCTAGATATCAGTTTTGTTTTAGTCGATGACTTACCGTCAATTACTACGAACTGTGTCCTTTTTGATAGGAGATCGTGAATCCAATTACACAATTGGGGGCGATATTCTATAATCAAGGAATTACGCAATCTTACGTTATCATCTGCCGCGGTGGAGTAGCCGAGCGGTCTAAAGCGTCTCGCTGCGGGGCGCGCGATTGCTCGCCGTGGAGGTTCGAGTCCTCCCTGGGGCATGGGTTTGTTTGTCCTTAGGTTAGTTTACCTAGGTTTAAGTAGTTTGTAAGCTACGGACTGACGACCACGCAATTTGGTTCAAATGTTCAAATGTTTGTAAATCTATCGGACCAAACTGCGTGGTCATCAGTCCGTAGCGTACAAACTACTTAAACCTAGGTAAACCTACGGACAACACACACACACACCCCATGCCCCAGGGAGGACTCGAACCTCCACGGCGAGCAACCGAGCGTTCCGCAGCGAGACGCTTTAGACCGCTCGGCTACTCCACCGCGGCCGCAATTTGGTCCGATAGATTTACAAACATTTGAATATTTACGTTATCAATTAATACAATTAAAGAATTTTACGTCTTAAATATGTCAAAGACATTATTGATAGATTTGAAGTATTGAATTAAAATTTTGGTGCGGCCGCGAATCGAAACAGGACCTCCATGCCTCGGAATAGTCTATGTACGATTTCCCTCCACAACACAAACTTTAATTTAGCTTCTTTGTTCTAAAGTGGCAGTAGTGGCAATTATCTTTGGAACAAAGAAGCTGAATTAAAGTTTGTGTTGTGGAGGGAAATCGTACATAGACTATTCCGAGACGCCTTAATCGTTAGTGGTGTGATAGTCTAACGGTTAAGACGTCTGCCTAGTAAGCATAGAGGTCCGGGTTTGATTCCCGGCCGCACCAAAATTTTAATTCAATACTTCAGATCTGTCAATAATTTACGTTATCATCTACGGCTGAGTTGGTCACGTGAGCTGCCCGCGAGCCCTTCTGGTGCCTTGTGGAGTGGGGCAGTGTAGCCGTCTCTCGGTGATAACAAGTACTCTACGCACTCCCATCATTACCACAGAAGGACAATGCAATCAGCACTCACGATGAAATACAGCACTAGCGTAGAAGTATCCCAAATGGTTGTTCCAAAAACTAATAGTTTGGAGCGGTTGTAATGGAGAAGAAGAGAACTGGTAGACGGGCCAGCGGTACGCCGTGCTGGGTGGTCGGCGTCGGCCGCCAGCTTGTTTGATTAAACGCCAGGGCCCGGAAGAAAGCGACGGACGCGTTGCGCGCGCGAGCCAGATTAATTGACCTGCCCCGTTATAACTGCGAGCGGGGCGGGGCGGGGCGAGGCGCAAAACGCAGTCCCAGCCAGCCAGGCAGCTGCTGCTGGCGCCTGGGTTTCTCTGCAGCCACCAGCGAGCACCGGCCCACCGCTGACAGAGGTCACCACCCCGCACCCCAACGTTACTTTAACTCTTGTGTCCACATTGGGTTACCTGGGTAACCTTTCTAACTTAACAGCCCATTTTGCAGGTGGTTTGAAACTAGTGGGACACAAGCCTCAGATTACTCCTCATTTGCGTCTTTATAAACGTCAGGACAACAAGAAAAATTTGATTACTTTCATAGAAGAGCATTTAAATGGTAAGCAGCAGAATACACCCGTTGTTGTTGTTGTGGTCTTCAGTCCAGAGACTGGTTTGATGCAGCTCTCCACCCTACTCTATCCTGAGCAAGCCTTTTCATCTCCTCATAAGAACGACAACCCACATCCACTTGAATCTGCTTACTATACGCGTCTCTTGGTCTCCCTCTGCGATTTTTACCCCACACACTTCCCTCCAACGCTAAATTCACAATTCCTTGATGTCTAAGAATGTGTCCTACCAATCTATCCCTTCTTTTAGTCAAGGTATGCCAGAAATTTCTTTTCTCCTCAATTCGGTTCAGTACCTCCTCATTAGTTACGCGATCCACCCACCTAATCTTCAGCATTCTTCTGTAGCACCACATTTCAAAAGCCTCTATCCTCTTTCTGTCCACACTGCTTATCGTCCATGTTTCACTCCCATACAAGGCAACACTCCATACAAATGCCTTCAGAAACGACTTTCTTAGGCTTAGATCAATATTCGATGTTAACAAATTTCTCTTTTTCAAAAACGCCTTTCTACCCATTGCCATTCTGCATTTTATATCATCTGTACTGCGACCATCATTTGTTATTTTACTGCCCAAGTAACAAAACTCATCTACCTCCTTTATTGTTTCGTTACCTAATCTAATTCCTTCAGCATCACCTGATTTTCTTACACTGCACTCCATTACCCTAGTTTTACTCTTGTTAATGTTCATCTTATATGCACCTTTTAGCACACTATCCATTCCGTTCAATTGCTCTTCCAGGTCCTTTGCTGTATCTGACAGAATTACTATGTCGTCGGCAAAACGCAATGTTTTTAATTCTTCACCCTGAACTTTAATTCCTTCTCCAAATTTCTCCTTGCTTTCCTTTATAGCTTGCTCAATGTACAAATTGAACAACATTGGGAAAAGGCTACAAACCTGTCTTACTCCCTTTCCAACCACTGCATCCCTTTCATGCCCTTCAACTCTGACAACCGCTGTCTGGTTTTTGTACAAGTTGTAAATAACCTTACGCTCCCTATATTTTACTCCTGCTTGCTTCAGAACTTGAAAGAGTTTATTCCAATCAACATTGTCAAAAGCCTTCTCCAAATCTACAAAAGCTAGAAATGTAGGTTTGCCTTTTCTTAATCTATCTTCTAGGATAAGCCGTAAAGTGAGTATTGCCTCCCGTGTTCCTACATTTCTCCTGAACCCAAACTGATCTTCCCCAAGGTCGGTTTCTACCAGCTTTTCCATCCTTCTGTATATAATTCGTGTTAATATTTTGCAACCATGACTTATTAAACTGATAGTTCTGTAGTTTTCACACCTGTCTGCACCCGCTTTCTTTGGAATGGGGATTATTACATTTTTCTTAAAGTCTGAGGGTACTTCACCTGTCTCATACATCTTACACACAATGTGAAACAATTTTGTCATGGCTGATTCTCCCAGAGACTTCAGTAGCTCTGACGGGATATCATCTACTCCAGGGGCCTTGTTTCGACTTAGATCTTTCAGTGCTCTGTCAAATTGATCTCTCAGTATAGTATCTCCTATTTCATCATCATCTACATCCTCTTCCCTTCCTACAATAGTGTCTCGAAGTTCATTTCCTTTGTAGAGCCCCTCTATATACTCTTTCCACCTTTCAGCTTTCCCTTCTTTGCTGAGAACTGGTTTTCCATCTGTGTCCTTGATATTCATAGAGCTGTTTTTCTTATCGCCAAATGTTTCTTTTATTTTCCGGTAGGCTGTATCTATTTTTCCCCTATTTATACATTCTTCTACATCCTTGCATTTGCCTTCTAGCCATTCCTGCTTAGCCATTTTGCACTTCCTGTCAATCTCATTTCTTAGTCGTCTGTACTCCATTTTGCCTGTTTCATTTACTGCATTTTTATACTTTCTCCTTTCATCGATTAAATTTAGTATCTCCTGTGATATCCAAGGATTCTTTGTAGGTCTTGCCTTCCTACCTATTTTGTCCTCTGCTGCCTTCACTATTTCATCTCTCAATTTTACCCATTCCTCCTCAACTGTTTTATTTTCCCTTGTTTCTGTCGATTGTTGCCTGAAGCTCCCTCTGAAATTCTTAAGAACTTCAGGTTCCTTCAATTTATCTAGGTCCCATCTCCTTATTTTCCAACCTTTCTGTAGTTTCTTCAGTTTCAGCCTACAGTTCATAACCAACAAGTTATGGTCAGAGTCTATGTCTGCCCCTGGGTATGTCCTACACTTCAAAACCTGGTTCCGAAATCTATGTCTTACCATTATAAAATCTATCTGGTATCGCCCGGTGTCTCCTGGTCTCTTCCACGTATACAACCTTCTTTTGTGATTCTTAAACCAGGTGTTTGTTATAACTAAATTATGTTCCGTGCAAAATTCTACCAGGCGGCTTCCTCTTTCATTCCTTTTGCCCAGACCATATTCACCCACTATCTTCCCTTCCCTTCCTTGTCCTACTACCGAATTCCAGTCTCCCATAACAATTAAGTTTTCCTCTCCCTTAATTGTCTGAATAATTTCCTTTAGCTCCTCATATATTTCCTCGATCTCCTCATCATCGGCAGAGCTAGTTGGCATATAAACCTGTACTACTGTTGTCGGTGTTGGCTTCGTATCTATCTTGACAATGATAATGCGATCGCTGTGCTGGTCATAGTAGTTTACCCGCATTCCTATTTTCTTATTCATTATCAATCCTACCCCTGTGATACCCCCGACTGATTTTGTATTTATAATCCTGTACTCACCTGACCAGAAATCCTGTTCATCCTGCCACCGAACTTCACTAATCCCCACTATATCTAACTTCAACCTATCCATTTCCCTTTTTAAATTTTCTAATTTTCCTACTCGATTAAGGGATCTAACATTCCACGCTCCGACCCGTAGAATGCCAGTATTGTCTTTTCTGACGATCACATCCTCCTGAGTAGTCCCCGCCCGGAGATCCGAATGGGGGACTATTTTACCTCCGGAATATTTTACCCGAGAGGATGCCATCATCATATGTTCATACAGTAGAGCTGATGTCCTCGGGAAAAATAACGGCTGTAGTTTCCCCTTGCTTTCAGCCGTTCGCAGTAGCTGTGTGGCAAAGCCACATTAGCTGATGTTACAAGGCCAGCTCAGTCAATCATCCAGACTGTTGCCCCTGTAACTACTGAAAAGGCTGCTGCCCCTCTTCAGGAACCACACGTTTGTCTGGCCTCTCCACAGATACCCCTCCGCTGTGGTTGCACCTACGGTACGGCTATCTGTATCGTTGAGGCACGCAAGCCACCCCACCTCGGCAATGTCTGTGGTTCATGGGAGTGGTATACACCCTCTAATCAATATTTGTGTTACTCCATTATAACAGGTGTGAAGTTCATAAATGTAATACTTTGTTTTATATAATATATCGATTGTTTTATTATTTATTAGAGAACCGTGTAGATAAATATAGCAAAGGTTGGGGAAATGCCAGCCGACTATATTATAACCCCGTACTGCTTCAACAAGCCTTTCAATATAACAATTGGAAGCAGGGAGCAGTGGGAGAAAACAGTTCGACACCGTACGGGGGATATTGTCTGGTTCACTGACGGGTCAAAATCAGACGAAGGTGTTGGGGCTGGGGTATATGGGATGCAGCCAAGACTGGAAGGCGTCATCTCTCTAGGAAAACTGGCCTCAGTATTCCAGGCGGAAATCACTGCCATCAGGGCATGTGTGGAGGAGAATTTGCGTAGGTGCTACAAAGACCGTAGCATCTATATCTATTCAGACAGCCAGGCAGCTCCTGCAACAAGGTCTAAAATTGTTGCAGAATGTCACAGGGTTCTAGTGGAGCTAGGGGAAAGCAATAGAGTAAACTTATTGTGGGTCCCTGGCCACTCGGGGATCAGTGGCAACGAACATGCCGACAGATTAGCCAGGATGGGGGCAGAGACTCCATTTATTGGACCGGAACCTTTCCTGACAATCACCAAGGCAATGATCAAATTGGAGCTACGTAACTGGCTCAGAAGACAGCACGTAGTATAATGGACCAAAGTCCGTCAACAAAAACATGGCAAGGTAATGATGCCAAAGCCATGTTTTAAAAGAAGCTCTGCAATCCTGGGTCTGAACAGGAGAGAGATTAGACTCATTGTTGGATTGCTGACAGGCCAAAAGAATTTCAAAAAACACCTACATACAACGGGAATAACAGAAGAGGACCCTAAATGTAGGATCTGTGATGACGGTGATGAAACTGCATCACATCTAATCTTCGAATGCATTGCATTGGAGAGTAAAAGGCACATAACATTTGGGACAACCAGACCCGAAGAAATTGTGTCTAATAAAGAACTGATAAAGTGACTCCTTGCACTGTTCAAGGGCATTGGTTGGCTTTACTAGATATACAGGGAGCGATACCGCACAATAAACTTAGTTTGGATGCGGGCAGTGGCGGGTTGGACCAAGACTGTTTCGGCTTCCCTGAAAAAATCAAATCAGACAACCGTGTGCGAAGGTTTGAATTTAGCATTGCAAAAAGTCAGATATTGCAGCAGCTCACTCCTAGTGTTCACATCTTATAAATCTGCTTAGCTGCGGAAACCTGTTGAACGATAGGCTTGAACGATACAATGGGAATGCATTTGTTTTCCACGTTTGCTTAGTGTCTTCAGTGTTAGAGAATCTTACTCCCGCTGCAATCAGCATACCAAGATATGGCGTCAAATTCTTCAGTTGTCAATGGCTCCCACACTTTCACTGGTACTTCTGAATTGATATTATACTCTGTGAATACCTGATTTGCCTTCCTATTGGTTTCACGTATCATTATATCACACATTTCTTCTGTAAATATAGCCTTGAAGGTGTCGTTTATAGAAAGAAGTACGTGTTGGATCAGCCCTTTGCCGCAAAATATTATGCTTCAACAACTTCCTTCTACCGAAGGGTTCCTTATGCCATTTGGTTCCATATTTGCTACGTATAATGCCTGCAGAAAACACAGTTGCTTCACTGTTTTCATCAGCTCTGTCATGTTCATTACTACTAGTATCCCTTGTCCCCATTTCAACTTCAGTATCACTACAAGCACCAACAGCATCTTTAATGTTTGAATCAGCAGCACCAGTATCCATTCATCTGTAGAATCTTCGTCGTTGAAATCTGAAGTAACATCCTTTTCTGTGTCAACAGTCAATAACTTTGTAATATACTTCATACCTTAATCGGCTGTATTCAGATTTGGAGAGTTCCAGCTTATCATCCATGAGTATCTATAAACGATGTTTACAATTACAAAGCTTACACAATAATGCACAGTTCACAACGATGTGAAACAATAGCATCTGTAGCTAGCAACAATTAGAACCCCTTGCTGCAACAGTTGTGTATATACCCGGAGCTAAGTGTTGGCAATTGTGACTATACGGCAATAAATTCATTGAGTTACCCAGGTAACCTGGTTATTGAACAGCGTATAATTTTTTTGATTGTGGACACAAGGGTAAGATGGTCGTTAACACACACTTCCAAATTTCTCAGCCAACATTCCCAGAATATACTACCGAGGCCTAACAATCTGGAAAGTGATACCATTCGAGAAATTAGGGGCTGTCACGGACACACGATACCTTCCACTTCTTTCCGACAGAGCTAATTCGAGTGGATAGCTTCCGCCGTGGGCAAAAAACATGGCGTCGAGCAACGGGCAGCCACTCATACACCCACGGCGAGTGTGACGGATGAAATCAACACGACTGGAGATTCCACAGGAAGTTGGCTGAGCCAAGACGAAAATAGGCCAGGTCTGAGGTGCCGGACGTCGGCGAGACTGCAACTGCGTCCCCCAATTAATAGGAGCCCCACACCGTTATGGGCCCGCCGCCAGCTACCACACCACCTTGTTGACTACTTGGCTTCACAATTTTGTGAGGTCGAAGAAATGTTCAAATGTTGGCAAACCTAAGGGACCAAACTGCTTCTGGCATCGGTCACTTGGCTTACAAACAACTTCAAGTTCGCTACGGACAGCACATACATCCGTGCCCGAGGGATACTCCAACCTCCGACGGGAGACGCCGTGGTATCCGTGGCATGACGCGTTAGACCGAGTCGATTTCGTAGGATCTGCGTCACTCTCGAATTACATCGTCAGAGGTTTCCAACTGAATTCGAGACTCTCCAGCCCACGGCGTTCCAGTCTACAGCACAATACGTGTCGTCAGAAGCCAAGGAGAGGCGCGAAAGGCACTTCGAGTCGAGCGTCTCCTGCCAAAACTCATTACCACCACACTGATGTAACGGATATGTCTCCAGTCTAAGTTGTTCGTAATTGTAGCTCCTAGATATTTGGAAGAATTTACGACATTAAGGTTTGACTGATTTATCGCGTAATTGAAGTACAGCGGATTACCTACTTATTAGAGCGGTGTATGTCTGTGTGTGTGGGGGGGGGGGGGGGGGGACGGCCGCTGTGGCCGAGGGGACTGAGGCACTCCAGTCACGGTCTGCACGGCCACTACGGTCGGGGGTTCGAATCCCCCCCTCGGGCATGGATATTTGTGCCGTCCTTAGTCTTAGCTAGTTCGTAAGTAGTTTGTAAGCTTAGGGACTGATGACCCCGTAGTTAAGTCCCATAAGTTCTACAAACATTTGAACATTTTGTGGGGGGGGGGGGGGGGGGGGGGCAGGCAAGACTTCGATAACTACCCCCTCTCTTAAAAGATATGAACCACTGGGCCTGTCAGTGTCAAGAGACTAAACTATCGTCTTGAGCAGTCAAGTACCCTGAAAGCTGACCCTTTTCGCCGCGCGGTCTAAAGCGTCATACTATGGACTGGGGACCTTCCCGCCGGAAGTTGGATTCCTCCCTCGGGCATGGGTGCTTGTATTCTCATTAGTGTAAGTCAGTTTACGTATTCTATAAGAGTAGGGGCTGATCACCACAGTAGTTTGGTCCAATACGTTTAAACATTAGACCCTTTTCGCTTTTGATAAATAATATCTTCGTACCTTTCTTGATATTTCTACTTACAGCTGCATTCATTTGTGCTGTAACGGCCTTGTAATCACGTATTACCTGGTTTGCACCAAGTTGAACAGTTCTGTTATGTTTGTCACCAGAAAGTCTAAGATGTTATTTCCACGAGTCGGCTCTTCATATAAGGATGGTGGTTCAAATCAAAAATATTCAAATGTTTGTAGAGCATATGGGACTTAACTACGGGGTTATCAGTCCCTAAACTTACAAACTACTTGTAAACTACCTAATACTAAGGACGGCACAAATATCCATGCCCGAGGGGGGATTCTAACCCACGACCGTAGTGGCCGTGCATACCGTGACTGACGCGCCTCAGTCCCCTCGGCCACCGCGGCCGGCGGTTCAAATACACCTCCGGCCATCCAGATTTCCCTAAATCACTCCAGGCAAATGGAGGGATGGTTCCTTTCAAAGGGCACGGCCGATTTCCTTCCCCCATCCTTACCCAAAAATCCATCTCTAATGACCACGCTGTCGACGGGACTTTAAGCCCTAAGATTCCTTCCTTCCTTCTTCATATAACTGTTTAAATTAATTATCGGACAAAGCACTTTGAAGAATTTCAGTCGATTTTCTGTCACTACTATCTCTGTCAAATATTTTCATCTCACAATCTACATCCGAAATATTTTCCTGGTTTCCCCTCAGATGTTCTGCACTTCGGCTGTTATAGACTCATGCAAACACCACATCTGAACTAATCTCACTAGACATTATTGTCGAACTATGTTCAGAGCACATCTTCATCGAAAAGGAAGGTTGTTCTCCAGAGCAGGAAAAAACGAAAAAGTATGGCGGCTGGAGATCGGGTGAAGGAGGATGCGTAACGACTTCCCTTTAAACCTCGTGTACAAAAAAAATACAGTGAAGACTGCTCAAAAATGTTCAAATGTTTGTATAGTCTATGGGACTTAACTACGGGGTCATCAGTCCCTAAACTTACAAACTACTTATGAACTACTTACGAACTAGGACGGCACAAATATCCATGCCCGAGGGGGGATTTGAACCCCCGACCGTAGTGGCCGTGAAGACTGTCACCTCGGCAACCGCGGCCGGCGGTGAAGACTGCCAGGGAGTGTCTGGAGTTACCGTCGAGTAGTACCGCTCCACGGCGTCTTCGCGCTCATTGAGGTCGGACTGCTGCTGTGAAGACGCCTCAGTTGTTGGCAATGAATTTCAGCGTGGTGCTTACGTCTCGGGGAAGCACTTGGCAGTAGGACGCAGCGCCGCTGCCCCATCACACACAAAACATTATCGCCTGTGAAGGCACGCAGCTCTTAGTTCGGGGACTTGCTGCTTTGCCGGCCGCAGTGGCCGAGTGGACTGAGGCGCTCCAGTCACGGTCTGCACGGCCACTACGGTCGGGGGTTCGAATCGCCCCCTCGGGCATGGATATTTGTGGCGTCCTTAGTCTTAGTTAGTTCATACGTAGTTTGTAAGTTTAGGGACTGATGACCCCGTAGTTAAGTCCCATATGATATACAAACATTTAAACATTTAGCTTGCTGCTTTGTTTCGCCTCAACCATTCCTTTATTTTCCGTATGTTAGCGTAAAGACAGCACGTGTAGTCACTAGTATCGATACAGGATAGGACAAGCTGGCGTTATTCTCAAGCCAACTGATGAACATCAAGGAGACGTGCACATACTGCCACCCAGCGGTTTTTATTATTTTGGCTCAGAGCATGCGGTACTCACAAACCCGATTTACAACCTCCCTCATTATACGTCCATGGAATGATCACAGTTGCTTGAATTTACCAGTTCTAGCCTTCGCTGGCGTCGATCATTCTGGATTAACGACTTTAAATCATCCTCATCGAAGCCCCCCCCCCCCCCCCCCCCCCCAGATCTTCCTGAACGTGGAGTCACCGACGTCAAAACAATCCTCCTCATCCCCTTCTGCGTCTGATTCCAAACAGAATCGTTAATTACCATATTTATTCGGCTATAGTACCTTACTGCCTATGGTACCCCCCACCCCTTAATTTTTGTGGCCAAAATACAAAATTTTAAAAAATCTCGAAAATTCGTCAATTTGTTAGGTATTTGAAATTCGGAAGCAACAATTTGAGTGCAATTCGGCAACAGTTCCTGCCCCTTACTCCTAGAACAATGGTGATTTCACGACATAACTACCCTCCTACTCTCCATTCAGTCTCAGTTGTCTTTGGTCATCAGGCCTAGACTTACAAAATAGTTGAACTTACACTAAGGACGACACACGCCCATTCTCTGTCGCTAGGCTTGCTTTTTCCCGAAGTTACTGTTCAGTTCACATTTTTACTGTCGCAAAATTAGCTTTACGGCATCGTTAAACTTAAGAGCTGTCGAGTTTGCAACGAGTAATGGTGTCCGTGAGGCAGCTCGTGAATTTGAAGTTTTAGTATTTCAGATGTTTACTTGTAACTTATAAGTTTTAATAGGATGTATATTTCATGCGAAGTGTGAACAAGCAATACGCAAATTTAGCCCATCGTGAACCAAACGAAAGCACTATTGGAATTTAGAAAGTTTTCTCCTCTAATACCCTCTTCAACTCCAGAAGTAAAAGAAAGAATAAATGGAAAAAAGGGTAGTACAACCGCGTGAATGCGGTATATTTCTGTTTTCTTTGAGGTTCGGAATGTCCAATGATTAGGGTGACCAGACGTAATCTTATAAAAAAAAAGAGGGCAAACTGATTCAGAAAGAATGGAAAAGTAGGAAAAAAAGGGTGCACAAAACGTATGTTTAAAATTAATAAATACGTTAATATTATTAATAGACAAAACATACATTCCTTAAGAATTATTGATAATCCTCTGAAGATACAATATTATGCAGAAGTTTAGGATTGCCTAGCATATAGTTATAAAAAGATACCCACGAAAATTCTTTTAAGTTGTATTATAGCTTCAACATACTTTTAACAGATTCAAGGTTCAACGTATTCCTGTCATCAGTCCATTGTGTGGTAATTAGTGAAAATATTCTTTGCGCTTTTGAATTGTTCCCTGATATACTGAAAAAACAATTTTGCAGTATAACTCGTAAAAATAATTATGTCCACAACAGTGAACTGTTTGCAAACGGAAAAACGTGAAGACCATTCACCTCCCACCATCATCGCGTCGTTACCAACACCTACAAGTCAAACAGCAGCCGCCGATATGAAACCTGCACTTTAACCTTTCGAATACAAGTAAACTGAATGACCAAGAAACTATAAAATAAAACCACGACTGTAAAACAATGTGTCGAGCTACTTCGTATCTTTATTGACCACTGAGACGTTAGTTCCAACTCCACATATTTTATATTCGTCTTCGAATTCGCCGGCCGCGGTGGCCGAGGGGACTGCGGCGCGCCAGTCACGGTCTGCACGGCCACTACGATCGGGGGTTCGAATCCCCCCTCGAGCATAGATATTTGTGCCGTCCTTAGTATTAGCTAGTTCATAAGTAGTTTGTAAGTTAGGGCTTGATGACCCCGTAGTTAAGTCCCATAAACTCTACAAACATTCTTCGCATTCATTTCCCCTTTACTTAAAGGCAGGATTTTTGCAAGAAAGAATATCTGAGACTGTACACTTGCGTTAAGGCATTGCCACGTATTTCATGAAACTCAGTGGGTTACAATGAACAGCAATTTAGACTAACAAGTCACACGTGATCGACACGAAACCTATAATGCCAAGTGCGATGCCAAACTAATGTGAATCTGCAACTGAAGATACTGAAATTTTTAAATAATGGACATTTTTCACCCGCTTATGGGTCGATCCATGATAAAATCGACGATATTGTTTCCACAAATAGTACTGCCTTCGTACGTATTTATGACGAAGACAGAGACTATAGATAAAGTATTTAAAAAACGAGCAATAGAACGGGACTGCCGCGGCGGATTAGCCGTGCGCACTGGAGCGCCGTGCTGCTGTCGCCGTCGGGGATGCGAGTCCACCCTCAGGCATTGGTGTATGTGTTGTCCTTAGGTTAGTTTACCTTAGATTATGTAGTTTGTAAGCTACGGACTAATGACCAAGGCAGTTGAGCCCGATGAATTCACAAACATTTGAAAATTTAAAACGGGACTACTTGTAAATGTAATTTTATTACGCTCAACTTTGCGAAAAAGGAGGACGATGTAAAACTCCGCCTGGACCCCCGACAAAGAGCTGAAAAGGTGGACATATCCGGATTTATCCGGACGTCTGGTCACCGTACCAACGATGTCACTTGGTATCGCTTCGGACAGTTGCGAAATAAAATAATGGAGCTAGGCGGAGCCTTGCCAAATGGAATTGCTGCAGCACTGGGACGATCAAAGCAGTCAGGAATACTTGGCCATGCCATTTGGTATCGCTATTTTGTTGCCATTCTCTGTCTCCAGTGGCGGCGAAAGCATACGCTGAGTTCCCGTTTCTCTCTGCCTCCGCTTCTGAACTCAAACAGAAAATTTTTGTGCAAAAGTCCAGATTTCTGCACTTGGGATTTCATTTTCTATCGTCAACGTCATCACTCAGCATCTTGAAATAGCGATCGATAAATACATAAAACCGGAGTGAACGAAATACTAACATGGAATACAAGGACGTTACGAAGTAATTTAACAAACTAATATATAATGTTGAGGCAGTTAAAAGCGTGTTTCGGAATATCTGGAAAAAATGCAAGTAGGATTAAAAAAATTTTTCGCCTCGAAGAGGGACCCCCATTATCATAAGTGTGACAAAATGATTCGCAAATTCAGCCCATCGAGAACCAATAGAATGCACTATTGGAATTTAGGAAGTTTTCTCCTGTACTACCCTTTCCACGTTCTTTGCACCCGTCCCAGAGGCAGGAAGAGGAGACTTTGATATATTAAAAAAGAGACCCCTTCTTTAATGCAGATTTCGATTCTCCGTGAAAAAAATAGCAACTTTCCCGTGAAACATTCTTTTCGTTTCATGATAGACGCGTGTTGACCTCAGTGTACGCTAGTTTAAGTAGTTTGTAAGCCTAGGGGCTGATGACCATACCAATTTGGTATGGCGCTGTAATCGACAAAAATAAAAACGAGTCGAAAATTGTTGAAAAACAGTAATATCGCAAAAGGGTAGGATTAAGGCTTCCAGTTTCAGCAAACAGTTGGACAATACTGCTCAAATGTTCAAATGTTTGTTAAGCTTAAGGGACCTAACCCGGATAGCGCAGAATTATTTTAGGTTCTGGTTTTTTTTTTTCTCAAAAGCATTTCATTACCTTCTTACGACTGCACAAGATCGTTATAAGTGATTTTTTTCACAATTACACCTTTAGTTTTGCAATACTGCCCTTCTTTTTGGAATGACGTCGAAATAAATTTTCTGTAATTTTTATCTCATAAATCATTATTATTAAAACAACACTTAAGATGAAATATATACATAGAAATGTCACAAAAATTGAAAAAAATTCAAGAAATCTAAACCCAACTATGAAGAACTCCAAAATATCTTCTGTAAAAAAGCTGAACTTTGCAGTTGTAACAAACAACTTTACAATCGACAATACAAACTAAAACTGATCTGAAATGGGAGCAGGATATTCAAAGAAATAAAATATGACAGTGTGCACGAATTCTTATTGACAAGAATAAAAAAAAGCAAGCTGCCGTCCTCGTCCTTCTGGAAGGACGTCAGCGCTATCTGGGTTACTGCGGGGTCATCAGCCCCTAAACTTACAAGCTACTTATGAACTACCTTATACTAAAGACGGCACAAACATCCATGCCCGAGGGGTATTCGAACCCCCGACCGTAGTGGCTGTGCATACTGTGACTGGTGTGCCGCAGTCCACTCGGTCACTGCGACCGGGGACAATACTGCGAAAGAAATTAGACAGCGGAATACGGAAACACAGTACGCGAATTTCATCCTAAAGAGTGTGTTGTCGGGAAGTGTGACGTAACTTAAAAACTTTCCGGCTAGAAATCTGAAGTAAGACAACTGCTACTTTGAGTACCATTGAATAAATGGTCTCTAGCAGCGAAACCGTCTATCTCTGGCAGTTTATGAGACCTTTTTTGTTATGTATTCTCTACTTGATCACTCCCCAGAGTTTGTATATGGTAAAAAAAAAATATCCTCCATATAATGTGGAGGAATTGTCTTAATTTACAACAAATATATTGGAATTTCGAAAGTGAATCAGTACCGGGTGCAGCATTTATTGGTGACATGTGAAAATTTATGCCAAAGCGGGATTCGAACCGGGACGTCGCACTCCTCGCAAACGGACGCGTCGACCATTACGCTATCCGTGCACGTCTTAGCGCGTAGTGGAACTTCCGCGAGCAGATACATCGTCTGCCACGCACGAGTGCTCGAGCATTCAATCGCGTAATGCCCGCTAAGAGAAAAGACGTTCATCACACGTCTCGCTAACCTTCCTCTGACTCAAATAGGAAATGCAAAGTCCGTGTTTGTAACTATGCAACCAATCCAAGTCTTCTATTCTCGGGAGCGATAGCCTTCGCGCTGAGTTTGTTGCACGTCTGAAGGACTGTTGCATTGCTTAAATCGATAAATAGCAACACTGCACGCCGCGTTTCCCAAACTTCTACTTAATCATTTGAAACAAAGTTTCTAAGGTAATGTGCTAAGTGAGTGATTATGCAACAGCCTTTCTCTGCCCACTACAGCATGTTCAAAGGGTATCGAGTTTGTCATTAATACTACAGACTGCTACTACAGACACCACAATGTGACTAACAAACGATCTTCGAAGAAAATGCGCGCCTGAACAGCCGTGCAGTAAAATAGAATTTTATTGCCGCCCACTTCCTCTGCCTCGTCGCTCCTGACGGTTTAGCACCACGCTCATTTATATTCTACTTGCCGGGAGTATTCATCTGCCTGGCGGCGGCAAAGTGTGCGGGCTTATTGTGCGCTGTCTGCTGTTTACACGGCGGTGGGCGGAAACCCGCCACTCAGCCATCCCTCTGTTTGCCACTGTAGCTGCTGTTATACCTGTTTACAAGCGATGCGCTCCGCGTTTGTAAACAGACTTCAGACATTTACAACTGGCCCGTTCTCACGCCGTATTGTGGTTGCGAGGTAAACAGACGGAATATGGCCGTTCTCAGAAAATGTACTGCCCATCCGGAAGGGAAAGCAGAATTTAGCGCCCGTTTTGCACGAGGTTAGCAGAGGCGAAGAGGTGAAGCTGCGATTCTGAGGAACAAAGTGATGGAAATACGCGCGCCATCGAGGCATTGTCGTTGACTCGGTTAAGGGAAATCACACAACACCAATGAACTACCTCGAAGAGAACGACCTATTAACCAATAGTCAACACGGATTCAGAAAGTATCGCTCTTGCGAAACACAGGTTGCTCTTTATTCACCTGAAGTGATAAGTGCCATCGACAAGGGATATCAAATCGATTCCATATTTCTGGATTTCCGGGAGGCTTTTGACACTGTACCCCACAAGCGGCTTCTAATGAAATTGCGTGCTTATGGAATATCTCCCCAACTGTGCGATTGAATTCACGATTTCCTATCAGAAAGGACACAGTTCGTTGTAACTGATATCACACAACTGATATCTGGCGTTCCCCAGGGAAGCGTTATAGGTCCCCTACTCTTCCTTGTGTTTATAAACGATTTAGGAGACAATCTGAATAGCTCCCTTAGACTCTTCGCGGATGATTCTGTCGTTTATCGGTTAGTGAAGTCAACAGAGAATCAAAAGCAACTGCAATGCGATTTAGACAAAATTTCTACATGGTGCGAAAATTGGGAATTGACAATAAATAAATAAAAGTGTGAAGTAATACACATGACCACTAAAAGAAATCCTCTGAACTTCAATTACGCTATAAATCAGTCAAACCTTCAGGTCGTAAATTCTACTAAACACCTAGGAGTTACAATTACGATCAATTTAGCCTGGAGAGAACACACAGAAAATATTGTGGGGAAGGCGAATCAAAGATTACGTTTCGTTCGTAGAACGCTTCGAAGATGCACCAGCTCCACGAAAGTGACTGCCTACATTACACTTGTGCGTCCTTTCCTGGAATACTGTTGCCCATTGTGGGACCCTCACTAGGTGCGACTGACGGAAAATACTGAGAAGGTTCAGAAAAGGGCAGCTCGTTTTGTTTTATCACGTTACCGGGGGGGGGGGGGGGGGAAGCTTCACGGAAATGTTGCACGAATTGGGGTGGAAGACGTTATTCATTGCGGCGTGATCTGTTTGCGAAGTGTCAATCACCGACTTTTACTTCTCAATGTGAAAATATTTTGCTAGCACCCACCTCCTTAGGGAGACACGACCATCCCGGTAAAATAAGAGAAATCAGATCGAAAACGGAACGATTTAGGTGTTCTTTCTTCCCGCGTGCTATTAGAGAATAGTTACCAAAATGGTTATTGAACCCTCTGCCAGGCACTTAAATGAGATTTGCAGAGTATCTATGTAGATGTAGACGAGCAGAAGAACCTGGCACGCCTGCCTAATATCGTTTAGCCCCCAGGCCGCAGAAGTGCCGCAACACGACGTGTCGTATCTGAAGCAGTGCTAGAGGGAACCGACAGCACGCGTCCTGGGAGAACTGTCCATAAAGCCAAAATAGTACGAGGGGACGGAGATCTCTCCTGAACTGCGCGTTGCACGGCATCCCAGATATGCTCAATAACGTTCATGTCAGGGGAGTTTTGTGGTCAGCGGAGGTGTATGAGGAATATTCCCAGAGCCAATCTACAGCAGTTCTGGACGTATGTGGTATCGCATTGCCCAAGTACATCGGAATGCGCCACAAACATGGCTGGACGCATGTGATCATCCAGGATGCAAACTGAGTGTCACTTGTCCGAGCCATTTCTAGAGACGTATCAGGGGACCCACATCACTGCAACTGCACACACGCAAGGTCATTACAGAGCATCCAACATCTTCGACAGTACCTTGTTGACATGCACCTTCCATGGACTCATGACGTTGTCTCCATCCGCTCGATACAACTGGAAACGAGACTCATTACAGAAGGCAACATGTTTCCAGTCATCAACATGTGATGACAGGTCCAAGAAGGCGCACAGCTTTTTGTCGTGCGGTCAGCAAGGGAACAAGACTGGACTGCCCGCTCCGAAAGCCCATATCGACGACGTTTCGTTGAATGATTCGCACGCCGACATGGCCCAGCATTGAAATCCGCATCATTCTCTTCAGTCGTGATTGGTTCCCTTCTTGCAGGATCTTCTTTCGGACGCAGTGAAGTCTGAGATTGGATGCACTACCAGATTCCCGATATTCACGGTGCACTCGTGAAATGGTCGTTCGGGAGAGTCCACACTTCATCTCTACATGGTAGATGCTGTCTTCCTTTTCACGTGCGTCGACTATTAACAGCACTTCCAAAATCACTAAAATCGCGATAACCTACCATTGTAGTAGTTGTAACCGATGTAACGCCTGCGCCAGACGCCTTTATCAAATACGGGCGTTGCCAAACTGCTATTATCGTTGGGAGAGCCAGTCATGAAGAAAGTGTTCCACCTGGTATGCAAGATGAATGAGACAACAGGGGAAATACCCTCAGACTTCAAGACGAATATAGTAATTCCGATTCCAAAGAAAGCAAGTGCAGACAAATGTGAACATCACAGAACTATCGTTTTAATAAGTCAAGGGTGCAAAATACTAACACGAATTATTTACAAACAAATGGAGAAACTCGTGGAATCCGACCTTGGGAAAGATCAATTTGGATTTAGGAAAAATGTAGGAACACGCGAGGCGACACATTACGAATTATCTTAGGAGATAGGTTAAAGAGAGGGAAACCTACGTTTTTAGCATTTCTGGTTCTGGAGAAGGCTTTTCACAATGTTGACTGGAATACACTTTTTCAGATTCTGAAGGTAGCAGGGGGGGGGGGGGAAATACAGGGAGCGAAGAGAGATAATCAACTTCTACAAAAAACAGACAGCAATTATTAGAGTCGAAAATCATGAAATGGTCGCAGTGGTTGGGAAGGGAATAAGACAGGGTTGTAGTCTTTCCCCAACGTTGTTCAATCTGTACATTGAGCAAGCTGTGAAGGAATGCAAGGAGAAATTTCGAGAGGGAATTAATGTCCAGGGAGAGGGAATAAAAACTTTGCGGTTTGCTGATGACATAGTAATTCTATCAGAGACAGCAAAGGATCTGGAAAAGAAATTAAAAAGAATGAACTGTCTTGAAAAGTTGGTATAAGATGAACATTAACAAGAGTAAAAACGAAGGTAATGGAATGTAATGTCAGAAAATCAGGCGATGCTGAAGGAATTAGATTAGGTAATGAGACAATAATAGTAGTAGATGAGTTTCGTTATTTGGGTAGCAAGATAACTTCTAATGGCTGAAGTAAAGAAGATATAAAATGTAGAATGGCTATGGGAAGAAAATCATTTCTGAAGAAGCGAAATTTGTTGCCATCCAATATTAGTTTAAATGTTAGGAAGTCCTTTCTGAAAGCATTTGTATGGTGTCGCATTGTTCGGAAGTGAAACGTGGACAACAAGGAGTTCAGACAAAAAGATGATAGATGCTTTTGAATTGTGGTGCTACAGACGAATGATGTAGATTAGATGGGTAGATCACGTAACTAATGAGGTGCTTAACAGAATTGGGGAGAAAAGGAGTTTCTGGGATATCCTGACTAAGAGAAGGGATAGGTTGGTGGGAGACATTGTGAAATATCAAGGAATTGTCATCTTAGCATTAGAAGGAAGTGTGTGGGGTAAAAGTCGTAAAGGGAGACAGAGGGACGAATACGATAGGGTAGCATGGAGAGCTGCATCAAACCAATCTGCTGACTGAGGACCACAACAACAACAACAACAACAACAACAACGACAAGGCGAACGCAGAGTCGTCCTCTAATAGTTTACATATCTCTGTCTTTGCATAAGCGTACCTATACAGAGTGTAAGGGCCGTATTAAGGGAAGGTAAAATAACGACTCTTCCTTCGAAGTGGTGGGAAGGGGGGGGGGGGAGCGAATTGTAAGGAATGTTAGCACGGCGCGTGTGTTTGGCGCGCCGTATACTGCCGTGAGCGGGAAGGCTTCTTGTGAGCGCGCTGTCGGCAGCAGCAGGCAGCGTAGATAACGACGAGGCGTGCAAGAGTTAACCGCCACTGGTGAGACCGACCACCAGTAAAACCACCCGCTGTTCTTACTGCTGCCGGTGCTCGCTGACTTGGGTTTCGGCTTTACTGTCGTGGTGCGTCATTCACTGTGCGCAATGTTACACTCAGGGCTATTATTTGCAAAGGCGACCTGGAAAGTTTTAATACTCGCGGCTGGTATCGCGTGGGTGAGGTTCCCGGTGAGCAATTTGCAATGTGGTATCGCTGGCCTGATATGTCGCTGAGGCCGGTATTACACTATCAAATTATTGGACAACGAATTGGACGAAAAAATTGGATGAAATATTGGTCATATTTTTCGACGAAGAAATTGGATGAAACGCAAAAGGGGGTATTACACTATCATCCAATTTTTGTCAAATTTGCTTCAAAATGGCGGTGTAATGCTCAGCTATTGTTTATACTACAGTTGCGTTGTGTCTGCATTCAGAATAGCAGGAAAAAAAGAAAACGCACTTGTATGAAACCGTGGGTGTCAGAGCGAGATAAATAAAATTTGTTAGGGGACCGGGAGGATTTTCCTTTTTTATGCCGTCGGCAGAACAGCCAGGCCGTTCACTGCTAATTATTTTGTCGCTCTTCATCCTTCACAGTTTGCAATAGACTAACAAAAAGGCTGACTCAAATAGTGTATACGAATAAGATTGTTAAGTTGATAAAGCAAGTTTTATTAAATAACGTTTTAAATGGAAAATGTGAACACTGACAAAGAGGATAATCTAAATTGTTTATGACGTTATTAACAATGTAAGGGGGGAAACATTGCTGATAAAGTAAATAGGCTCTATTTATTTCCTTACAAAAAAATGGCTGACGTATTTATATGTACATAGATTCACTTGCAAACAGATGTCGATGTTTTGAAAGTTGTTTCATTTCCCAGAACTTAGCACACCACGTTACCAAAATCACACGTTCTAAAATCTGCTTCGGCCGTATTAAGATTTAGGGGTATTACTTCAATTCCGATGGTATATAATGACTTTTTTACATCACGGATTGTAACTCAAACTCACTTTTGCCGCAGGGTATTGGGCTACGCGAATTGACGTGACGGACAGTGTGAATTTGCCTTATCACCTGTTATACAACGCCCCATCTGATTTTTTTAAATTTTGTTGTTGCTAGAAAACACTACACGAACATTCCACTACTAGCCATGTTTATGAATATGAACGTTATGTCCAAGTAATGTCAAATATTTAACCTCCAAATAAAACAGCTGTAGTGGCAAGGAAGCTGTATACTACTAGCGCTCCAAGCGGCCACATTTCTCACTGCAGGAAACAGAAGACGAGCGATTTCTTTGATCAAATCTAGGCCGAGGCCTAGATTGGATGAAATATTGGACGATGTTCCCATTACACTACGTCCAATTTTTCTTTGTCCAATTCTTTGACAAATAATTTGATAGTGTAATACCGGCCTGACTGAAGAGATGGAATTGTAAGATACCTGTCAGTACTATGCGTCACATAGGTACATTTGTTAATTACGTAACTCTCAATAAAAGATTCTGTTATGTTGTGAGTTAAATTCAACACTAATTAGGAAGTTTGCAGTACTCAATATGCATAAAAAATGTGATCATTAATCACAAATTTAACGTAAAGTATTTTTCAAAACATATAAAATCTCTGTGTAACGGCTAGGAAGAGGAGTGGTTGTTCTTTAGTGGTATGTTGTAGTATTCTAATTATGGACGAGGATTATCATATTTGGTTCTGGAATTATTGGATGTATGACGAACGCTCAATATAACTATGTTTCAACTCAAAGTAAGTTCTGCATTTGTCTACAGTTATTTAATAAATTGCACAGGTAATTTCTGTTAAGTACAAAGGTAGCCTACGAAACTGCCTCATCTGGAATTAAGACCTGCAGATTATACACGCGGGAATTTATCTAAATTTATCGTAAAATATTTGTTACATTAGACACAGAACAGCTAGCAATTCCAGAGTGGGTAGTGGATTATCCGTTCAGACAGAGAGACTCAATTTCGTGACTCTCTCTCTCTTATGTAAAAATAAATTCAAGTTTTACAGCTTCACACAATTGCAGATCATGAATAGAGTATCTACGACCTACACTGACGCCACAACGACTAGCCTGTGATGGTGAGAAACAAACTTTTCTCTTTTAGAATTTTTTTTTTTTTTTTTTTTTGCATCATCTTATCAGAACATAACCAGAGAGAGTTAATTTCAACTGATTTATTATCTCAGACATATTTATTTTATTTATTTATATTTTTACAGAATACACAGAGAGGAGCGGTGACACGATGTTTAGCGCTCCCCGCGGTGCCGCGCGGTACTACTAGTCAACATATTTTCGGAAGTGTGGCAGTGCATTTCTGAAATCGAGATAGTGCGTCTGCGAAACGGCGAGGAAAGTAGTTCTTTTAGAAATCAAGTCTAATGTTCTTGCAGCGTGTAACTGTACAAACAGAAGCAATGAAGCTCCGAATACTTATTTCAAGTTTATTACTATTTAAATTACTATATGTTAGGTGTTTCGCGCATTTCAGTTACTTTTTTACCATTATCAACAGTTATTATTGTATATTTTACGGAACATTGTTCTCATGGGAAAGAAACAGCGATTAAAAATATTTCTGAATAATATAAAAATTGTAGCAGTCTATATCGCAATATACTGTTATGATGACTGGTTTTCATCAATAAAGATAATCCTCACCTAGGACATGATCTGTGGATCATGTGGTTTCGCGCATTTCAGTTACTTTTTTACCATTATCAACAGTTATTATTGTATATTTTACGGAACATTGTTCTCATGGGAAAGAAACAGCGATTAAAAATATTTCTGAATAATATAAAAATTGTAGCAGTCTATATCGCAATATACTGTTATGATGACTGGTTTTCATCAATAAAGATAATCCTCACCTAGGACATGATCTGTGGATGAGCTTTATTGATGTAAACGGGCTATCATAATAAAATAAAGTATTATATTGCGGTCTAGACTGCTACAATTATTATATTATTCAGTTGTAATGGTATTTAAGGCTTCCGTCGGAAAAGTAGTTGCGGACAAAGAAATGAGTTGTTGCAATGAGGAGGAGATTTCATAAGAGAGAGAAGCGTAATGTTGACTACTACTTCTGTAATCTCACAGGCAGCCAGAAAATTAACTGCATATTCTACTGACTGGGTGGCTCCAGTTAATATGGGACAAGTATAAATGAATAGTCAGCGCATACGTATGTAGTACTGAAACCATCTAACTTAAAGTTACAGCAAGACACACACACACACACACACACACACACACACACACACACACACACACACACACGCACGCACGCGTCTGACGGAGGACTCGAACCTCCGACGGGGATCAACCGCGCAATCTGCACCAACAGCCTTAGAGCGCATGTAGACTTCCGTGCGCCACAAATTGGTATAATACGTGTCTAGAGTTTTGTTCAACAAAAATGGTCTTGTTTCTACTACCGAAATAAGTATATCATCTATCCCTTAACCTTTTGCAAACGTATAGATGTACAAATGTACAAGATGCGTCTGTTGTTGATTGTTGAAATAGATTTCTTGTGGCAGTGAACTATGAAACTACAGCTGAGCTGCAACTCAGCTCGAAATGAAGGTAACTGGCAGAAGGGAATCACGCGGTTGTGCGCGGTCTCCGTCCTTTCGCTGTTCTCCGTCAGACTTCGGAAAAGGAGCGGACGAATTAAGAGGCTAGGGATCTGCGAACTAGTTCGCGTAGTTCGCCTGTGGAGCGCTCTTCCGAACTAGTTCGTTCGCGAACTACATAAGACTACACCAAGCACCCCACTCGTGATTATACAACCCAAAATAAAGTCGTAATATTCGCTTGAAAGGAACAAAACAACACACACTGATGCTTTACTAAAGAAGCGATATGCCAATTAACCAAATACGATAAATATTGTAAAATTCATATCTGTAAAACGGCCTACAAGTAAAAAATCTGATTTTCACAGTGCTGCAATTAAGTTAAGAAATGTTTCTGTACACATTTTGTTTCTCGATTGTCCAGATCGGTTTTCTAGCGACACTGGGACGTGAGGTGAGCGTAGCGCAGTCTACGTGTTCCTTTCAGCGCGCACACGCTCGCCCACTGCGGCGTCAGATACCTAGCGCCGGCGCGTGCGTTTCCCCCAGTGACGTCACGCCCCCGCCTATTCCGGGCCGCCTGCGGCAGACGCCTGTGCCTGCGCACGCCACGCTCGCGTGCCGGCCCGGCGCCCCGGCGCATTACCGCCGGTTTTTCTGCCGCCACTTCTATATCCGCCGGCCGCGATGGCGTGCTATTCGCGGAGCGGCAGCCGTGACGCGCGGACCCCACATTCCACCGTCTGTGAGGGAGGCGCTCGTCGACTGGCAACTCCCACTGCCGTGACTTCAGAGCTCTGCTCTCCTATAACGAACGTGTCCCACGGCGGGCACTAAAAGCGTCACACACTGATTGAGAGCTTAGGTCAGTCCCACTAGATCGCCGAGTATTGTCGAGCTCCGCTAGAAGTTGGATGCATCACTGCGGAGCGCTAGTGGCACGCGGGATGTTCAAAATATTTGTATAGCTTATGGGGCTTAACTACGGGGTCATCAGTCCCTAAACTTACAAACTACTTATCAACTAGCTAACACTAACGACGGCACAAATATCCATGCCCGAGGGGAGATTCGGACCCCCGACAGCAGTGGCCGTGCAGACCGTGACTGGCGCGCCGCAGTTCCCTCGGCCACCGCGGCCGGTTAGGCGAGATGCATCCAGCCGTTTTCAGGCCAACAAGGAGTAGCGTCTCCGCTCACGAAAACCAACACAACAGCCGGGAGTGCGGGACGCTGACCACGCCCCCCTCCATACGCATCAGCTGACGCATTCTGGCGAAGGATGACACGCCGGACGGACGGTACCTGATGGACCTCTCGAAGCCTGCAACACGGACTCAGAATACCACATTTATTTCCGAGCAACCGTTAGCCATGTTCTGATTGTGGATAGATAATAAAATACGTCGAAGAACAATTTATATAGGATGTTACAAAAAGGTACGGCCAAACTTTCAGGAAACATTCCTCACACACAAAGAAAAAAATATGTTAAGCGGACATGTGTCCGGAAACGCTTAATTTCCATGATACAGCTCATTTTAGTATCTCTCTTTAAATGTAAATTGAAATAATTTGTGCAGACAGTTGTAAAAATACCCAATTGTTTTGTTAGTATGTACTCTACTTCCTCGATTCACCGACAGTTGGCCCAATTGAAGGAAGATAATGTTGACTTCGGTGCTTGTGTTGACATGCGACTCATTGCTCTACAGTACTAGAATCAACCACATCATTACGTAGCATCAAGTGGTTAGTGTTCATCACGAACGTGGTTTTGCAGTCAGTGCAATGTTTACAAATGCGGAATTGTCAGATGCCCATTTGATGTATGGATTAGCACGGGGCAATAGCCGTGGCGCGGTACGTTTGTATCGAGACAGATTTCCAGAACGGAGGTTCCCGACAGGAAGACGTTCGAAGCAATTGATCGGCGTCTTAGGGAGCACGGAACATTCCAGCCTATGACTCGCGACTGGGGAAGACCTAGAACACGACGAGGACACCTGCAATGGACGAGGCAATTCTTCGTGCAATTGACGATAACCCAAATGTCAGGGTCAGAGAAGTTGCTGCTATACAAGGTAACGTTGAGCACGTCACTGTATGGAGAGTGCTACGGGAAAACCAGTTGAAAGCTCTTGTCTACGCAACCCTGGTACCAAATGTAGAGACTCTTCGTGCTCGTATTGTGGACGGCTGTGATACAATACGCCATTCTCCAGGGCTGCATCAGCGCATTAGGGATTCCTTGCGACGGAGGGTGGATGCATGTATCCTCGCTAAAGGAGGACATTTTGAACATTTCCTGTTACAAAGTGTTTGAAGTCACGCTGGTACGTTCTGTTGCTGTGTGTTTCCATTCCATGATTAATGTGATTTGAAGAGAAGTAATAAAATGAGCTTAAACATGGAAACTAAGCGTTTCCGGACATATGTCCACATAACATATTTTCTTTCTTTGTGTGTGAGGAATGTTTCCTGAAAGTTTGGCCGTACCCTTTTGTAACACCCTGTATATAAAAACTATTTCTACCTTCCGTCTGTCTGTCGTCGATACACGCAGGAACTAGTAAACGATTTTTCATGCATAACGTGTAGGCTTTCACGGCCGGCGTCTTCAGTAGTTAAAACTTCCGGGCTGAGAGGCCGTGATCGAACAGTAGAAATGTCTTCCCCTGACGTTTCGTTGCCGGCTGCGGGCAACATCTTCTTAGGTGAGTCGACGACTGGCTGCTGGGCCGTGGAGATCCTGCATATATAGAGGGCATAGAGGGCGCCACCACTCGTCACGTGATGTCAACAGTAAAACTATCTCTGGCTGGCGTCATTACTCTCGATCGAAGGTAATCGATTGTCACGTTTAGTGAGACAAGCGTGCTAGCTAAGACATCGCATTATTATGCACGTATGAATAGAGAGGCTATAGAGATTTTTAAACACCACAATAATTTTAACAGAAAGGAAGAAGGCTTGAAGTTAGACAAGATATGGCGGTCTGCTTTGTACCAAAGACGTGACAATCGATTACCTTCGATCGAGAGTAATGACGCCAGCCAGAGATAGTTTTACTGTTGACATCACGTGACGAGCGGTGACGCCCTCTATATATGCAGGATCTCCACGGCCCAGCAGCCAGTCGTCGACTCACCTCAGAAGATGTTGCCCGCAGCCGGCAACGAAACATCAGGGGAAGAAATTTCTACTGTTCGACCACGGCCTCTCAGCCCGGAAGTTTTAACTACTGAATTTTCATGCAGTTTTCACCAATGGACGATGTGATTCATGAGGAAGGTTTCGGTGTATAATTCTTTAAGATGTGTGGCAGTGGCTGACCATTTCGAGCAAAAAATCAATTAAATAAGGAAATAAATACTTTTACGTAAAGCTATATATTCCGTGACTTACTATGTTTATCATACTGTTTCATAATGTGATACCTGCAGTTTCGTCATTCACACTTGACAAGGGTTACGACACGATATCATGTAATATTGACACAACACTACGTAACTTTTTCAGATGCCAATAGACGGCGAGGGATCTTATGAATAGGAGGTAGGTCGTCTGCCGGCCGAGGTGGCCGAGGAGACTGCGGCGCGCCAGTCACGGTCTCCACGGCCACTACGGTCGGGGGATCGAATTCCCCTCGGACATGGATATTTGTGCCGTCCTTAGTGTAAGTTAGTTCGTAAGTAGTTTGTAAGTTTAGGGACTGATGACCCCGTAGTTAAGTCCCATAAGCTACACAAACATTTGAAACATTTGATTTTGTAGGTCGTCTACCGTTGGACCTCAGGAGACACACTTCGCACAGATTTGGAGAGACGTCTGTGGTAGCGAAGCCGGGCGGCTGCTAGTTACCTATAAAACCTGCGAAGTATCTACTTAATGAGACACACCAGTAAGATCACGCCGGAAGGCACCATTATTTCCCGCTTCATACTTCAACAAGGCTGAAGGCAGCCACTAGGTTGAGGTCCAGTGCTTGTGGGATGAATGAAATCTCCTCTCACTCGTTTGATACGTATCCCTCCTCTCGGACTCCACACCGATATAAACGGTAGCATATTCGACTACTTGCTGTTAAGATTAATTTTTCCAAGGAAGTATATATTTTCGAAAAAAAATTCCAGGTAAACATTAAACAGAATTATCATCTACGTGTTTAGCTTTTGTAGATTTGGAGAAAGCTTTCAAAAATGTTGACTCAAACTTTCAAAGCCTGAAGTGAAAGGGTATAAAATAGAAGGAATGTAAAGTTTTATTCAAATTGTACAAAAACCAGGCAGCAATTATTAGAGTCGAAGGGCGTGGAAGGGACACATTGGCTGGGAAGGAGGTTAAGATACGGTTATAGCCTTCCCCCAATGTTATTAAGTAACCCGTGAAGGGAAGAAAGGATAAATTAGTAAAAGAAAAAGTTTCGGGAGAAAAAAATAAATTAACAGTCAAAGAACCTGGAAGATCAATTCAACGGAATGGACAGTGTCTTTAAAGGCCGTTATAAGATGAACATCAACAACAGCAGGCCGCAGCGGTGCGGCCGAGGGCATTAAGGCGCTATGCTACGATGCGCGATGCCGTTCCCCGTCGGGGGTTCGAATCCCCCCTCGGGCATGGATGTTTGTGCCGTCTTTAGAGTAAGCTAGTTCATAAGCAGTTTGTAAGTTTAGGGACTGATGATCCCGTAGTCCCATAAGCTCTGTAAACATTTGAACATGACAGCAAAAGAGGGGAATGGAATGTAGTTCAACGAAATAAGACGACGCTGAAGGAATTATATTAGGTAAAAGACAAAAAAACTAGTATACGAGTTTTGTTATTTGAGTAGCTAAGTAGCTTCTGATGGCAGAAGTATGAAGAAATGAAAAACATAACGGCTATGGGAAGAAAAGCGTTTCTGAAACAGCGAAATTTGTTCGTATCAAATATTATTTTAAATGTCAGATGAAAGCATTTGTGTAGTGCAGCATTGTACTGGAACATAGGCGGAAAAGGAGTTCAGACAAAAAGATGATAGAAGCTGAGTATGGTGCTACAGACGAATGATGAGGATTATATGGGCAGAACGCGTAAATAATGAGGAGGTGCTCAACAGAATTGGAGAGAAAAGGAATTTTTGGCATACCTCGACTAAAAGAAGGGATCGATTGTTGGCATACATTCTGAAACATCAAGGAATCGTCGTTTTGGAACTGGAGGGATGTGCGTGAGATAAAATTTTCAGGGGGAGACGAACAGACAAATACAGCAAGCTGGTTCAAAAGGATGTAGGTTGCCGTTCTTGTTCAGAAATGAAGAGGCTTGCACAGGATAGAGTAGCGTTGAGAGCTACATTAAACCAGTCTTTGGTCTTAAGACTACAAGATCCTTAAGAATCACACTAATAGTCGACACAGTAGGTTACGGATACTGTCAAAAAACGTCTACGGTATAATTAAGTAACATTTAGTGGTACCGGCAATGTCAGAAAAGAACGTGGCGCCAGTTGCCCCGTTACCAATGGCTGAAAACTTCGTTTCAATATTATGAAGTGACCAGTGAAGTGAAAATGGGCGCTAGCTAGATGCTGAACCAGCGTGTGTTAAGCACAGCAGAGCTGAGAATAGCGTACGGCGGTCGTCAGGTCGCACGAGCAATGGAAACAAACGGCCTGCGATGAGTTGCCGCCGTAGCCACAGCCGTGATTGATTGAGAGAGAGAGAAGTCGTCCTATTCCTGCAAACGGCGAAACTAGAACTACCAAACAGACGTCAAATCCCCGCCATCGCTGCAGTTGGAAAAATATCCTGCAAGATCAGAACCAACGACGACTCAAGAGGATCAGTCAACGCGACAGAAGTAAACCGCTTCCGCAAATTTCTGTGTTGGGCCATCAACAAGTGTCAGCGCGCGAACTATTGTAGGATGGCTGGCTCATGGCCATAGGAATTGAGTTGCTGAGAAACTTCATAGTTTGTAGACCACGTCACAGGTGGTAATAGTGGGGAGAAAGATGACATAATTATGATGTACGATATCTCATTCCCGTGAGAAATTGCGACAATACTGCTGCCCCCACCTCTATGTAAGATCCCCTCTACGATTCTTTAATTATAAATATTATATAACCTATAGTATAGTACTTAACGAGATTTTGTGTAGTTTCTGTGTTGGGCCATCAACAAGTGTCAGCGCGCGAACTATTGTAGGATGGCTGGCTCATGGCCATAGGAATTGAGTAGCTGAGAAACTTCATAGTTTGTAGACAAAGTCACAGGTGGTAATATTGGGGAGAAAGATGACATAATTATAATGTACGATATCTCATTCCCGTGAGAAATTGCGACAATACTGCTGCCCCCACCTCTATGTAAGATCCCCTCTACGATTCTTTAATTATAAATATTATATAACCTATAGTATAGTACTTAACGAGATTTTGTGTAGTTTCTGTGTTGGGCCATCAACAAGTGTCAGCGCGCGAACTATTGTAGGATGGCTGGCTCATGGCCATAGGAATTGAGTTGCTGAGAAACTTCATAGTTTGTAGACCAAGTCACAGGTGGTAATATTGGGGAGAAAGATGACATAATTATGATGTACGATATCTCATTCCCGTGAGAAATTGCGACAATACTGCTGCCCCCACCTCTATGTAAGATCCCCTCTACGATTCTTTAATTATAAATATTATGTAACCTATAGTATAGTACTTAACGAGATTTTGTGTAGTTAATGTGTATCCACGAAGCTTTCTTACGATATGTTTTTTTTTCCTTTTTTCCCTTAAGTATGCTCTAGTTTTAAGAAACAATTCAATGTAGATGTTCTAGAAAGTGCGCTTCGCGTCAAATGTTCCAATGTTTGTTAAGCTTAAGGAACTTAACTGCGGGGTCGTCAGTCCCTAACCATGCAAACTACTTATAAACTAATACAAAACACAACACAAACATCCATGCCCAAGGGGGGATTCGAACCCCCGACGGGTAACGGCCTCGCGCGTCGGAGCATAGCGCCTCAATGCGCTCGGCCATTCCGCCGCGCTGCGCGCTTCGCGTCAATATTGATGGTACACGGGACCAGCTCCGGCCATTTACAGACAGTCCAGCACAGACGGCTCTCGCGCTCTGAAAATAGCCTGTTAGTTCAAACTTTACATTATTGACTTCTGTAATTACGATTCAAGTGTACGAGGATCATGGACAGTGTTACATGTGTCGCTTGCTGTTTCACGACATATAAATATTATGGAAAAACAGACATACCTTCTAATTGTTATTATTCATTATTTAGCGTATGTGGTTTTCAAGTACAAATGGTTTACATACTTACATACATACAAATAGATAAATACAATGAGATTTGAAATCAAATTGACAATTTAGCAAGTAAACAATATATATATATATATATATATATATATATATATATATATATATATATATTAAAGACGTAGGTCCAGCTTTTCCATACCATGGATGGCTTTAGGGGAAGCTTCATACAGTTCTCCAATAGTTCCTGTGAATGCACGTTTTGGGCATTCCAGAATGATGTGCTGGGTCGTTTGTTCGGGATGTCCACAGTCGCACTGGGGAGTATCTCGCATTCCCCATCTGAAGAGTATCTCTCCACTTCTGCCATGCCCTGTGCGGAGCCAGTTGACTGTGACCCATGTTCCTCTTGGCACGTCTGTGCCAGGTACATTTCTGCCAGGCGATATTTCCCTATGATTCCTGGCTATGCCAGAATTGGACCAATCATTTTTCCAGCTGGTCTTGGTATCGAAAGGGATGGAAATAAAATTTTGAGCTGTTCTCCATGGTGGTCTTCTGGATCTCAGATGACGATTGTTTGGAGTAGTGTCTTGGTGGATAGGGAGATTAATATTACCGGACATTTTATTCCACTCGTTAACTAACACAGCCGTTTGAGATGTGGTGGCGCTATATTGCAGATAATTGAGAGCCTGGACAGTGGGGTCGATTTTATGGTCCAAAATATGATCCTCATGGAGTTATTTAGCACGGTGTCCCCTTAGGATCTATGGCTGCTATTAAGCCAAATAGGACTGCAGTACTCCGCAACAGAATACACCAGTGATGAATGTGCTAATGTTTGTAGAGCTTATGGGACTTAACTACGGGGTCATCAGTCCCTAAACTTATAAACTACATATGAACTAGCTTACACTAAAGACGGCACAAACATCCATGCCCGAGGGGGGATTCGAACCGCCGACCGCAGCGGCCGTGCAGACCGTGACTGGCGCGCAGCAGATCACTCGGTCACCGCGGCCGGCACCAGTGATAGAGATCTTCGGAGTATGTGCATCAGCTCCCCAGCTAAAATTGGCAAGCTTCTGAATGATGATGTTTGTTGTTCGTATCTTAGCAGCTGTTTCTGTTAGGTGAGATTCGAATGTAAGTGATCTGTCCAGTCTGATGCCAAGGTATTTTGGATTTGGGTTGTGGTTTAACTTTTTCCAGGAAAACTAACATTAAGAGATCGAGTGGCTTGTTGGTTGCATATGTGAAATACTGTAACTTCTGTCTTTGATCGGTTGGGGAATAATCACCAGCTTCTGAAGTATTTTTCCATTGTTCTGAGATCTTGGTTGAGGGTGTTTCCACACTCTTCGAGGCTTCCAGGTTGCACAGCCAAAGCCATGTCATCAGCGTAGCAGAATATCCGAGCATTTGTTGTCGGTACATCGTTAGTGTAGAGGTTGAAGAGTAATGGAGCGAATACAGAATCTTGTGGTAAACAATTACTTAAAATGGTAGTGTAGCTCTTCTTCCCTTCCAGATGGACTTCAAAAGCTCTATTACTGAGCCTTTCACTTAGTAATTTATACAAAGTTTTGCACCGTAAAGTCTCAAGAATCTTGTATAGTAGGCCATCTCTCCACACTGTATCGTATGCGGCAGTTAAATCAATAAATACGACAGTTGTTTTAAGTCTGTCTTCATATCCACGCTCAATGTGTGTTGTTAGACCCAGCACTTTACCACAACAGCTGCGCTGCTGTTATTGTAAAAAAAAAAAAAAAAAAAAAGGGCACAGTTTTTACTTCAAGATAGAAGGATTAACGACCTGTGCGTTGCTTCAGCGTGGGGACAACAACGGTGAAGAAGAAGCCAGGTTAGTGAACAGAAACTTCAACTATACTTACTAACGATGCATGTAGGTCTGCGGCCCTCACGTGCAGTGTTACGAAATTAAATCTTGCGACCTTGGCATGCGTGGGGTGGAAACACATCCCAGGAAATTGTCGAAGTGTTAGAGACAAATTACATAACATTCTAAAACTTATCAAACAATCTATCAACCTTATGTATCTTAGACCCCGTAGTACCATACTAAGAAACATAATGGATATGGGACGGCCGCGGTGGCCGAAGGGACTGCGGCGCGTCAGTCACGGTCTGCACGGCCACTACGGTCGGGGGTTCGAATCCCCCCTCGGGCATGGATATTTGTGCCGTCCTTAGTGTTTGTAAGTTTAGGGACTGATGACCCCATAGTTAAGTCCCATAAGCTATACAAACATTTAAACATTTAATCGATATGGGCTTTGGGGCCGATGGCCCACGTGTAACCTTGCTGACTGCACGACAAGGCTTTACGTCTCGCCTGTACCCGACACAACACCGACATTGGACTCTGGATGACTGGAAACATGTTGCCTTGTGTGAAGAGTCTCGTTTCCAATTGTATCGAGCGGATGGAGGTGTAGGGGTATGAAGACAACCTCATTAATCAATGGGCCCTGCATGTCACCAGGGGAGAGTTCAAGCTGGTGGAGGCTCTGTAGTGGTGTGGGACGAGTGCAGTGGGAGTGATATGGGACGTTCGACACGACTAAATACGACTCTGACAGCTGACACATATGTTTGCATCCTGGCCGATCACCTGCATCCATTCACGTCCATTGTGCATTCCGACGGACTTGGGCAATTCCAGCAGGACAAAGCGACTCCCTACACTTCTAGAATTGCTACAGAGTGGCTCCAGGAACTCTCTTGCGAGTTTAAACTCCTCCCCTGGCTACCCAACTCCCCAGACATCAACACTGTTGAGCATATCTGGGATGCGTTGCAACGTGCTGTTCGGAAGAGATCACTGCCTCGTACTGTTACGGATTTTCCAACAGCCCTGCACGAAGGGTGGTGTCAGTTCCCTCCAGTACTGCATAAGGCATCAGTCGAGTGTATTGCACGTCGTGTTGCGGCACTTCTGCGTGCTAGCTGGGGGGCCTACGAGATATTAGGCAGGTGTACAATTTTTTATAGCTCCGCAGTGTATTTTTCGCCACAAAGAAGTTGTCATCTGCAGTGAGTAGGAAGAACCTTCTGCTCTCACGCTGTTGGCGTATCCGCTAAACGTAAAGTCCACAGAGAGCCGGCAGCGAGAGCTTCACCGGTACTGCTGACATCAGTACACACACAGCGGTTCGCACTCCCAGGTAGCTCTGCGGAACAGCGCAATACCGACGGAGTTCTGACGACGAGAAAACCGAGACTCACGTCACAAGAATCGAGCGGAAAAGTGCGATTACGGCTGCGGTTATACAAGGGGCCGGCAAAGTAATATGGAGCAACGATGGGCAAATGTTGAAACGTTTGTAAACCTATCGGACCAGACTGCGTGGTCATCAGTCTACTTTAACGAAGGCAAACTAACCTAAGGACAACACACACACACACACACACACACACACACACACACACACACACACACACACACACACACACACCCATGCCCCAGGGAGGACTCGAACCTCCGACGGCGAGCAACCTCGCACTCCGCAGGGAGACGCTTTAGACCGCTCGGCTACTCCACCGCGGCCAGCGATGGACAAACCAGTTCATTCTGGGAAACTAGTTCACTGGTTATCGAGTTTTGGGAATCGTCCCTTTCAACTTCTCCGCCGGTCATTACTATACAATTATTATCCAGTAACAGAGGATCAAAACAGAAACTGAGTAGTCCGTTTTTAAAAGCTACTTTTGAAAAATAATTTGACGCACATCTAAATACGATGTTACTGTAGCGTGCATCTTCCGAAATGTATACCCGATTTCCTACCAAACTAATAGCACGCACAAGTTTCTTTTTTACACTTTTTCGCTGATAAACCTAAGAAGTAGGTACTACAAAATAAATTTTAAATATTACAGCCACCTCAATGTCACGTATTGAATAGAGAGGAAAATTTCAAATCTATTTATTTGAACACTCTTAATCAGGTTTCAGGAAAAAGATTAAAAATTACGTTAGTAACTAAATATTAAATGCGACAGATTAATTCTAAAAATGTATGAATAATAATAATAATAATAATAATAAACTCGCGAGAATTATGTTTTCTGCCGTTGATAAAAATTACGAAGAAAAAAGATTTACCTTTATGACTCCTGTAAAAGGTATGTGTTACATACAATTATGATGAAGACAACATATCACCCAGTCCCAGACTGGAGAATAACCTCCAAGCCGGCCAGGAATCGAACTCGGGCCCCTGCGTGGCAACCTACCACGCTATCCCCTGGACTACGGAGTCGGAGAAACGAGTAGCAGTGAGCCGAAACTACAACAGAGTGACCGGCCGCGCGGCTTGTCTCCGACTGGAACGGCCACGCAGCAGTTCCTGGAACTAGAACTGCCTTTCCTCGTATGTAGTTCCCCAGTCCATCACTTCACTTTTGTGAAGCATTCATTTGCAACAGATCTCTAATATGAAACACTGGACATAGACACTATACTTACTTCCATGATTTTTCATAATTATGCACGTCCGCGAACGCATTTTTTCCGAAAAATCAAGAAAAGAGACTTCGACGATTGTCGTTTACGTGCAGTGATGCGACGGTAGCGGGGTGACCGAGGCACGTACTTCATGATCGAGCACTGCGCTTACGGCACTACTCCTGGTTTGCATGTGGATCTTTGTGCGTTTCGGAATAGGTTCGTATTACAGGGTTGAGAAGCTGAATAAATGAATGGGGAAAAATAACAGTATATACGGAGCAATTAGATGGTGAATAATAACAGGATATACGGAGCAATGAGCTAATGCCGACTGCGGAGTGGGAAGTAACCTTTCAAACCTTTCTGTATGAAAACACGTCCGATAGGGGTTGCTGCGAATCCTTCAGCTGACCATGAAAGATTGGCATCTTAATATGCAGATTCTTGTTGATGTGAACTGTTTATGCAACTAAAATAAAATGAGTTGGTCTGCCATACTCGATTCGCTAATATTTGAAAGGAATCTTCAGCATCTTAGAATATATACGTGATTATTTTTTTACATTATTTCGTCTTTTACGTTTCTAGTACTTTAGGTTATATAGCCCTAGTTCTTTTTATGACTACCGATGTTTTCATTTTATTAAGACTTGCACTTTTTGTAGCAGCCGTTCTTCATGAGTTGCTGCCGCGCGATGTCTTCTTTTCTTTCTTACTTTATCTCATTGAGATATTTCTTTGCAGCACAAGGCACATGCCATCTTCTGTGAGTCATGGTACTTGTGGTGTCGCCAACTGTTGAATGTGTGTCACCAACTGTCCGATGTGTGTGAGCTATCTATGCTTCATGTCGGCGTGTGAGTGTGTTCGATGCAGTTGTGCAAACACTGTACCTGCACTATATACACATAGTTTTTTTTTTTTTTGTTTTTTTTTTTTTTTTTTTTTTTTTTTTTTTTTTAATTTTCCTCACTTTGTGTGTGTCCCTTTCTTTACTATATCTTTTATGTGCTTAGGAACTAAGACATTTAACTGTTACTAGTAGGTTGTTCAGAAGAAATAATTAAATAATTTCATAACAGTTAAATTGAACATTTATAAACTTACTATCTTATATTACTATCTTACACATTTTGCATTTCTAATGTATTTTATTTTACTTCATTGTAAGAAATTAAAATTAAACTGGTATTATATTGTATTTCCATTTATAAGTCAGATACTTGGAATACATTCTAAATCAGAATCGTAATTTTCCACGATTCCAACAAACAATGTATCTGACTATTTCCTGTTATAATGAAGAGTGCCTTTATGTTTGTGTAGTTAAATGTTTAATTATACATCTTTACATTATTAGGTACAATTTGTTTGTTATGAATTTTATATAATTAACTATGCTATTGCATTTAAATGATTTTTTATATAATTGTAAACATATGTATTTCTTTATTACTGTAATTAATTTAAACAAAAGTATACAGTAGGTGCTGAGTAAATACTGCAGACTTCTCACAACACAGTTCCACCTCCACGGGGTGGGACACGGGCAAAGGCACACTGGTCCTCTATACCATGTATGTCTGGGCGATCGGTGTGGCGGCTGTGTCCCTTCGACCATGCTAAATTTACGTTTAGTTGATGTTTAAGAATGTGCTCTACCAATGAATCCCTTATTTTTGTCAAAGTATGTCAGAAGTTCATTGTCTCCCCAATTCCGTTCATTACCTCCTCATTACTTACGCGATCCACTCACCTAATCTTCAGCATTCTTCTGTAGCACCAAATTTCAAAAGCATCTATCCTCTTCCTGTCTGAACTATTTATCGTCCCTGTTCCACACCAGTAGAAGGCAAAGCCTTCAAAAAAGACTTCTTTACACTTTAACTTCGATATTCGATGTTAACAAATTTCTCTTCTTCAAAACGACTTTTCTTCCCATTGCCATTATGCATTTTATATCATCTTTACTGCGACTTATCAAAAGCTTCCTCACAAAAGGGCTCGTATATTCCTAGCAAGTATGATAAAATCAAGGCATTCACCCGCGAACTACGCATCTTTGAAAAGCTGCCTGTCGCAGGAAACACGACGTTTCTGCAGAGCGTATGATCACTGTAATTGCAGTCAGACTCATGCTTCAACAAGATAGTGAGCATCTCCGCCAGTCTTTTCAAGACCAGGTTTGATGACATACAGATACTACAAAAATCACCACGAATTATTTGTTGTTGTTGCTGTGGTCTTCAGTCCGGATACTGGTTTGATGCAATTCTAAACTCTAATCTATCCTGAGCAAGCCTCTTCATCTTCTCATAAGAACGGCAACTTACATCAATTTCAATTTGCTTACTATAGTTATCTCTTGGTCTCCCTCTGCGATTTTTACCCCACACACTTCCCTCCAACGCTAAGCTCACAATTCCTTGATGTCTAAGAATGTGTCCTACTAATCGATCCCTTATTTTAGTAAAGGTATGCCAGAAATTCCTTTTCTGCCCAATTCTGTTTAGTAACTCCTCATTAGTTACGCGATCCATCAACCTACTCTTCAGCATTCTTCTATAGCACCACATTTCAAAAGCCTCTATCATTTTCTTCCCGTACTGTTTATCGTCCATGTTTCACTGCCATACAAAGCAACATTCCACACAAATGCCTTCAGAAAGGTGTTCCTTATGGTTAAATTGATTAACGACGTTAACAAATTTCTCTTTCAAAAACGCTTTTCTTGCCATTGCCATTCTGCATTTTATATCCTCTGTACTGCGACCATCATATGTTATTTTAGTGCCCAAGTAACAAAACTCATTTACCACCTTTATTGATTCGCTACCTAATTTAATTCCTTCAGCATCGCCTGCACACCATTACCTATGTTTTGCTCTTGTTAATACTCATCTTCATCTTCTTGCCTTCAGCAAAACGCAATGTTTTTATTTCTTCACCTTGAACTTTAATTCCTTCTCCAAATTTCTCCTTGCTTTCCTTTATAGCTTGCTCAATGTACAAATTGATTAACATTGGGGAAAGGCTACAACCCTATCTTACACCCTTCCCAACCTCTGCATCCCTTTCATGCCCTTCAACTCTGATAACTGCTGTCTGGTTTTTGAACAGGTTGTAAATAACCTTCCGTTCCCTATATTTCACTCCTGCTGATTTCAGAATTTGAAAGAGTGTATTCCAGTCAACATTGTCAAAAGCTTTCTCCAATTCTACAAAAGCTAGAAATTTAGGTTTGCCTTTCCTTAATCCATCTTCTAGGATAAGCCGTAAAGTGAGTATTGCCTCCCGTGTTCCTACATTTCTCCTGAATCCAAACTGGTCGGCTTCTACAAGCTTTTCCATACTTCTGTAAATAATTCGTGTTAAAATTTTGCAACCATGGCTTATTAAACTGATGGTTCTGTAATTTTCACACCTGTCTGCACCTGCTTTTTCCTAAAGTCTGAGAGTATTTCCCCTGTCTCATACATCTTACGCACCAGGTGAAATAGTTTTGTCATAGCTGGCTCTCCGAGAGACTGCAGTAGTTCTGAGGGAATGTCGTCCACTCCAGGGACCTTGTTTCGACTTAGGTCTTTTAGTGCTCTGTCAAATTCTGCTCTTAGTATAGCACCACATTTTCTGATGTGTCTTCGGGAATGGAATTACATCCGACTGATTCGCAAAGCTGCACAAGACTTTCTAGGGACGCAGTTCGACATACTGTTGTGAACGACTGTTTTGGCCCACTTTAGGTTACGGTAGTAACACTAGAAGTGGGCCTTTGCGAACGTCTTTTGACAGCTCGACATTTAAATGAAAATAACGGCTTAACCATTCATCTGTCACGAAAATTGAATAACCGAATTTGAAGAGGAGAAAATTCTCTACAACTTTGCTCTCTTTTTTCATATCTTGTATCGTTTCAGAGATATTTACAAAAAATAACGGCGATTTTGGGATGTCTGTCTGTCCGTAACGTGTTCCCTCTTTTTAAGACGAACCGTTCAACCGATCAGCACCAAATTTTACAGACATAATTGTAGGCCGCCAGAGACCAGAACCTCCGTTTTTCAAATTTTGCGGACCAAAAATACGGTAGTAATACCAAAAAAAGCCGTTTGTAATATAATTGTAATTGCAAACGAACCGTTCATCTGACACGAAAATAGAATAGCCTAATTGGTTGAGGGGAAAATTCTCCACAAATTTGTTCTCTTATGTTTTTTTCATATACCGTATCGTTTGAGAGATATTTGCAAAAATAACGGAGTTTTGACACCCTCCATTGAATTAACGAAAACTAGCCGTTCGCAGATGTCGCGTGACATTCCTCGCCCAGAACTCTCTGTGGCATACGTCATTTTGCGTTGCCTATTTGATGATTTTCTTATTGTAACTTACACTTTGTCATTTCAAAGCAATGGCGTACTGAAGAATTAACAAAAACACGTCGTTCTTCGTACGATAAATAATAACCTAGTGACTACAAATACCATATTAGCATTAGTTAACAACGGCCATAAACAGTACGAGATTAAAGAACAACTCTTAACTGATAGCTGTAACGTAGTGGGCAATACGTTGGACTGTGACGCTGAAGGTCAGAGGTTCGGAACCCGCCACTACCAATTTTTTTTTCTTCCTAAAAGTGTTTCAGACACTGATTTTTTTTTTAAGTTGAAGACGACGAACGCTGCAGCCAGGTGACACCTGTAAGACACTCTAGCGCCTCGTAGCAGCCGTACGCTTCACTCCCGACATGTCTCTCGTAATCAGAAATAAAGGTCGTGTTTGGCTTCGCAATAAAACGTCACATTCTTGACTGCAGTTGACCTCTGTTAGGCGCTATTAACACAGGGATACTCAAGTCGCCGAGCGACTGAAATACTCGGCCACCAAGAGATGCGACATGTGCAGTTAAATGGGTCATCCAGACATCAGAGGACACAGGAGTACCGCGACTATATGCAGGATACTAATCTGCCAGCCTGTCGCTTGCATTCGTACCATTTTATTGCACAACGTGCCAAAATGTGTAATTTGAAATTCCGCCGCGGTGGAATGGCCGAACCCTCTAAGGCGCTTTGCTGTGGAGTGCAAGGCTGCTCCCCGTCGGAGGTTCGAGTCTTTCCTCGGACATTAAAGGGTGTTTGTATGTGGGGGGTTCATTAGATTCACTTAATTTCCGTAGTCTGTAAGCCTAGCGATTGTTAATCATAGTCGTTAAATCCCAAAGATTTACAAATAGTTGGACATTTGATTTTTTTAATTCGTGATACAAAACCGTGTTTGCTAGCTTCCCGGTGAATCATAGACATTCAATACAGCTCAGAACATGTTGACTGTTTATTATGTGGTGTGTGGCGGAGAGTATTTTTTGCACCACTGCTATTACACTACTTTTCTGTTCCTATCAAGATTATATAGCGGTAAGAGTTATTGATGGTAGACTGCGAGTGAACTTGACACACACTAGCTTTTTATCGACGCCGTCTTCTCACGAGATATACGTGGGATTAGATGCAGTACATTGACTCACTCACAAAACAAAACTGTAATTAACGTGACAGTTCTCACATATCAACTGTAATGCATCATGTCACTAGAACCAAAAACAATAAAATATTAATTTTGAGTGAAACATGCCTTTAAAACAGACTAAAAAGTGTAACTTCTCCTAAACAGTTTATGTGTGTGAATTTTAAATGTCGCAACATTACTTGTACTATTAAAAGCGAAAACGTGGAATGCATGGAATAGATAATAGTAGCAAGTAGATATTGCTTAGAAAAGTGACAACAGATCACATCATTTATAGTGCAACAAAATCGTAAGAGACTTTGTTGGTATGGACATAATGGAACAATCCTGTTTAGGTGATATAAATATCAATTTAATACAAATAAACAATCCCTGAGACGGATTTTCGTCTCAAAAACGTCAAAGACATTATTGATAGATATGAAGCATTAAATTGATATAAATATCACCTAAACAGGATTGATCCATTGTGTCCATTGCCGAGGTGCTATTCCGCTGTATGGAGAGCCTTGTCAGTAGTGGCAATTATCTTTGGAACACAGATGCTGAATTAAAGTTTGTGATGTGGAGGGAAATCGAACTTAGACTATTCCAAGGCTCCTTAATCGTTAGTGGTGTGGTAGTCTAACGGTTAAGACGTCTGCCTAGTAAGCATGGAGGTCCGGGTTCAATTCCCGGCCGCACCACAAATTTTAATTCAATGCTTCATATTTATCAATAATGTCAAGCAGTTTTGCTACCTGGGAAATTTAGTCACTATCGAAGATATAGGAAACAGAATAAATAAGGCTAAAGTGGCATTTGCAATGCTGAGACCAATCTGGAAATCAAGGGAACTTAACAGCTACACAAAACTACGCATAATCAATACAAATGTCAAGTCGGTACTACTCTATGGGTGTGAATCATGGAAAACCAACAAACAGCTGATTAGCAGACTTCAAATATTTTTGAATATAAGCTTGAGGAATATCTTGAGGATATGGTGGCCACACATAATCTACAACGAAGAACTATGGAGAAGAACTCATCAAACACCCATTAATATTGAGATACGCCGTAGGTAATGGAAGTGTATTGGGTATATATTAAGGCATGGTAAAGACAACGTGGCAAGACAAGCCCTAGAGTAGAATCTAGAAGGCAGAAGGATAAGAGGCAGACTAAGGAATACATGGAGGAGGAGTGTAGTAGCAAAAAGAACCGAGAAAGGAGAGAAGGCCTGGACTGAGATCCAGACACTGGCGCATAACAGAGTCCGGTGGCGGAAGTTCGTTGATGCCCTATACTCCACAGGAAATAAGTAAGTCATTCACATTTACTGGTTGTAATAATAAAACTAGCATTATAACATCGTCGTACTTGCTAGTGACCAGATACTGCGAGTCCATAATTAAAATTCTACTTGCAAAATGTTGTACAAAAAGAACCACGGGGCAGAATGACTGCAGATTTCAACTGAACACACATGACGAAGGGGGAAATACAAAAGTATATACAAATAATAATAAAAATTCCTAACTTTAGAAATAAATTGTGCTGTAACTGGCCGACCAATGAAGTCCACGACATGCACAATTTATGCTACTGTTAAATGCTTTCTAATTGTCCTTGGGCCAGAAACTGCAGAAAAAACACGCAATGTAAAAAACCTGGTAAGTGTCACGGGACTTGGGCAAGTCGTGTTCAATATGCTGCTGTCCATCATTTTCCGCTAGGAGGTGAAAGCGATAAGTAGCATGTTCCACAAGAGATCGCGAAGTGTCAGGGTCACAGTGTGAATACGTTTCGTAAAATAATGTGCCTTCCAGTCAGCCAAATTCGCCATGTGGCTACTGAACGCAACACTTTTCAAATAATCCCACAGCCATAAAACACACAGATAGATGTCTTCTGACCTTGACAGCCATGCTATAGGGAAGTGCCGGATGATAATTCTGTCATTGTGGAACTGACTCTAGGGAACTGCCTCACTGGCTTTGCAATGTAAGTGCGCTATTGAGCATGAAAACAATACTATTCATACATCCACGCCGTTGACAGCTTGGCGTGACGTGGTCACACAGAGGATTTTTATACTGGTTACTAGTGACAATTTGTACATTGAGCAAGCTATAAAGGAAAGCAAGGAGAAATTTGGTGAAGGAATTAAAGTTCAGGGGGAAGAATTAAAAACATTGCCGACGACATAGTAATTCGGACAGAGACAGCAAAGGACCTGGAGGAGCAGTTGAACGGAATGGACAGTGTGCTGAAAGGTGCATATAAGATGAACATTAACAAGAGCAAAACTAGGGTAATGGAGTGCAGTCTAAGAAAATCAGGTGATGCTGAAGGAATTAGATTAGGTAACGAAGCAATAAAGGAGGTAGGTGAGTTTTATTACTTGGGCAGTAAAATAACAAATGATGGTCGCAGTACAAAGGATACAAAATGCAGAATGGCAATGGGTAGAAAAGCGTTCTAGTAAAAGAGAAATTTGTTAACATCGAATATTGATTTAAGTGTAAGGAAGTCCTTTCTGAAGGCATTTGTATGGAGTGTTGCCTTGTATGGGAGTGAAACATGGACGATAAACAGTGCGGACAGGAAGAGCACT
The DNA here is from genome assembly GCA_026315105.1 of Locusta migratoria. Lineage (NCBI taxonomy): Eukaryota > Metazoa > Arthropoda > Insecta > Orthoptera > Acrididae > Locusta > Locusta migratoria. The sequence continues at coordinate 319,097,393 of CM048751.1, forward strand.
GAGGCTTTTGAAATGTGGTGCTATAGAAGAATGCTGAAGATTAGGTGGGTGGATCGCGCAACTAATGAGGAGGTACTGAACAAAATTGGGGAGGAAAGAAATTTCTGGCATACCTTGACTAAAAGAAGGGATAGATATGCAGGACACGTTCTTAGACATCAAGGAATTTTGAATTTAGCATTGGAGGGAAGTTTGTGGGGTAAAAATCGCAGAGGAAGACCAAGAGATGGATACAGTAAGCAGATTCAGACAGATGTAGGTTGCCGTTCTTATGTGGAGATGAAGAGGCTTGCTCAGGATAGGGTATTGTGGAGAGCTGCATCAAACCCGTCTCCGGACTGAAGACCACAACACTAGTGACGGGACAGCTAAAGAACCTGCAGGAGTCATTTCCTATGGCAGAGGATGCTGTAAGCCCGCACCACTCAGTTAATTTTGTAGAATGAAGCAGTACTGCTTCATATGAGACTGGGTTTTATGTTGCAATTCTCGGTATTGATATAGCCTCTAAGGTGGAAATGGGCTTCACCTGTCCACAAAATTTCCAGACTCGCAAGAAACTGTAAAACGAAGGTGTGTGTGTCGCTGGCAGGTGAGCAGGAAGCGACTCCTGAAGATGCGTAATTTTATAAGGATAGCAACGCACAATATTGCGTAGAACTTTACGTACCGTGCTCGATGGAAGTCCCACGTGCGCTGCAGTCTTGCTCATCAGTGCTCGTCCCGTCCTCTAAAGGTACGTTTACACCGGAGCAAACGTAACGTAAGACCATCAGCAAACGGTCCGCGAGCAATGTTCGTTCGGCATTCGTAAGTGTTCGCTCGTGATCCATCGGTTGTCTGTCTTGGAGCGAATCATCAAAGGGAAGTTCGCGGTCTCTCCGCTTCGGCGCTCGGGTGGTGTAAACGACACGATGAGCATTTGCTTCCGGCGTCATTTGTTTTTGTATGCGAAGTTTGCTTTAAGCTTGTGTGGAGAAATATGGAGTGAAGTGATGAATATGTTTTATTATAATGGAAAAATATAGGTCGCGAAGGTGTACGTGGGACTCAAGAGACTCATATTTTAAGATTTTAAATAAAAAAGGGATGCGTGGAACGAAATGGCGTGATACTATACATGTCACATTTGTTGCATTCATGCAGCAGAAACTATTTTGTGTGTGTGTGTGTGTGTGTGTGTGTGTGTGTGTGTGTGTGTTTTCACATTTCACTACCCCTTCAAACTACAAGGCACATCTGTTAGTAAACACTTTCAGGTAGTGTGTGTTGCCAAGAATGGGCATCTTACGACTATTACAAAAATAACAAAGTACAATTATCGTTAAACGTGTTAAATCTCACGTGTATGTTAGTATTGGCAACGACTGTTGAATTACCTTTTAAAGCGCAATCAGATTAAGTAAGGGAATAACCCAAGCATATCCTGTATAATTAATGCTTTTACTACTCTATAAAAAGTTTCGTTGCCAGCATTGGCACACAACGTAAGTAAAATTTAATCATGTTGAAAATTACGTTCACTGTGAAGCACGCATTAACTACTAACTTCAAAGAACATTTTTAAAAATTTATTGTACCAATTAGGAAACATCAGTGGGTTAATGAAATTTACTGGAATTGAATTTGCCGGCCGCGGTGGCCGAGGAGGCTGAGGCGCGTCAGTCACGGTCTGCACGGCCACTACGGTCGGGGGTTCGAATCCCCCCTCGGGCATGGATATTTGTGCCGTCCTAGATCGTAAGTAGTTCATAAGTAGTTTCTAAGTTTAGGGACTGATGACCCCGTAGTTAAGTCCCATAAGCTGTACAAACATTTGAATTTTTTTTTAATTGAATTTTTTTCCTCCTTTAAGTACTTCACATATTGCGCTGCAGACTTCAGGAACTATCTACGAAATAACCGCAACGGAGATGCGAAATAAATAGACTAGCGTAGCTGTCTACAGTTGCTAAGAAGCGAGCGCAAGGTCAAGTCTTTCTTCAGCAGAGACTGCTCGTCTGTAGCTGGTGTCCTGCTTGGAAATATTACTCTCAATTCACTCAGCAGCCAGTGAAAATCGTCCATAGACATACGAGTAAAATTTTGGAATATACCCAATGAGATTGGTAGCTGCAATACTGTTACCAGTGCCCTACCATCATATAATTGCCACTTCTTCAAAAATTGACTCATATTATTCTATTTCTTCGCTGCATTCCTTTCGCCTTTTGTATCTGCATTACTAACGACGCCGTTGCCATACAGAATAATCCTGTCTGGATGTCGCTTTTTTTCCATTGCGACTACTAGTATTTCAGTACGTTCTTGCAGATGAAATCCGAAGTACAACCGACGACGACTTTAGCGCCAAAAAACAAAAACGGCGCTCGTTTAGCAGAGTTCTCCTCTGATCATCTAGTGTAAATGCCTGTTCGTCAGTCCAAACGAACGGTAGTGAACACAAGCGAATGCTCGTTCGTTGCGTTCGTTCCGGTGTAAACACACCTTAACGCTGCGGCCACATCTTCTGCACAGGTCGAAGGGATTCATTTCCTTCCTCTGTCACACTGCACTAGAAACGACCTCGTTTCTTCGCAACTTCTTCACCATCTTCTTCCTCAGAGCCTCGCAGTCATCAGACCACAACATTTTCTCGTGTTCCTTAATGAGAAGAATTTACTTAAAGCTGCACTGAGATACCCATGACAACAGAAGGCGAGCGACACGAAACACGTGTGCTTATGCCGAATGCAATGTCCCGTGATTTGCATTGCATGCCGCTTACCGCGCGATCTATTCATAAAGTTAGGACATTATTTTCTTAAATTTTTCACTGAGTATGCCATTGCGTTTCTCCCATCGTCACGTCTGGAGTTACTGCGCCCAATGGTTCTTTTTGTGCAGCATTTCGAGAGTGGACTTTAGTTATGAACACCCTTTAGATAATGTACCAAACGCGGCAGGATACAGAAAGAAGCGGTGTAGTAGGACAAGATAGTCATACTACATTTTCTTATGTCAGCCCTGTTTTGAAGGTAACAATAAAAAAAAAAAAATGAAAGAAAACGAACCATTTATTTAAAATGCATACATGTTTGATGTTTATGTAAACATTGTTATTTTTTATAATATGATTCTTAAAATGTTTTGTTTCTGTATGTTTCATGTACGATCGAGGCGCCGCAATCAACAGGGGCAGCGTCGTCGCCGCCGCAGCCAACATTACAGCAGACGGCCACTATTAAAATTTAACCGACAGCTACGAGGCTACGAATGCAGCTGCGCCTTCTTTATTGCCGCGCTTCAATCTTTTCAAAGAAGAAAAGAAAATAATATTAAATTATAGTTAGTCTTGTTTGAGATTCAGTCCAAGCTAGTCGTCCACGTCCACGTTTCTTGCCAAACTGACGCTGTATTAACACGAAGAAGAATAAATATTTGTTAATGTTGAAAGATATCTTGCATTTATGAAGATTTATTTATGATCAATAATATTTTATAGCAAGAGAAATTTGATTCTTGTGAAGAATCTCGATTGCTAACGAAGATACGAGCTTATGGAATAGGTTCACAGATTTGTGACTGGCTGGAAGACTTCCTAAGTAATAGAACGCAGTACGTTGTTCTCGACGGCGAGTGTTCATCAGAGACGAGTGTATCGTCAGGCGTGCCCCAGGGGAGTGTGATAGGACCGCTATTATTTTCTATCTATATAAATGATCTGATGGACAGAGTAAGTTGTAATTTGCGGCTGTTTGCTGGTGATGCTGTGATGTATGGGAGGGTGTCGTCTGTAACTCACTGTAATAGCATACAGGATGACTTAGACAAAAATTTCTAGTTGGTGCGAAGAATGGCAGCTAGCTCTCAATGTAGAAAAATGTAAGGTTATGCGCAAGCGTAGAAAAAACAATCCCATAATGTTCGAATACAGAGTTAGTAGTGAGTTTCTTGATGCTGTCGCGTCGTTCAAATATCTAGGCGTAACATTGCAGAGCGATATGAAATGGAAGGAGCATGTAAGGACAGTTGTGAGTAAGGCAGACAGCCAACTTCGGTTTATTGGGAGAATTTTGGGAAGATGTACATCACCTATAAAGGAGACCGCGTATAAAACGCTTGTACGACCACGTCTTGAGTATTGCTCAAGTATTTGGGACCCGCAGCAGATCGGTTTGAAGGAAGACATAGAGGCTGTTCAGAGGCGAGCAGCTAGATTTGTTACCCTTAGGTTCGACCAATGGGCGAGTGTCACGGAAATGCTCCGGCAACTCAATTGGGGATCGCTGGAAGAAAGGCCAAGTTCTTTTCGTGAATTTCTGTTAAGTAAATTTAGAGGGCCGGAATTTGAAGCTGTGTGTAGTACGATCTTGCTGCCGCCTACTTACATTTCGCGTAAAGATCACAAAGACAAGATAAGAGAAATTAGGGCTCGTACGGAGGCATATAGGCATTCTTTTTTTTCCTTGTTCAATTTGGGAGTGGAATAGGAAAGGAAATGCCTAGTAGTGGTACCCTCCGCCACGCACCATTGCGGAGTATGTATGTAGATGTATTTCAAAAAACAATTTAATTCTGATTGAATATAAAAAAAATGTTCAAATGTTTGTAAATCTATCGGACCGAACTGCGTGGTCATCAGCCCGTAGCTTACAAACTACTTAAACCTAGGTGAACTAACCTAAGGACAAACACACACACCCATGCCCCAGAGAGGACTAACCTCCACGGCGAGCAAACGCGCGCTGTCTGATTGAATCACTACTGATTAGCTTAGAATGTGACATTATATTTGTATTTAGTGTGAATGTGGAAAACCAGTGTTTAGAATGTAGTAGATTAGTAATATTTTTCCAGTACGAGTTAAGAACAGCAAATAGAAGTGCCTGTGTTTAACTTTGATGAAATTTTAGTAACGGCTAGACTATATTTCATACCCCGCTCGCACAAGAACCTGATTTATTTACTTTTGATGAACTGTTTAAAGGAATTATTCCTACAAATTGTAATATAGGCTGTGGTGCTGGGCACTTCGGTCGAAGTCTCGAGAATTTACACGGTTAGCTTATGACAATTGTTGTTGCTAGGGAACTGTAAATAACTAATCAACAACGTCCTAGCAACTGATAAAACTTTTCCTAGTGTCAGAATAATTTCATGATTAGAGAAAATGTTCACATGTTTGTATAGCTTAGTAGGTCATCAGTCCCTAAACTTACAAACTACTTATGAACTAGCTAACACTAAGGACGGCACAAATATCCATGCCCGAGGGGAGGGGGCATTCGAACCCCCGACCGTAGTGGCCGTGCAGACCGTGACTGGAGCGCCTCAGTCTCCTCGGCCACCGCGGCCGGCTCTTCAGAAATGCTTTTCTTCCCATAGCCATTGTACATGCTATATCTTCTTTACTTCGGCTATCAGAAGTTATCTTGCTACCCAAATAACGAAACTCATCTACTACTATTATTGTTTCATTACCTAATCTAATTCCTTCAGCATCGTCTGATTTTCTGACATTACATTCCATTACCTTCGTTTTTACTCTTGTTAATGTTCATCTTATACCAACTTTTCAAGACAGTTCATTCTTTTTAATTTCTTTTCCAGATCCTTTGCTGTCTCTGAAAGAATTACTATGTCACCAGCAAACCGCAAAGTTTTTATTCCTTCTCCCTGGACATTAATTCCCTCTCGAAATTTCTCCTTGCATTCCTTCACAGCTTGCTCAATGTACAGATTGAACAACATTGGGGAAAGACTACAACCCTGTCTTATTCCCTTCCCAACCACTGCGACCATTTCATGATTTTCGACTCTAATAATTGCTGTCTGTTTTTTGTAGAAGTTGATTATCTCTCTTCGCTCCCTGTATTTCCCCCCTTGCTACCTTCAGAATCTGAAAAAGAGTATTCCAGTCAACATTGTGAAAAGCCTTCTCCAGAACCAGAAATGCTAAAAACATAAGTTTCCCTCTCTTTAATCTATCTCCTAAGATAGTGGCCGTGCAGATCGTGACTGGAGCGCCTCAGTCCCCTCGGCCACCGCGGCCGTCTTTGATTAGAGACTAAAGAAGAACATGAATAACAATATTAAACATCGCAGATATCCCGTCGCCGTTCCATTACAGCGGCCATTCATCGCCCTGCGTCAGTGGAATTGCTGTAATTTTATTCCACACCGGTCCTGACTGCTCGAGTCGAGCTGCCCGCCAGTGCCCTTGTGGACGCGGCCCTAGGCACGCCTCCCTCCCTATTGTGCGTTCGTCCTCTCCCCCCTGTTGGCCGCACGCGACCCGCTGTCCACCCCTGACCGCGCACGCCCCACAGTTTGTACAGCCCTGCCCGTGGCCGCCACCAGCCTGCTGAGCGAGTTCCATTGGCGACTCATTAGCACTGCAGTGTTAGGCCGCCGCTGTTTAGCTCTCTTAGGCCGGCAGCAACACATACCTCAGCATTTGGAGCAAGCAGCCTGTCTCCGCGCCTTGTCAAGACATGACGCCACTCGACACTTCGGCAACCTTTGTCACGCACTAGCTTCGTTCGAGTGGCGCAGCTGACGGTCTGGAACGGTTTGAGGCGTTCGAGTGGCACTTTTGACTCTTTCTGACGATATCTGACTGACCAATCAGGTGTTCGAGTGGCGGAGCTGATAGTTTGCGACCGTTTGTTTAAGTCAGCGGATTTTCGTCAAACTGTTTTCTGACTGACTCCAAAGCGTTTAACAAGCCTCCTCCAAAAGACAAGCCCGCATATTTACGAAGAGGTTTGTGTCTAAGTCTTCGATTTTCTCTTGAGGCTGAGCTTTGTATATTAGACAGGCATTCTTTCAACTTATGTGGCCTTCTAATACAGTACGTCCCCTTTTTATTACACCCAAACATACTGTAAGTGCGTCTCGGTTGCACAGTGGTAGAGTGCCGGACTACAAATCTAAAGGTCCCGGGTTCAATCCCCACAAGGGGCTAGGTTTTTTATCTGTCACTTTCCACTTCTTTCACCTCTGGCAGTATTGCTCATGTGAAAAATGCCGAGTAGCACCGTGGTTCGGAACCCACGTTAAACTGTAGGTCCCCCTATAACTGGCTGGGTAAGTCAATTCGAAGGTCGGAGGAAGGCAACGGCATACCACCTCCAAACAGGACCATGCCTAGTAAAGCACTGTGGTGTTCAAACCAATCTTCGGCTTGTTGACTGCTTTACCTTTACATACTATAAAAATGAAAGGTGTGGAAATTTTCATAACATACGAATTTAAAGATGAATGCGTATGTTTTTACAGTTTGGATTTTGATATATTCGCCTGAAAATGAAGTCAAAATAGTCCTACTAAGATTTTCTGTGCCATCTGTAAATGAAGTGATTGACACATAAGAATAAGATAGTTCACAACAGGCATTAGCAGTGATATATCTTTATAACCGACATCTAGCTTTATATGTGCCACTATAGCGTCTCACAATTACTGTTCCGTGTTTCTCCTTGTGGTTATTTATTATAGAAATCTATTAGTGCCAATGTGGAGATTTCTACACTAAATGTATAACTTCTGGGAAAATTATGTACGATGATAATTCTTGCACAACACCTGCAAATGTTTGTATATTAATTTGTATGTTACATTTTTTAAATTTTATTGTAACTCATAATAATGGGACAAAATGCATATGAAGTTGTATGTTACCAAATATTCCTTTCACAAACTACTATCCTAATTTACCTCATTTTTGTATGAGGTTTTGTCAGGTTAAATTGGCTACATTATTTATAAATGAGGGGGGGAGACATGTTTACGTATATTTTGCGTTTTGTCGAAGTTTATTATCAGAACGTATTCCACAATGTATTTATAATGGCGGAATTCACACTGTCCGTCGCCGGTGCGTCACCTCACGTCAACGTGAGCTTTCTCAAGAAGAATGTTTTGATGGAAAGGTCGTCTGGTAACATCGCGACTCGCAAGTTTACCTAGTTTCGTCACGCGATTTTCATTTTATACTCGACAGATACACGGTTTGAGGCAAATGTGTCTTGTTAATCTTTGTTATTATACTTTGGTTTAACGGTAAATTGCAAATGTTTCATGACGACTTCGTTTTCTCAATTGAGAAATACATAACATATCGCCAGTCATAACCTCACTTTCAAGATGGGTAGAGAGCAAAACAGCAAAGATGCCAACTAGCGCTATGGGTGGCCAAACTGCGAAACAGGTGAAATAAGCGTTCGAGTTGGCTTCGGATTGGAAACTGTCAAAAAGCGCGCATGCGCAGTGGAGGCCTTCCAAATCGTCAGTAACTATCAGGAACCATCAGCGTTTGGGCCACTCGAACAAACCTACTGTTTCACCACCCCCTGAGGAGCCAGGGACACACCACTACTGATATGAGCCACGTGACCGATGTATGCACCATCATGAAAAACAGATCGCAGTACTCTTCCCTAGAGCAGACCTCAGTTTAGTCCAATGAAACCCGACGACTCTCTCCAACAAAACGAGTTCTGTCGTCTCGACGGAACCCCGAGTCCAGACACAAATCTGATATTCTCCGCGCAGGGCCCACGCAGTTCTATCGCACAAGAAGAAAATCACCAAATGCCGTGATCAATACCAAGAAGGAGTGCCTTCAAAACGGTGTGATTCCAAAACTTCGGCTTTCACTTTGCTTTCTTCAATCAGCGCCCCTAAACGATCAACGAGTGACTAGATCCGCTTACCGATTTTACATAGGACCAGAATGTTTTTCGTGCTCTCGGCAAGATCTTTTCATCAGGTATGGCGGTGGTAGTTATTGTACACTTAGCACATCTATCTTTTTACATACGTGCGAATCACCACTGACTTTGCCTGATTTGATTTGCTTGACCTTTTTTGAACCGAGAGAGCAACAGCCGTTGTTTTCTCAGCATTTTTCGAATATTACTGTTAAACCACCGTGGATTTTTCCTATCCTTAATCCACTTTCTCGGCACATATTTTTCCACCGCTTTATTTACCATGCACGTACCGGAACTAAACGAAGTCTATCCATTCCTTAAGGAGACAGTAATAGTGTGCATCGGTGGTCTGCCATGGAGGAACGTAATGCGTTAAGATAACACTATCACAGTCATGCACGAGAATCACCATACTGCCGATTCACTGCACGCCTCTTCAAGACCTCGATGACGCTGTCGTGATATACGACCTCTTGCACATTCAATCTCGATCCAACTCCGTTGCTCCTGTTTGGACAACACAGTGACACCGTTACGTTAGACCGCTCGCTCACAAGTTACTGTTTCCTTCGATTGGGCGCACGCCGGTGACATGGGACGGGAGAGTCCATTTGCTTGGAGGTAAGGTATGCATGTCAACAACGTGTGCTGTCAGAGACAATAGTAAATTCCATTGCGTAGTGTCTCCACAACAGTATTGCCACTATTTAAGTTCGAACGCTCGTATATGCACTGTGTTATTTTATACATGTTTTGTGTGCGGTATTAGTTTCAGGTTTGCGGCAATATGTAGAAAGTTTATCATTGAATTTTTAAGCTACCAGATAAGTCGCGAGCTGGTGTTGTGTCTTACCAGTTCGATTCGAGGGTTATTGGCCGTCTGTTCTGTGACAGCATGTTTCATTCTAGTTGCCGGTCTCTTAGTCTCTTATGGACGATCTTCACTGTCACTCAATGCCGTTTAAGACGTTCCGTAAACCTGGGACAAACATTTCTTACTGGACCAGAGTTTTGTAGAGAAAAACTTTCTCTGCGGCAACATACGTGAGGGCACGTAGCGCCCGAATTTCCGGTTAAGAATCACGCACCATCTGATCGGCTGACAGCTAGCGAGTTCTCATTGACCTGAGACAATTTCTGCATTTCGAAATAAAAGGACTCGTATTTACAACTAGCAATAATCGATTGTGCGATCCGAACGGTTCGAGATATATCGCTGGCAGACTAGCAGACGCCGCTACTTCGATGTACACCGGTCCTTGGGGATTACCCAAAAATCATACAACATATTTCCTGTTAGTATGTAATCCACACACACTTACGCCAAATGAGCAGGTCCCGAGATAATTTTCAAACATTCCACCACCCACTTCAATCCACTTTGATCAAATAATCAAGAAAGGCAACAGGAGTAATCCGCCAAAGTACAGACCCATTCCCTTGACGTCTGTTTGCAGCAGGATTTTAGAAAACACACTTTCCTCAGATCTTATTATCTACCTCGAAGAGAACGGCCTGTTGACCCACGGCCAACAAGGATTCAAAGTATCGTTCTTGTAAAACACAGGTAGCTCTTTACTCACATGAAGGGATAAGTGGTATCGACAGGGGATCACAAATCGATTTCGTATTTGTAAATTATCGGGAGTCTTTTGACACAGTACCTCACAAGCGACTTCTAATAAAAATGTGTGCTTATGGTATATCGCCACAGTTGCGCGATTAGATTCGTGATATTCTGTCAGAAAGGAGACAGTACGTTGAGAAATCCACTAAACTTAATTCAGACCTTAAATCAGCCAAATCTAAGGGGCGTAAATTCAACTAAACATCTAGAGATAGCAATTAAGAAAGAAATTGGAAAAAAGACACAGATAAAATTTTGGGAAAGGCGAACCAAAGCCTACGTTTCATTGGCAGAACACTTAGAAGACGCAACAGTTGTAGTAAAGAAACTGCTTACACTACACTTTTCCGTTATAATTTGGAGAAAGTTGAGAGAAGGGCAGCTCGTTTTTTATTACCGCGATACAAGCACGAGTTGTTGCCGCAGATCTTCCGGTGTTTACAGGAGGATCGTAAATGAACTGCCACCAAGTTTACATGCAACACATCTTCCGGAAGACGAAAACCGAACTTCGTAAACCGCTTTTCACTGTCGTGTTTACATGTAACAGCCTTAATCAGATTTCCTAACACACTCATTATGGAGGCTGAAAAACAGCTGATTCAGTTCGTGATTAAGATACACAGATTCATGCTCACTATAATATTTATACTTCTCTCACCTGCAGAAAATGTCACCCTTTTCATACGATGCGAAAATTCTCAAGAAGAAACGGAATTTGACAAGCCAAGAACATTTCAAAAACGGTTGCGTTTACAGAGGCAGGAAAATCGATAGTGGAATTGGAAAGCTGCTTTACTGAAGTGGATTTCTAGACTCGATTTTCGAGTGAGTACGTGGCCAACCAAAAGCGGAATTGGGGAATCTGCTTACAAAATCCGGTTTTGGGAGCCCATGTAAATGGTGTGTGCCTTGTGAGATATCGATTTTTGTGGGGCCACATACGTTCCCTATTATAAAAAGTATGTTAAACTCGATATAAATGTTAGTATTGGCACTCATCGGATATGGTATTCACAAACTAGCTTGCCAGGGGAGGGGGGGGGGGGCGGGGGTTGGGTTTGTGGTTATGTGTTGGGATTTGTGTCTATCACATGGTCAGTCAGTGAGAACAATGATTGATTGGTCACGTTTAGTTGGTCGTTTAGTAGCAACATTTTCTCAGCTTTTGTTTTACATATGTGATAATTTTCTTGTAATTACAATAAATAATGATAAACATCTAACATTACAAGAAAATTATCACATATATAAAACAAAAGCTGAGAAAAAGTTGTTACTAAACGACCAACTAAACCTGACCAATCAATCATTGTTCTCACTAAGCGACCATATGATAGATAGAAATCCCAACACATAATCACAAACCCAACCCCCCCCCCCCCCCCACACACAGAGATATATAAATAAAATACAAAACACACACACACACACACACACACACACACACACACACACACAAAGCTACCTTCAACACAGTTTCAATGAAACAGTAGAATTTCAAATAAGCTGAGAAGGTTGGCAACTCTACAAAACAAACTACAGTGGACACAGTATGGCAGCAGATGACAGTGGAACCAAAATGCTTTTTTTTTTTTTTTTTTTTTTTTTTTTTTTTTTTTTTTTTTTTTTTTTTTTTTTTTTTTAGAAAACAGTGGAACCTTTCGACCTGGTTGCCGAAAAGAGACTGATGTGGAGAAGCAAGTGCTGTAAGTACGCCATTTTGTAGCAAACAACGAACTGTTTTAAATCAGAAACGAAATGTTTTGTACATATGTAAGAAACCTAACCTTTATGTGTAAATAGAAACATGTAAATATTTCAGGACACCCACTGATGATGCCTTGTGACAAAGACGAAACGCGTATGGGTGACATAAAAATAAAACCCTTCATTTGCAGTAGCAAAAGGCGTTTCCTTTAAAAACATTACGGTGAAACACATTCTAGTACTGTATTTAGTGCTTTTAAAGTGTTTAGTTATTGCATTAATTACTCTCGTAAATACTGCGTCAAATGTACTTCACTTGAAACATGCAATCTTATTGGTCGCCTAGGGTTACCGTACGTCCGTCTTCAAAAAAGAGGACATTTCTAGATTCATAAAAGAACGTTCTTTCGCGCTCTCTCTCTCTCTCTCTCTCTCTCTCTCTCTCTCTCTCTCTCTCTCTCTCCCCTATTGACAACTCAAGTACCGTATTATGAGAGTCTTGTTTGTGATACATCTTACGAAATTTGTTCAACTTCTTACAAATTAAGAAGCATGAAATGTTGAGACCCGTAGAACAAATTACATGACTACATAGCAGTGAAGCCCCAATATTTCATCAGTTCTCCACTTGTAATCGTCTTAAGTGCTGAACATTTTTTCCATACTCATAAGATACCTTCCCTATCACCCCTGTTTTCACCTGAATTTTTTTACGATGCATCATTTACGGAAACCACAGTAGGCCCTTCTGTTGACTGTAAAATCGTCACAAATAAAGCAACTGTAAAAATTATCTAAGTGTCCCTTGACATAGCTATGCTCCCATTTCAGATCAGACCGACGTGACATGATTAGCATCTAGATTCTAGTGAGTGAATGGAATATGTAAGGCCTAGGTGAAAAAAAGCAATGAATAAAATAAATTTTTAATTTACCGTACAAAGGCTACCAATTAATTATTAAAAACTACTCAGTTTTTTAAGACAAAAGCTTTAAATCGATGTTTTCAAAACACTGGTTATGTATTTACGTCTCTTTGGTCATAAACAGGCAAATGGTGAAACGGCAATGGTGACTGAGGCATCTCCCTTATTTGTATGAAGTTTTGAACAAGGATTTAATTTCTGTATAACAAACATTGCACTAGCTTTTGATCTTAAAGTCATAAGTGTGGTTGACAGACAACACACAGAATTGCTGTGTCCCAGCACGAAGACTTAACGTCTTATTTTTGGGTGTCACACAACACTCCGACCGGAGGAAAGGGGGGGGGGGGGGAGTTTCATATTATACATACTACGTGTATTGCACTGTCTTGCATTGTTGCAGACGTACGTTTTTAATTGGCCCCCTCGAAGTTCGTATTCCGCGACCATTGTCACGCCAATTATTTCAATTGTTCCGAAGTAGCTTGACCTCAGAGCAGCGACGGTATAGAAATGAGAAAATTTCAAAAATCACATTGTTTCAAGAAAGGTTAATTTCAATAGAGTTAGTGATACTTCAGAGAGTTTTATTTACGAACCTTCAACTTGAATCGTTGCACAACGCAAAAAAGAGGACATATCCCCATTTTGTTAAAACCTGGCCGGACCAGTTTTAGGGTCCAAAAAAGAGGACATGTCCGGGTAAAAGGGGACGTCTTGGTAACCCTGTGGTCGCCATTCTACGTCTACATACGTACTCCGCAATTCACCGTAAGGTGCGTGGCGGAGGGTACACTGTACCACTACTAGGCATTTCCTTTCCTATTCCACTCCCAAATTGAACGAGGAAAAAAAGAATGCCTATATGCCACCGTACGAGCCCTAATTTCTCTTATCTTGTCTTTGTGATCTTTATGTGAAATGTAAGTAGGCGGCCGCAAGATCGTACTACACTCAGTTTCAAATTCCGGCCCTCTAAATTTACTTAACAGAATTTCCCGAAAAGAACGTCGTCTTTCCTCCAGCGATCCCCAATTGAGTTGCCGTAGCATTTCCGTGACACTCGCGCATTGGTCGAATCTACCGGTAACAAATATAGCTGCTCGCCTCTGAACCGCCTCTATGTCTTCCTTCAAACCGATCTGCTGCGGGTCCCAAACACTTGAGCAATACTCAAGCCGTGGTCGTACAAGCGTTTTATACGCGGTCTCCTTTACAGGTGAAGTACATCTTCCCAAAATTCTCCCAATAAACCGAAGTCGGCTGTCCGCCTTACTCACAACTGTCCTTACATGTTCGTTCCATTTCATATCGCTCTGCAATGTTACGCCTAGATATTCAAACAACGCGACAGCATCAAGGAGCTGAGTACTAATGCTATATTCGAACATTATGGGCTTGTTTCTCTACTCATGCACACCACCTTACATTTTTCTACATTGAGAGCTAGCTGCCATTCCTCGCACCAACTAGAAATTTTGTCTATGTCATCCTGTATGCTATTACAGCCAGTTACAGACGACACCCTCCCATACACCACAGCATCATCAGCAAACAGCCGCAAATTACAACTTACTCTGTCCATCACATCATTTGTATAGATAGAAAATAGTAGCGGTCCTATCACACTCCCCTGGGGCACGCCTGACGATACACTCGTCTCTGATGAACACTCGCCGTCGAGAACAACGTACTGCGTTCTATTACTTAGGAAGTCTTCCAGCCAGTCACAAATCTGTGAACCTATTCCATAAGCTCGTATCTTCGTTAGCAGTCTGCAGTGTGGCACCGCGCCGAACGCCTTTTTGAAGTCGAGAAAAACACAACTGACATCGATTGACAACTGATTGGCTGCTATGCTGTGATACTACGACGTTCGATATATATCGACGGGAACACGGCCGTGCATCAACGCTTGCAAATTACCAAACAAATGTTCAAAAAACCTTATAGGGAGCACGTGTCCAGAGCTGCTGAAGCAACTAACAAGTGTGATGGGAAATGCATTTTGGCTCGCTCCCTCGAGCCACGGTGCAGAGTGCCAATCTGCGCGAGCAGTATGCAGCACCTGTTGTAGGGAGGCGCCTGCCACGGCGTTGTACTGGGCGTCAGCTGCGCGCTGTGAGGCTGCGGCGGTGCTCTGACCTGGACAAGCGGCGGCGCGCCCACGCCTGCCTCTCCCTCCCCATCTGCCCGTGCGTCTCACTTACCTCTGCCTGCCCGCCGCTCCACACGCAATCCCGCCCTGCTGAGCCAGTTGCAGCTTCCACGCTGCCTGGCAGACTCACAGCATCGCCGGTCCGCAGACGTGTGTCACCAGGCGCCACCCAGCGGGTCACGCAGTCGCACTGTGTCGTCCTACTGTTAGCTCCACTCGACAAACACCACGGTGTGTTTTTCACACGGCAGCAGCTCCTAGCGACTAGTGAGCGGGGCTGTACAGACACAGGTGGCACAAGTTCCACACGCACACAGCCGCTTGCTACGGTCTGGGAACTTTCCGCGCCTCGCAGCAGCCGGACAGACGCGCGACCTAGTTTCGGCGACGCGCAATGGCGGCGCCTCGTGCAGCTACTGACTGCCGGAGCGGCCGGCGCCGGCCACCAGACGCGGCGCGGCTGCGCATGCGCAGTGGACCGCCCTTCCCCCTCCACTGCCCGCTAATATCTGGCGCGAGAACTCACAACGGCCGGGAGCGAGCTAGGCGGAAGGCGGAAGGGGCGCAGCCGGCCTCGACACTACACACCCGCAAGAAGGCGGCGCAGACAACCCTCCAACTACCGGCCAGAGCGAGCTCGCAATCTTATGCGCTATTTTGACGTCGTAAAAGTACGCTTCCAACTCTTGTTATACTAAGGTATCTGAAAACCCTACTTCGTCAGGGTACCTTTTCAAAAATAAAAAGTTCAAATGTTTTGTAAATCTATCGGACCTAACTGCGTGGTCATCAGTCCGTAGATTACAAACTACTTAAACTAAGTTAACTAACTTAAGGATAAACACACACACCCGTGCCCCAGGGAGGAGTCGAACCTCCGACGGCGAGCCATCGCGACGGTACCTTTTCATTCCAGTCTTAAATTAATCCACCTGTCCTTCCCTTTTCTCCCTCTTTCAACCTTCCTTCTCTGTTCATCTCTCCTCCCCCCCCCCCCCACTCCCCACACACTCATACATATTATTTGTACCCTATAGCCTCCTCACTTGTGCCCCAAATACCCTATTAAGAAAAAGGAAAAGCAGTCAACAAACCGAAGATTAAATTATACATTTTTGACGACGTTACAGCGTCTGCCTAGTAAGCAGGAGATCCAGGGTTCGATTCCCGGCCGGGCACAAATTTTCATTCGCCGCACATTGGTATTATATCTAAACCTGGTACATTAAAAATGAACGCTGTAACGTCGTCAAAAATATATAATTGTATACAATCCGAGGCTGAGCTCCAGACGACAATTAATGTGTCTCTATACCTCATGGTCTGTTCTGCCTGATGCGGGAATACAGTATTGTGGCTGCGAGCATTACAGAACAAATAGGCTGTGGTAATAGGAAAGAGAGAGCGTGGCGAATGGAGATTTGGGTGTGGCTGGATACGTGCAGGGAAGAGTCCTCTACAGCCGGGCTGGTCACTGTGTCCTCGGTGGCGGAGTGGTCAACGCGTCTGCCTAGTAAGCAGGAGATCCCGGGTTCGAATACCGGCCGGGCATAAATTTTCATTCGCCGCACATTGGTATTACATCTAAAACTGGTACAGTGAAGCCATACGTGATCGCAAATTGCGATTTATTTCATTAATCCGAAGACTGGTTCCAACACCAATAATAATCTGTCACTTTCCACTTCTTTCACTTATGGCAGTGTTGCTGATGTGAAAAATATCGAGTAGCACCGTGGTTCGGAACCCACGTTAAACTGTAGATCCTCCTACAACTGGTAAGTCAGTTCCAAGGTAGGAGGAAGGCAACGGCACACCACCTCCAAACAGGACCGTGCCTAGTAAAGCACTGTAGTGTTCAAACCAATCTTCGGATTGTTGACTGCCTTACCTTACCATACCATTTTTACTGCCCTCTACCCCCAAACAGAAACACTCAATTCCCAGAATTGCAATATTACAGTTGTCTTCATTACAATAAATAAAAAAATTAAGATACACCCTCTTAAGTTATGAACATCAACAAGAGCAAAACAAGGATAATGAAATGTAGCGTCAGAAAAATCAGGCGATGCTGAAGGAATTAAATTAGGTATTGTTGTTGTGGTCTTCAGTCCGGAGACTGGTTTGATGCAGCTCTTCACAATACCCTATCCTGAGCAAGCCTCTTCATCTCCACATAAGAACGGCAACCTACATCTGTCTGAATCAGCTTACTGTATCCATCTCTTGGTCTTCCTCTGCGATTTTTACCCCACACACTTCCCTCCAATGCTAAATTCAAAATTCCTTGATGTCTAAGAATGTGTCCTACCAATCTATCCCTTCTTTTAGTCAAGGTATGCCAGAAATTTCTTTTCTCTCCAATTCTGTTCAATACCTCCTCATTAGTTACGCGATCCACCCACCTAATCTTCAGCATTCTTCTGTAGCACCACATTTCAAAAGCCTCAATCCTCTTCCTGTCCGCACTGTTTATCGTCCATGTCTCACTCCCATACAAGGCAACACTCCATACAAATGCCTTCAGAAAAGACTTCCTTAGGCTTAAATCAATATTCGATGTTAACAAATTTCTCTTTTTCAAGAACGATTTTCTACCCATTGCCATTCTGCATTTTATATCCTCTGTACTGCGACAAACATTTGTTATTTTACTGCCCAAATAACAAAACTCATCTACCTCCTTTATTGCTTCGTTTCCCAATCTAATTCCTTCAGCATCACCTGATTTCCTTACACTGCACTCCATTACCCTAGTTTTGCTCTTGTTAATGTTCATCTTAAATGCACCTTTCCACACTGTCCATTCCCTTCAACTGCTCTTCCAGGTCTTTTGCTGTCTCTGAGATTATTACAATGTCGTCGGCAAAACGCAATGTTTTTAATTCTTCACCCTGAACTTTAATTCCTTCTCCAAATTTCTCCTTGCTTTCCTTTATAGCTTGTTCAATGTACAAATTGAATAACAATGGAGAAAGACTACAACCCTGTCTTACTCCCTTTCCAACCACTGCATCCCTTTTATGCCCTTCAACTCTGGAAATTAGGTAATGAGGCAATAAAAGTAGTACACGAGTTTTGTTACTTGGGTAGCAAGATAACTTCTGATGGCCGAAATAAAGAAGATATAAAATCCAGAATGGCTATGGAAAGTAAAGCGTTTCTGAAGTAGCGAAACTTGTTGACATTCAATATTAGCTTAAATGTTAGGAAGTCCTTTCTAAAAGCACTTGTCTGGAGTGTAGCACTGTATGGGAGTGAAATGTGGACGATAAGGAGTTCAGATAAAGAGATGATAGAAGCTTTCGAAATATGGTGCTACAGACGAGTGACGAAAATTAGATGGGTAGATCACGTAATTAATAAGGAAGTTCCTGCAAGCATTAACACACACACACAAGTATAATTTTATGTACATCGATAACTTTCCATCCCAATATAATCGAACCTTTTATCATTATCAACCTTCAAGCAACAATGCAACCAATAAAACCATTTTCAAAGAGTAAATATAATTTTCAAACAGAGATTATTGTTCCACATTTCGCGTTATATTCTTCAAATTACTAAAAATCTATCCGATCGCTATAAAACTATGCCTAGAACCTTCCTCAGCTATAAATTAGTAACTGTACAAATATTAAGCCTCTGCGTCTTGTCGTTCGGACGTGATATGCGTTCACCGAACAGACATTCACATTAATATATATATAGATAAATAGCAATCCGATCGCCATAAAACCGTGCCTAAAGCCTTCTCCGGGTAGACATTAGTAACTGTACAAATTTTTAGCTCTTCAAGTCTTGTGGTTCAGACATGATAAACGTACACCGAACAGACATTCACATTTATGGATATAGATAAAGAAAAAGAAGAATAATGAAACTTTAAGAGTTGGTTACGTTAAGCCTAGGCAAGTATTTACTGCAGGAGAAGAAGGTAAGATGGCTTCCTACCAACTCAAGGGCGCCGAAATATATTTTGGACTACTTCCTATAGAAGTAAGGAAACTAGCTTCCCAATGCGGTGGGCAGCTTAATGCTAAAAACTTTCCTCCCTCTTGGGATCAAAATAACTGGTACTGACTCGTTCCAAAATTTAATGCGCAAAAATCCATATTTATCTTTAAGGGCCCCAGAAGCGACGTCTGTAAGTCGAGCGACTTCTTTCAATAAGACTAATGTTAATTCATTCTTTCAAATATATTAACGACTTCTCCAAAAATATCAGTTTAATGCTTCTCGAATATGGAAAATTGATGAAGCAAGGGCCACAACGGTTCAAAAACCTAAGAAAATAGTAGCTGCTCGTGGCCAAAAGGAAATTGGAGCTATCACATCGGCTTAATGGGGAACTCGTGTAACACTTGCTTGTGCCTCTAACGCTGCGGGTAATTTCATCCCACCGATGTTCGTTTTTTCCAGGCTCAAATATTCTGAAATGTTTATTCGTGGTGGACCTCCGGATTCCATTGGAGCTGGTAATTCCTCTGGATGGTGGACCGCAAAAGAATTTTCAATTTTTATGGATCATTTTATCAAACACGCAAAACCCACCAAGGAAGAGCCAGTTCTGTTGCTGCTTGATAACCATAGCTCACACGTCAATATTGGAGATGTTGAAAAAGCCAAAGAAAATAATGTCATCATGTTATCATTTCCTCCGAACTGCTCCAACAAATTAACAACCTTTAGACGTAGAAGTGTACGGCTCTTTTAAAAATTACATAAATAGGGGACAGACAGCATGGATGCACAACAATCCGAGGAAAACTATGACAATATATGACATCCCAGGTATTGTGAAAGAGTCGTTTACCGCTTGCCTTAAACCCTGCTAATATTATGAGTGCCTTTGAAGCTTCTGGTGTGTGGCTTTTGAATGCTATTTTCCAAGACACCGTGCGCCATCTTATGTTACTAATTGTCCAGATCCTACACACGACCCAGATGTCGTAAATGTCACAGAAAATTTGCGATAAAATTGTGATCATTTGACGTTCAACAAAAGATGAGCGTTGTTATGAACTAAATGTTTGGAAAAGTTACGTGGACAATAATTTGAAAATTCGCGAGAAACTGAAAAGGTTTTTTTCAATTGGATATCAATATCATTCGTCTGATTGCGATACAATTTTGCATATTTGACGTTCAAAGCAAGAGTACATACATATTAGCAATTGCGAAGCATTGCCGGGACGACTAGTTTTTATATACGAGGGGCGTCCAAAAAGTAAGTTACGTTTGGTTATATAAAGAGAACGGGTACAGATACAGAAAAATTATTTCATAAAATGCATTTTTTTAAAAACCATCAGTTGTTTATTAATAAACCTTATATATCTACCAGTTTCGGTTATGGACCATCTTCATGGATAAAAAGGTGTTAAAACAGAATGGTAAAATGCATCAAATAAAATACATACAACTGAGATAAACAGGAGTCAGTATAACTAAAAGTGTATTTTTAAAAAAAATGCATTTTATGAAATATATTACGGCTGTTGACACTCGCCTCACCAAAGCATTTTAGAAAAAATATTGATTCTACAAAAATCTACAACTGTTAAACTATTTTCTACATAGCTTCCGAAATTTTGTAGGCAATTGTCATAGCATGACACAAGGTTTTGTGTGCCTTTTTCATAGAACGTTGCCGCCTGTGTATTCAACCATGTGGTAACATGTTCTTTTTCAGCTCGTCATCATCGTTGAAGTGTTGTCCACAAAGGACAGATTTTAGGTGTAATAAGAGGATTACTGTCAAAAGATTTTTTTTTCACGATAATGCCTGACCTTAAACACCGAATGTGACCTAACAATTCTTACGGAAATCTCAATGGGACCTGTTTGATCATCCTCCATACAGCTCGGACCTCTCTCCTAGCGACTTTCATCTCTTCTTACACCTAAAAACTGTCCTTAGTCGTCAACACTTCAACGATGATAAAGAGCTGTTACCACATGGTTGAATACACAGGCGGCAACCTTCTGTGAAGGATTCATGCAAAAACTTCGGGCACGCTATGAAAAGTGCCCACAAAATTTCGGCAGTAATGTGGAAAAGTAGTTTAAGAGTTGTAGAATTTTGTGCACTAAAAATGTCTTCTGTATCTGTGTACAATTTCATTTTATTACCAAACGGAACTTACTTTCTGGACGCGCCTCGAATATTAAGATTACAACAGACGTAGTTAATTTGTGGTGATAGACACAGTTCTTACACACGCAAGCCTTCATCTCACTTATTAGGAGTTAATTTTGTGGCTCGCTATTCGCCATAACGTCGGCGGCCGACAGAGGAGTCGCTCCACAGCATTTCGGCCGCCGGTGGCGCCTGCAGTCTCGGTACCTCTTTGCCTGCTTCGTGCCCGGCCAATAGGAAGAAGGGGGGCACGCCTACTTAGGCCGGGGCATCACAGCCACGACATAGTACGGGACAGTTCCAGTCTCCACGAGATTGGGAGAAGCCAGAAGCCAGCAGTCTACAGTACTATTGGCTGATGCCTGATGATACATTGCAAGAAATAAAAACATTGCGTTTTGCTGGTGACATTGTAATTCTGTCAGAGACAGCAAAGGACTTGGAAGAGCAGTTGAATGGAATGGACAGTGTGTTGAAGACAGCGTATAAAATGAACATTAACAAATGTTTGTAAACCTATCGGACCAAACTGCGTGGTCATCAGTCCGTAGCTTACAAACTACTTAAACCTAGGTAAACTAACCTAAGGACAACACACACACACCCATGCCCCAGGGAGGACTCGAACCTCCACGGCGAGCAACCACGCGTTCCGCAGCGAGACGCTTTAGACCGCTCGGCTACTCCACCGCGGCGAACATTAACAAGAGCAAAACAAAAATAATGGAATGCGGTCTTAGAAAATCAGGCGATGCTGAAGGAATTAGATTAGGTTCAAATGTTCAAATGTTTGTAAATCTATCGGACCAAACTGCGTGGTCATCAGTTCAAATTTTTGTAAATCTCTCGGACTTATCTACTTGGTCATTAGTACGTAGCTTACAAACTACTTAAACCTAGGTAAACTAATCTAAGGACAAACACATACACCCATGCCCCAGGCAGAACTCGAACCTCCACGGCGAGCAACCGCGCGCTCCGCAGCGATGTGTTTTAGACCGCTCGGCTACTCCACCGCGGCTTAGATTAGGTAACGAAACAATAAAGGAGGTAGATGAGTTTTGTTACTTGGGTAGTAAAATAACATGCGATGGTCGCAGTACAGAGGATATAAAATGCAAAATGGCAATGGGAAGAAAAGCATTTTTGAAAAACAGAAATTTGCAAACATCAAATATTGATTTAAGTGTAAGGAAGTCTTTTCTGAAGGCATTTGTGTGGAGTGTTGCCTTGTACGGGAGTGAAACATGGACGATAAGCAGTGCGGACAGGAAGAGAATAGAGGCTTTTGAAATGTGGTGCTACAGAAGAATGCTGAAGATTAGGTGGGTAGATCGCATAACTAATGCAGAGGTACTGAACAGAATTGGTGAGAAAAGGAATTTTTGGCATACCCTGACTAAAAGAAGGGATCGCTTGGGTAGGACACATTCTTAGACATCGGGGAATCGTAAATTTAGCATTGGAGGGAAGTGTGTGGGGTAAAAATCGCAGAGGGAGACCAAGAGACGCGTATAGTAAGCAGATTCAAGTGGATGTTGGTTGCCGTTCTTATGAGGAGATGAAAAGGCTTGCTCAGGATATAGTAGGGTGGAGAGCTGCATCAAACCAGTCTCCGGACCGAAGACCATAACAACAACAACAACATTACAAAACTGTAAAAATGCTAGGATGAAATTGTACCAACACAAGCACATCAAAGTTGAGCACTTGTTACATCTAATAAGTAGTTCCTGTGGACTAATCAACTGCTGCAGTTACAGGCGCAAGTGCACATCCTCGCTGACGCCAGCGCCGGCGCCGCTGGGCCCGGTTATCAGCGACTGTCGCAACGGATCCAGTCTCCACTGGTCCAGCCTGACTCACGGACCGGCTGCGCGACCGCGGCGTCAGCGCCGCCACAAATGCTACTGGCCGGCGCCAGATCACTTACTGTATATAATAGTCACAAATATCAATACTGTGTTCACTTTGACTTCAGTACAAGTTTTGTGCAGTAATGTAATCATTGTAAATCGGTGTATAAAATCGCACTAACGTGTTTTTCATTTCAGATTTGTAGTTTTATACGTTTTTGAAAACATTTTGGACCAATATAATAATCTAAATTATAAAAAATTAATTAATAAAAGTGTCTCAAGACCTTTAGGGAAAAAAATTAGATAGTGGCGTGTTCCGAACCACCGACCTTTGGCATCATAGTCTAACACCTTGCCCACTACGCTACGGCTATCAGAAGATGAGTCCTATAATCTCATACTATTGATGGCCGTTATTAACTGATGCTAATATGGCATTTGTAGACACTAGATTATCGTTTATCGTACGAAGAACTATGTGTTTTTGTTAATTCTTCAGTGCGCTATTGCTTTGAAATGACAACGTGTAAGTTACAATAAGAAAATCATCAAATACGCGCAAGATGGCGTACGCCACAGAAAGTTCTGCGCGAGGAATGTCACGTGACATCTGCGAACGGCTGGTTTTCGTTAATTCAATATGTCTCACACGATACGAGATATGAAAAACCATAAGGGAGCTAAGTCTTAGAGAATTTTCTCCTCTACCAATTAGGTTATTCAATTTTCGTATCAGATGAACGGTTCGTTTGGAATTACAAATATATTACAAACGGCTTTTTTAGGTATTACTACCGTAGTTTTTGTCAGAGAAATTTGAAAAAGGGAGGTTCTGGTCTCTGGCGGCTTACAATCATGTCTGTAAAATTTGGTGCTGATCTGTTGAACAGTTCGTCTTAAAAACAGGGAACACGTTACGGACAGACAGACAGACGGACGGACGGACAGACAGAGACATACATACATACATACATACATACATACATACATACATCCCAAAATCGCCGTTATTTCTGCAAATATCTTTGAAACGCTACGAGATATGAATAAAACAATAGAGAGCAAAGTTGTATAGAATTTTCTCCTCTACAAATTAGGTTATTCAATTTTCCTGTCAGATGAATAGTTAAGCCGTTATTTTCATTTAAGTTCGAGCTGTCAAAAGACGATCGCAAAGGCCCCACTTTTAGTGTTACTACCGTAAACTAAAGTGGGCCAAAATAAATAAAAATAAAAATAAAAAAAATAAAATAAAAAATAAAGTGCTAAGAATTTTAATATGCACCTAGTAAATTAGTAAGTAGTAACACGTTTTGTATTCTTTAAAATGTAAATATTTTTAAGATAATTGTTTTTCCTGACCAATTCCACATCCAGAAGAGCAATTACATTTGGTGTCTGTAGGAGGTACATTAACACACATGCTCTCTTTTTGTAAGTATATATTGTGTATTTTGTTCTGACGTGTTCTACATCCAAGAGGATTTCCTCAATTCGGATCTACTGGAACGAAAAGTACATCTAATTACGTCGAGAGCGGCACGGGTTCCGCAGTTCTGACTCCAGTCAGCGAAGAAGAAATACGGGGAATACCTCGTAGTCGCAGATTTTTGCACAGTGGTAAGAGAGACCGTCTCTAAAGACTTACTAACAGTCCCTACCTCTAGGGTGCGAGCTCAAGCATGGGTGGCCGATTAAAGGCGCACTTTTTTACGTTTCTCTCAAATAAATCGAAAACCATTATCTCTACCGAAAAAGTAGAATAGCGCAATATTAAACTGCGTAAAATTTACTGCGAAGAAGTTCCTCTTCATAATTTCTAGGGGATCAATACTTTGCGAGATACCGGAGAAGCAAAATGAACAAATACTTAAAAACATATTTTTTATGCTATAAAGTTAATTTAAATGTAGTTTGCGATCGAATAAAAATGTCTATACGACACTCAATAGCCTAGTGCAGAGTTACTGGACACATTGTACACTTGTGATGTACGAGGGAAGAGAAGGGGGTTGGACGGCTGCGACGTGAGGCTTCAGGCAGTACAAAAAAATGTTCAAATGTTTGTAAAGCTTATGGGACTTAACTACGGGGTCATCAGTTCCTAAGCTTACAAACTACTTATGAACTAGCTAACACTATGGACGGCACAAATATCCATGCCCGAGGGGGGATTCGAACCCCCAACCGTAGTGGCCGTGCAGACCGTGACTGAAGCGGCGCAGTCCCCTCGGCCACCGCGGCCGGCTCAGGCAGTACAGGCTGATGGACTGAAGTAGAGTGTTGTGTGGCGACTGCCTCCCTCTGCTGTGAGAACCGCGTCTGACCAGCAAACAACAACAACCGGGAAGCGTTGCTGTGGCAGCTACAGTTCTCTACACAGAGTGTAGAAGATCTTTACTCTCTTCGTGCGTATATAAGTAATTTGCGTTTATTATTTTAGCGAGTATTTCTCTTGTTTAAGGTATCTGTTAAGAATGACTAGAAGTGTTTCGTTTGTGAATGTGATGTTTTCAGTCACGTAGGTAACACTGGGGAGAAAGGAATTAGTACATTGGCTGCTGCAAGTAATTTAAAAAAATCGCACTGACGTGTTTTACGGCCCACTTTACATTTGTAGTTTTATACGTTTTTGCAAACATTTGGACCAAAATAATAATCTAAATAATAAAAAATTAATAAGTGTGTCTGAAACCCTTTTAGGAAATAAAAAAATGTAAGTAGTGGCGAGTTCCGAACCACGTACCTTCAGCGTCATAGTCTAACGCCTTGCCCATTACGCTACGGCTATCAACCGAAAATTGTGCCCTTATTCTCATATTATTAATGGCCGTTGTTAAGTTAACAATGCCGAGAACATTCATATAAATGACAGAGACTTGTTTCATTCGGTGGTCGCGCATCGACTGAAACCACTCAAACCCGCTGAATGAGTGAAAACATTCATATAGCGGCTGCAACCGACAGAGACTGGTTTCATTCGATTGTTTCGCATCGACTGAAACCACTCAAACCCCGCCAGTGAGTGAAAACATTCATACGACCAGAGAGACTATTTTCATTCGGTTGTTTCATTCGACTGAAGAAACCGACTGAACGAAAAAACAACCGATTGACCAATCGGTTGTTAAAAGACAGTCGGTTGTCCCATCACTATTGTTAACTGATGCTGGTATGGCATTTGTTCAAATGTTCAAATGTTTGTTAAGCTTATGGGACTTAACTACGGGGTCATCAGTCCCTAAACTTACAAACTACTTATGAACTACCTTATACTAAAGACGGCACAAATATCCATGCCCGAGGGGGGATTCGAACCCCCGACCGTAGTGGCCGTGCAGACCGTGACTGAAGCGCCTCAGTCTCCTCGGCCACCGCGGCCGGCTATGGCATTTGTAGACACTAGATTATCACTTATCGTACGAAGAACGGTGTGTTTTTATTAATTCAAAAGTGCGTCATTGCTTTGAAATGACAACGTGTAAGTTACAATAAGAAAATCATCAAATACGCAACGCAAGATGGCGTATGCCAGAGAGAGTTCTGGACGAGGAATGTCACGTGACATATCTGAACGGCTGGTTTTCGTTTATTCAATGGAGGGTGTCAAATCTCCGTTATTTTTGCAAATATCTCTCAAATGATACGAGATGCCAAAAAGATGGAAAAGCTCAAGGTTATCTGAGCAAGAAACACAAGTGTTTTTCGCGAGTCTTGCAGAAAAGAATATATAGGAACACATACCATTAGAAATCTTCAGAGCGCCGCTCTTTCACAGCAACAGCCTTCAACTTCTCGTGATTCCCCACATGTAAGTTCGGCTGAAGTGAAATTTGATTATAAATCTAAGTGGGTGTTTTATGTGGAAGCTATCGACAAACTGTCTTAATGACAACATTATGAAGAGGAACTTTTCTGTAGTAAATTTTATGCAGTTTCATTTTGTACTCTTGTACTTTTCCGCTAGAGAATGCGGTTTTCGAGTTACTTGAGGAAAACTTGTAAAGTGTACCGAGGAAAAAAGTTCACACGCACTACAACCACAATGCATATCGATGACGTGTACCACGACCTACTCAGTTTGCCTCCATAAGGACGTGTGGCTTAGAAATTACAGCCACGATATCGATCAAGAGACGTGCACAGGATGCACCAGCGTGCAGAGACTAACCGGATACTGGAAAGAGGACATCTAGAAGGGTTAATCACTTCAGGTCGCCGATACTTTTGACTTGTGTGTGGACTGCAGAAGAGGCGGGAGAGGAAGTTTCAACGCACAGCTCACTACAATCTCAGACTTGACGTCCAGCGTCAGCTGTGACTGGCACGACTTGTGAAGTCTGTGTCGCCCCCAGTTCCGCCCGTAGCTTGTAACGAGACAGGGGAGTCTACGCAACGAATTATACGCCGCCACTCCTACATTGTAATATACGATATCAATTGTCAACATTGAGAAATGCCGATTACCAATTTCTGTTCACAATTAAAGCAACAGGTACCACACAGAAAAATGATATTGACAGGAAGTGCAAAATAACTCATAAGGAGTGGCTAGAAGGAGAATGTTTAAATAGGGGAAAAATAGATACCGCCTACACAAAAATAAGAGACATTTGGAAACAAGAAAACCAGCAGCGTGAATATAAAGAACTCAAATGGAAAACCAGTTCTCAGTAAAGAAGGGAAAGCTGAAAGGTGGAAAGAGTATATATATGGGCTCTACAAATGAAATGAACTAAGGAGACAATATTATAGGAAGGAGAGAGAAAGTAGATAAAAATGCAATAGGAGATACTATACTGAGAGAAGAATGACAGCACAGCATTTGACAGAACTACTGAAGTCTCTGGAAGAACCAGCCATGACAAAACAAAAATGTTCAAATGTTTGTAAAGCTATCGGACCAAACTGCGTGGCCATCAGTCCGTAACTTACAAACTACTTAAACCTAGGTAAACTAACCTAAGGACAAGACACACACCCATGCCCCAGGGAGGACTCGAACCTCCAGGAGCAACCGCGCGCTCCGCAGCGAGGCGCTTTAGACCACTCGGCTACTCCGCCGCGGCATGACAAAACAATTTCACCTGGTGTGTAAGACGTGTGAGGCAGGAAATACCGTCAGACTTTAAGAAAAATATAATATCCTCATTCCAAAGAAAGCAAGCGCAGACACATGTGAAAATTGCAGAACTATCAGTTTAATAAGTCACGGTTGCAAAATTTTAACACGAATTATTTACAGAAGGATGGAAATGTTGGTAGAAGCCGACCTCGTAGGAAATCAGTTTGAATTCAGGAGAAATGTAGGAACACGGCAGGCATTCCACACTTTAAAGCTTATCTTAAAAGATCGAATAAGAAAAGACAAACCTACATTTCTAGCTCTTGTAGATTTGGAGAAGGCTTTTGACAATGTTGATTGGAATAAATACTCTCAAATTCTGCAATCAACAAGTGTAAAACATATGGAACGGAGGGTTATTTACAACTTGTACAAAAGCCTGACAGCAGTTATCAGAGTTGAAGGCCATGAAAGGGACGCAGAGCTTGGGAAGGGAGTAAGACAGGGTTGTAGCCTTTCTCCAATGTTATTCAATTTGTACAATGAGGAAGCTATAAAGGAAAGCAAGGAGAAATTTGGAGAAGGAATTAAAGTTCAGAGCGAAGAAATAAAAGCATTGCGTTTTGACGATGACATTGTAATTATCTCAGAGACAGCAAAGGACGTGGAAGAGCAGCTGAACGGGATGGACAGTGTTGAAAGGTGCATATAAGATGAACATTAACAAGAGCAAAACGAGGGTAATGAAGTGCAGTCTAAGAAAATCAGGCGGTACTGAAGGAATTAGGTAAGGAAGTAGAGTTTTGTTACTTGGGCAGTAAAATAACACACGATGGTCGCAGTACAGAGGATATAAAATTCAAAATGGCAAAGGGAAGAAATTTGTTGACGTTGAATATTAATTAAGTTCTTTCTGAAGGCATTTGTGTGGAGTGTTGCTTAGTTCGAAATGTTCAAATTTTTATAAATCTATCGGACTTAACTACGAGGTCATTAGTCCGTAGCTTACAAACTACTTAAACTAAGGTAAACTAACCTAAGAACTACACAAACACCCATACCCGAGGAGGGACTCGAACCCCCGACGGCGGAAAGCCGCGCGTATCGCAGCACGGCGCCCCAGTACGCACGGCTAATCCGCCGCGGCGTGTTGCATTATATGGGAGCGAAACGCGGACGATGAACAGTGCGGACATGAAGAGGATAGAGGCTTTTGAAATGTGGTGCTACAGAAGAATGCTAATAATTAGGTGGGTGGATCGCGTAACTAATGAGGAGGTACTGAACAGAATTGGAGAGAAAAGAAATTTGTGGCACACTTTGACCTAAAGAATGGACCGATTGGTTGGACACATTCTTAGGCATCAAGAACTTAGCGTTGGAGGGAAGTGTGTGGTGTAAAAATCGCAGTGGGAGACCAAGAGATGAATACAGTAAGCAGATGCAAATAGATGTAGGTTGCCGTTCTTATGAAGAGATGAAGAGCCTTGGTCAGGATCGGACTGAAGACGGCAACACAAACCTTGTGCATGTGGAAAACAACAAGAATCTACCAGTTTTTATGGCGATCGGTGAAACGGTGTCCAAAATTACAGGAAGGAATGCTCTGCTAGGCACCTTAATAAAAATATTGTTAAGACAGGGAAGGTGATGTTCTTTTGAACCTATAGCGTGGGAATTAGGTCAAGATAGGAAAACTCTCTTCCAAATTCTGAGCCTAGGAGGGTAAAATTGGAAAATGAATAGTTATATACAATTGGTACAAAAACGAGAGCGCAGTTTCTTTTCGCAATGTTCTCAACCTGTACATTGAGCCAACTGTGAAGGAAATCAAGGAATTGAACTTCAGGAAGAAATATTTTTGCAAATATCTCTGAAACGATTCGAGATATGGAAAAACGTATGATAGCAATGTTGTAGCGATTTTCTCCTTCAGAAATTCGTTTTTTTTTCAATTTTCGTGTCAGATGAACGATTAGGCAGTTATTTTCTTTTAAATTTCGAGCTGTCAAAAGGCGATCGGAAAAGGCCTATATTAGTGTTACTACCGTAAAGACTAGTTTACAGTCGGGGGGGGGGGTTCGAATCCCTCCTCGGGCATGGATATTTGTGCCGTCCTAGTTCGTAAGTAGTTCATAAGTAGTTTGTAAGTTTAGAGACTGATGACCCCGTAGTTAAGTCCCATAAGCTTAACAAACATTTGAACATTTGAATTTGCCAGTTTACACTACACTACGTTTCATGAAACTGCGCTACTGGGCAGTGCGCATACGCGGCAGGTGTTCGCGCAACTCGTTGGCGAAACTAAATAGGGGTGCCAACTTCACAGCTCTCCCACTATTCAGAATTGCGATATTTCACGAATTTTTGCAGAACTATTTAAATTTTGTACAGAGAACTCTAGAACTATAGAACAACTACCCAGAACTCTGAAAAAAATGTATATTCCACGTAAAAGGGGTGCCAACTTCAGACGACTCTGGTGCAATTTTGTGCAGTTTATGTCCCTCATTTACGCAATTAGATCATGAACTATTATCTGGGCAAAAAAAAAATCATTAAGATTTTCTGCAGAACTCTTTGAGAGCTATTTAGAGCTGTGATCAGAACTATGTTTACGCTTATAGGCAAATAATTATTTGGAAAAAAACTTAAATTTTTTATAATTTTTTGTAATTTTTTCGCGTATTTGTGCAGAACTATTTAAATTTTGTGCAGAGAACTGTAGAACTATTGAATATCTGTCTAGAACTCTGAAAAAAATTTACGTTTTCGAAAAAAGGGGTGCCAACTGCACAGGACTGGGCGTCAGCTGACGCGTCGGCCAGCCGCGCCCCACAAGGCCGCCAGCTGCTGACCCGCCGCCAGACAGGTCGATGGGTCGACAGGTCGATGGGTCGATAGGTCGCCGGCCACTGCCCTCCCACGCCGGCCCACCTCACTTCTCGCCAGTCTGGCGCGCCAGCAGACAGGTCGCGGCATCCACGCATTCCTCAGTCTTCTCTCTAAACTCGCTGTACCTCTCAACAATATAATGCACTCATATTTTCCGCGAGATAACACAACTGATATATTTACAGATTTTTCAGGTCCACTTTTCGAATTTTTAGTTTGGCAACTCCTATCTTGCCACTTGCATCACCATATTGCAAAAATTGCGCTTGGATAGTTTGTTTGCAATTTCTACTTTGCAACTCATTTCAAAATGAAAATAATTACGATACGTGATATGTTGGAGCAAATGACCCACATTTTACGCCTCAAATATTCACTTTTTATTTTTTCCAAAAATGAAGACTTTGAGCCTACGAGTGCCGCGAGGTCTACTAAAAGAAAAAGACTGCTGTGCGTTGAAAAAGCAAAGCACGGTGTTTTGCCTGAGCCTACACGGTCTGTGGGACATACAGGGTGTTACAAAACGGTACGGCCAAACTTTCAGGAAACATTCCTCACACACAAAGAAAGAAAATATGTTATGTGGACATGTGTCCAGAAACGCTTTATTTCCATGTTAGAGCTCATTTTTGTATTTCTCTTTAAATGTAAATTGAAATTATTCGTGCAGACAATTGTCAAAATACCCATTTGCCACGTTAGTATGTACTGTACTTCCTCGATTCACCGCCAGTTGGCCCAATTGAAGGAAGGTAATGTTGACTTCAGTGCTTGTGTTGACATGCGACTCATTGCTCTACAGTACTAGCATCAAGCACATCAGTAAGTAGCATCAACTAGTTAGTGTTCATCAGGAACGTGCTTTTGCAGTCAGTGCAATGTTTACAAATGCGGAGTTGGCAGATGCCCATTTGCTGTATGGATTAGCAGGGGGCAATAGCCGTGGCGCGGTACGTTTGTATCAAGACAGATTTCCAGAATCAATTCCATGGCCTCCACGCTCTCCTGACCTCAACCGTCTTGACTTTCATTTATGGGGGTATTTGAAAGCTCTTGTCTACACAACCCCGGTACCAAATGTAGAGACTCTTCGTGCTCGTATTGTGGACGGCTGTGATACAATACGCCATTCTCCAGGGATGCATCAGCGCATCAGGGATTCCATGCGACGGAGGGTGGATGCATGTATCCTCGCTAACGGAGGACATTTTGAGCATTTCCTGTAACAAAGTGTTTGAAGTCACGCTGGTACGTTCTGTTGCTGTGTGTTTCCATTCCATGATTAATGTGATTTGAAGAGAAGTAATACAATGAGCTCTAACATGGAAATTAAGCGTTTCCGGTCGCATGTCCAGATCACATATTTTCTTTCTTTGTGTGTGAGGAATGTTTCCCGAAAGTTCGGCCGTACCTTTTTGTAACACCCTGTATAACGCCTTCGCCCATACTGAACGTAGAACGCATTCCACGAAATACCTGCCGACGAAGCTGAAATCTGCTCCTTGAACATCAGTACGAGTTCATAGCTCAAATGTTCAAATGTCTGTAAATTTATCGGACCAAACTGCGAGGTCAAGAGTCCGTAGCTTACAAACTACTTAAACCTAGGTAAACTAACCTACGGACAAACACACACACCCATGCCCCAGGGAGGACTCGAACCTCCACGGCGAGCAACCGCGTGCTCGGCAGCGAGACGCTTTAGACCGCTCGGCTACTCCACCGCGCTGAGTTCATAGCTCTGCAGATTTCACACACTTGCAGCCGGACCGGTACAGACAGTATTCTGCTTGTGATGTAAACAGATGGAATACTGGTGTTGTCGGAAAATATACTGCCCATTCGGAAGAAAGACTAGAATTAGTGTGTTCTCCCAACACGAGGTTAGCAGAGGCAAAGTTGTGATTTAGAGGAAGATAGTACAGGAAATCGAGCGTACAATAGAAACATGTATGTCTCGTCGGTTAACGGAAATCACACAACGCCACTGTACACTGAATAACCAAAGAAACTGTTACACCTGCCAAATATGGCGTAGTCCCCGCGACCATGGACTCTTTGAAGCATTGTCGGACGGAACTGACAACATTCTTCCTGTCCATAAATCCGAGGATTGGAGATCTCGTCTGAACAGCACGTTGCAAGGCATAATGTTGTCTGGGGTAATTCGAGACCAGCGGAGGTGTTTAAACTCAGAAAAGTTTTCCTCTAGAAGTTCTGGACTTGTGGAGCGTCGCGTTGTCCTGCTCGAATTGACGTAGTCCGTCGGAATCCACAGTGGACATAAATGGTTGCAGGCGTTATTTGTCAGAGAAAGTGTCACCGTATGTACCGCACAGCTATGTTCTTATTCTTTACACTTTGATATGTTATACGTTTTCGTGTTATGTTTTTTGTCCGGTCTGACACATTACTCGCCTAAAAAATTCATAAATCGTAAATCTAATATATAAAGCAGTGTGTCCGTATATTTGTACGTGTTGCATACAAATCTACAGTTTTGTTCCAATCTGTATGAAATTTTGTACACGTAAGCTTCAATCCATGAGGAAGGTCGCCGTAAGTGTAGATATATAGTTCACGAGATATGACGTCATAAACAATGAGATGCGCGAAAAACTGCTGCATTTTGCGACAATGCTGCTCATTTTCTCCTAAACCATTGGACCGATTTCAACCAAATTTGGTACACACATTCCTTACCGTGAGGTAACAATTGCTGCATGGTTAAGAATCACATACGGCACATGGTTCAAAAGATATTACGTCATAACCAATAGAAATCGCAAAAAAAATGCCAAAAATGCGGCGAGACTTTCTAAATACACTGTTGAGAATGACAGTAGTTAGCTACTTGCAACAAACTTTAAATATAATTTCAAACCTTTATTAAACTTTTTCTCGCTGACAACCATAGCAAAATGATGAAAGGAAAGTTTCTCATTTACTACTTTTCCGCTTTTATGGAGTAAAACTACAGCTCTCGGTATGACGTTACAATTTATAATTTGAACACTACAAATTGTAGCCGTAGGAAACTTTACAGACACTATACACACACATAGTTGAATGTACCTTCTAAATTGTATTACAATACGACACGTAGTTCATGAGAGACGAGCACATAAACAGTAACGTTCATGGCAAACCGCCTCATTGAGCAGCAAGTTTTAATCTATTACTTCTTACAAATGAATATATACCTGAAAAATGACAGGAATAAATAAATAAATACCCGGGCAAAGCCGGGTTTTCAGCTAGTCTTTTATACAAAAGAACTAATATTTTACTGCTAATTAAAGTTAATTTTTTTATAATCACGGAAATTGTTTAACTGTAAATGGCTGTTACCTACACAACTCAATCTAGAATTTTACTTCGGCTTTACATCGTAAATCCTGTAAGGAAGACAATAACCTGATGTTCTGTAGCTCGTTCGGTAACGGAGATATGCAGATATGATTTATCAGGGAAAACACCAAGCCCGTGCTCGGAAATGGGGGAATTTCACTATGGGGAACTGGTGGCGGGAGACGGCCCGTGGACCATTTGGTCAGCACTCTCCACGTCACGTGCAACAGGCGTTGGTAGCAGCGGCCGTCTGCCCCCTGCCGTTCTTGTCCTGCGCATTGTCGACAAGAAGGCCCTCGGACCAAACGAGGTACGGCGTTACTGGTCAGCCTCACAGCTGAGGGTCCTGCGGGAAGACGCGTCTGACGCAGCGTGGCGGAAGTGTCTCATGCGGTGACACGGCTGTGCGGTTTACCCGCTACGTCAGTATTGCCGGCGGTTGTATATTTTGTTCTTTCTTTCGGCCCACTTTAGCTTAAGGCTAGTTTACACGACGACACTAGGTTGCGACACTCGTTGCATGAAATCAATTGCGCGGAACTGGTTTCGTGTATGTCTGTAGACACGGCGCCAATACTATACAATTCAGTTTCGTTGTTTTGTGAGTGCCGTAGTCGCCGTAAAATGAAAGTTTTGGTAGCTGTAAGAGTTGTGGTGGAGCTATTGCTTATCTCTGTGAAGTCGCTGCATAAGACTAAACATAAAAAGAATAAGAAAAGTGTTTGGGTTCGAGAATGGATTAAAAAAAGACGTCTGCTAAGTTGCTCAGCGACCTTGCTGAAAGAAATTTATTGCAAACCCTAGAAGTTATTTTAATCAACTTAAGGTGCGATTCCGAACTCGGCGGCAAGCGGCAGTCATCGCTGTCCCGCGACAGGCGTCACCACTGGTCCCCATTGACTGCAATGCGAGCGATGCGGAATGCGGCGACAGCGCCACCGGTCGCCGTATACCTGCTCCTGTAGTGGCGACCGGCGGCCGTCCGGTCCCGAACTAGTGGGGTCGCTGTCGCCGACCCGACCCCGCGCCGAAGATCGGTTTTATGACAACACCCAAGGGAAATTAGTTCTTCAGACTGACGAGCCGCGGTGGAGTGGCCGAGCCACAGACAAATATATGTTACTCTGTGGCCGAGCGCATTGAGGCGCTACGCTACGATGCGCGAGGGCGTTCCCCATCGGGGGTTCGAATCCCCCCCCTCGGGCCTGGATGTTTGTGCCGTCTTTAGTATAAGCTAATTCATGAGTAATTTGTTAAGTTTAGGGACAGATGACCACCTGGTTAACTCCCATAAGCTCTACAAACATTTGAACATTTTATGCCTGTAAATTTTTGAAGTGGCATATCAATGAAGACTCAGAGGAAGCTACACTCATTAATATCTTTTAACACGTTGTGCTTCATTTTTGTAGCAACTTTGTGCAGTTTGCTGAATACTTAACTATTAAAGTTAAAACTAAACACAAACGGTGGTTTATGTTCAAAAGAATTAAGAAATTGTTAACTATC
This sequence comes from Locusta migratoria, assembly GCA_026315105.1. NCBI lineage: Eukaryota > Metazoa > Arthropoda > Insecta > Orthoptera > Acrididae > Locusta > Locusta migratoria. The sequence goes on from CM048751.1 coordinate 319,133,340, forward strand.
GGTAATTACATATATGGTGTTCTTAAAAATGATAATGTACAGTAATAAAGCAAAAATTCAAATATTTGTTAAACTTATGGGACTTAACTACGGGGTCATCAGTCCCTAAACTTACAAACTACTTATGAACTACTTACGAACTAGGACGGCACAAATCTCCATGCCCGAGGGGGGATTCGAACCCCCGACCGTAGTGGCCGTGCAGACCGTGACTGGAGCGCTGATTGCAGCCCCTAGTGACTGCTCCGCCTGGCCACAATTATTTACTTTTTAGGTATGACTATCTGATTATGTCAGATATTTTTTGTATTATTTTAGATTTTGACATGTAGTTTTAACATATTCATCTTCGTCTGAAGAAAGTGCCCATAGCGGCACTGCAACCTGGTTACGATTATATCCGTACTTTGCGACTGAGGGCTGCCCCTTAAAAGTTTAATCACGTCGATGTAGCTGTGACGTCAGGATGTGAGACTCGGAGGTCTGTAAAGGTCGACTCACATTTGACGGGACGGAACGGGACGGGACATCAAAACATTACACAACGCATTTCAAACAGACGCTCTCACGATGACAGTCAATACAACGCAACGGAACGCCAACGCCGAAGGTTCTCGGGACATCAGCTTTGCCGCTACGCAAGTTGTCATTCCGAGTTCATCTACTTTGTCAACCTCACTGACATGACAGCAGAGATTTTATCTCACCTTCTTTTAGTGATATGTTGGAAAAGATCCATCAAAACTTCGATTTTTTTCCACTGATTGTTCTTCGTCAATACGATCGAGATCCTGAAATCGAAATATAATTCACATTCTTCAATAACTGGTAATTCAAGCAGTCTGGGTACATTTTCAGGGACTGCAAAGCTCCTCTCGCCTGAGATTCGAGCCATCCCTAGGGCATGGCTCCGTGTGTTCTCCTTAGCAGAAGTTACAGTACTTTGTAAGTTTAGCAAGGAGACCACACGGTATCGGATTTTGGAATTTTTGTAACGTGATGTTCAGACCTCAAATAACAATCAGCTAAAGCCATTCGACGCAATTCTAAAAAATTGTCGAGGAAATCGAGTTTGTGACACTTGCGGGGAGTGACACTTGCGCGGAAAGGGAATGTGTAGACACTTGCGGGGAGACCCGGACGCTGCAGGTAGTAAACAGGGTGTTCCAGAAGCAGGGATACACCACCCCTACTCCTCGCCCTCCAGCCGCTACCTGTGCCGTATTCAGGGAAAGGCCCACCGAGCGAGGTGGAGCAGTAGTAACGGCCCGGAGATATCACAGCCTCATTCAACAGGAAGATAACACTTCATACAAATATCACTCGATTTACAATACAGCACCATGTGAAGAGGAATGTGATGAAATCGGAATTGAGCGCAACCGTTGCTAACTACAATTTCGGATTTACTGCATTTTGAGTCAGAATTCGCATCTATATTCGCATTTATCACAAATGCGATTTTTTCCTGTCCCTAGTAATACCTCTAAAAATAAACAGCTGATCAAGGCACCTAAAAGCAAGGGCAGATCTTTGAGTGTATTACTACAAATAACTAAAACACAATTTGATCGTGGAATTATATACAATCTCATTATAAAGGTTTTTTGTAGGTGGTTGTGAGCAGCTTTTAAATATGTTAGGAATAGCATTATGAAATATAGACAGCTACACCTTATGTTTATTATGAGATATCGATTTCGGCTAATTTCAGGTCATCTTCAAGTCTCAAACAACAGGTTTTACTTATGCATTTTTCCAGTGGCACTCATAACCTTTAACTGTTTACACACGAGGTCTAACGTTGTTAATCGCGTTAGCGATGAAAACAGAACCCAGAATCTTTGCGTCTAAATGATACATATATTGGTGTGATGTCTTATTTCGAAAGAACAGACATCACACCAATACATATATAGCTCTCGGTAAAATGGAACGGTACGATGTCGTTACATAGCACAGCACTGCCGACTGGAAACGCAGGAGAAGTGCAAACAACGTTCCCTCCTCAGAGGTATGATTAGGTTCGACGTAGACTTCTACAACATACAGTCTACTCGGCGAAGATTACACCAAAAAATTTAACGTTTCGTCTACTTTGGCAATAGCAACCAAATTTGAAAATCGTGTCTACTATGTAAAGATGTAGCAACACAAAACGCTTCAAGTCCAAAACTTCAATGATTTTCGAGTTCTGAATTTTTAATATGTTTTTAATGTTATTACAGAAAAAACATATTTGGGACTCACACTACAATTTTCATATGGCAGAATTTGTAGGTACATTCACAAGACATAAGTCAACGGTTGTGTGCATTCATCTTATGAGAAATATCAATCATTTGTTTTCAGTGTTTATTTCAAATTTCTCTTTTAAGTTTCTTTAATTATTAGTACTTAAATGTGGTTTTGAAATAAATAAATTACGTGTATATGTGTAGTCTTATGCGGCCAAACTACTTAGGTCATTGGTCGCTAGACTTACACACTACTTAATCTTACTTAAAATGACTTAGGCAAAGTACTAACATACCTATGTCCGAGGAAGGACTCGAACCTCCGACGGGACCGGCCGCGCAATTTGTCTCACAAATTACATGTTTGATAATATTAATGCACAGAAGTATGAAATCACGTCAAGACTACTTCCTGCAAAAATTTCGACAAAAAAAAAAGTTGGCACTGAGTTTAGAGAAAAAAATAATCTGGTATATTGGATTTTAACATTTTATCAAAAAATGAATGTTACTACAAGAGATACAGCCATTCAAATTTACGGGCACCATAACGTTTTCCCTTCCTGAGTAAATGAGCTGCTTCTTATAGTTTCAACACCTTTTTCTTGAATGTTCTGAATATAAATCTTCACACAGACTTCTTGAGGAGGAGACTAATACGGATATCTGATTGTAAACCACTGCCTATTACCTTAGACCTTTTGACTGTACTGAACAGTAGTTCCGCGTATTTGGGAATTTATATTTATACAGTTAACAGGCAATGTACTATATAACCAACTATTGGCTGCCAATTTCGCTTCATTTTTCCTGGAAGTCTTGCAACTTGTTTCTCCCTGTTGGTTTTTGCCAAGTTCGGAGTAAAAATGGTTCTATATGACGGTGATGGAAAATAGAATTTATCTTTAGCATTTTTCGGTGTGTGACATTCCCTTACACATTCCGTATTTCATATATTTCTTAGATGTATTTGTAATTCGAGTACAGCCAAATCGTTTTGGGGTCTACGAATAAACGCTTTAAGTATGTAAAATACTCATTGACTTATTATTAACGTTTTTTAAATTGAAGGTTTAAGGTTGCATCTCCTATTAAAAAGCATAGTAGCTATTTTTAAAGAGATGGAAGTTGCGTGATAATGGGGTTAACTACATAGCGGTCCATTACATCAACATATCTGTGCAGGATGCCTAATATATTTATTGCTTGCGCAGGTGTCTTGATATGCTTAGTATTCTGAATAATATGCTTTTAGGAGGTATGACTGTGGAAAGTCATAGTCTTGTAGTAGGAGAGACTAATCTCCAAACATTATCACTACTAAAATACCTTTTTGTTTACAGGAGGAACACTCAACGGATTAATATGTATGTAGAACAAGTTACTATATTGCTCTTCAGCTTGCAAAGGGTTGTGCAATTTCACTGAGTTTCGTGTTGTGTTGACAGTGTGGACACTTGACAACAGCAGTGCTAGACTTGTTGGTGTGCCTGTACCCAGGAAAAGGCATTAGCTGCCCCAAGGGCCCCGGGTTCCGCGCAAGTGTCACTCCGCGCAAGTGCTCCAACCGAGGAAAACGACTTTGAAGTTCTGTAAGTAAGCGTAAATACCAGTCATTAAATGATTTGCAGCATCGGTCGGTGTAGCTAAGGTTGTAGCGTTCTGGCCTTCGGTGTTCCGAATCCAGTCGTGACTGAATTTTTTTATTTTTTATTTTTCGTTGTGTTCGAATGCTTACATAATTTTAATATTTACTGGTAATGTTTATGAAAAGTGCACGTATTGTTGTTTATTCGTAATTTTCTATATTTAATGGAAGGTTGTTAATAATGGTTTCAACCAAAGAAGCATAACAAGTTACATTTTTTACAGTACTGGCTTCACTATTAGGTGACGATAGTAATCTTTGATTGTTCAGTTTGTGAAGAGTTGCAACACTATTTTTGGAAAGTCATCTCCATAGTTACCAATGGCTTTCCAAGCAGCTAACCTACTCAATCGTTTTACCTGACAAGTTTTCAGCTCGTCTACATACACAGAAACAAAAAGTGACACAACGCGTGCAATAAGAGAGCTCAAAGTGTTTTATACAAATGATTTCGAAAACTTAAAAAAGTATCTGTCACAATGGGAGTCGAACCACCGACTCTACGGTTGTGGGGCCAGAAGTCTACCTCCTGACCTACACTGACAGATGCAGCAACTGTTTTAATTATTGGCGCTTACGTGTAATTTGTAAAACTTTAGTAAAGTCGACTTTCTCGAGAATTTTTGAAAGCTGCGTCGGATGGCTTTGGCTGATTGTTATTTAAGTTATGAACTTCAGGCACCATAAATGTAAATAAATTCTAAATCCGATACCCATGTGGTCTCCTTGTAGGTACAGATGACCACAGCTGCTTGGTCCCAAAAGTTTACAAACATTCGCAAACTTCATGTATGTGGTGTGTGTTCTTTCGGATGTCCGGCACTTTTTGATCCTGCAGGTAACATATGGTCATATTCCTGGAATGTATGACATTAACTGCGAATTATAGAAGTTGAAAATTTGTACCCAGCCGGGATACGAACCAGGGGTCTCCTGCTTTCTAGGCAGTTGCGGTGATCCCTACATCACCGGGGACACAGCGATGACCATACCTGTACGGATTAATCAAGCACGATTTCCCTCAGATACAAATTGCCCCTTTACCTTGCCCACTAGAACTGAAACTCATTGTTATGTAAACTGATTCCCGTAAGAGTACGGGCCTAGGTGTGCCTCCACACTAAAGAAAGGATCATTGCCCGTCATCGACATATAAGTTATACATATGTGGTGTCTCTTCTTTCCAACATGTGCAGAAGCACTCTTAGACCCTTACTCTTACGGGAATCAGTTCACAAAATTTCGAGTTTTAGTAACAGTGGGCAGCGTAAAGTTGAGCATTTGTATCTGATGGGAGGCATATTACTCCAGGTGGCAGGTAGTAAAAAAGCTGGTTACCTCGACAGTCGAAAAAATGTTTGAGCATATAAAAGAAATCAGAGTTAAGGGAGACGAAAACTTGATTGTGATGGGGGACTGCAACTCGGTAGTAGGAGAGGAAAGAGAAGGAAATGTCGTAGGTGAATATGGACTGGGAAAAAGTAATGAAAGAGGAGATCGCTTGGTAGACTTTTGTGCAGAGCACAATTTAATTATCACCAACACTTGGTTTAATCATCATGAAAGAAGGCTGTATACGTGGAAGAGACCAGGAGACACTGGAAAGTACCAAATTGACTTTATAATGGTAAGGAATAGATTTAGAAATTAGGTTCTAAACTGTAAGACATATCCAGGGGCAGATATGGACTCTGACCACAACTTACTGGTTATGAACTGCAGATTAAAACTCAAGAGACCGCAGAAAGGTAGAAAGGTTAGGAGATGGAACCTGAACAAATTGAAGGAACCAGAGGTGGTTGAGAGTTTCAAAGGTAGCATTAGGCAAGGATTGGTTGGAACGGGGGAAAGTAATACAGTAGAAGAAGAATGGGTAGCTCTGAGAGACAGGGTAGTGAAGGCAGCAGAGGATCATATAGGTAGAAGGATATGACCTAATAGAAATCCCTGGATAACACAGGATATACTGAACTTAATTGATGAGAGGAGAAATATAAAAATTCAGCAAGTGAAACAACGAAAAAGGCAGTACAAACGTCTGAAAAATTAGATCGACAGGAAGTGCAGACTGGCTAAACAGGAGTGGCTAGAAGACAAATGCAGAACCGTACAAGAATGCATAACTAGGGGAAAGATAGATACCGCCTACAGGAACATGAAAGAGATTTTTGGAGACAAGAAAAACAGCTGTATGAATATCAAGAACTCAGACGAAAAGCCAGTACTAAGCAAAGAGGGGAAAGCTGAACTGTGGAAGGAATATATAGAGGGCCTATACAAAGGAACTAAACTTCAAGGCAGTATTCTAGAAATGGAAGACGAAGTTGAGGAAGATGAGATAGGAAATATGATACTGCGAGAAGAATTCGACAGAGCGCTGTAGGACTTGAGTCAAAACAAGGCCCCTGGAGTAGATGATATTCCGTCTGAACTGCTTATGTCGTTAGGAGAGCCAGTCGTGAAAAAAATGTATCACCTGGTATGCAAGATGTATGAGACAGGGGAAATACCCTCCGACTTCAAGAATAATATCGTAATTCCAATTTCAAAGAAAGCAAGTGCAGACAAATGTGAAAATTACCGAACTATCAGTTTAATAAGTCATGGGTGCAAAATACTAACACGAATTATTTACAGTCGAATGGAAAAACTTGTGGAATCCAACCTCGGGGAAGATCAGTTTGGATTTAGAAGAAATGTAGGAACACGGGAGGTAATGCTAACATTACGACTTATCTTAGAAGACAGGCTAAGGAAAGGGAAACCTACGTTTCTAGCGTTTGTCGATTTGGAGAAAGCTTTTGACAATGTCGACTGGAATACACTCTTCCAAATTCTGAAGGTATCAGGCGTAAAATATAGGGAGCATCTGTGACGAAAACGGCTGCATGCTGCTCGGTAATGACAGCGTACACAAAACAGGGTAAGACACCACTGGCGAAGATGAACAGTGGCCGGAATCCCCACTTAAGTGATAACTCTAGCCAAGAAGATGACACTACAACGGCGAAAGCGACGCAACAGTCACGGGAGTGTATAAACTGACTGTTTCGTTGCTTTTGCTTTATTTTGAATGAAACCCACTACAAATTGTGTAATATACTACAGCATTTCTATTAGAAGACAAATCGGGTTTCGAGTATTACGGCATCATCAGATACTGACTACAAAGATATAAACATACAGCTGTGAAAATTTCAAACGTCAGCGTTCTTTGCTCATGAACAGGGTGCGTCTGAAAGGTTCAGTGGACGATTTCACGAAATATACGAAACACGAGCTTCAAACAAAACACCATAATTGGGCTAAAAAGTAATCGCCACAGGATACAATACACTTCTGACATCTTGTACAGCTGTTTCAAACGGTCAGCAAACGCTTCACTGATCAACATGAACGTTAACAGAGTTATGGACGAGTTAAACACAGAAAAGGGGAGGTGGAGATGGGTGGAGAGGGGGGTAGGAGGAGACGAACAAAGAGAGACGGAGACAGGAGAAGATGTGTGAAAGAGAGAGAGAGAGTAACTTAAGACTCGAATGAGTAAGTACCCGGGCCACGGCAGATTTTCAGGAAGTTTTTAATAATAGTTTCACGAAGAATTGGCGAGAAAAGGAGTTTTTGGCATACCCTGACTAAAAGAAGGGATCGCTTGGTAGGACACATTCTTAGACATCGAGGAATCGTAAATTTAGCATTGGAGGGAAGTGTGTGGGGTAAAAATCGCAGAGGGAGGCCAAGAGACGCGTATAGTAAGCAGATTCAAATAGATGTGGGTTGTCGTTCTTATGAGGAGATGAAAAGGCTTGCTCAGGATAGAGTAGGGTGGAGAGCTGCATCAAACCAGTCTCCGGACTGAAGACCATAACAACAACAACAGTTTCACGAAAACACGAGTCCTCCCTTGCTGTAGTTAGCTAAACACCAATTTTTCGCACTCACCTGCCTTGGAAAGTACTGCAATGCACCTTATGGCATGAACAGCTTACCTGCAACAGAAGATGAGTCTAGTTAATAATAATCACCAGAACCATTAATTGTGCAATTGCAATTTTTACAGCTGTTTAGAAAAACATAATTCTGGATGTCACAAAAAGCAGAAAGCCATGACTATAATGTCGATTCACATAAACACATAAAAACAATTCGCAGGGGTATAAAGTGAAGTGAATAGATTCAGTAATAGGGCAAAGGACGTAAAAGTTTTCACATCAGCAACGGATGCTGCGAAAATTAGACAGTCCACGAAAGTAAATAGTTAAGGCCGGTATTACACTATCAAATTATTTGTCAAAGAATTGGACAAAGAAAAATTGGACGTAGTGTAATGGGAACATCGTCCAGTATTTCATCCAATCTTGGCCTCGGCCTAGATTTGATCAAAGAAATCGCTCGTCCTCTGTTTCCTGCAGTGAGAAATGTGACCGCTTGGAGCGCTAGTAGTATACAGCTTCCTTGCCACTACAGCTGTTTTATTTGGAGGTTAAATATCTGACATTACTTGGACATAACGTTCGTATTCGTAAACATGGCTAGTAGTGGAATGTTTGTGTAGTGTTTTCTAGCAACAACAAAATTTTTAAAAAATGAGATGGGGCGTTGTATAACAGGTGACAAGGCCAATTCACACTGACCATCACGTCAATTCGCGTAGCCCAATACCCTGCGGCAAAAGTGAGGTTGAGTTACAATCCGTGATGTAAAAAAGTCATTATATACTATCGGAATTGAAGAAGTAATACCCCTAAATCTTAATACGGCCGCAGCAGATTTTAGAATATATGATTTTGGTAACGTGGTGTGCTAAGTACTGGGAAATGAAACAACTTTCAAAACATCGACATCTGTTTGCAAGCGAATCTATGTACATATAAATACGTCAGCCAATTTTTGTAAGGAAATAAATAGAGCCTATTTACTTTATCAGCAATGTTTCCCCCCTTACATTGTTAATAACGTCATAAACAATTCACATTATCCTCTTTGTCAGTGTTCACATTTTCCATTTAAAACGTTATTTAATGAAACTTGCTTTATCAACTTAACAATCTTATTCGTATACACTGTTTGAGTCAGCCTTTTTGTTACTCTATTGCAAACTGTGAAGGATGAAGAGTGACAAAATAATTAGCAGTGAACGGCCTGGCTGTTCTGCCGACGGCATAAAAAAGGAAAATCCTCCCGGTCCCGTAACAAATTTTATTTTTCTCGCTCTGACACCCGCGGTTTCATCCAAGTGCGTTTGCTTTTCTTTTTTCCCTCCTTCTCTTCTAAATGCAGACACAACGCAACTGTAGTATAAACAATAGCTGGGCATTACACCACTATTTTGAAGCAAATTTGACAAAATATTGGATGATAGTGTAATACCCCCTTTTGCGTTTCATACAATTTCTTTGTCAAAAAATATGACCAATATTTCATCCAATTTTTTCGTCCAATTCTTTGTCCAATAATTTGATAGTGTAATACCGGCCTAAGATACTGCGATGCGAAACATAACACACTGGTGCGTCACGGTTGACAAAAACTAAGCAGCAATAACGCGAAGGCATACAGTGAACGGGCAGCAGGTCAGTTCCACTGACGAAGACTATTGCCAAAAATCCTTACCACTAACGACAGACGCAAATTATGGCCCCAATTCTTCCTTAACAAGTCACAGAGCCAGTACTGAGCGGATACTCAGTGTTATGGTGAAATGTAAATATTCAACGAATGTATGACATTAACTGCGAATGGGTAAAGTTGAAAATATGTACCCAGCCGGGATGCGAACCTGGGTCTCCCCCTTTCTAGGAAGTTGCGTTGACACCTACACCAAAGGGGACACATCGATCACACCTGGACACGGATTACTCAAGCAAATTCTCAACTTTATCCTGCCCACTATTACTCAAACTCGTCGTTTTGAGAACATATTCCCGTAAGAGTAAGAGCCTAGGACTCCGCAGTGAAGAAAGCATCATTGCCTGTCATCGGTCATCTTCGAAAGAACAGACCACACACACACAACTTACATAAATGTAAAACATCGTGTCTGCACATCCACTAGTCATTTTCGCACAGCTTGAGACAAAAAGCACTCTGATTTTAATCGGAATCCGATCACGGACGGAAAAGACACCGCAATTTAAATTTCAAGCGGCAGAATATCATTGGGGCACCGTGCTGCGATGTGCGCGGCGGTTCGGCGTCGGGGGTTCGAGTCCTTACCCGGGCATGGGTGTTTCGGTTGACCTTAGCATAATTTAGTTTAAGTAGTTTGCAATCCTAGGGAGTGATGACCAGCATAGTCAACTCCTACAGATTTACAAACATTTGAACATATGCTTTTGATTTATTGAAAATGCATATCTAAAGAGCTACGAGCCCTTGACCAGTAGAAAGGGTATGTTTCATAATATCAAGGGGAAATCTAGATGGTAGCTCTAGACGTATGCATTTTACATACCATGTACTCTGGACATATATTTACTTTGGTGCACACTACCTCCTCCCAAAATATTAGAAGCAAAGAGCTTGCGGCGGAAGATTGGTTTCACAGTATCCAACATGATTAACAGTCGCTACTGTCGGCTACTGTCGCTTCTGTCTTTTATTCTCGACCGGTGGCGCGTCCACGGCGTTTTTATCTCTAGGTTTTATCTTCTGCACCCTTCTGGTGCTTTTACTTCTAACGATTTTATCTCTTTTAAATAAAAATTTACTTCTAACGATTTTATTTCTTTTAAATAAAATTGACATTGCTTCAAATCTTAACAACTTTGACAAGGACAATCGCTCCGCTAACATTGAGTTTATCACTGAATCCACAGGAAGAGGTCTAAATCTTAGAATTATGACAAAGCCTGTTTCAAACAATATAACCAATGAGGACGTAGGAACCTCGGAACTTGATACTCCAACAGAAAATTCTCCAAACCTTGAAGGATTCCACGAACAAACAAATCAAAAGGCAAAGTACTTGAATAATCAAGAAACAAAAAAAGGAGAAGGACGAAAAAGAGCCAAAAAATAAAAATAAAAATAAAAAGAAGAACCAAGAGAGTACAACTCCAACATTGCGGTCTAATAATAAATCAAACAAAAATGAAATTGCTAATCAAACTCTTCCGAGAAAGGATTTTTTAAATGAACTTCCTCAAGGAAGAACAGGAACACCTAACAGCAACAGAAACTACATAAAGGAATGCTTTCAAGGAAGATCAGGAACCCCTAATAGCAACAAAAATCCTACTTAGACAATGACATCGACTAAAAGGATGTCTCAAGGGATGATCTCACTCAGAAACCAGGAACATCAAAAGAGACAGGCAAGGCTAATGAAGAAAATTCTAATATAGTAGTAGAAGAAGATAACAAACTAGAGGAGAAAAATACTAGCGTAGTGGAAGTTCCAACCGATGAAACTAATCCTATAGGAAGTAGTTGTGGTGATCTCTGGGAACGGCCTAGGGCAGTTTTTATTAACGGATTGAATAAAGATGTGACTCAAAAGAAGTTATTTTTAGCTTTCAAACAGTTGTCAATTATAAATGATATAGAAACTTTTAATTTCCAACGAGATGGATCAGTGAAGGTGGCCAGTTATCACAAAGATATATTGAACAAAGTCAAAAAGTTTCTTCAAAATTTCTGCCCTGAGGCGAAGGTTACTTTACCTCGATCACAAAGAATTAGATCTCAAGGTGAACAGTCCAAAGCAAAATTACCAACTTTTAATGTAGTTATAAAGAATATTGATCTCGATGTAGAAGCTGAGGAAGTGCTGGAAGAGCTTAAGAGTAACCAGATTCTAAATATACAGAATGTGGTCAGAATTAAATCCAAAAAGACATCACATGAAGAACGAATGATGAGGGTTTTTACACGAGACCAAGCTACAGTTGACTATTTATTGGAACACCATTTTAAATCTCAAGGGCAGATTCATAAGGTAGAACCACCGAGACTTCCCCCTCCGCAACATATACAATGTGCTAAATGCTATGGTTTTGACCATCTGACTGCAAACTGCCAAGTTGGGATCAAGTGCAGTAAGTGCTCTGGGAATCATCTATCGAGTAATTGCACATCTGAAGCAAAACAGGTAATATGTGCAAATTGCAATGGGAACCATCATTCCACAAGCAAAAACTGTCCAAATTACCCAAAGGAACCTGCAAATGCGGAGACGGCGGTCGTAATAAAATGTGTTGACCCCCAGTCACACCAAAACCAGAATCAAAAATCGAAGAAACCTTTCCAAACATAGATGATCTTCTCAGAGCTATCACCACAGCTCTTATTAATATTCTACCTGAAAAGAAAGAGAAAGTAGTTAAAGCAATGGACCAAGTGGCGATGACCTTTTTTAAGAGAAATATCCATGGAATTCAGGCAGGTCCTCTTATGCATTATGTTATTAATAAAACTGACCAGGAAGGAAATCTAACACCAAAAATTCACAACAAAACATATAGTTCTGTGCTATGGCCAACTTTAGGACAAGAAAAGAAAACCTAACCATTGGTTTTGTTAATGCCAATGGCCACCGCTCCAAGCAACCTATTTTGGAATATATAGTTGACAAAGAGAGGGCTAAAATCTTCGGAGTTACAGAGACACGGGCAGATGAGCTACCAATAGCCTTAAAAAATTATATATGTCATCGCAAAAATGGAACTAATCATAGCTGGGGAGTGGCAATTTTCCACGATATTGATATACCAGCAGTAAGAATTATGCCACCTGAAGAGTTTAATGATATCCAAACAATAGTTTTAAAATTATGTGTGAATATTTTAAATTTTATATATGTGGCACTGATATATAATTCTCCAAATGCGATTTTAAATACCAGTTTTATTGACTATTTGGCTAATCTTGGACCAGTCATCATAATGGGAGACTTTAATGCCCGATCAACGAATCTTGGAGATTTAAACACAAATAGAAATGGTCTAATTTTAGAAGAACTTTTAGTTAAAAACGACCTGGTCAGATTTGAAAATGATAAACCAACTTATATCGGAGAAACTGGGACTTCCATACCAGATCATGTGATTTGCTCTAGTTTTATTCGACAATATTTTAGTGAAATGTGGATCGGTGATGCTATTGGCAGTGAACATTTGCCTATATTTTTTAAAACTACACTTTTATCATTCGACAGCCAAAGTCAATTTAATATTGAGGCAGATAAGAAGATTATTTTTAATTTAAATAAAATTAATGTACATAAATTTCAAGAACTTGTGAAATTGGCCCTACAGGATAATCAAGGAATTATTGATACAGAGAACATTGACGAATATAATGACAAATAAGTTCAAATTATTAATAATGCTACACAAGAAAGTGCACCTAAAGTCACAATAATGCCAGGGAAACCAAGAATTCCACGATATATATTAAACAATATTAAATTAAAAAAGAAAATGTATAAACTCTACACACAAACTAGACAATCAATCTACAAAACCGAATGGAACAGGCTGAATCGCCTACTAAGAAATCAATTAAAGGAGCTTAGAACTCAAAAGTGGGTCCAAACAATTCGTAACCTGGATCATAAAAATTCAACCCTATTTTGGAGAGCTTTTAAAAACATTACCGGTGACAATAATAAAGGAACTCCACCTTTAATTCAACATGGTCAAATAATAGCCGATGACCAACAAAAGGCCGAGATTTTCAGAAATGTTTTGAACGAGATCCATCAACATCCAACCGATGAAAAATTCAACTTAGAGCACGAGCAATTGGTTAATCACGAGAGAGAATCCCTGATTGATAGACAAACAGACATGGATCTAGATCAATCTCAAATACTAAAAGCAATTTCCCAACAAGAGATAATTGCAGCTATAAAGAATGGCAAGAATAATGCACCAAGTATTGACGGAGTAACACGAAAAATTTTACGTTTAGCTCCAAAAGAATTTATTATATCTCTACAAAAGTTATTTAACCAAGCATTACACCAAAGGAATATACCCACACAATGGAAGACTGCTAAAGTCATAATGATATTAAAATCGGGAAAAGCATCAAATGATCCTAAATCTTATAGGTCTATCATATTATTATCAGTCGCCGGCCGCGGTGGCCGAGGTGACTGAGGCGCTCCAGTCACGGTCAGCACGGCCACTACGGTCGGGGGGTTCGAATCCCCCCTCGGGCATGGATATTTGTGCCGTCCTAGTTCATAAGTAGTTTGTAAGTGTAGGGACTGATGACCCCGTAGTTAAGTCCCATAAGCTTAACAAACATTTGAACATTTAAAAAAAATAAAAAATAAAAAATTATCAATCATCGGAAAAACATTTGATACAATATTAAGAACGAGAATGCAGCATTTTATAGACAAGAAAAATCTTATACCGCCTGTACAGGCAGGTTTTCGTAAGGGTCACTCTACCTTAGACCCAATACTAAGATTGGCCACAAGTGTCACCGAAGCTCTAAATTTAGGAGACTGCGCTATGACACTCTTATTAGATATAGAACGTGCCTTTGACAAGGTTTGGCACAGAGGACTCTATTATAAGCTGATTAAAATGGGCTTCCCAAATCAGTTAGTGAAGCTGTTACAAAATTGTCTTGATAACAGACCAACTAGAATATACATAAACGGAATCTTCTCAACACCTTTCTTTCCGATAGCTGGTGTGCCGCAAGGAGCAATTCTCTCGCCTTTATTCTATTCACTGTATACAGCTGATATACCGACACCTACCAGATGGAATGAAGATATAGCCATGTACGCCGATGATACTGCATACTGGTGCCATGCATCTACGTCCGAGGTACTTTACCGAAATGCAACACAATATATCCAAATCTTAGAACCATGGTTTGCAAAGTGGCGTATACGCCCAAATCCTGAAAAAAGTCAGTTGATAGCTTTCCATCATAAGAACTTAACGCAGTATAAGCCACAGAACACGGATAATCTCCAACTCCATTTATGGGGAAAAGAAATCCAGACCCAGAATAAGGTCAAATATCTAGGTATTATCTTTGATACTACCTTAACTTATAAATTTACAATCTCTGATCTGATAAATAAAGCTAGAAAAAGACTCGGCTTAGTAAAAATGATAAAGGAAAATTTAATGGAGCATCAACATCAGCCCTCATTTACACCTACAGCTGTTATATTAGACCCAACCTCGAGTATGCGGCACCTATTTGGCTAACGTCAAGAGCTCATGTACATAAAATATTAAGTACTGAGAGGAGAATTCTTCGAATCGCTGCCAGAGTTAGCTCTAGCACTAGTAGGGAAGATTTATACCAAATAGCTAATATTCAGCCACTAGAACAAAGGCTTATAAAGATGACAGCAAAATATGGAATTGATAGAATCTCAACAAGCACTAAAACAACCGAGTTGCTGCAAAGAAGTCCAATCACTATTAATTACCCTAGGTATAAATACCCTTATCCACCTAGTGCCATAGCGCAAGCCATTGAAAAACTATATCCAGGTAAATACGATCTGCAATCAATTATAGGAGAAGAGGATTTATATAACCATTTATTACTCCAAGAAGAGCAATCAGATGTTTACCTAACACAATACTATCCTCGCGCTGAGGTTTTTTGAGGGAGGTTTTTCCTCAGCAGATTAACAATAGCGGGTAACCTCCCAAGAGAAATCATTAAGCAATAATAAGAACTAGCAAGAGTCCAAATTCCCCTTGTATTAAAATAAAATGTGTCACCACAGCACTAACAGTAGATAGTTTCCCTGGCTTGAAACGAACTTAATGTTCGAATATGGGCCCGCCATCCCCATATGGGGGGGGGGGGGGAGGGGATAAAAAAAAAACTGCGAATAACGTCGTTACATGACGCTGCTGGTCATTGGTTCGTGCGTGAAGTCCTCCCTATAACCTCCAGAAGTGAGAAACGAATTGCCAAAGAACTTGTATCAAACATTTTTCAGATAACTTTACAAATCAGTGACGTGTTAAATATTTGGAACTATGTCAAATTCCGTATACAATTCTAGAAAGTAAGGAAACGCCGATGACATTGTAATTCTGTCAGAGACAAAAGGACCGGGAAGAGCAATTGAACGGAGGGTATAAGATGAACATTAACATGACTGTTAATGGAATGTAGACTAAGAAATTCAGGCGATGCTCAAGGAATTAGATTAGGTAATGAAAAAGTAAAGGTGGTAGATGAGTTTTGTTTCTTTACAGTAAAATAACACATGATGGTCGCAGTACATCTACATCTGCATAGATACTCTGCAAATCACATTTAAGTGCCTGGCAGAGGGTTCATTAACCACCTTCATAACTTTTCTCTACCGTTCCATTCTCTAATAGCGCGCGGGAAGAAAGTACACCTAAATCGTTCTGTTTTCGATCTGATTTCTCTTATTTTATTGGGATGGTCATGTCTCCCTAAGTAGGTGGGTGCTAGCAAAATATTTTCACATTCAGAACTAAAAGTCGGTGATTGAAATTTCGCAAACAGATCACGCCGCAATGAATAACGTCTTTCTTTTAATGATTTCCACCCCAATTCGTGCAACATTTCCGTGACGCTTTCCCCCCCCCGTAACGTGATAAAACAAAACGAGCTGCCCTTCTCTGAATCTTCTCAATATCTTCCGTCAGTCCCACCTGGTGAGGGTTCCACAAGGGGCAACAGTACTCCAAGAGAGGACGCACAAGTGTGATGTAGGCAGTCTCTTTGGTGGAGCTGGTGCATCGTCTAAGCGTTCTGCCAATGAAACGTAACCTTTGGTTCGCCTTCCCCACAATATTTTCTGTGTGTTCTCTCCAGTCAAAGTTGTTCGTAATTGTAACTCCTAGGTATTTGGTAGAATTTACGACCTTAAGGTTTGACTGATTTATCGCGTAATTGAAGTTCAGCGGATTTCTTTTAGTGGTCATGTGTATTACTTCACACTTTTCTTTATTTAGTGTCAATTGCCAATTTTCGCACCAAGTAGAAATTTTGTCTAAATCGCTTTGCAGTTGCTTTTGATCCTCTGTTGACTTCACTAACCGATAAACGACAGCATCATCCGCGAACAGTCTAAGGGAGCTATTCAGATTATCTCCTAAATCGTTTATAAACACGAGGAAGAGTAGGAGACCTATAACGCTTCCCTGTGGAACGCCAGATATCACTTCTGTTTTACTCGATGACTTACCGTCAATTACAACGAACTGTGTCCTCTCTGATAGGAAATCGTGAATCCAATCGCACAATTGGGGAGATATTCCATAAGCACGCAATTTCATTAGAAGCCGCTTGTGGGGTACAGTATCAAAAACCTTCCGGAAATCCAGAAATATGGAATCGATTTGAGATCCCTTGTCGATGGCACTTAACACTTCATGTGAATAAAGGGCAAGCTGTGTTTCGCAAGAGCGATACTTTCTGAATCCGTGCTGACTATTGGTTAATAGGTCGTTCTCTTCGAGGTAGTACATAATATTCGAACAAAGTATATGTTCCAAAATCCTACTGCAAATCGAAGTCAGTGAGATAGGCCTGTAATTTTGGGGATCACTCCTATTGCCTTTCTTGAATATTGGAGTAATTTGGGCAACTTTCCAGTCTTTGGGTACGGATCTTTCGCTGAGTGATCGGTTGTAAATTATAGCTAAGTACGGAGCTATTGCATCAGCATACTCTGAGAGGAATCTAGTTGGTATACAATCTGGCCCGGAAGATTTATTTTTGTTTAGTGACTTAAGTTGTTTTACTACTCCAGGAACATCTACTTCTAAGTTTCGCATGCTGGCAGCTGTTCTTGGATTGAATACTGGAGTGTTCACTTCGTCTTCTTTGGTGAAAGAATTTCGGAAAGCTGTGTTTAGTAATTCTGTCTTAGCAGTACTGTCGTCGGTAGTATTACCATTGCTATCGCGTAGTGAAGGTATTGTTTGTGTTTTGCCGCTAGTGTACTTCACATATGACCAGAATTTCTTTGGATTTTCTGCAAGATTACGAGACAGGATTTCGTTGTGGAAACAACTATAAGATTCTCGCATTTAAGTCCGCGCTAGGTTGCGAGTTTCAGTAAAAGATTGCCAGTCTTGCGGATTCTGTGTCTTTTTAAATTTTGCATGCGTTTTTCTTTGTTTCTGCAACAGTGATCTGACCTGTTTTGTCTACCACGGGGGGTCAGCCCCCTCTTTTATTAATTTATTTGGTATAAATCTCTCGATTGTTACTGATATTATGTCTTTGAAAGTAAGCCACAACTGATCTACACTCGCATTTTTAGTTTTGAAGGACTGGAGACTATCACTCAGGAAAGCGTGAAACGAATTTTTATCTGCTTTATTGAATAGATATATTTTTCGTTTATTTTTGGTGCATTTGGGAATTTCGATATTCAGTCTCGCTACTACAACTCGGTGTTCGCTAATCCCTGTATCTGTTTTGATGCTCTTTACTATCTCGGGATTATTTGTTGCTAGGAGATAAAGAGTATTTTCGCAACCACGTACTATTCTAGTGGGTTCATGAACTAACTGTTCGAAGTAGTTCTCAGAAAAAGCATCCAGAACTAGTTCGGACGATGTTTTATATTTGCCCCCGGTTTTGAATACGTAATTATGCCAACATATCGAGGGTAAATTAAAGTCGCCACCGATTATAACAGTATGCTTCGGATACCTATTTGAAATATGGTTCAAGCTTTCTTTGAACATTTCTGCAACCGCATCGTCTGAGTCAGGGGGCCGTTAAAGAGATCCAATTATCAATTTATTTCGGTGGTCAGGTATAACCTCAACCCAGACCAATTCACAGGAAGTATCTGCCTCAATTTCGTTGCAGGATAAACCGTTTGTAACAGCAATAAACACGCCACCCCCTGTTTTATTTATTCTATCCTTTCTGAAGACCATTTGGCCCTTTGAAAAAATTTCGGCCGAATTTATCTCAGGCGTCAACCAGCTTTCAGAACCTATAACGATTTGTGCCTCAGTACTTTCTATCAGCGCTTGGAGCTCTGGAATTTTCCCGACACAGCTACGACAATTTACAACTGTTACACCAATGGTTTTTATGTCCACTTTCTTCCCGTGTCTGACCTGCCCCCTTTGAGACTGAAACCCATTTTGTGTATTCCCGAGGCCATCTAACCTAAAAAACCGCCCAGTCCACGCCACACAGCCCCCGCTACCCGTGTAGCCGCTTCCTGAGTGTAGTGGACTCCTGACCTATTTAGCGGAACCCGAAAACCCACCACCCTTTGGCGCAAGTCAAGGAATCTGCAGCCGACACGGTCTCAGAACCGTCTGAGCCTCTGATTCAGACCCTCCACTCGGCTCTGAACCAAAGGTCCGCAGTCAGTCCTGTCGACAATGCTGCAGATGGTGAGCTCCGCTTTCATCTTGCAAGCAAGACTGGCAGTCTTAACCACTTCTGATAGCCGCTCAAAACCAGAGAGGATCTCTTCCGATCCAAAGCGACACACATCATTGGTCCCAACATGAGCCACCACCTGCAGTTGGCTGCACCCTGTGCTCTTCATGGCATCCGGAAGGAGCCGTTCCACATCCGGAATGACTCCCCCCGGTATGCACACGGAGTGCACATTGGAATTCTTCCCCTCCCTAGTAGCCATTTTCCTAAGGGGCTCCATTACCCGCCTAACGTTGGAGCTCCCAACTACCAACAAACCCACCCTCTGTGAGTGCCCGGATCTTGAAGGCAGAGGGGCGAGTACAGGACAAGCGACACCATCCGCATCAGGAACATCCCCTGCCACAGACAGCGCCTCGAATCTGTTGGCAAGACTAACCGGGGAGGCCTCCACTTCGGTCCCCCGGGAAGTCTTACGCCGCCTGACACGCGCTGAGGGGACCTCCCAATCCACCACGGATTGGGGGGCTACCTCCTCGCGGGCAGTGAGCGGGCTGGCCACAGCCGCAGGCCGATCGGAGGGCACAACAGACGCACAGGGCGTCTGCTGTACCCCCGCGAGCGGCCCACAACAGCGGCGCCCACCCACCGCAGTCTCAAGCGTTGCCAGCGAAGCCAACGCCGCCTGAAGCTGCGAGCGAAGAGTCACCAACTCTGCCTCCATCCGTTCGCAGCAGTCACAGTTCCTAGCCATTCTAAAAACCTTTGTTTCTTCCAAGTAAGTACATCAGAGGACTCAGTAGTTTGATAAACAGTGAGCTTTGTAAAGTATACACCTAACGCTGAACTGTTTATTAACGGCGAATCTGAAAAATATATACGCCAGCTAATAAATAAAAAATTCAGTAACTGAGCTGACAAATAAACACGATTCTTAATAAACAAACACGCGAGCACACTAAAGTATAAAGAGCTGCAAGAGAAAGCACACACGAAATGTAAATAAGTCGCTTCTATTAAGAAGCCGGTTACCGTACAATGTAGAGCTGCTGCTGGTCACGTGTGCACTGGCCGCCGGTCACTGAGCAGCCGATATAAAATGTAGAATGGCAATGGCAAGGAAAAAAAATTGTTGACGTCGAATTTTAATTTTAATGTTAGAAGATTTTCTTAAGGCCTTCGTATGGAGTGTGGTTTTGTACGGTAGTGAAACATGGACGATAATTATTTCAGACAGGAAGAGAACAGAAGAATTTGAAATATGGTGTTACAAAAGAATGCTGAAGAATAGGTGGGTCGATCGTGTAACTAATGATGAGGTACTGAACAGAAATGGGGAGAAAAGGAATTTCTGGCACACGCTGACTAAGAGAAGGGATAAATTGGTGGGACACATTCTGAGACATCAAGGAATCTTCAATTTAGCAGTGGAGGGGAGTGTGTGGGTTAAAAATGGCAGAGGGAGACCACGAGACGAATGCAGTAAGATTGAAATGGATATAGGTTGACGTTGTTATGAGGAGATTAAGTGGGTTGCTGGTGATAGAGTACAATGGAGAGCTGTATGAAATCAGTCTCTTGACTGAACACCGTGAAAACAACAAGGAAACGTTGGGAGAGACTCGTCGAATATTACCGAAAGAATATGGAGTTGAAGCTGGGAGAGAGAGAGAGAGAGAGAGAGAGAGAGAGAGAGAGAATGAACTGAAGACAATCCATGGTTGTTTGGTGACGATGCCTTGGTTGACGGGAACGAGTCGTCCAGGAGTGATTGATCGATACAAAATGACAGACAAAATTTGTAGTTGGCAGTGAGCTGATTGGTGCAGTCACGTCGATTAAATACCGAGACGTACCGCAGCGTTGCAGAGCACATGAAGTGGAACCGTCATAGAGGCTGTTGCAGTCTATATTCGCATACTGTTAGTAACCGGAAAGTGTTAGTTGCTTAAAGCAGTGAATGTAGGATTACGATACGGTATACAGATTACAGACAATGTGGTCATATGCATTGTCATTTGTCATTACAATATATATCAATATAATATGAGCAAAGGTAAAATCACAATTGTAAAGAAAAAGTGGTCGTTTCATTAGCAAACCTCTGCTTTTCCCAAACGTATGTGTAACATAAGGCTGTTTTTTTCCCTCCTTGAAGTTTCCATTTTTTCTTCTTGTCTCTTGTGCTGAATTATCTGCAAACAGAGTCTTATATGGAATGTTGGCTTCCATCCATATGCAGTTTTCCTGGTGTGTGCGTTTCCAATAATTCGACATGACGCCAATAGAAGAAATTTCGAAATACTGGATCCGTGTTAGATAAACGTAGGGGTAGAAGTTCGAAGAAGTCATTGCATCAACTGATACGGCCGTGTTCCGACGAAAACACGAAGAAATGTTACATCTTCAGCACGCAGCAATTTCCCTTCCAAAGGATCAATGTTTTAAGCCATTAGTATTTTCAATTAAATTATGGGGTTCTGGTAGGTAAATGGGTGAATGCTAGTGGATAGGATTGTATTGTAAAAGTCAAAATGGAATGTCACAGTCTACGCACATTTATTTAATGTGATTATCATTAAGAAACATTGTGTTCAGACCATTCACATTTTTCGGCAAAATAATTATTTCGAGAAAAGAGAGAAAAAAAAAACTTCAATGCAAAGGATACTTCACTCAAGATTTTAATGAATTTTCTTTGATGCATACCAAACATAGCCGCGGTGGAGTAGCCGAGCGGTCTAAGCCGCCTCGCTGCGGAGCGCGCGGTTGCTCGCCGTCAGAGGTTCGAGTCCTCCTTCGGGCATGGGTGTTTGTGTTATGATATATATATTACACCAAATCATCAGGGTAAAAACGAGCAATAATTAATGCTATACGAGTGAATGTGTTTTAATTTTATCTTCTGTTGATGATTACTCTTACCATTGTAGGGATCCAGAAACACTAAAACGTTTAACCCAAACTGAATTTCGCAATTATAACTGAATAATATAGAACAAAAAATTGGTAGTAGCCGCAATCGAATCCGGGCCGCAAAACTGACAGTCTTGCGTTTCGCTGACATTTGACAGGTCATGCAAGCGTACTTATACTTTTCGTTCACATATCAATAATAATTCAGTTCCTTGAGACAGACACTGTCTCATTGTATCAGAGGTATTCAATGTAAGGAGAGTCGTTGAACTCGACCAGAGCACACATTTTAATTGCACGCCTCTCCTTATATTCAGTACCTTTTCGCATACTGTAGTCGGAAATCTGTCGTGAGAGTTTCCTCTTTTCCTATGTCTAACTCAAGCCAGATGTTTTAGCTATCTGAATGGTTCATCTTCCCGGTTCTTTTCACACAATTTCAGCCAAATTGTGAGACTCACCCCGCGACCTTTCGAATTGTCAGCATTTTATTTCTAAACTTAAAAATATAATGTCTGACTCAAACGGTACGTAAAGTGGCTGCAGAACAACAATAATTTCCGAAAGCGGCTGATCTACATCTACATGGGATACTCTGCAAATCACATTTAAGTGCCTGGCAGAGGGTTCATCGAACCACCGTTATACTATTTTATCTCCCATTCCATTCTCAAATAGCGCGCGGGAAGAATGAACACCTGAATCTCTCCGTTCGGGCTCTGATTTCTCGTATTTTATTCTGATGATCATTTCTACCTATGTAAGTGGGAGTCAACAATATATTTTCGCATTCGGAGGAGAATGTTGGCGATTGTAGTTTCGTAAGCAGCCCACGCCGCAGCGATAAGCGCCGTTGTTGTAATGATTCCCATCCCAGATCCTGTATCATTTCCGTAACGCTGTCTCCCATGTATCGCGACAATACGAAACGAGCTGCCCTTCTTTTGACTCTTTCGATGTCCTCCGTCAAACCCACCTGATAAGGATCCCACACAGGTCAGCAATATTCCATAAAAGGACGGACAAGTGTAGTGTACGCAGTTTCTTTAGTAGTTCTGTTGCATGTTTTAAGGGTTCTGCCAATAAAACGCAGTCTCTGGTTCGCCTTTCCCACGATATTATCTACGTGTTCTTTCCAATTTAAGTCTGAAGTAATAGTAATTCCTAGGTATTTTGTGGAGTTTACGGCCTTTACATGTGATTGATTTATCATGTAAACAAAGTTTAACGGATTTCTTTTCGTACTCATGTGGACGACTTCACACTTATTATTTAGTCAATTGCCAATTTTTACACCATACAGATATCTTATTCAAATCGTTCTGCAGTTGGTTTCGATCTTCAGATGATTTTACTAGACGGTAAATGACGGCGTCATCTGCAAACAACCTAAGAGAGCTACTTAGATTTTCCCCTAAATCGTTTATGTAAATAAGGAACAGCAGAGGACCAATAACACTACCCTGTGGAACGCCCGATATCACCTCTGTTTTAGACGAACGAGCCTTACCATCGATTACTACAAACTGTGTCCTGTCTGAGAGGAAATCCCCTGTTGTTGTTGTTGTTGTTGTTGTTATGGTCTTCAGTCCGGAGACTGGTTTGATGCAGCTCTCCACCCTACTCTATCCTGAGCAAGCCTTTTCATCTGCTCATAAGAACGGCAACCCACATCTACTTGAATCTGCTTACTATACGCGTCTCTTGGCCTCCCTCTGCGATTTTTACCCCACACACTTCCCTCCAATGCTAAATTTACGATTCCTCGATGTCTAAGAATGTGTCCTACCAAGCGATCCCTTCTTTTAGTTAGGGTATGCCAAAAATTCCTTTTCTCACCAATTCTGTTCAGTACCTCTTCATTAGTTATGCGATCTACCCACCTAATCTTCAGCATTCTTCTGTAGCACCACATTTCAAAAGCCTCTATTCTCTTCCTGTCCGCACTGTTTATCGTCCATGTCTCACTCCCATACAAGGCAACACTCCACACAAATGCCTTCAGAAAAGACTTCCTTACACTTAAATTAATATTCGATGTTAGCAAATTTCTCTTTTTCAAAAATGCTTTTCTTCCCATTGCCATTCTGCATTTTATATCCTCTGTACTGCGACCATCGCATGTTATTTTACTACCCAAGTAACAAAACTCATCTACCACCTTCATTGTTTCGTTACCTAATCTAATTCCTTCAGCATCGCCTGATTTTCTAAGACCGCATTCCATTATTTTTGTTTTGCTCTTGTTAATGTTCATTTTGTACGCTCCCCTATCCAGTCGTAAATTTGGGGCGATATACCGTAACCACGCAATTCGATAAAAAGCCGTTTGTGAGGAACGGTGTCAAAAGCCTTCTGGAAATCAAGGAACACGGAATCAATTTGCGAACCCTTATCAATTGCACACATCACTTCGTGTGAATAAAGAGCTAGTTGTGTTTCGCATAAATCCATGTCCTCCCTCTTAGCACTGTGCCGTCTGCTCCAGCCCCTAAACGGTGGCTCAGTAATAAATATTAGTGTCCACGCCTGTACTTTGTAACGCTTGTAGCTTGCTCTTTCACTTTCAGGAGCATCCGTTATTCTGCGGTGGTTGGCGCCAGCAGGGGAGTGATTCAAAATGGAGTCCCATTGCGCCGTCTAACATAAACAGTCAGGGCACTCCCAGTGATTTTTGTTATACACGGCGACAGTTGCGCTCCAAGCGGCCGACAAGCTACATTTCTCAATACGGTATTGGATGAGTACGAATAGTATCGTTTTTGTAAACGAAGGCTTCCGCGATCGTTGTCATTGTTGATAAAAGTCGTCTGGGTATTGGACCGCATCGTCAATATATCAAATATTTCACCGACGTTTCGGCCAAGTAAACGTAACACCCAGAAGATGGCCGCTTGCAACAGTGGCCGAAATGTCGGTGAAATATTTGATATATTGACGATGCGGTCCAATACCCAGAAGAGTTTTATCAACAGTATCGTGTTTATTCATTTTAATCTACTTTTTACAGTAGGAAACTAATGTAGTGTGCTAAAATCGGTAATAAGTAAATGAAAACTCGAGATTTGTCTGTCTTAGATTTCGTTTGATCCCTGACGTGGTATGAACTTTTAAAGGAGAATTTCATTTTCTACTAAAAATTAGAAAAATGGCTAGGAAACGACGTAAGACTTGCCATTAGGCAGAAAGTTGTCGGTTTTCTACTAAGGAACCTTAAGGTTTTTTCACTGCAATTCCAATAAAAACGTTGAGAGCGGAACGTAGGAAATATATAGAACGCAATAACTACTGTATTTAACGTACCTAATCGGCCACCACAACTGCAGCTGAAGGAGAAACTTCATAGACGCTTGGCAACAAAATGGCAAAACCATCACTGTTTTCCATCAAATAAGAACCCAGTTCAACAATTGTTGCTACGGCTGAACCACAAATCGCAAGAAGCTTCAAAGCATTGGCTTTTTAAGCTAAAGTAATTACACTCAAACGAATGCGCATATAAGGAAGATGAGTAAGGTGTAAAAATGTGCGAATTATTAGATTCCACACCGAACTGATACGCGTCAAAATGCTATCTGTCATAGTAAGAACAGACCACAACAGAAATTTATATTTGCTTATGTTTATATCCTACTGTCTCATCAGATTAAGCTACAAATATACAGATATTCATATGTATTTGTTCACGACTAAGTTGTATTTAATACCACTGAATCACCTAAATTCGGCTCGGCTGGTTTTTACATTAATTTTCGTATTATGTATTATGTCTCCTGACAGTTTACTAATGCTTGCAACGCAGAAATTATAGTCACTGTTTCGTTAATTATGTACAAAAATAATTATAAACAAACATTACTCCTGCGGTCTTGCCCATAGCTGCCAGCACTAGTGTCGCAACTGTCTGTTGGTAACAGGTGTTACACAGTGATCTCAATTATTAACACTGGATACACAGCTGTAGTGGTTAGGTTCCGTGAAAATCGTGACTATTATAGTTATGTTGGCAACTTCGTACGTATAGGTCGGGTTGTTATTGTGGTGTCGCACAAGTCTGAAGTGCGCGCCACGTACTTACGGCGCGGCGTTCTTACGACGTCAGCCACGAGCGCCCTCTGCTGCTACCCCACTCGTGGCCACCACTGAACTGCATCGGGCACTTGGCAATAGGACAGGCACTAGAACAGACTCATCAGTAGGCAGTAGTTAAGCTATGTATCTGCATTCCACTAGTCTTTAGTGAAGTATTGTACTATTTCTTCGAAATGTATATCTTGTTCTAATCTAGCTTAGTGTGTCTAGTTTCTGCTGTCCCACTGGCTGGTCACCTCAGACTCTGTACCTGCATACGCGTGTATCCTATTTTCCTGTGTCGTTCTCTCTCTACTCGGCCATCGACACCTAGGACAACCGGCGGAAACGAGACACAAAAGTAATGACATTTGTGTCGTAGGACAATAAGTTAGGAACGATTGATTACTTTAATAAAATCGTAATGGTGAACTTTGTGGCGCTTACGATTGTAGAGAAGTCGAAGGAAGGGATGTAGAGTTCAGATCCATATGTAGCTATCACATTTTATTAAATAAATAAATTGCACTACTATATACGGTATTTCCCGTGTTCAGTGTGAGCTGTCACAAATTTACATATTCATATTCAGTTTTAATGTAATTTTCATTTATGTGTGTTCTTAGATATACTGACTGTGTGTGTGTGTGTGTGTGTGTGTGTGTGTGTGTGTGTGTGAGAGAGAGAGAGAGAGAGAGAGAGAGAGAGAGAGAGAGAGAGAGAGAGAGAGAGACTCATAGGTTACTCTTTGTAATTATATTATTCATTGAAAATAATGTATTATGAGTGGTTGGAATTGTAATGTATCGTTGTCAGAATTGTAAATAGATCTTATCTAAAAGGAATACTGTACGTCGTGGTGGAGTCTTCATTTCTCAACGAGAAGACGCTGAACTACATGATTGTTAAAGAATTTCTACTTTTCAGGTCTTCATTATTTTTCCACATTGGCATTTTTCTTTGCTGAAAGACACTGAGTAACTAGATACGATTTTCTTTACTGTACAGGACATCTGCGAAATTACCACAGTTTCAAGTGCAAAGTCTCACCAGCATTAGGTTGAACACAAACATAAGAAATTAATTTTAAAACAGTAATTTTGGCGACACGGCCAGAATACTATAAAACACTTTGAATACTTTTCCCCAACTAATAATAAAATACACATCAGTTTTATTTTATCTTCATCCTGGTCAGACGTTATACGTTTTATATTTGCTTCTTGTCTATAGTGTTTTTCTTTCGAGCTCATAGACTGGATATGAAACCCGTATGGAAAAACCAGGCTATATTATACGACTCGAATGTGTCATCATTACATCTGTAATTATTTGTTTACAAAAGCGTAATTTATTCATTAAATAGAATGTGGAAGAAACAGTAGTTCTGAATCAAAATAAAACTTACGTATAGGTTTTATACAACTCGTGTCTTTTTCTACTGTTTCGCTGCAGTAGTACGGTGAATTACATGTCTCGAATATTTTGAAAAATTGTATTCAGAGAATTATAGATATGATGCTTTATTAAAAGTAAATTATCTGAATAGGCCTAATAGTTGCCTCCTTAAACTGTCTCTTTAACGCTTTGTTTTACCTTTTTTATTGTAAGTTATTTATATAGATACTGGCAGTGCGTTATTAGTAAGCGAAGAGGTGACTGACAAAATTTTGAGAAGGAAGGGCTCAGAGCAGTTGAATAAAAGCTATGTATTATGCCCAGGCTACTTTGTGAAGAAAGATTTCAGAAATAAGATTTTTGTAAAGCCAAGGGTAAATGTAATTTATTCAGTGCGTGTAGTTTTAAAAAAAGGTAGTTAATGCATTGTAACAACACATGTATAACAGCAAGTTTTTTTTTTTTAATCCCTTCATTTAAAGCTTAGACGATGCTTTAGAAACATTGGCACAATACCTTCACTGACAGCAGTTTGTATTTAAGCAAAAATTATTTTTATGAAACACGAGGCTAAACGTAAGTTTGAAACAATATTTTTCAATTTCCTTGTCATTTCCAGTAGTCGGCCTGATGCACTGCCTTCCGTTCTGCTACCTAACTGCTCATGGAAACTGCGCTCAAGTATATGGTTAAAACTTATGTCATGCATTGTATTTTTAGTTCGAATTCTATCCAAATAAAATGTACACTTTATAAGGGGTATTATTTCTTCGTCTACGCAACAACCAAAAGTGCGATCGTTTTTCACCGTACACGTTTTGTTTCACTGAAAATATCTTCAGTGATGGGAAATGAGAGCTATCTACAATTTGATCTGTTTTCGTGCATCGAAAACAGATTGTTGAAAATTTGTAACATGTTGATTTTTTTACTTACGCAAAGTGTCAGGTTTTCGCCAGACATCATGAAACGCCTAGATGTTGAACAGTTCATGGCAGATACAATTGCGCGGTTGCTCGCCGTGGAGGTTCGAGTCCTCCCTGGGGAATGGGTGTGTGTGTGTTTGTCCTTAGCTTAGTTTACCTAGGTTTAAGTAGTTTGTAAGCTACGGACTGATGACCACGCAGTTTGGTCCGATAGATTTACAGACATTTGAACACATTCTGCCGTATACTTACAAACATATTCATCTTACATAATCTTAAAAGGCGGAATAATATGTGAACCTTGCAAAGTAGTTTTGGTACGCAAAGAAATAAAACCACAGATGGCACTGCAAGCGGTGTCGCCTGACAGACGCACATAAATCCCACCGTCTTTCCGCCATTATCTTTATACGCCATTTGCTACTATTCACGCAAACTTTGTTTACGCTTCACGCGGTGGCTGATAGGAAGGCACCATCTTCCCGCTGTCATCATACGACGCGCAGTGCTTTTCCTGTTGACGCTGTGATGTATTTCTGTTTTGTCTGTGCGGCAGTAAATAAAAAATTTTCCGACATCGTGGAATCGTGAACCCTCTGAAGAAACAAAGTCAGTAGTTAGTATCGTGTGTTTAACGAAGACTGGACAAACAAATATTTCTTTGTCGATACAGTGAATAAAGCGGATGTCTACTGCGTCACGAAACAATAGCCGTACTCAAGTAGTACGATCTGAAACGATATCACGAAATAAAACACGGCGAATCTGACTACAAAACGTTCCCACGAAGAATGCAAAACAAGAGCTGCGGAAAGAGTGAAAAGGTTGAAAAAGCACCAAGCATTATTCAAAAAGGAAACACCGCTTCAAAATAATGCTACAGAAGCTAGTTTCTGGTCGCCTATAACTTTGTAAAACGAAACACCCCTTTTCAATTCAAAAGCACTGTATGGCAGAATGTGTAAACATATTGTGTCCGCCGGCCGCGGTGGCCGAGGGGACTGAGGCGCTCCAGTCACGGTCTGCACGGCCACTACGGTCGGGGGTTCGAATCACCCCTCATGGATATTTGTGCTGTCCTTAGTATTAGCTACCTCTTAAGTAGTTTGTAAGTTTAGGGACTGATGACTGGTTCCACGACAACAGAGGGTGGAAAACGTTGGTATGGTCAAACTTTTCAAAAGCAAATTATAAGCAGAAGGCACAGAAAGTGAAATCTTGGCTTTTCGTTGCATTTTACTTCAGGAGAGGCGCTGCAAAACTGCAGTGTTCTTGCAGGTAGTGGTATTGTGCACAGAATCACAGCAGGGGCGCTTCATTACAATTCAAATCGCCTTTTGAACATGTGGGTACGGTGTATGAATATGTACTTTATCAAAACAGTGTGAGGTGGATGAGCCTCGGAAAAGTATTAAAAAGAGTCTGGGCATTGCAGGATGACATTTTTGGACACAGAGGAGATATCTCACTATTATGTTACAAAAATATGTTTTGAAGAGTGGAGACATGAGATTTTTCAGCTGATATATTTGAAAAATTGAGTGAGCTGCATGGGACATTGCAGTGAAATGGATTGTTTGTACATCAAATGTGGACAGATGTAAATAAGTCAATTTTCAAAGCAAGCAAATGAAGGCAGTTTTCGTCATTTCTATTTACTAGGGGAAGAAGTGCCAGGTAGTGTTTCTCGTAAGATTTCTAGCAGAGTTGGACGCTGAATTCACAAGAAGGTTAAAGGACTTTAAGAAAATTGAACCTCAATTCAGTCTGCTACTGTTGTCATATATTGATTTTACTGTTGGAATTGTTGAGAGGCTGTGTGAGCCACAGAGACGCACTCCAGGCTGAGAAATAGAGACCATTGCAGGTAACAGGCTAAAACAGACACGTACATCTTACGAGATGTAGGCACTAAAGAAATCTCCTAGCGAACTGCTGATGCCCTCGGCCACCGTCCCAGGGTGGAGGTTACCTTTCGGAGAAGATGGGCGTAACTTCATATAGCGTCTAGACGCTGTTGTAAGACGTTACATTAGTACTTCGTGGCCAACAGGTACGTCTTAATGTACGTAGCAAAGTTGATACCAGTCACTTGGGAACATCAACGTCAGTGGTTCCACGAGGTTAGAGTGAGAGGATAAAGACGAAAAACTGCAAGTTAGCAGCTCCCCTGAGGCGTGGCCTAAGGCGGAGCCTAAGGTGTGGCCAATTGACGTAAAACATTGTTGTTGTTGCCCATATTGGGTTACTTTCAGCTGAACAATGTTGCTACCAAGTATGGATTTTGTTAGTGCACAAACAAGCCACCTCCCCACCCGGGGAATGGCAGAAAGGACAGGGCTGAAACGTAGTTCGCTAGAGGACTCAGAGAGAGGACAAGCCACAATTTAGATTGGTTGAACCAAGCAGCGGCCAATAGGAAACTGTTAACTGACGGAAAGTGTGGAAAAGAGGTGCGCCCACACCGGCCGTTAAAACCCCCGGTTTTTTTTATCAAGAGGGGAGTTCTCAGTCAGACGAGTCGGCCGCCAGCCCGTGACTATCGCCGTCGGCCTCGGGGTGCTCCATGACAGCTGTTTCTCGCGGGGAGTGCGTCTGTCTAGGGGATGCTGCTAGGGAACGTAATTACTGGCTTCAGTTGTGGCAAACGATTTCTACTTCTTGTGTTTTTTTTTTTAATAACTAACCCCAGTGTTGTAGACTTAGTATTGGATGCAATAAATTCAATGCAAGGTACCTAGGAGTTCCATAAAGTTTCCTAAACAAGTATCCACTCGAGTCCCAAAATCTGCATCTCTAGTAGATGCCTGTACTGTCTCTCTGCAATCACTCCTTTCCGCTCGGGATATGCAGACTGACCTTGCTACCTCTTCCCTCTTTCCTATGTAGGACACGACACTGTTTCTCATCACCCCTGACGTTGACACAGCACCGGAGAAGCTGCAACTTCAACTTATTGACATGCAGGCAGATCACACAGTGAAGGAAATGTTTAATACTGTGATATTTGTTGACTTTAACAAATCTTCACCAAAGCAAAACTTTCTATCTATAAAGAAATTTACTGGGAAAATGTTCTCCATATTTGGATTTACATATATTGGAGAACGAAGTTTCTCTTACTTGAAGACCAACAAGATTAAGTACCGAAGCTCTTTAACAGACAATAACTTGCAGGCTGTGATGAGAATTTGAATAAGCAGTCTCACTGCTGATTAAAAAAAATTGTACGCAAGTGTGTCAGGATACTTTTTTTTAATTTGTTACGAAATTATACATACCTGCAGATATTATGAAAATAGCGAAATAAATTTAACTGGAGGACTCTACGACTGGCTTATTTATGTTTATTAATTTTTTTGGTGCGGCCCTCCGCTGATCCTCCAACTGCAATGGGGCTCCAGAGTCAAAAAAGTGCCCACTCCTGTAATAGATGAACAGACACTACGGTTAATGTAATCAGTTTCTTTCTGTGATTGATGTCTGTATGTTGACCAGAATTTAGCTCATCTGTCTTGTGGAAACTGCATGAGAGTTCGACTGGTAGTCTTGGACATTGAAGCGTACCTCGACAGACCTACATTTACAGTCTTACTGTTACTGACGAGCCAAAGCAACTGAAACAGGATTGCGTATGCAGGAACAGAGATATGTAAACACTCAAGGGACGGCGCTGCGTTCTCAACGCGTAAATATAACAACAGGTGTGTGGCGCATGCAGTAGATCGATTACTGTTGATACAACTGCACGTTAGTACGATTTTAGCGAGTTCAAACGTACGAGAGGTGGGACAAAGCATCTCCGAGGTAGCGATGAGGTGGGAGGGGGGGGGGGGGGTTCTCCGTACGACCTTCTCACGAGTGAACCGTGAATATCGGGAATCCGGTAAAACATCAAATGTCGGTCATCGCTGCGGCCGGAAAAATAAACTTTCTTTTTTCCACTGTTGCCTGCATTTAGACCAGCTGTATGTATATAATATAGCGAGCCGGATTCACCATAGTTGGTCTCTTAACCGTCACACTGATCCAAGCATAATCGTATGAATCGATCAAAATTTTCTAATTATACAATACCAACACAATTTTTTTTTAAATTTATTAACGTGGACCAATGTGCCGTTGCCCGTGTCCCACCACGTGGAGGTGGACCACTTGCTGTAGGAATTGGCTTCAAATGTTCAAATGTTTGTATAGTTTATGGGACTTAACTACGGGGTCATCAGTCCCTAAACTTACAAACTACTTACGAACTAGGACGGCACAAATATCCATGCCCGGGGGGGGGGGGGGGGATTCGAACCCCCGACCGTAGTGGCCGTGCAGACCGTGACTGGAGCGCCTCAGACTCCTCGGCCACCGCGGCCGGCTGGGAATTGGCAGTCATGTTTATTGTCGCAGCTTTATTAACAAAATAATAGTCATCAGTAATAAAATACAATTACTTAAAATAATTAAAAAAATATATGTATGTATAATTTAGTTATATCAATACTGGACAGAATACTGCAAGAACAGGACTAACGACAACTGAAGAGATTAGTTCAGCGGGAAACAAGTGCAAACCTTCCGAAAATTGCTGTGGCTTTCAATGCTGGCCAGCGACAATGTCATCGTGCGAACGATTCAGCGAACCATCGTCGATATGGGCTTTCGGGACCGAAGGGCACTCCTGTGCCCTTGCCGACTGCACGACACAAAGCCTTACGGCTGACATTGGACTGTCAATGGCTGGAAAATTGTTACCTGCCTGAATGTTCAAGCTGGTGTCGAGCGCGACCAGCTGGAGTGGTATGTCGAGATACGACTCTGACGGCTGACACGTACGTACGCATCATCGCTGATGACCCGTGCCCACATTCATGTCCATTGTGCTTTTCGATAGACTTGGGCAATTCCAGCGGGACAATGCGACAACTCACATGTACAGAATTGCTACAGAATGGCGCCACGAAAGTTTTGTCAGTACAAACACCTCCGCTGGGCACCAGAATGCCCAGACGAACACTGTTTAGCATATCTGGAATGCCTCGCAATGTGCTGCTCAGAAGAGACCTGGCCCGCCCTTCCCTCACAGATTTATAGACAGCCCTGGAGGTTATAACGCGTCAACTACCCTGCTTCAGATTAGTCTTGTGTAGTTCGCGAACGAACTAGTTCGGAAGAGCGCTCCCATAGGCGAACTACACGAACTAGTTTGCAGATCCCTCGTCTCTTTAGTTCGTCCGCTCCTTTTCGGATGACTGACGGGTAACGCGAGAGCGCGCAGAATCGCGTGATTGCCTTCGGCCAGTTGCCGTCATTTCGAGCTGAGATGCAGCTCAGCTGTAGTTTTAGTAGCGGTAGCAAAAGCCAAAACGAGCGGACGAACTAAAAAGGGCGACCTACTTCGCGGCCGAGCTGCGAACTAAAAGGAGAGCTACCGGTCGCGAACTAAAATATGCACGATAGGTCGCGAACAGAATTAAAAGTCACGCCTTCTGCTGAAGAGAGCCATTTCGAGGTGAGCGTCTGCCTGCTAGATTACATAGTTCAGTGCTACAAAATATCTGCTTTGAAGTATTCTGCACTCTGCAATATCTGACTAATAAATTCCATAATGCCAAAATACAGAGATAACTCTAAACTTAAATGAGAGAAATTATCTACAAACTTTCTTTTGGTTTGCGTGATATCGTTAGCGGCTCAAGCAGCAAACCGAGCGAGGTGGCGCAATGGTAACGCACTGGACTCGCATTCGGGAGGATGGTGGTTCAAATCCACCTCCGGCCATCCAGATTTAGGTTTTCCGTGATTTTCCTAAATCACTCCAGGCATATGCCGGGATGGTTCCTTTCAAAGGGCACGGCCGATTTCCTTCCTCATCCTAACCCAACAACTCCGAGCGTTAGCTCCGTCTCTAATGGCCAAGCTGTCGACGGGACGTTAAACCCTAAGCATCCATCCATCCATCAAGCAGCAAGCGCATGAAGCAGCTAGGTGGGGGAACTTGTCCCTCCACCTGCATGCGCAGACCCACGCCGCTCAGCCGTCACTGGAGTGGGACGAACTAAACGAACGAACTAGTTCGCGGCAGAGCCGTGAACTACGGTGAGCGCTCCCGACCGCGAGCTATTGTGCGCAAGTCTACTTCAGATGTTACTGGAGTCCACGCAACGTTGCTTTGTGGCACTTCTACGTGCCCATGGGTGCCCTGCAGGCGTAACAGTTTCTCTATCTCTCCAGTGAAGTACAGAAGCAGATACAACGGACGTCTTTTCAGAATAAATGAAAAGCAAACTTTTAAAAGTTACTCTCTGACAATATGGCTCGCCCGCTCTGGGTATATTTCTCGTCTGGCCGCCTTATTAAAAAACTTGGGCACCTGATGCGACTCGAGCAGGTGGCTCGGCCA
Source organism: Locusta migratoria (assembly GCA_026315105.1). Taxonomy (NCBI): domain Eukaryota; kingdom Metazoa; phylum Arthropoda; class Insecta; order Orthoptera; family Acrididae; genus Locusta; species Locusta migratoria. The sequence goes on from CM048751.1 coordinate 319,168,266, forward strand.
ACTTCTGGCGGGAATCGGCTCCCTCTCAGCCCCTCCCGTAAAACAGAGGAGGCGGACTCTGGGAGAACGGTGGCGCATCTGCACACTCGACAGCTCAAGCCTTTCCCAGTGCCCCACCCTTCATAACAGAGCAGCCCTTAAATAAAACAATTATTTATCTGCAACAGTAGAAAGCCAAGATCGCAAATTAATTATGACGACCGGTTTCAGTGGGCTCAGCCACCATCATCTGTCGTATTTAAATAATGGAGGTTAAAAGTATGTGTAACATAGCACTAACACGAAATATAAAATTATGTATTGTGCTATGTTGCACGTACTACCGTCATTTTAACCCTTTCGGACCCATTGGTTACAAATGTGTACATAGCTTGTACGGTGTCTAAGATCGTTCAGAAGCGTTTTTCTCAATGGAAAGAACATGTATACGATACCTGAGTGTTCAATCATTTCATCATGCACAATTACTGCCACCTGCAGAAGATCACTATAAAAATATTAAGAAGAGGGTGTTGTACAGCGCAGCAGTTTGCGATCTTCAAAGAACACGGAAATTGTGGGTTACTTGTATTCCACTGTATAACTGAAAGTACTCAACCACATCATACTGGCATGCACCAAGTACACGGCCGCACAAAGTGTATTCTACAGAACGCTGGTTGCGAGGGGTTACCCCCTCCCCACAAGTGTCACTGTCCTCCTTCATGGATTCGACAAGTATAATTTACTGAAGGACTACCTCTAAGTCACCGGCATACAGCTCTAATTTTAGAGCTGTTGTGTTTATCTTGAACATGCACAGCTTGAAACTGCGTAAGCAATTTTATATTATATTTTGACTTTTATTTGTCTTTGCACCTCTCATATGGGCCTATGCTGTTTGCACTTTCGTTGTATTAGATATTTCACTCGTACTGTTAAATATGTATTGTTTTGAAACTTCCTGGCAGATTAAAATTGTGTGCTGGAACCGGTACTCGAACCTGGGACCTTTGCCTTATGTGGGCAAGCGCACTACCGACTGTGCTATCCCGACACGACTCAAGATGCCGCCTAACAACTTAACTTCCGCCAGTTTGGGAAGTAGGAGGCGAGGTACTGGCGGAAGTAAAGTTGTTGGGCGGCATCGTGAGTCGTGTCGGGATAGCACAGTCGGTAGTGCGCTTGCTCGCGTAAGGCAAAGATCCCAGGTTCGAGTCCCGGTTCCGGCACACAATTTTAATCTGCCAGGAAGTTTCATATCAGCGCACACTCTGCTGCAGAGTGAAAGTTTCATAATGTATTGTTTTATGTCTTGTACATATGATTTTTCTACTTTTATTCTAAGGCTGTATGATGTGAGATACCTATTAATATTGTGATATACATTGTAACAATCTAAATTCTATTGTAATGTTGCCACTGTAATAACCGATGGCTGTATGGTCACTGTAACCAAAAGCCATAATAAAGGAACAAAAAAAACCACAACAACTGAAAGTAGTAGTTGTTATTTTGCGATGTAGTTATTGAACGATCAGTTTATTTAGTACAACAGTTGTTAGTACAAAATTAATTAATTTAGTCCTTAAAAAAAGGGTTGTTTTTCAGTATACGCAGTGTTGCAAATGAAAATGAGCGCATATAATTGCATAAATCTCGCTTCTAAAATCATTGAAAATTTAAGAGCATTACAGCATTAAAAATAATTTCCTTGACAGAGAAAAAAAAAATCAGGTCTGAAAGGGTTAAATAACTTAAGATGACCACCTTGTATAGTTTTATATGGCCAAATGATGGCATAGCCCATTGAAACCGGTCGCAATAAAATAATTATTTTGCGATCTTGGCTTTCTACTTTTGAAGATAATTAATCTGTCAGATCGCTTTCACAACCTACGATGTCAGGTGATGTAAACAATTATTAACTTGCTCATTATGGATTCGAAAAGTAGGCAAAATTACGACTCGACTGATATATCACAAGGTCCGGCCCCATTAAAATTTGAAATTGTGAAAGTCGATAAAATTAATCGGCGATTAACCTATATGAAAGTAATTTTCCCTGGCAATCTAATATCACAGGATGCTTGCCTAACCAGGGGCCATCGCAATATGCAAACAGACACAAAGGCCGTTCCAACTGTTATTTTGAATGATTGGACAGCAGTTGACAGCCCTTACTTACTTCGGCCGTTTCCCACTTCTACAGGACAGCAACCTAAGGAACATGAAAGAAGGTCACACACAGCGGAGTCGATGTTAACGTTTCGTCTGGTCAGGTTCGCTGTAACTCTTTTGTAGGTGGGTGCATACAGTGGTTCGCCATACGAGGTAACAAAACCGAAGAGAGAAGTTTTCTCGTTCTCACTTGAAAGTTATTGCTCGACGAAATACTCTTGAGCGGTAGAAATGCAACAGATGACAGAGCGGTGGGCGCGATCAGTGTAAACATGCTGCCGCTGTGGTACTAGTCCTACCTTTGGGAGGTGAGACATGGAAGTGTGCCGATGGCCAGCTGTTTGGGAAATAAAGGTTGGAAGCGGGACAGACACAAAGGAAGGTGGCCAATGTTGTAAGAGCAAGAAGGACCGCTATCTCCGGTTTACAGGCCGTCGAGACAGGCAGCTGACTGTAACTCAGCTACAACGCACCGTCCAGGCAGCAACAGGACGCGCAATATCAACACAAACAGTCCGAAATCGCATTCAGTATTGCGGTCTCTACGCACGGCGGCCTGTGGTGTGTGTCTCATTAAAATCACGACACCGTTTAGCCCGCAGACACTCGGCTGAGAAACATCAGGACTGGAGTCTTAAAGAATGGCGCCGGGTTCTGTTCACAGATGAGTCAAGATTTTCTACTCAGCCAGACAATCGTCGTTCCCTCTTCTGGAGAGAACGTGGCACTCTGAACAATCCTGCTTGTGTGCAGGAAATATCACGATATAATAGCGGTGACGAATGGTGTGGGCAGGAGTCAGCATCGGCGGACGTACGGACCTCTACGTCGATCAGAATGGCGCTTTGACTGCTAAGAGGTATAGAAACGGGATCCTTCGACCTTTTGTTGTGCCCTACGCTGGTACAATTGGAGATGGGTTCCTTCTAGTGGACGACAACACTCATTCCCACGGAGCCGAACTGGTGGCTAACATGCTTAAAGCTGAGAGAATTGAGCGATGGAGTGGCCAGCATGTTCACCGGACTTAAACCCCATTGAGCATGTCTGGGATGCACTTGGCAGACGTACTGCATCCAGACCAGCACCTCCCACAACGGTTGCAGACCTGGATATTTCATTCATGGAAGAATGGTCGCCGCGGCCGAGTGCATTGAGGCGCTATGCTTCGATGAGCGAGGCCGTCCCCGTCGGGGGTTCGAATCCCCCCTCGGACATGGATGTTTGTGCTATCTTTAGTATACGGTGGTTCATATATATTTTGTATATTTAGGGACTGATGACCCCGCACTTAAGTCGCATAAGCTTTACAAACATTTGAACTTCTTTTTTTTAATGGTCAAATACTGTCCATGGCACGCAGATGTGCCAGCCCAGCCCAGGAGAATGGCGTATTGTATCACAGCCGTCCACAATACGAGCCGAAGAGTCTCTACATTTGGTACCGGGGTTGCGTAGACAACAGCTTTCAAATCCCCCATAAATGAAAGTCGAGAGGGTTGAGGTCAGGAGAGCGCGGAGGCCATGGAATTGATTCTGGAAATCTGTCTCGATACGAAAGTACCGTGCCACGGCTATTGCCCCGTGCTCATCCATACATCAAATGGGCATCTGCCAACTCCGCATTTGTAAACATTGCACTGACTGCAAAACCACGTTCGTGATGAACACTAACCAGTTGATGCTACGTACTGATGTGGTTGATGCTAGTACTGTAGAGCAATGAGTCGCATGTCAACACAACCACTGAAGTCAACATTACTTTCCTTCAATTGGGCCAACTGGCGCTGAATCGAGGAAGTACAGTACATACTAACGAAACAATTGGGTATTTTGACAATTGTCTGCACGAATTATTTCAATTTACATTTAAAGAGAAATACTAAAATGAGCTCTAATATGGATATTAAGCGTTTCCTGACACATGTACACATAACATATTTTCTTTTTCTATGTGAGGAATGTTTCCTGAAAGTTTGGCTGTACCTTTTTGTAACACCCTGTGTATACTATATAATCCGATACCCATGTGGTCTCCTGTTAGCATTATCGATTATTTAGAAGTTTCTTCGCTCTCAGACTCTACAGTCTGCACAAATTTTTCCGTTTTCCGTTAATCGATCTTGTATGGCGTGACGACCATTCATAAAGAGCATGTCCAAACTAAGCTGCAGAGAAGAGGTGAATGGGAGTGCGCTTCTGAAGCCAGCATCGCCATATCAAATGGATCTCCCTCCACATGAAACCAGTAAGTATTAGTTTGCGCAGTAATTATAACAAAAATAACTTTACATACATGTATTAAAATTACCCACTCCCATGAACAACGGACATTGCCGAGGTGGGGTGGCTTGCGTGCCTCAAAGATACAGATAGCCGCACCGTAGGTGCAACCACAGTGGAGGGGTATCTGCGGAGAGACCAGACAAATGTGTGGTTCCTGAAGAGGGACCAGCAGTAGTTACAGGGGCAACAGTCTGGATGATTGACTGAGCTGGCCTTGTAGCATCAGCTAACATGGCTTTGCCATGCAGTTACAGCGAACGGCTGAGAGCAAGGAAAAAATACAGTCGTTACTTTTCCCGAGGACATGCACTGTATGAACATATGATGATGGCATCCTCTCGGGTAAAATATTCCGGAGGTAAAATAGTCCCCCAATCGGATCTCCGGGCGGGGACTACTCAGGAGGATGTGATCATCAGGAAAAACACCACTGGCATTCTACGGATCGGAGCGTGGACTGTTAAATCCCTTAATCGGGTAGGGAAGTTAAAAAATTTAAAAAGGGAAATGGATTTGCTGAAGTTAGATATAGTGGCGATTAGTGAAGTTCGGTGGAAAGAGGTGAGTACAGGATTATAAATACAAAATCGGTTGGGGGGTATTACAGGAGTAGGTCTGATAATGTACAAGAAAATAGGAATGCGGGTAAACTATGAGCAACACAGTGATCGCATTATCGTAGTCAGATACCGGGTGTCCAGAAAAGGATTCCCTGATTTCAAAAGTAAATATCTCGAAAACAAAGATCTATAGAGGAATGCAGTAAACGGTATGTTTATTGTGAAAGCTGTAAGACGTTTATACAGCAGTTTGAAATAATAGTTACAAAAGCTGCTAACAGATGGTGCTGTAATCGCCATACTTAATGCCTAGTATAAATAGTGATCCCAAGCCCAGAGCGATCAGTTCCACCACTGAAACGTCAAAGGAGGTTAGCGTACCGAAGGAAGAGATTAGAACCATGTACTCCATTGAACAACGCGTTTTTCTGGTGCTAGATTACCACAGGTTAGAAGAGAGTCCTACGGCAACAAGGCGAAGTTTTCAAGCACGATTTAATGTTCCAAAAGGACCCGATGCGAAATTCATTCATACGCTCTTCGCAAAATTTCAACGAACAGGCAGCGTAACTGATGATCTAGTGGGGCATGTTGGCCGCAAGCAAACCGCAGTTACGCCTGAAAATATCGCCACAGTTTCTGGAATTATTCAGCGAAATCCAATGTCATCTGTCCGTACAATTGCACCTGAGACTGGTTTGAAGCATTCCAGCACGCAGAAAATACTGAGAAAGAGCCTACACATATTTCCATTCAAAATTCAAACTCACCAGGCCATTCTCGTACAAGCTGTGCAACAAAGGGTTGCCTTTGCTAATCAGATGCTCACAATGATTGATAGTGAAGGATTTCATGTTGGCTGCATCTCGTTTACAGATGAAGCACACTTCCACCTGAATGGATACGTGAATAAGCAGAACTGGCGATTTTGGGGTTCCGAAAAGCCATATTGGTGTGAAGCGAAATCCCTGTATTCTCCTAAAGTTACTGTGTGGGCTGCAGTATGCAGCAGAGGCATTATTGGCCCTTTTTTCATTCGAGAAACGGTCACTGGTGCACGTTACGTTGCAATTTTGGAACAATTTGTCGCCACACAGCAAGCGTTAGAGGATCGACCAGGTACTGAATGGTTTATGCAAGATGGAGCCCGACCACATCGGACCGAACAAGTGTTTCGCTTTCTTGAGGAATACTTCGGGAATCAAGTCATTGCTTTGGAATATCCCAAATTTACTGATGCAGGCATGAATTGGCCTCCATATTCGCCGGATTTGACTCCCTGTGACTTTTTTTGTGGGGCACAGTGAAAGACATAGTCTACCCGAAGCATCCCGCCACGCTAGACAAACTTGAATCGGCGATCTCTGTGGCATATGAATCCATTTCGGTTGAGCCACTACGAAATGTGATGGCGAATTTTATTCTTCGTTTGCGCCACCTCTGTAGTGCCAATGGCGAACATTTTAAAAAACACTGTGATTTGATTGTTTGCAAAGAGTGTTTTCATACGATTATTTCACTTATGTATGCTGTACAGCGGACAGCGGCGTCTGTTAGTAGCTTTTGTAACTATTATTTCAAACTTCTGTATAAACTTCTTATAGCTTTCACAATAAACATACCGTTTACTGCATTCCTCTATCGATCTTTGTTTTCGAGATATTTTATTTTGAAATCAGGGAGTCCTTTTCTGGAGACCCTGTACGAAGCCAACACCGACCACAGTAGCACAGGTTTATATGCCAACTAGCTCTGCCGATGATGAGGAGATCGAAGAAATATATGAGGACCTAAAGGAAATTATTCAGACAGTTAAGGGAGAGGAAAACTTAATTGTTATGGGAGACTGGAATTCGGTAGTAGGAAAAGGAAGGGAAGGGAAGATAGTAGGTGAATATGGTCTGGGCAAAAGGAATGAAAGAGGAATCCGCCTGGTAGAATTTTGCACGGAACATAATTTAGTTATAACAAACACCTGGTTTAAGAATCACAAAAGAAGATTGTATACGTGGAAGAGACCAGGAGACACCGGGAGATACCAGATAGATTTTATAATGGTAAGACATAGATTCCGGAACCAGGTTTCAAACTGTAAGAGATACCCAGGGGCAGATGTAAACTTTGACCATAACTTATTGGTCATGAACTGTAGGCTGAAACTGAAAAAAAAAACTGCAAAACGGTAGGAAAATAAGGAGATGGGACCTGATAAACTGAAGGAATCTGAAGTACTTGAGAATTTCAGAGGGAGCTTTAGGCAACAATTGACAGAAACGGGGGAAAATATCAGTAGAGGAGGAATGGGTAGCATTGAGAGATGAAATAGTGAAGCAGAGGACAAAATAGGTAGGAAGGCAAGATCTACAAAAACTCCTTGGAAATCACAGGACATACTAAATTTAATCGAGAAAAATGCAGTAAATGAAACAGGCAAAATGGAGTACAGATGACTAAGAAATGAGGTTGACAGGAAGTGCAAAATGGCTAAGCAGAAGTGACTAGAAGACAAAAGCAAGGATGTAGAAGAATGTATAAATAGGGGAAAAATAGATAGACACTACACGAAAAATAAGAGATTTTGGGAGATAAGAAAAACAGCTCTATGAATATCAAGAACATAGATGGAAAACCAGTTCTCAGCAAAGAAGGGAAAGCTGAAAGGTGGAAAGAGTATATACAGAGGCCCTACGAAGGAAATTAACATAGAGGGCCCAGTTTTCAGCCGTTCTGCGCATCTCCCTCCATTATAGTAGTGACAGCCAATAATGTTCACACTCTAGGCTGGCCGCGAGTTACGCATGTTTCTCCCACAGGCTCCACTGTTGGCGCTCGGCCGTAGCTCCCCTCCACGCTTCCCCTGTCGCTCCGCCTCCATGCGCGGAAGAGCCTTCTTGTGTGACGCCAGGTATAGCAGTGTGACTAGGGGCACTGACGCCACAGCATCGACGTGCGCCGCTCGACTGCTGCCCTCCGACTATCACTTGGCAGATGGATTGGCGGGCCGTCGTCTGCGGCGATGAAACCAGATTCTGCCTGCACGCAAGTGATGGTAGCTTGCTTAGACCTGTACGCATCCTTCAGTGCTTTCAGCCGAGGCTGAAGTCTAGTTTCTGGCGGGATGGCAGTCCAGCGCTCGTTATGTCTAGTACGGTGGAGGGTCCACTGTTGCAAGAGGAAGGAGACGTGCTGTTCCAACAACACACGGCTCGTGAAACTCGACGCGCTCTGCAAGACGTGCAGCAACTCGCGGACGTGTCTCCAATCGAGCACGTTTGGGATACGATGGGACAAGAACTGACACGTGCGACTGGTCGACCCTCAACTGTTATACAACTACGTGAACAGGTCAAACTGGTGTCCGTTAATGCATCTGTCGACAGTATTCGCCACGTGTATGGTGGAATGGATGCCTGCATTGCCGCTGCTGGAGGCCACGCCACGCACTGATGTGGCTGTTTCAACACGGATCGACACCTGCCATCTCACTACCACTTGAGCTACCCATCTGTAAATCAATTCATTTCACTTACCCCATAAATGTTGACTGAATTGGGCACGATTTAGAGGATCTACTTGTGGTGTCGCACAAGTATAAAGTGCGCGCCACATACTTTCGCCGCGCGCCGCCATGCTCGCACGGCGCGGCGTTCTTACGACGTCAGCCACGAGCGCCCTCTGCTGCAACTCCGCTCGTGGCCACCACTGAAATGCATCGGCCACTTGGGAATCAGATAGGCACCAGTTAAGACTTGGCTATCTGATAGGCACTAGGAATCATCAGTAGGCAGGCCTCTATCTAAACTATCAGCATTCTGCAGTCAAGAACTATGTAAAAGTTAAGTATTACTAAGTCTCTATGAAATATATGTCTCGTTCTAATTTACTCTAGTGTTCCTAGTTTCGGCTGTCTCACTGGCTGGTCACCTCCGTACCTGCACACGCGTGCATCCTTCATTCCTGTGTCGGTCTCTTTCTACTGGGCCACCGATACCTACGACTACCGGCGGAAACGAGACACAAAAGGGGCGACGAGGATGGGATACAAAACTACTAATTTGTATTTCCCTCAGTATACTGCTTCACTCAATATATTTGAAATTTTGCAGGTTCACGATTGGCACCGAATAATAAAAGGAGCTAAACTTGTAGAAGTTATCTGGTTTTTCGCAGCAGCTAAGGTCAGCGTGCAGGATGCTGTCCGCGACCTTTTCTAGACGACTGCAGTACAGAAGCTGGAGAAGAGGTAGCTCTGCAGCCCAGCAAGATAAGTCTCAAAGATTCAAATGTTTGTTAAGTTTACGGGACTTAACTGCGGGATCGTCAGCTCCTAAACTTACAAACTACTTATGAACTACCTCATACTAAAGACAGTGCAACTATCCTTGCCACAGGGGGGATTCGAACCCCCGCCGGCGAGCAACCGCGCGCTCTGCAGGAGGCGCCTCAGACCGCTCGGCTGCTCTACCGCGGCAGCTGAGTCTCCGACCTACGTGGACGGCTCTGGGTCCTAGCGGGAGCTATCACCTGCGTCAGCCATGCGTTCCCAGCCGCGGCCTTGCCGGTGGCTAAGCGGCAGTCTCCTAAACGCTGCCCACCTCTGAAAACTCGCCAAGGACAGCCCGCTACCGACCTCTCCACTACCGCCTGCCCTTTCAAACACTTCCAGTGAACCATAATGTTCATTTTCTCATTTATTAATTGTACACTGAAAAGACCAACAAACTGGTATAGGTACGCGTATGCAGGGCACAGACACATTTACCCACGCAGAGGACGGCGCAGCGAACAGCAACGCCCCCAACCATGCACTTCAAAATTATTTGCAGAGTATTTATGTAGATGTCACCCGGTGTCTCGCGCAGGCGTTACTGCTCTTACAATGGCAGGTTGTCACGATATCAGCAAGTTTGAACGTGATGTTATACTCGGCGTTCGAGAGGTGGGACACACCATCTTCGAGGAATAGTGAGGTAGGGATTTTCACGTACGGCCCTTTCACGACTGCACCGTGAATAGGTTCAGAGATATGTGACTGGCTGGAAGACTTTCTAAGTAATAGAACGCAGTACGTTGTTCTCGACGGCGAGTGTTCAACAGAGACGAGTGTATCGTCAGGCGTGCCCCAGGGCAGTGAGATAGGACCGCTATTATTTTCTTTCTATGTAGATGATCTGATGGACAGAATAACTTGTAATTTGCGGCTGTTTGCTGATGATGCGGTGGTGTATAAGAGGGTGTCGTCTGTAACTGACTGTAATAGCATATAGGATGACTTAGACAAAATTTATAGTTGGTGCGAAGAATGGCAGCTAGCTCTCAATGTAGAAAAATTTAAGGTGATGCGCTTGAGTAGGAAAATCAATCCCGTTATGTTCGAATACAGCGTTAGTAGTGAGCGTCTTGATGCAGTCGCGTCGTTCAAATTTCTAGGCGTAACATTGCAGAGCGATATGAAATGGACCGAGCATGTAAGGACAGTTGTGAGTAGGGCGGACGGCCGACTTCGGTTTATTGGGAAAATTTAAGGAAGATGTACTTCATCTGTAAAGGAGACTGCTTATAAAATGCTTGTACGACCACGTCTTGAGTATTACTCACGTGTTTGGGGACTCGCAGCAAATAAGTTTAAAGGAAGACATAGAGGCGGTTCAGAGGCGAGCAGCTAGATTTGTTACCGGTAGGTTCGACCAATGCGCGAGTGTCACGGAAATGCTCCGGCAACTGAATTGGGGATCGTTGGAAGAAAGACGACGTTCTTTTCGTGAATTTCTGTTAAGTAAATTTAGAGGGCCGGAATTTCAGGCTAAGTGTAATACGATCTTGCTGCCGCCTACTTACATTTCGCGTAGTGATCACAAAAACGAGATAAGTGAAATTAGGGCTCTTAAGGAGGCATCTAGGCATTCTTTCTTTCCTCGTTCTATTTGGGAGTGGGATAGAAAAGGAGATGCCTAATAGTGGTACAGTATTGCACTCCGCCACGCAACGTGCGGTGGATTGCGGAGTATGTATGTTGATGTAGATGTATATGTAGAATATCTGGAATCCGCTAAAACATCAAATCGCCGACACCGCTGCCGCCGGAAAAATATCCTGCTAGAACGCGACCAACGACGACTGGAGAGAATCGTTCAACGTGACAAAACTATGACCTTCCGCAAACTGCTGTGGATTTCAATGCTGCGGCATCAACAAGTGAGAGCGTGCGAACGATTCAACGAAACAACATCTATATGGGTTTTCGTAGCTGAAGGCCCAATCGTGTGACACAAAGCTTTACACCCCTCCTGCGACCGTCAGCACCGACATTGGACTCTTGAGTCTAAACATGTTGGCTGGTGTGACGAGGCTCGTTTCCAATGGTATTTAGCAAATGGACATGTATAGGTACGGAACCTCGAGAATCCATGGACCCAGCATGTTAGCAGGGGACTGTTGAGATGGTTACGGCTCTGTAATGGTGTGGAGCGCGTGCAGTTGGAGTTATGTGGGACCCCTGATACGTCCGGATACCACCTGACAAGTGACATACAGGGTGTCCAGAAAAGGACTCCCTGATTTCGAATTTAAATATTTCGAAAACAAAGATCGATAGAGGAATGCAGTAAACTGTATGTTTATTGTGAAAGCTGTAAGACGTTTATACAGCAGTTTGAAATAATAGTTACAAAATCTGCTAACAGATAGCGCTCTAACCGCCATACGTAATGCCTAGTATAAATAGTGATCCGAAGCCCAGAGCGATCAGTTCCACTACTGAAACGTGAAAGGAGGTTAGCGTACCGAAGGAAGAGATTAAAACCATGCACTCCATTGAACAACGCGTTTTTCTGGTGCTAGGTTAGGTTAGAAGAGAGTCCTACGGCAACAAGGCGAAGTTTTCAAGCACGATTTAATGTTCCAAAAGGACCCGATCCGAAAACCATTCGCACGCTCTTCGCAAAATTTCAACGAACAGGCAGCGTAACTGATGATCTAGTGGAGCATGTTGGCCGCAAGGAAACCGCAGTTACGCCTGAAAATATCGCCACAGTTTCTGGAATTATTCAGCGAAATCCAATGTCATCCTTCCGTAGAATTTCATCTAAGAATGGTTGGAAGCGTTCCAGCAGAACGCAGAAAATACTGAGAAAGAGCCTACACATGTTTCCATTCAAAATTCAAACCCACCAGGCCATACCCGTACGAGCTGTGCAACAAAGGGTTGCCTTTGCTAATCAGATGCTCACAATGATTGATAGTGAAGGATTTGATGTTGGTTGCATCTGGTTCACAGATGAAGCACACTTCCACCTGAATGGATACGTGAATAAACAGAACTGGCGATTTTGGGGTTCCGAAAAGCCATATTGGTGTGAAGCGAAACCCCTGTATTCTCCCAAAGTTACTGTGTGGGCTGCAGTATACAGCAGAGGCATTATTGGCCCTTTTTCATTCGAGAAACCGTCACTGGTGCACGTCACGTTGCAATTTTGGAACAATTTGTCGCCACACAGCAAGCGTTAGAGGATCGACCAGGAACTGAATGGTTTATGCAAGATGGAGACCGACCATATCGGACCGAACAAGTGTTTCGCTTCCTTGAGGAATACTTCGGGAATCGAGTCATTACTTTGGAATATCCCAAATTTACTGGTGTAGGCATGGATTGGCATCCATATTCGCCGGATTTGACTCCCTGTGACTTTTTTTTGTGGGGCACAGTGAAAGACATGATCTACCCGAAGCATCCCGCCACGCTGGAAGAGCTTGAATCGGCGATCTCTGTGGCATGTAAATCCATTTCGATTAAGACACTACGAAATGTGATGGCGAATTTCATTCTTCGTTTGCGCCACCTTTGTAGTGCCAATGGTGAACATTTTGAAAACATTGTGATGTGATTGTTTACAAAGAGTGTTTTTATACGGTTATTTCACTTTTGTATGCTGATGTGAGCTGTACAACGTACAGCGCCATCTGTTAGCAGCTTTTGTAACTATTATTTCAAACTGCTGTATAAATTTCTTACATCTTTCACAATAAACATACCGTTTACTGCATTCCTCTATCGATCTTTGTTTTCGAGATATTTAATTTTGAAATCAGGGAGCCCTTTTCTGGACACCCTGTACTAAGTATTTGGCTGATCACCTTCATACATTCATGCCCATTGTGTATTCAGATGAACTACTACAGAGTATATACATATCGTACACCCTGTACTAAGTATTTGGCTGATCACCTTCATACATTCACGCCCATTGTGTATTCAGATGTACTACTACAGAGTATATACATATCGTATGGTATGTAAGCTACATAAAATACTTCAGTAAAATATACTTGTGTCCAATTAATATCTCTGTCACAGAGCCAAGTCCAACTCCTTTAACCATGGGACAGCTTCCTGACTGACTGACTGACTGGATGGAGTTCGGTCATCCCTCCTGAGAATGATCGTAATGGGCAGTTAGTAAGTATGTGGGTCATCGTTTGTATGTCTGCTCCACAGTCACATGATTGGTCGTCTGCCTGTCCCCATTTGAATTCCCAATAGTTACAGCGACCAACACCAGTTCGGAAGCGGTTGGTCAAAGACCATTCTCTCCTGGGAAGGTCCATTCCTTGGAGCTCCTTCGTGGGATCGCCTATCCAGATCTTGTTTTGTCCATTAAACGAATCCCAAGTTCTTGCCCAGTTCGATTTAGGCGAGAATCTACTGTCATGTAGTTGCACAGCTGTTTCAAGAGGTGGTTTACGTGATTTCAACCGGCTTACCTGTGGTGGAAGGTCTTGCAGGATAGGAAGCTCAAGAGTGCTTCCTATCCTCCAAGACCTTCCACCACAGGTAAATGACGTAAACCACCTCTTAAAACAGCTGTACAACTACATGAAAGTAGCTTCTCGCCTAAAGCGAACTGCAGAGTAGATTACGGAACTAATAGGCGAGGGATCTGCGAACTAGTTCGCGTAGTTCGCAGATCCCTCGCCTATTAGTTCGTCCACTCCTTTTCCGAAGACTGACGGGGAACAGCGAGAGCGAGCAGAATCGCGTGATTCCCTTCAGCCAGTTACCGTCATTTCGAGCTGAGATGAGCTAGTTTCATGGTTCAGTGACACAAATTTTCTTTTCTAAGGTATTCAGCAGTGTCTAAATAACATGTAATACGAGCACTCTGTATGCAAACTAGTTGAATACCATTGTATAACCCATTCGTGTAAATAACTGGTTTATTTGCTTAAGTATTTGATGTCTAAATGCTAAAAAATACGGGTAATAGAACACGCTTGGGCAACACTGATCATTATATAAAAAAGCTGTCATGACAGAAGAAAGAGCTCTCTTAGTAGCGGTAGCAAAATCCAAAAAGAGCGGACAAACTAAAAAGAGCGACCTACTTCGCGGCCGGTCGCGAACTAAAATATATGCGATCGGTCGCGAACTAAATTATGAGCAATCGGTCGCGAACTAAAATATGAGCAATCCGTCGCGAACTATTGTACCAAACGTATCTCGCTTCTTAGTTCGTTGGATTCTTTTCCGAAGCCCGACGGGCAATAGCGAGAGGGCGCGCAGTAGAATTAAAAATCACGTGTTTGCCTTCTGCTGGTGAGAGCGTCTGCCTGCTACATTACATTCTTCAGTGCTACAAAATTTCTGCTTTGAAGTATTCTGCACTCTGCAATATCTGACTAATAAATTCCAAAATACCAAGATATAGAGATAACTCTAAACTTAAACGCGAGAAATTATCCACAAACTATTTCTTTTGGTTTGCGTGATATCGTTAGCGGCTCACGCAGCAAGCGCATGAAGCAGCTAGGTGGGGGGACTTCCCCCTCCATCTGCATGCGCAGACCACGCCGCTCAGCCGTCACTGGGAGCGGACCAACTAAAAGAACGAACTAGTTCGCCGCAGAACCGCGAATTAAAGTGAGCGCTCCCGATCGCGAACTATTATGCGCAAGTCTTCTGTTGTGCATGTCTGCGATACCTTGCAACGTTCTGTTCAAAAGAGATTTACGGTCATCACTGCAGTCTGCATAGTGTCAGCTCCATCCAGCACTACTTGAGACATTAGTCCAGTCCATGCCACGCTGTACTGCGGCATTTCTGCGTGCTCGCGGGGGTCCTACACGGATTGGGCTGGTGAACCAGTTTCTTTGCCTCTTCACTACAGCAGCATCCAAGTGCTCAGAGAGGTTGGGCTCGTTTTCGGGGTGTCAAATGCCTGGAGTGTGGGTCGCCGTGCAGCCTCCGGCCCGTGGAACGTCGCCCAGCGTATTTATAGGGGGAGAGAGAGAGAGAGAGAGAGAGAGAGAGAGAGAGAGAGAGAGAGACTTCCGGTGGCCGCGTCGCCAGGTGGCCTCGCCTCTGCCGCTGCTACGGCGCTCAGCCAGATGACCCGCGCTGCGTGCAGGCTCCACACCGCAAGGCTAGGTAGGCCTACAACTCTCCGTGTTCACAGAGACTCTTTCAGCAGTGTTGCCAACCATGAAGCACCATTTCCCCCACAAGTCACCTTTATAGTACCACGGATATCATGTAAAACTACACAATTATTTCTGGCGAAACTTTATATAAGTCGTCTCACATGAAGGACGTCTTATCTACATCTACATAGATACTCTGCAGATCACATTTAAGTGCCTGGCAGAGGGTTCATTAACCACTTTCATAACTTTTCTCTACCGTTCCATTCTCTAATAGCGGGCGGGAAGAAAGAACACCTAAATCGTTCCGTTTTCGATCTGATTTCTCTTATTTTATTGGGATCGTCATGTCTCCCTAAGTAGGTGGGTGGGTGCTAGCAAAATATTTTCACATTCAGAAGTAAAAGTCGGCGATTGAAACTTCGCAAATGGATCACGCCGCAATGAATAACATCTTTCTTTTAACGATTTCCACCCCAATTCGTGCAACATTTCCGTGTCGCTTCCTCCTCCGTAACGTGATAACACAAAACGAGCTGCCCTTCTCTGAACCTTCTCAATGTCTTCCGTCAGTCCCACCTGGTGAGGGTCCCACAAGGAGCAACAGTACTACAGGAGAGGACGCACAAGTGTGATGTAGGCAGTCTCTTTGGTGGAGCTGGTGCATCTTCCGCCGAAACATACGATAGCAGAGAGAGAATGACAAAGGCGTTGAAGACACACGAAGCCAGTAGGAGAATAACGCAGAGAGCAGGAATTGACAGTGGACGAGACTGTGGAAGAAAACGGAGAGACGGGAAAAAAGGTATAGGATGCACACAGTAGTTCTCTATTAAATTCTCTTCCAGATCCTTTGCTCTGACAAAATTAGAATGTCATCGGCAAATGACAAACTTCTCATTTCTTCGCCGCCAATTCTAATCCCTTCTGCAAATTTCTCTTTGCTTTCCTTCACAGCTTGCTTAATGTACATATTGAATACTATTGCGGAAGTTCTACTACCCTGTCTCACTTCCTTCCCAACCAGTGCTTCTCTTTCATGCTCTTCGACTCTTGTAACTGCAGTCTGCTTTTTGTACACGTTGCATATAACTTTTCGTGCCATATATTTTACCTTGTTGACTCCATAATGTGAAAGGGGCCGGCCGCGGTGGCCGAGGGGACTGAGGCGCTTTCAGTCACGGTCTGCACGGCCACTACGATCGGGGGTTCGAATCCCCTCTCGGGCATGGATATTTGTGCCGTTCTTAGTCTTAGCTCGTTCATAGGAAGTTTGTAAGCTTAGGGACTGATGACCCCGTAGTTAAGTCCCATAAGTTCTACAAACATTTGACCATTTTTTGTGAAAGGGTGTATTCCAGTCAATACTGTCATAAGTTTCTCCGTGTGTGATTTCAGGTTGCGAAAATAAATGTGCCATCTAAAGTTCATCTTTGTATGCAACGTAATTTAACCCTATTCACACCTACGTGTCCCGTGTTTCATTCTCTGGCCTTTTCCACCTGGTTTATCAGTTAGGGCTATTGTCTGGTACATTAATGGTGAAATGCAATGATCACTTTCCGGCCAAAATGTGCATCAATAGTATACCAAAGCCTAACCTCGCAAATGATTTATTTTGTTAGACTAAATAATCTGTGTAGTTGGTGTATTCAATTGACACAAGAAGTATTTTATTTGAATACAGAAACATGTCTCTCAGTTCAGCACTCCGCTTAATTGAATTCAGACAAGCAACCTTCCTCCATAATTCAAATGTTCAAATGTTTTTTAAGCTTATGGGACTTAACTACGGGGTCATCAGTCCCTAAGCTTACAAACAACTTATAAACTACCTTATACTAAAGACGGCACAAATATCCATGCCCGAGAGGGGATTCGAACACCGACCGTAGTGGCCGTGCAGACAGTGACTGAAGCGCCTCAGTCTCCTCGGCCACCGCGGCCGGCTCCTCCATAATTCTCCCCAGCATGTACACACCTACTGTTTCCATATAATCATCAACATATTGCATCTTCTTTGCCGTCTTTTTTTTTCGATTTATATCCTGTAAGTACTTCTCCGTTTTACTCGTTATTGATTTCCGCGTTCCGTTTGCACCCCTATGGGCAGCTGCCAAGCTCTTATAATATGTTTTCTCTCGCATTTCACATTTTCTAGCTTTCCCGGTTGCATCACCGTGCGGAGTTAACACGTTACAACCATTAACATTCCCTCAATCATTCCTTTTCCGGAGAATCCTGTGAGGGAAAGAAAGTTTCAATTCTTGACTATTTCACATGGAGAGACCACGTACTATTCGGCGATTTAATGTGGTAGTTTCCCGTTATTTTATAGGGTGACAAAAATTTCACTGTTAATATTTCGCGTCATTAATGATGGAATATAAAAAATTAACAAAACTCATCTACTGTTTATTCAGTTCCTAATCTCATTCCCTTAGCAGCGACTGGACTTATTTAGACTGCATTCCATTAACCTTGCTTTCATCTTGCCAATATTCGTGTTGTATCCCCCTTTCCAGACGCTGTCCATTCCGTTCAACTGCCCAACCAGGTCCTTAGTCTTAGTTAGTTCATAAGTAGTTTGTAAGCTTAGGGACTGATGACCCCGTAGTTAAATCCCATAAGTTCTACAAACATTTGAACATTTTTTCTTTTCCCTGAACTTTAATTCTTTCTCAATATTTGTCCTTGCTTTTCTTTACAGCGTGCTCAATGTATAGTACGAATAAATTGGTGAAAGGCTACAATCCTGTCTTACTCCCAACCACCGCGTCTCTTTCGTTCGTTCGTATAGTTTATGGGACTTAACTGCGGGGTCATCAGTCCCTAAACTTACAAACTACTTATGAACTACTTACGAACTAGGACGGCACAAATATCCATGCCCGAGGGGGGATTCGAACCCCCGACCGTAGTGGCCGTGCAGACCGTGACTGAAGCGCCTTAGTCCCCTCGGCCACCGCGGCCGACCGCGTCTCTTTCATGCACTTCGACCTTCACAACTATTCTGCCTTTTGTAGAAGTTAGATGTAACTTTTCGTTCTCTACATTTCACCCGTGCTAACTTCAGAATTTGAAAGTTTGTATTCCAGTTAATGTTGTCAATAGCTTTCTCCAAATCCACAAAACGTATGTTTGTCTTTCCTGAACCTATCCCCTAAAATAAGTCGTAATTGGAGTATCGCCTTACTTGGTCCAAATTGATGTTCCCGTGACGACTGTACGAAAATTCAATCAACAGTGCCTCATCAGATGTCATGGGCAATTACAATTACACGCTCGTCTGGAGCGCTTCCAGAATATCTTACGAATGTAACCTAAAATGTAATCCAAGAAATTATGTTTCTCTTTTGTTTCTATTTCTCATCATCATCATCATCATCATTAGAGACTGATTATGCATTTCAGCGTTCAGTCTGGTGTATAGTACCTCTTTTTTAAAATAAATAAATAAATAAATAAATAAATAAAAAGGTAGTTTGTAGAAACAATGTTTCTTCGCGATTTGAGCAAGATGTCAAAATATTTTTTGTATTCAATGTTTTTATGATGCTTATCATTCTGGGGCTTGTATACGAGTGCTGGTCAAAAAGTAAAGTGACTTTCCATTGCGCGGGTAACGAATATTCGATTATCGATCTTTTTTTTTTTTTTTGTTAGAGTGGTACATATGTCTCGAATATATGTTCACAGTTTCAAATGTACAGCATACTTCATTTGTTTTTGACAGAAAGGTTAGACATATTTTAGTGAGCTAGGCAATTTTCCATTATTATAAAAAAAATCAGGCAAAAATTGTTCATCAAATTTTGGGCGAAAAATGAGAAGTGCTGTAAAACACTTAAAATGGCAGTGGCATACGATGAGACTGCTCTACGTTAAAAAGAAAATGTTTGCAAGTGGTATAAGCTATTCCAAGATGACCGAGAGAATGCTCATTTCGACCTCGCTCTAGATGTCCCAGCACATCAACAACAGATGATGACCTCGAGACCGTTAATGAAATTGTTCTGTAAAATCGTCGAATCACCGTAAGAGAAGTTGCTGAGGGCGTTGGCATATCGGTTGGCTGATATCGAGTATTTTTACGTATGTTTTGGGCATGAGATGTGTGTCAGCGAAGTTTGTTCCAACATTTCTCAATTTTGATCGGAAGAACCGTGGCATGAGCATCGTTGACGAGCTCTTGAATGTCGTGAATGATTATCTTGATTTGTCAGAAGGGTCATAACTGGTGACAAAACATGGGTTTAATATTATGGAGACGAAACCAAAGCCCAGTCGTCTAAATGAAGCATTCCGGAAGCTAAGGCCGAAAAACTCATGCCAAGTTCGATGAAATGTCAAGTTGTTGCTCACAGATTTTTTCTAATTATTGTAGAGTAATGCATCATGAATTTTTGCCTCAGGTCGTAAGATCAATGAGTATTACCTTGATGTTATGCGCCGTTTACGAGAGGCAATATTCAAAAGACGTCTGGAATTATGGGAAAACATTGTCATGGCTTTTGCATCGCTACAATGCACTTGCTCATTCATCGTCGCCAAAAGAACACGACAATCATTTGTCAGCCACCATATTCTCCGAATTTGGCTTCCTGCGACTTTTTCCTGTTCCCGAAACTGAAGAGACCAATGAAAGGACGAAGATTTGCGACGATTGAGGAAATAAATTCATCGCAGAAGTACTCAAGGCAGTACCAAAAAGTGCATCTGAGAAGTGCTCCGAGGATTGGAAGACGCATTGGCACAACTTTATCTCAAGGGCATTACTTTGAAAAAGTCAACAGGATTACTGATGAATAAATATTTTTCATAAAATGTAAAATCAAGTTACTTTTTCAACACGTCGTATAACATGTTTTATAATTAAAAACAACGACGAGCCACAATATGGGATGAATGTTTGGTTATTTAGACCGTGACCGGACTTGGTTTTTCTTACAAATCCACCTTCAGATGACTCACATGCTTTCCAGGTGGAGCCTCGTTTTGAGTTTTCTGTAGTTTCGCAGCCGTGTTGTGTCCTTTTATGTGACGAAATCGTCCCTTATTCCTCTTTTGTATTTTACATATGTTACGTTTTTGAATGTGCAGTGTATGAGTGTTGTTGACGTTGTTAAGCACTTAACATAACACCACGCTAAAATTTAACGTAATGCACTCTATAGGGAATCACAAAGCGAGGCCCAGTTTCAAATAAGAAACACATAATACCACAGCCACGGTTCTCACAATGTCAGTTTCTGATAAAACAACGCCGCATAAAATAATAAAAGTTCAAATGTTTCTAAATCTATCGGACTCAACTGCTGGGTTATTAGACCGTAGCTTACGAACTACCTACACTAAGATAAACTAACATAAGGACAAATACAAACAAGGATGCCCGAGGGGGAACTGTAAACCTCGCAGCATGGCGCCCCAATGCACACGGCTAATCCGCCGCGGCATAAAATAATCACATATTTTCGGAAACATTTTTTGTTTCACTTATGGGAAACAGCAATCTTATTTAAATTTATATATAAAGAAAAGTCTAGAGTGCAAAAAAACTTTATTTTTTCGACTAGTTTCGGTCTTATTTAGACCATCTTCAGGAAATTAAGCTCCATTGATGTTATGGAGCTGGCAGGAGACTTGGAGCCTTCTAGTGCGTCACTAGTGCGTGAGGCAATAGAATGCTCCAAGTCTCCTGCCACCTCCACAACATCAATGGAGCTTAATTTCCTGAAGATGGTCTAAATAAGACCGAAACTAGTAAAAAAAAATATTTTTGCACTCTAGACTGTTCTTTATATATATAAATAAAACGATCAATTGATGAAACAAAGACAATAATTTAAAAATTTAGTACACAAATAATTGTTCCCAAAATTTTGTTCTAGTGGCAATTGCAATTCAACTAAAAAAACATTGATTATAATTCACATTTTAGCTATCCGTAACAGTATAATTCACATTTTAGCTATCCGTAACAGTATAATTCACATTTTAGCTATCCGTAACAGTCATTTGTTTACAACATATATCAATCAAACTCCACAAAATACCTAGGAATTACTATTACTTCAGACTTAAACTGGAAAGAACACGTAGATAATATCGTGGGAAAGGCGAACCAGAGACTGCGTTTTATTGGCAGAACCCTTAAAAGATGCAACAGAACTACTAAAGAAACTGCATACACTACGCTTGTCCGTCCACATTTGGAGTATTGCAGCCCAGTGTGGCATCCTTATCAGGTGGATTTGACGGAGGACATCGAAAGAGTCCAAAGAAGGGCAGCTCGTTTCGTATTGTCACGATACAGGGGAGACAGCGTTACGGAAATGATACAGGATCTGGGATGGGAATCATTACAACAACGGCGCTTATCGCTGCGGCGTGGGCTACTTGTAAACTCCAATCGCCAACATTCTCCTCCGAATGCGAAAATATATTGTTGACTCCCACTTACATAGGTAGAAATGATCATCAGAATAAAATAAGAGAAATCAGAGCTCGAACAGAGAGATTCAGGTGTTCTTTCTTCCCGCGCGCTATTCGAGAATGGAATGGGAGATAAATAGTATAATTGTGTTCTGCCAGGCACTTCAATGTGATTTGCAGATTATCCGATGTAGATGTAGATGAATAAAATTATTTATGATTTAACTGATAAACTGTAGGTCACTAATTTCATTTAAAAGTTGGTATGGTTTTAAAAAAAATTAGTAGAAATGCGAGAGACTGCAGAAGAATGTAACATTCCAGTTGGACCAAGTCACGAAATCCTGACATCATCTTGGGGAAGCAAGTGTTGCCTCGGAAGTAGTCTCCACGGATCGTGAGTCAAGACCAGAAAGACCATCGCCTAGATTTTCGATCACGCAAATGTTCAGAACCAGACCAGTGCCTACATTTTAATTCGCAAAGTTGGCAATTAGATGAAAGGGTTGAGATCTGTAACGGTACGCGAGATAAGAGACGATTCGCACAGGAGGCGTACATCGGCTGGTGACGCTGTTGGAAGCGGCAAGTCAAAAAATCGCACTGACGTGTTTTACGGCCCACTTTAGATTTGTAGTTTTATAAGTTTTTGCAAACATTTTGGACCAAAATAATAATCTAAATAATAAAAAAAAAATTAATAAGAGGGGGTGTCTGAAACCCTTTTAAGAAACAATAATTTAGGTAGTGGCGGACTGCGAACCACTAACCTTCAGCGTCACAGTCGAATGCCTTGCCCACTACGCTACGGCTATCAAACTTAAGTTATGCCCTTTAACCTCATTCTACTGACGGCTGTTGTTAACTGATGATAATATGGCATTTGTAGACACTAGATTATCATTTATCGTACGAAGACCGATGTGTGTTGTTAAATCTGCAGTGCGTCATTGCTTTGAAATGACAACGTGTAATTACAATAAGAAAATCATCAAATACGTAACGCAAGATGGCGTATGCCAGAGAGTTCTGGGCGAAGAATGTCACGTGACATCTCCGAACGGCTGGTTTTCGTTAATTCAATGGAGGGTGTCAAATGTCCATTATTTTTGCAAATATCTCTCAAACGATACGAGATATGAAAAAATTATAATGGAACAAAGTTGTAGAGAATTTTCTCCTCTACAAATTCGTTTATTCAATTTTCGCATCAGATGAATGGTTTATTCGCAATTAAAATTACATTACAAATGCTTGCTTTTTTTTGTATTACTAACGTATTTTTTGTCCGAAATATTTAAAAAACGAGGTTCTGGTCTCTGGTAGCCAACAATTATGTCTCTAAAATTTGGTGCCAATCTGTTGAACGGTTCGACCTAAAAACTGGGAACACGTTACAGCTAGACAGACATCGTTAAAGCGCCGTTATTTTTGCAAATATCTCTGCAACGATGCAAGATATGAAAAAAAAAACATAATAGAGCGAAGTTGCAGAGAATTTTCTCCTCTACAAATTCGGTTATTCAATTTTCGTGTCAGATGAATAGTTAAGCCGTTATTTTCATCTAAATTTCGAGCTGTCAAAAGACGATCGCAAAGGCGTAACCTAAAGTGGGCCAAAACGTGGTGGCAGAAAAGCGTTGTGGTAACGTTCCGGGATTTGTTGAAGAGGCCTCGTACATAATACGGGTGTTAAAGTTGAGAACGGTTTTCCTCTGAATCTTGTGACTACTCCACGCGATAGCCCTGAGCTGTAATACTGTGAGCCACAGCCGTGTCGGCTGGCAGCGCCACAGAGGCCAGATAGCGCGACTTAACTGTGCCCTGTCTATTCGCAGAAGCAGACGCCGTACACCCCAGTCGTCAGCAACGCTGTCAACACACAGGAGCAGCCGTCAACAAGAGACTAGATTACGGTTTAATATATACATAATCTACTCATACTGATCAAGGGGCAGTCCTAATACTTAACGGTCTGGCTGTGCAACCAATGCTCGCAATCCCTGCACTAAAAAAAAATAAATAAATAAATAAAGGAGAGAGAGAGAGAGAGAGAGAGAGAGAGAGAACCTCCTCTAGAAGGCAGCACCAGCAAGAGAAATGTTCTGACATATACATGCGTAAGCAGTGGCGCCAAGATGTCACAGTACAGACAATCGCTTACCGATCTATTCTATGATTACGGGTCTGAAGGAGGATTTAGTGTCGATTCTGAAGGTGACATATTTCAGGTAATTATAATAAGAAATAGTAGGCTCCTGCTACCCATTTGCTGTTTATATTTCGTGTAATATATTGTACGCTTCTAACGATAATACAGTTTATCGAGTTGTACATGAATCTTATTTATTTACAGAAGAAGAGCTTCAGAACGATATTCATATGTCGTCTCAACAGGAAACGCGTCAAATACATCGCGAATTTGGAAATGCTAATTACTTATGATTATAAAAATAGTTGACCTAACGTAATTTACCTCTGTAATACCTTTCAGTTTTCTTTTATAAAACAAAAACAAGTGCAATTTTCTTTCTACCAACGATAAATCCTACTATAAAACTTTTGTTTTCCTTGTTTCAGCAACAAAATTGTGATAACAGTGTAAATATAACTTGATAACTACAATGTGTTACTTCATTTTAAACTTTAAAGTACAGTGGCAAAGAAGAAAAAACTGCAACGATTTACCTTTAACCATTCCTAAACTATATTTTGAAAAACGCCACAAGATGGAAACAGTCTGCCCTGCTATAATGTTATACTAAGTTCCAGAGCTTGAAGTGTTAAAACTAATTACAAGAAAAAACAAAATTTTCAAATATTTGTCGAGCTTAAGAGACTCAACTGCGGGCTCATCAGTCCATCAACTTACAAACTACTTATGAACTAGCTTATACTAAAGACGACACAAACATCCATGCCCGAGGGGGGATTCGAACTCCCGACGGCGGACGGCCGCGCGCACCGCAACACGACGCTCCACAACGCGCGGCTAATCCGCCGCGGCCCAAATAAACACTTCTAAGCCAAGATAGTTTAATTGGATTTTTATTCATAAGAAGCTGGAAACGCGACGTCGACCATATATCAGTTTATTACAGTTTTAAGTTGTCCATCTCTCTCTCCAGTTCATCTCCTCATGTCACCTCACTTCATTGCAAGGTACCCTCCAGCATGCACCGTATCCAATCTTGTAAGAAGAGCGTCTTGTGGGTCGCCAATTTCGATTAAATTTTGCATAGCTGTTCTATATTGAATATAAAGAGACACGTGTTTCGGCGTTCTGGTAGACACTCAGTAGTTTTCGAAAAAAAATCAAGGTCAAAGTTATTGATGGAAAATCACTTTTTCAGTGCTATACCTGGAAAGATCCGCTCAAGATGAGCTTTTTTTTCTTTTACTAATTTGACTTTCGAGTAATTACAGTTTGTTTGTCTTGTTACTCGTAAACATGAGAACGTTTTCGAGATCCGTCGCCGGTGGAGCGATCCAGGTCTTTGAGTGTCCAGGTTCGAGCGTCCATATTTGCTATATATATATATATATATATATATATATATATATATATAAATGAATTGCTGTTCGTTACTCTCGCAAAAACTCGAGAACGGCTGAACCGATTTGGGTAATTTTAGTCTTGAAATATTCGTGCCGGCCGCGGTGGCCGAGGGGATTGAGGCGCTCCAGTCACGGTCCGCACGGCCACTACGGTCGGGCGTTCGAATCCCCCCTCGGGCATGGATATTTGTGCCGTCCTTATTTGTAAGTAGTTCATAAGTAGTTTGTAAGTTTAGGGACTGATGACCCCGTAGTTAAGTCCCATAGACTCTACAAACATTTGAACATTTGAAATATTCGTATAAGTCCGGGGAAGGTTTAAAAGGAGATAAATTATCGAAAAGCTGTCTGGAAAAAGAGGAAAATCGGGAAAAACTGAAAAAGCTTTTTCCAGTGAGCTATCAATACCGTTCGTCCAATTGAGATAAAATTTTGTACATTCCATGTTGAAAGCAAGAGGAAGGTTCGCATCAAATAAAAATTTGGAAAAGTCGCTCGGAAAGTAGGAAAATTTAGGAAAACCCGAAAGCGATTTTTTCTATGAATAAAAATCAATTGTCCCATGGTTGTAATAGCATCACCTTGAGTAGGGCTTGGCAGGACAAGGTTTGTATGAAATAAATTTTTTGCAAAATCTACCGGTAAATTGGAAAACTTGAGAAAAAATAGAAAGATTTTTCAATGAAATATCAATACCATTCATCTGATTGCGATAAAATTTTGCATATTCGCCGTTCAAAGTGAGAGGAAGGTTTGAGTGAAGTAAAAGTATGGAATACTTGGCCAGAAAATAGAAAAAAAAATCATGGAAAACTGAAAGAGCCTTTTTCTTTGGGATATCAATATCATTAGTACGATTACGATAAAATTTTGCACATTTGAAGTTCAAAGCAAGAGTACATACATACTTCTGTTGTTCTGGCGTTCTATCTACGTTTTACAAAAGGAACAATGCATTTTAAAAGGCAATTATAACTTCTGAAAAATAGTTAAGAAATCAAAGATTAAATAGCTTTTCCTGAGTAATTATTGTTCGATATTTCACTTTATATACTTCAAATCAAAAAATATCTTGAATTACACACTTTCTAAAGTATCTTATCCGATACTTCAGCGCTCAAGCTATCTCCACGATAGATTTCATCACAATAGATTCAGTGGTTTATATAACGATATATAGCCAAATCGGTTCAGCCGTTCTCGAGTTTTAGCGAGACTAATGGACAGCAATTCATTTTTTATCTTTGACGGATCATATCCGGGTTCAGATCTTGTAAAGAGAACTTTAGTCTTTCAAAGTATATTTCTGAACGCAAGCAACACAACAACCAAGTTATTATTTTACATGTTTTGAATCTAAATTTTCCTCGCAATTTTTCCATATTTTTATCACCGTTTAAACCTTTCCTGAATTTCCACGAATGTGACATGAATATTATCCTGGACATGTGTGCGTGATTTGCCTACTTTTTCCACCCACTATCGAGCCGATACTTAGACTATCCGATGCCTTTATAAAGCTACTACTGGGTCTAAAATACATATGATTTAAATTAATATGGTTTATATTAAGATGTAAGTGATACGAAGTTCACCGGGTCATCTAGTTTGATAATATTCTCATATTTGTAATGCCGTTTCTTGCCTTATTTTCAAGTAGAGCATCGGGTACTGTGATTAAAATTCAATTAAGTGTAATATCAGTACACAGCTATTTTGTTTGTCTTCTTCGATAAAAAGAAGAGTGTCTGACTGTTGAGTTCCCTCGTTTGTTTTCGGTCACTCCTAACTGCCATGATAATGTGTCCGAGCGATATCCGCATGCGTATGCAAACACAATAGTTCGTAAAACACCCAGAGGACCGCGCAGTTGTCGGTAAGGACAATATAACACTATTTTGTTGGTCTAAATGCCAATAACTAACTGATCATCACTTCTATGAATTTGCGAAGCAGAGACTGTCAACACCTGATTCACATGGAAGAACCTTTGTCACGGCTTTAAAATCGAGTCCAACGACGACAGAAACATCACACTATAATAAGCACGAGTTATCTATCGTAGGCGTGCCTTGTACCCACGCAAACACTCGATTGCGCGAAAGTGTTGTAGATATCGAGTGTTAAAATTTTACATTTTTGTACCCGAAGTCGTAAAATACAACGTCGTCGAGAAATAAAATTGTAAAGTGCTGCAATTGTTGTAAATTTTACGGATAAAACGTAATAGTTGGCAGGTGTGCCGCAGCAGCTCTTACACGAGACGCGCCATACCGTGCATTTGCTACGCCCGAAACTTGGGTGTTTCGCTGCGTATTACTGCGCGGTGGTTGGCTCGCGGTTTGCCGGCAAGTTGAGGCGAGCGAGTCTGTGGCGGTAATTAAGACGGAAGGGGGGGGGGGTGTTGGCAGGCACAGCGCCCCAAGACCACTAAACAGAAGACTCGAGTTCCGCACATCTAACATTCGCTCCATAAAGGACTCACTTTCTACATAAAAATATGTTTATAAACCAGATGCGGCTCGTGGTTTTCATACGAGGGAAGGCTCTGACATTTACCGATCGGAACAGACCTAGACCTCGAGCTACGTATCAGTCTGTAACCACGACGATTTCCAGAAGGGGGGGGGGGCAATGTCATATTTTACCTGAAACTTTACGTACTACACCTTCTTCCTGTTTCAGAAGCAATTAAAAATCAAAGACTAAAACCAACATAAAGTCCTCTGATAGCTTTTATCTACTGATATTACGTCTCAAGACTTTATCGCAATAAACAGTACTAAATGACACCGTTTGCGGGAATCTTTGCTTGCTTAATGTTATGATAATTTCAATTGTAAACATGAGGTGTAATAGATAATTGTGAGTAACAGTGAAAAAAGCGCGCATTTTGATACACTTCTTTCATTCTTATCCGAACTCCATTATTGCGGCCACTCATAACAGGAGCACCGTCGTTACACTGAGCTATCAGTTTTTCCGGTTTTTGATGTATATTCATTTTCTCCAGCTCGCAGAGAATTGCTGCAGTTACATTCTCTGCAGTGTGGCTCTTCGCTCGGACAAAGGAAATAAATCTTTCATTTATTTTCCCCAGTAATGCATAGCGAATTATGAAGACCAATTGAGACAAATTTGCACAGTCAGTCGTTTCGTCAACTTCGATTGCGAGGTAATTTGTCTGCGACAGTTCACTCCTTATGAGATTAAGGCATAATTCATAAATCGATTCTAGCAGATCGTTTTGAAGTAAATGTCACTAAAACTTAACCACAATACACGCACAAAAGACGAAACTAATAATACACGTTAAACGCAAACTCAAATCAGCGAGAACGGAATCGAAAGTAACGGGACATATTTCGCGCGCTTTTTTCTTAAATCATTCGCAACTCTCTCGCTAGGTGGTGACACGAACGTATTCCAACACCGGATAAAACAGCCAATATCAGAAACAAAAAGTTATCTAAAACTCTATTAAAACAGTAAAACTAACGAGTGGTAAACCACACACCAAAACATAATAGACATATACAGAGACAAGAGATTCGATAGTGGAGTTTCAGCCACTCTTTATTCTCTTTTGAAGTAAGCAGAAGAACGTGAAAGTAGTGTGAAGGTTGGTAGGACACTCTTAGGCTACGAGCTCGGAGCCTTCGAGACGCCCATAAAAGCAATACACCAACGAACCCCCACTCCCAACCCTCCACTACATGGAGCTAAACGACACCACAGAATATATATTTGTCTGTGACGACACCTCAAAGCGCAGCCTTAAGGCTACTACCCGATTGAAAAACATCGTTCAATATCAACTGTTCCAAAAACATTCATTCTTTACATCCGTGAGACGGAAAAATGCTAAATGAATTCTGATGATTATAATTCTGTAATCTGTTGTTGATACATATATTTAAAACATTTTTTTTTTTTTGGGCGGCTCCGCCTCAAAGCCTTTAATTACGAGCCGCACCTGATATAAACTTAAAATTAGAAACAGTCCAGATCGCAGAATTACTGTTTTATTTCGTGACCAGTTTCAGTCAGAGTATATTCAGATGACTAGCCCTGCAGAGCAACATAGCAGTTCAGGGTACATTAACAATAGCATAAAACATACAGAGACACCTAAAATAACACAAATACAAAAAAATTACACCCGCGGTGGAAGGTGGTGGTGGACACGGCGGACTGCACAAACGTGGACTGCTGGTAGGAACATTTTCTTTCCCTTTATTGTAATTTTATGTCTACATTACATAGACATGCTGGCAAAAGCTTTCTGCACTGCTCTTCAGCCAAGTGAATTAAAACAATCGACTTGAAGTGATTAAAATGTTGCAAAGGATTTAAAAATCGGAGAGTTAAAATTTATCAAATCGGAAAAATTGAGGTAATTGTCACAGATGAGAAAAACACATGGAGTAGGTTACAATTGTGCCACGGTTGCGTCAAAAGACACACTGAACAACAATACACTGTACACGACGAGATAAACAGACAGTGACAAAAGAACACGAGCGACACTTGTATCGACGGCGAACGTTTTGTGTCCTAGCCTCGTCGCCGCTTTTTGTGTCTCGTTGTCGTAGGTGTCGGTGGCCGAGTAGAAAAGTACCGACACAGGAATAAAGGATGCACGCTTGTGCAGGTACGAAGGTGAGCAGCCAATGGGACAGCACAAACTTGAAACACTAGAGTAAATTATAACGAGATATATATTGCACAGAATTTATACAATACTTAACTTTTACATAGCTCAGTACTGCAGAATGCTGATACATAGTTGAGCTAGAGGCCTGCCTACTGCCTATCCGATAGCCAAGTCTTCCCTGGTGCCTATCTGATTCCGAAGTGTTAACTGGTTCCTATCTCAGTCCCAAGTGAACGATTTCGTTCAGTGGTGGCCACGAGCGGAGTTGTAGCAGAGGGCGCTCGTGGCTGACGTCGTAAGAATGCCGCGCCGTGCGTGCATGGCGGCGCGCGGCGAAAGTAGGTGGCGCGCACTTGGGACTTGAGAGACACCACAGAACGCACTGTGAAACGACACTTAAAGCACTGGTCACTGAACATAAGAATAAGAAATAAGTTACTATTGCGCTATATTGTGCTTAACAACAAAATATCCACAATTTTTTCGCGCGAGGAAAGGTTCCTAGTAAATAAACGGCGCGACGTCAACTGACGTAAAATAGTGTTGTTGACTGAATCAACTACCCCTCTTCATCAGCAAGTTCAAGATTTTTGGCCGAAACCGAAACTGCTGCCGAAAGCAAAATTTTGGCCGAAATTGCCCCTAACCGAAACCGACACGGAATAATGGGTCGGTCCTAAGTGTTGCGTAAGCGCAGAGGCGTCCAGAGTGGAGGGACAAGAGCAAGGCCGGCCCGAACAAATTCAGCGACCTAGGCAAATTATTTTAATGGTGCCCCGTTTACTAAAATCGCAATAAAACTTCAATGTAAAATACACACTCCATCTTTTTTTATTCAAATACATAATCATTACATATACATATTTCCCCATTATAGTTGGAAACATCATACACTTTTACACAATAATGTTTTTCTCGTCGTGCATTTTGTCTTTTAAAAAGGTTTTGGTTGATAGTTTACAATAATTGATAAAATTGTAAGTCTCATTATGATACACAAAGAGTCACACAAATTTCATTTTGCTTCCCTTGGCTTTTGCAAAATCTGAGGCTCTCTCATTTAAATCAATAGTGCCCGTTTCTCGTTCAATTGACAAAGCTGCGAATGTACCAAGTCTTTCTTGAGTTATTGTGGATCGCTGTTTTTTTACAGTTTCAATTTCGAGAAGCTGCGCTCACCACTGGCTACAGACACAGGAAGATTAAGTAACACTCTTAGTTCAGTAACCAAATTAGTAACAATGTCTATAACTCTATTTTTACAAATATAACTCAGAGCGTCCTGTGACCCTGACTTATCGGGTACTCTGCTAGCAGTGGCTTGTAATCATTGCATAGATCAGTGGCATGAATAACTTTAGAATCTTTGTGAGTTACAGACTCTTCCAAATTAACACATTCTTCAAAAACAGCTTTAGGGTTTGTACATCATGTGTGTTGTACAGACAGCCAAATACACGATTTAGTTTATTAGTCTGATTAAATCTCTCGTCATTTCAACTTGTTGCAGTATCGCCAGCTTTTATCACGGGATGATTAGTTGCAATCTTACTCGTCCATTCATTAAATGCTTACGAGGGTTGGTCGCGCACGACGAATTTGCCGCCCTCCAAATTCGAGCGCCCTAGGCAGTTGTCTAGGTTGCCTATACGGCCGGGCCGGCCCTGGACAAGAGCGATAGCCGAGTGCGCGAATCTCCTCAGAGCGCGCGCGGTCAAGCCAGGCGCCAGCGGCCGTCCGAGGCCAACTCGTGGGCTCCGGCCTTGCTCCCAGTTAAACGAGCCACTTGACCGCTCGCATGTCATCGCCTCGCCCTCCGGATTTTTCCCAGTTGACAAGCGTCTCTCATTAACATGGCGGCGCCATTTCATGTTACAGATGGCAGTGCGGAACAATTGTCAGGCGCGCGAAATCTCCGCGTGGGCGAAGGCTGCATGCTATCGACTCGGCGGTCGCTCCCGCCGGAGGTTCGAGTCATCTCTGTGACATGGGCGTGTGTGTTCAAATGTGTGTAAACCCTATTGGAGTTAAAAGCTCACAAACCACTTGAATTAACGTAAACTAACTTACACACACACACACACACGCACGCACGCACGCCCGAGAGAGGACTCGCGCTTCGGAGCAAGGCGCTTAGAGCGCTCGGCCACTGCACCGCGGTGCGTCGTGTGTGTGTGTGTGTGTGTGTGTGTGTGTGTGTGTGTGTGTGTGTGTGTGTGTGTCGTCATTAGGATAAAGGTAAAGCAGTCATAAATCCAAAGATCGGTTTGAACACCACAGTGTTTTACCAGGTATGGTCCTGTTTAGAGGTGGTATGCCATTTCCTTCCACCGATCTTCGAACTGACTTACCCAGCCAGTTTAACGTGCATTCCGAACAGCCGGCCGCGGTGGCCGAGGGGACTGCGGCGCTCCAGTCACGGTCTGCACGGCCGCTACGGTCGGGGGTTCGAATCTCCCCTCGGGCATGGATATTTGTGCCGTCCTTAGTCTTAGTTAGTTCATAAGTAGTTTGTAAGTTTAGGGAATGATGACCCCGTAGCTGAGTCCCACACAAACATTTGAACATTTGCATTCCGAAACACTCGATATTGTTCACATCAGCAACATTGCCAGGGGTGAATGAAGTGGAAAGTGACATAAAAATATCAGGACCTAGCGAGGATCGATACCGCGATTTTTTGGATTCATAATCAGACACTACCACGGTGCTATCTAGCCGCACTAAGTTAGTTTAATTAGTTTGTAAGTTTATGGACTGATAATAATAGCAGTTTGGCCCAATAGGTTTACAGACATTTGAGCACTGAAGAATTTTCCCACTTCGACCATTTAATTCGTGACATAACCCATACTAGAATGATTACGCAGAAGGGGAAACCCTTTCGAAGATTACGGTGGCATGAACACTGAAAAGAGCTTATTAACGATGAAACAAATAGAGTGGCTGATGTTAAAGGCATATGACAGCATCCACAGGAATACTCTGTAAAATGCAATGCGTAACTTCAGAATCCCTGAGAAGCTAGTGACAATGATGCAAACCTGCATGCAAGGGTCAAAGGCACCAGTACGTTTCCGAGGAATCACATCAGAAACATTCGAGATCAAAACAGGTCTCAGACAATGGGACGAAATCATGTGTATGTTCAATGTCATCTTACAGAAAATAATAAGAAAGTGTAGGCAACAGGAGTCGGCTGGAGTACAGATGGACGGTAACTTCAATTGCCTGGCATATGCGGATGACATAGTCCTCGTTTGTGAATCTAAATACGAGTTGAAAGGAATGTACCAACAAATGGAAAGCTATGCGCAGAGGGTTGGGCTCAAAGTGAATCAAGATAAAAACAGAGTTCATGCAAGTAGGAAGAAGACAAGAACAAGAAGAATTTATGCGTAACAAAAGGCATGAGATTCAAGAGAGTACTCCAATTCAAATACTTGGGATCTTTGTTTACCACAGACAACAAAATTGAAACGGACATCAAGGAAAGAATAGCAGTGGGAATGAAATGCATGCATTCTCTCAAAGAGACGCCCGGCTCTACATCAGTTTCAGTAAACGCTAAGCTGAAAATCTATAACACGGTGATATGTCCATCTGTAACGTATGGCTCAGAAACATCTACAGGAATACTCCGCAAGCCACCCGATAGGTGTGTGGCGGAGGGTACCTTGAGTACCACTATCGGTACTCCCTCCTATTCCAGTCACGTATTGTTCGCGGAAAGATTGTCGGTATGCCTCTGTGTGAGCTCTAATCTATCTGATTTTATCTTCATGATCTCTTTGCGAGATGTATGTAAGACGAAGCAATATACTGCTAGACTCCTCGGTACAGGTATGTTCTCGACAAAAGCCCGTACCAAGCGACAGAGCGTCTTTCCTGCAGAGTTTTCCATTGGAGTTTATCGATCATCTACATAACGCTTTCATGATTAGCAAATGATCCTATAACGAAGCGCGCTGCTCTCCGTTGGATCTTTTCTACTTCCTCTATCAACCCCACCTGGTACGAATACCACACCGGTGAGCATTATTCAAGCTGTGGGCAAACAAGTTTACAGTAACCTACTTCCTTCGTTTTCGGACTTCATTTCCTTAGAATTCTTCCAATGAATCTAAGTCTGGCATCTGCTTTGCCTCCAGCCGTCCGCGCACCAGCACCTGTCTGGTCAACGCAGTGCATGTAATGTGTTCCAAATGTGAACGCAGACCTATCCACTGCAGTGCTGTTTGTGGTAAGTTACTTCTACCTTACCGACTATGTCCATCGCTGTCAACAATTTTCATGTTCGCCTTTACTTACTTCGCTGTTGTTTCAGGATCTCCTTTCATGTTGACGTTTGACGCGGGATATGCCAAAGTCTAAGTTTTATTTATGACTAATGATGTTTACCATCGTCTATTTTACTAAGGAATGCAATTTTGCTGGCCGTTAGGTACGTCCCGACTCCCCTACTTGTTTTTATTTGTTTTTAAAGCTGTCATGCTTTGTTTAAGTAATTTCTCGTTACAGTATTCTGATGACGCGGCAAAAGCGCGAAACGCGTTAATAAACAGTATTTGCAACAGAGACTGTCATTATTACAAAAATGGATTTACTGTTGCTGCGCCAGGCCATTCACGGGTGGAGTATTTTATATATATCGTGAACAGAAACGGACCCACGACACTCCTCTGTGGCACACCTGACATCACTCTTTACTTCGGAAGACTTCTCTCCAT
Source organism: Locusta migratoria (assembly GCA_026315105.1). Classification (NCBI taxonomy): domain Eukaryota; kingdom Metazoa; phylum Arthropoda; class Insecta; order Orthoptera; family Acrididae; genus Locusta; species Locusta migratoria. The sequence goes on from CM048751.1 coordinate 319,203,071, forward strand.
TGAGATGACACATTGCATTCTGTTATCTAGGAAGTCCTCAATCCAATCACACAATTGGTCTGATAGACCATATGCTCTTACTTTGTTCATTAAACGTCTGTGGGGTACTGTATCACACGCCTTGCGGAAGTCAAGAAACACGGCATCTCCCTGAGAACCCGTGTCTATGACCCTCTGAGTCTCGTGGACGAATAGCGCGAGCTGGGTTTCACACGATCGCCTATTTCGAAATCCATGCTGATTTTTAGTCTCCAAAAATGTCATTATACTCCAACATAATACATGTTTCAAAATTCTACAACTGACCGACGTTAGAGATATAGGCCTATAGTTTTGCACATCTGTTCGACGTCCCTCTTGAAAACGGGGATGACCTGCGCCATTTTCCAATCTTTCGGAACGCACGCTCTTCTAGAGACCCACGGTACACCACTGCAAGAAGGGAGGGGGGGGCAGGTTCCTTCGCGTACTCTGTGTAAAAACAAACTGGTATTCTATCTGGTCCTGCAGTCTTTCCTCTTTTGAGCGATTTTAATTGTTTTTCTATCCCCCTGTCAATTATTTCGATATCTTCCATTCTGTGATCTGTGCGGCAATCTAGAGAAGGAACTACAGTGCATTCTTCCTCTTCCTCTTCCTCAGCTTTGGAAAAAGTCATTTAGTAATTCAGCCTTTAGAGTGTCATCCTCTGTTTCAATGCCATTTTCGTCACAGAGTGTCTGGAGATTTTGTTTTGATCCACCTACCGCTTTGACGTAAGACCAAAATTTCTTAGGATTTTCAGCCAAGTCAGTACATAGAACTTCTCTTTCGAGCTCGTTGAACGCCTCTCGCACAGCCATCCTCACGCTACATTTCGCTTCGTTTAATTTTTGTTTGTCTACAAGGCTTTGGCTATGGCTATGTTTGTGTTTGCAGTGAAGTTCCCTTTGCTTCCGTAGCAGTTTTTTTAATTCGGTTGTTGTACCATGGTGGCTCCTTTCCATCTCTTACGATCTTGCTTGGTACATACTCATCTAACGCATATTATACGATGGCTTCGAACTTTGACCACTGTTCCTCAACACTATCTGTACTTGAGATAAAACTTCTGTGTTGAGCCATCAAGTATTCTGAAATCCGCTTTTTGTCACTTTTCCCGAACACAAAAATCTTCCTACATTTTTTTAATATTTCTATTTAAGGCTGAAATTATCGATGCTGTAACCGCTTTATGATCGCTGATTCCCTGTTCTTGCGTTAACTGTTTCGAATAGTTCGGGTCTGTTCGTCACCAGGTCTAATATATTGTCGCCAAGAGTCGGTTCTGTGTTTAACTGCTCAAGGTAATGTTCAGATAATGCACTCAAAACAATTTCACTGGATTCCTTGTGCCTGCCACCCGTCATAAATGTGGCAGTCTATATCCCGTAAATTAAAGTCACCTCCCAACACTGTAACATGATCGGGAAATCTACTCGAAATATTTTCCAAATTTTCCTTCAGGTGTTCTGCCACAACAGCTGCTGAACCAGGAGGCCTATAGAAACATCCAATTACCATGTTCGAGCCTGCTTTAACCGTGACCTTCACCCAAATTATTTCACATTCTATTTCCTTCGATACTGGTGCACTTTTTATCGCTATAAACACGCCTCCCTCTTCACTGTACAGCCTGTCTCTGCGGTATACATTCCAACCAGAGTTTAGAATCTCATTACTGTTTACATCTAGTTTCAGCCGTCTTTCCGTCGCTAGTTCTATGTGGGCATTGTGACAGTTTATTAATGAGAGCAGTTCTGGAACCTTTCTACAGACGCTCCCTACTACATTGATCTTTTCATTCCCTGTTGTGTTCTGCCTACTGTTACCTTGTTGCGACTCAGGAGGCGACTTATCGGGCCTAGGGAGGGAATTCTCCAACCTAAAAAACCCCCATGTGCACTCACGTACTCCGCTACCCTTGTAACCGCTTCCTGCGTGTATTGCACGCCTGACCTCTTCAGGGGAACCCTACATTTCTCCACCCGATAGCGGAGGTGAGAAATTTGCACTCCAGATCTCCGCAGAATCGTCTGAGCCTCTGGTTGAAGCCTTCCACTCGGCTCCAAACCAGAGGACCGCGATCGGTTCTGGGAACGACACTACAAATAGTTAGCTCAGATTCCACCCCGCGAGCGAGGCTTTCAGCCTTCACCAACTTCACCAACCGCCTGTATGAACTGAGGATGACCTCTGAACCCAGGCGGCAGGAGTCATTGGTGCAGTCATGAGCAACAATTTGCAATCGGGTGCACCCAGTGCTCTCTATCGCCGCCAGAAGGGCCTCTTCCACGTCTCGGATGAGACGCCCGGCAAGCAAACAGAGTGCACACTGGCCTTCTTCCCCGACCTTTCCGCTATTTCCCTAAGGGGCTCCATCGCCCGCCTAACATTGGAGCCCCCAATCACTAATAAACCCCTCCCCCCGTGTGCCTGCACTGAACCTGCTGAAGGAGCGGCCGCATGTCCACTCACAGGCAGAGCGGGCGACGCCGCACGGCCAGCCTCCACACTGACCTTTCGTCCCGAGAGACGCGAACGCTGTTGAACCCGCTACATCCCTTGAGGAGAGGGTGGGTCAACCGCGTCCGGCGCGCGCCAAGATATCCCGACAGCAGGGACCGTGGGTGAAGCATGTAACACCTGTGATGTCCCATGCGACGCACCAGAGCCCCCACTGATGCAACACTCCCGAGGCAGCAGCCTGAAGACGGCTGACCTCGGCCAACAGCACGCTCAGCTGCTCGCGAACAGCGGCCAGCTCCTCCTGCGTCCGTACGCAGCAGGCACACATCCTAACCTTCCTAACAAATCAACAATTGCCTGTAGAGAGTTAAGTATCTTGTTACTACCGTGAGTTTATAAAAACTGACACTGCTTAGCCCACAATAGTTCGTTCCTACTTAGCTGTAACTCTGCTGGTGTTGCTGTGAGTGCAATTGGCACGCCCAACACTATCAAAAATTTGCGAGAATAAGCTATTAAAACAGTAGCACAAATGAAATCTGCCAAGTACGCGGGAATAAACCTCTTAAAACAGAAGTATTAACGAAAATGAAGAACTAGACTGGCAAATTAAATTATGATACTTAGCACTGATTACGATGTGACAATGGCAGCAGCTGGCACATGGAGCATCACTAAACAAGACGAGAAAAAGCTATTAATATTTGAAAGAAAAGTAATGAGGAAGATATGAGGACCAATTTGAGATAACGGAGAACGGAGGAGGAGGACGAATGAGGAAATTACTTTCTGATGCGGCAGCCAAATATCTTACAGAAAGTAAAGAGCAAGAGAATACAGTGGGTGGGCCATGCCAGAAGGAAGACAGGCGAAGTTGGTACCAGAGGGGAAACCAAACCCCAAACGCCCCACTGGACGACCGAGGCAGCGCTGGACGGAGGACCTGGCGGCCCTGGGGACTGAAGACACCTGAAGAACTCGGCGAAAAACAGGAGGGAATTGAGGCAGCTTGTGGAAGCAGCGCACGGTCTGCAGGGCCTGTGATCGCTGGATTGTGTGATGTTAAAGGAAACTTCCTACTGATCGGCAGTAACTGCACTCCACCGAGAAACAGAAATTTAATTACTTGAAGACCACATATCTTCATAGTCTCTTCATATCGAGTAGACTACAACAGTTTTGTGAGTTTGAAATAAAACATTCAAATGTTTGTAGAGCTTATGGGACCTATCTACGCGGTCATCAGTCCCTAAACTTAGAAACTACTTATGAACTAGCTTATACTGAAGACGGCACAAACATCCATGCCCGAAGGGGGATTCGAACGCTCCGACCGCAGCGGCCGTGCAGACCGTGACTGGCGCGCCGCAGACCGCTCGGCCACTGCGGCCGGCTTGTGACTTTGGAACAACATACTGGCGGCGTGCTGCGGCGGTCAAGCGGCTTAAGTGGTAACACACGGTCCTACGTTACATTCTCGGTAGTGTTCAATTATTACTTATAAAACTTCTGCAATGGCTCTGTGTTTCTCCGCTGGTGAATATGCCTGCCCTGCCTGGCTCGAATCTACCCATGCAAAACAAGCTGACGTCGCTTTTAACTGTCTGAAAGAAATATCGGTCTCAAATACCGCCTTAGTTCACTACAACAACTCTAACGGCACTGCATCGAGTTCGGAGAAGTTCAATAATCCTCAGTCAGCTGTAAGTAGATTTTATTTTATGTATTAACGGTCTGTACGGCACAGAAAGTGTACAAAACGTGTGGGATAAAAGATAAACCTTAAATTTCCTTGCCGTTTTACTTTTTGTTTAGTCAATTACTGTACATAGTACCTCTTAATAATGTAAACAAATGTACAAAGGAATAAAATATAAATACGCAAATACTGATCATTAAAATTCTCGTATTAACACAATTGTATTTATTTTTACTAATACCTCGATAAGTGATGCAAAACGATATGGAATAGCGAAAAAAAATTGAGAAGGAGAGAAAAAACACTTCAAAAGTCGTAGCGGTCTAGGACAACAATGTTTCATGTTACTGTCGTATAAGAGATGTTCCGGTTGGAGCAGGGTGCGAAATTTTAGTTCCGAAGCCACCACCCAGTCTAACAATTTTTGTCACCACAAATAAATCCCGTTCCTCCTCCCCGTCACTGTTCGAATAGTATCTTTATACAGAATAGCTTATAAAATTATTTAACAGAAAAATACATACAGTATCATAGTCTAGCGGTCTAGCACTTCATTTTTTAACGTTGTCTTTCTGCTGAAAAGTACCACTTATGAATCTACATCTACGTACATTCTTCGCAATCCACCGTAAGGTGCGTGGCTGAGGGTACATTGTACCACTACTTGGCATTTCCTTTCCTATTCCACTTCCAAATAGAAAGAGGAAAAAAGGAATGCCTATATGCCTCCCTACGAGCCCTAATTTCTCTTATCTTGTCTTTGTGATCTTTACGCGAAATGTAAGTGGGCGGCAGCAAGATCGTACTACACTCAGCTTCAAATTCCGGCCGTCTATATTTCCTCAACAGAAATTCACTAAAAGAACGTCGTCTTTCCTCCAGCGATCACCAATTGAGTTACCGGAGCATTTACGTGACACTCGCGCATTGGTCGAACCTACCAGAAACAAACCCAGCTGCTCGCCTCTTAAACTGCTTCTATGTCTTCCTTTAAACGGACCTGCTGCGGCTCCCAAACACTTGAGTAATACTCAAGACGTCGTCGTACAAACGTTTTATAAGCGGTCTCTTTTACAGATGAAGTACATCTTCCCAAAATTGTGCCAATAAACCGACGTCGGTTGCTCAAATGTTTGTTAAGCTTAAGGGACTTAACTACGGGGTCATCAGCCCCTAAACTTACAAACTACTTATGAACTACTAAGGACGGCACAAATATCCATGCCCGAGGGGGGATTCGAACCCCCGACCGTAGTGGCCGTGCAGACCGTGACTGAAGCGCCTCAATCCCCTCGAAGTCGGTTGCCCACCTTACTCACAACTGTCCTTACATGTTCCTTCCATTTCATATCGCTCTGCAATGTTACGCCTAGATATTTGAACGACGCGACAGCATCAAGAAGCTCACTACTAATGCTGTATTCGAACATTATAGTATTGTTTTTGCTACTCATGCGCATCACCTTACATTTTTCTACATTGAGAGCTAGCTGCCATTCTTCGCACCAACTAGAAATTTTGTCTAAGTCATTCTCTATGCTATTATAGTTAGTTAAAGACGACACCCTCCCATATACCATAGCATCATCAGCAAACAGCCGCAAATTACAACTTACTCTGTCCATAAAATCATTTATATAGATAGAAAATAATAGCGGTCCTATCACACTCCCCTGGGGCACGCCTGACGTTACACTCGTCTCCGATGAACACTCGCCGTCGAGAACAACGTACTGCGATCTATTACTTAGGAAGTCTTCCAGCCAGTCACAAATCTGTGAACCTATTCCATAAGCTCGTATCTTCGCTAGCAGTCTGCAGTGTGGCAGCGCACCTTTGGCTCAAACTCACAGATATTATCAGCAGGTCTTCCAGTGTATCAGACTTCAATCAAGTCCTGTACGTTTCTTTTAGTATTCGGTACTTGCTCTGCTAATACGTTTTCGCGTCATTTTGACTGAATTCTCGCGAATGAAGCAGCTGACGAAGTGTAAAGGTGTTTTCTAGGATCAAATAAAACACCTACCTTACAAATGACTATGAAAAAATACATATGAAATAGTCTAACGCGGGAACGGCAATAGCTTTCAAGACCTTTAAAAGAATTCTCCACAAAACACGAATCACGTGAGTCTAACAGCACTAAGACAGCGCTGCGCATTAGCGAATATGGTAGGTTGAAGAGCCAGAAAAAAATTGCGAGTAGAGTATGCTAATCAGGTTGCTTGCTGTCGTCGCTTATACAGAGAACAGCCACACCTCAGAAGGCGCAGCTTGCACAGAGCGAAAGTGTATGGAGGAGGTATGGCAGCCGTAATGCCAAAAGAAAACTGCCGTTCAATGCGATCTGTTGTTTGCACTAATACAGAGAAAGGATGTCAAAACATTTAAAATACTGATGCAACTACCTGTAAACCTCGGCCTACCTTGTGACTACGTAGGCTTTCCCGGCGTAATGATTCATAATATTCTTCTCTGGTTTCCTGCCGGATCAATACGTCATCTGGACACAGAGAAATCTGCAGTAGCTGAGCACTGTCTTACTGAGGGACATAAAAAGAAGTATGATGAGACACAGATGGTTGCTTTTGCGTCTCGCTATTGGGTCTGCATTTTAAAAGAACCGATCGCAATTCGTCTTTCTGACAATATTATGAACAGAGATAAGTGTTTTTCTTTGAGTAAAATGTGGAACCCTTTATTGTTTGACATAAAAAAAACGGTCTCTGCTGAATAGCGATCTATCGTTTACGCCGGCTTCTACCACTGGCAGCGCTGAAACGTAGAGGGCAGAACTGTCAATTTTTGCACACGCGCCCTCGGCCTTCCGCGGCGTATATAGGGGCAGCCGCTCGCGGCTTGTACTAAATCAAATGTTCAAATGTTTGTAAAGCTTATGGGACTTAACTAGGTGGTCATCAGTCCCTAGCGGCTTGTACTCAGTCTCGGCGAGTCGGTGTACCAGCACTGTCACCTGAGGATGGCGGCCAGGTGGACCGCCGGAATATTGTGTCCAGATGACGTATTGATCCGGCAGGAAACCCGAGAAGAATACCTTATTTATAAATATGAATGCCACCTTCCTCTTCAGGTTTGTACAATTCTGAACCTAGCTACAGTGGTTTTAGAAAATAAAATTTATATGTAAAGCCCAGATCGCCAGCTGCCAATTTTCGGTCATCAATGGGGAGCTGTCGACCTTAAATTTGGCACTCTAGGTTAGAGTGTTAATGAAACTGCTGGATGTCTGCAACTAATGCCATTGACAAATGGTAGTATTTGACAGGCCTTGCTCCCTTCGAAATACGCCAGGAAGTGGCCGTACATGCTGAAGGAAGTGGAAGAATATGAGTTACACCCGCTGCGTGGACATAATCCTCCAACATGTAGGCTGAAATCTAAAAAGAGCTTTTCACTGACAACTTATGCACTTAAAATACCTATGAACAAAGCACTCAGGAAGGAAATAATTAAGTTCTATACAGCTTTTTAGTAGCATTATGATTAGCGATATTTAAACAGTGCCTTTAGGGTTTTTTATGAACATCTAATCGTAAAATGTCTAATTCACGTAATTTCTTTTTTACGAACTTTCCTTTATTCTGTAACTAAGGTGATGAATCGGTAACAGTTAGGGACAATCGGCAGTAGTTGGCAGCTATCACAGGTTTTGCAGAGGAACGGTCACGGCGTTGACAGGAGACAGCTGGGCAGTCCTGCAGGCGGCGTGTGCAGTCGCTGTGACGCGGCGGTGGCGGACGTGTGCGGCTGTCAGCGACCCGGATAAGTTCAGGGGTGACAGTGTGCTGTAGGGCTGGCCAGCGAGGCAAAGAGGTCAGGCGCGCCTTACAAGCCGTCCAGAGCCAGAGTACCCCCGACCAGCTCTACCAATGTGGCAGGCGACCATACAGACCTGATGACTCACTTCCATCAAATAAACATCTCCAGTACAGACACTCCAGACCTTGTTTCGCGTAACATGCATCTACTGCTAATACACACATTAAAAGAAGTTGGAACACCACGATTCTTGGAGTTCATGACCATTTACTGTTCAAATGTTTGTAAACCTGTTCGACCAAACTGCTATGGTCATCAAATTAAAATAACACTAAGGATCACGCCGCGGTGGAGTAGCCGAGCGGTCTAAAGCGTCTCGCTGCGGAGGGCGTGGTTGCTCGCCGTGGAGGTTCGAGTCCTCCCTGGGGCATGGGTGTGTGTATTGTCCTTAGGTTAGTTTGCCTAGGTTTAAGTAGTTTGTAAGCTACGGACTGATGACCACGCAGTTTGGTCCGATAGATTTACAAACATTTGATCAACAACTAAGGACAACCACGCCCCCTCCGCACACGCGCGCGCGCGCGCACACACACACACACACACACACACACACACACACACACACACACACAGAGAGAGAGAGAGAGAGAGAGAGAGAGAGAGAGAGAGAGAGAGAGAGAGAGAGAGAGAGAGAGAGATGCCCGAGGGAGGACTAACTTCCGACGGCAACAGCCGCCCCAGTCCGTAGCGTGATGCTTCAGGCTGTGTTCACAGTGGCACTGACAGACCGGCGTCAGACGCCGTCGACCGAGTTCGACTGAAAACATCGACCGACGGCTTGGTCACACTGCATCCGATATACGAGGTACGTCCAGAAAGTAAGTTCCGTTTGGTTATACAAAACAAACGTATACAAATACAGAAAAAATATTTATTGTACAAAATTCTACAACTGTTAAACTACTTTTCTACATAGCTAACAAAATGTTGTAGGCACTTGTCATAGCGTGGCACAAATTTCTGTATGCCTTCATAGAAGGTTGCCGCCTGTGTATTCAGCCATGTGGTAGTATGTTCTTTCAGCTCGTCATCATCGTTGAAATGTTGACCACCAAGGACAGATTTTTAGGTGTAAGAAGAAATGAAAGTGGCTATGAGCGAGGCCCGAGCTGTACGGATGATGATCAAACACGTCCCAGTGAAATTCCCGAAAGAGTTGTTTGGTCACATTCGCCACATGAGGTCGGGCACTATCGTGGAAACAAACACCACCTTTTGATGGAAATCCTCTTCTTACACCTAAAATTTGTCCTGTCAACACTTCAACGATGACGAGCTGAAAGAACATGCTACCGCATGGATGAATATACAGGCGGCAACCTTCTATGAAGAAGGCATACAGAAACTTGTGCCACGCTACCCCTGACAAGTGCCTACAAAATTTCGGCAGCTATGTTGAAAAGTAGATTAACAGTTGTAAATCTTTGTACAATAAATATTTTTCCTGTTTCTGTACACGTTTGTTTTATATAACCGAACAGAACTTACTTTCTGGACGTACCACGTAGTTTGTCACTTGGTCCGGTTAAAGGAGAAAGTTAGGTTAGGTTTGAATGTTTTCTGTGTCTGACGTATACTATATTTCAATTCCCTAGGGTGCAATGGATTTCATTGACAGTTTTATGCTTCGAAATTAGTGCTACAATGCGGCTTTTGTTATTAATAAAGACTTCAAATGCATACGAATGAGCACTCCTGCCTGGAAAGAAGAAAGTGGCGAGGATTATGTACTGTCCTCAGTTATTGCTACTCCCAAACAATCTTTACGAATATGTGAGGTACCGGTAAAAGGAGAAATTTCTGTTACATACTTGTGATATTTAGTGGTGTCATTGACAAGCAATATTACAGTTTTGCTGAATTTAATGGAAGTTGTGCAGACATACACCATTTAACCTCCATGCTTTAAATAATGAAAAACTACACCGATTAGTTAAGTTTATTACTTACCACAAAGAATGTCAAGGATTTATTCTCATCTTCTAGTGCATTTATTTACATTTTCGATGTTTCAATGTGTGCTTTACTGACACACTTACTCTGTAGTTGTCTCTGTTAGGTTAGCTACTAAAGTTCGGAAAACCGGACAGAATAAATATTGAGGTGTGTGTTTGAGCCTAATGTTAGAAACCATAACTTTCTTCTGTCTGCTTAAAGGTATTGTGCCTCTCCCATTACTCAGAATATGCAACATAATAATCGTGACTTAGGCATACCTGTGTACAAAAACCAGTGTAAGTGAAGATTTTTGTGTTGTATTATCCAGTTTAATTTAGCAGACAATACCTGCAAGTATAGACAGACGTACTATTTATTATGTAAAAAAGGTGCCATGAATTTATTATGTATGCTACGATTTCCCTCATTGCAGTAACCTCAAAAAGAATACATATGTGAAAGAGTTGCAAAAAAAATCACATGGAATCGTCACTATGTATTTATGTAAACAAATGCACTAAACGAGAGAAATTCTCGAAATGCGTTATGCTAAGCATAAAAATACATAATGGATGCAGTTTTTCAGTATTTAAATCCATGAAGAACACAGTTCTAGGCCACACAGAAACATCCGATTATGATGAACGAAATGAAGTTACGGTATATTGAACTTCACTGACTGTCATTCAATATATATGTGAAAGGCACGTGTGAAATTAAGACTAATTTTGAACCCAGAACCCACTGAAAAGCGGAAGCACACGTAGGCCTTCACCACATTTGCAGGTCACTTCACAGAACAGACTCTTCACCTATTTAAAGAACACCAGCACCAGTAAGAATAATTTGTGGACAGCTAATACCCGATTATCATAGTGCAAAACAATGTAAGACAGCCACTGCAATAATATTAAGATACGCCACAATCCCAGATTGAACACATTTTTTGAGGTTATAATTTACGCCTAAAATTTCTGATAAAGGGTTTAACTAACTTGGCGTTTACAATAAACTGTAATATCAAACCCTAGACTCCGAATTATATCCAGATTGTAATTTTTATCGTCTTCCGGACGCCACAATCTCTTTCTTTCTTTCACAAAGCATATCAGTTCCTCACTGTCCATATCTAGCATGTGAGAACGTCGGTCGCTTTGACCGAAGAAAACAAACTTATTTGAATTTCACCGACTGTAGTGCGAAGTCTCTACGTTCGGGCGATGAGATCTGCTACACTGTGACCTTGCCCATAGTGGAGTACCGAATTGAAACGATCGGCCGTTTTCCGCCGATGTCTGACGTCGGTAAAACCCACTGATATCACAGCCACCGTGACCACAGCCTTACACCACGCGGCCCTTCTGCGCGGTATGTCCCTTTAAACTGAAATGGAAAAACGACGCTTTACTTTTCATTGGTCATGTTCAAATGTTTGTAAATCTATCGGACCAAATTGCGTGGTCATCGGTCCGTAGCTTACAAACTGCTTAAACTAAGGTAAACTAACCTAATGACAACACGCACATACCCATGCCCCAGGGAGGACTCTAACCTCCGAAGGCGAGCAAGCCCGCGCTCCGCTCGGCTACTCCACCGCGGCCATTGCTAATGAAAAAACGAGTTTTACTACAATAATCTTGACAAGAGAATTTGTGCCCCAGACTGCAGCACACACCAGTACCAGTAATACCCGATAACTCAACCTCTGGCACAGATGCACGACGTATACCTCGTGGGACACTGTCCACTAGATCATCAAGGAACCGTTGGAACAGAACGACGATTCTCCGTAGATCTGTCAGATTAGTACGTGATTCGTCTTGTCCAAAAGCACCCCTTTCGATGTATCCCACGTATGTCCGATAGGGTTGATGTCTAGAGAAGAGAACATGCTGGCCATTCTAATCTTGGTATGTAGTTAAGACGAAGAAACGCAATAACAAGATGTGTACGATCACCCTGATAAATTTAGTCCATTAAGATGAATGCCTCACCGAAATAATGCCGTTCGACTGACTTCTACGAGCACCAGTGGTGTACGGCGGCCCCACATAACGCCACCCCAAAACATGAGGATGCCACCGTCTGCTGCACTCGCTGTAGGCTGTGTCAAAGACCTTCAGCCTGACCATGCTGCCTCCAGAAACTCACCTGACGATTGTCCGGCTGAAGGCGGATGCGAATGTCGTCTGTGAATAGCAGTTTGAGACAATTCTGACTCGTGCGTTGAGCTTGCTGTTGGGCCCACTGTACCGCGCTGAGTGGTGTCTAGATGCGAAAGCCAGACCTAGCCACGGATGTCGGGAGTGTCGTCGTACATCATGCAGCCTGTTACATACATTGAGTAGTAAAACGATGTCCTGTGGCTCCACGAAAACCATTAATCCGCGTGGTGCCGTCCCTCTCAGTGTTCCTACATCTACATCTGTACTCTGCAAATAACATTTAAGTGCCTGGCAGAGGGTTCATTAACCACTTTCATAACTTTTCTCTAATAGCTCGCGGAAAGGAAGAACACCTAAATCGTTCCGTTTTCGATATGATTTCTCTTATTTTATTGGGATGGCCATGTCTCCCTAAGTAGGTGCTAGCAAAATATTTTCACATTCAGCAGCAAAAGTCGGTGATTGAAACTTCGCAAACAGATCACGCCGCAATGAATAACTTCTTTCTTTTAATGATTTCCACCCCAATTCGTGCAACATTTCCGTGACGCTTTCCCTCCGTAACGCGATAAAACAAAACGAGCCCTTCTCTGAACCTTCTCAATATCTTCCGTCAGTCCCACCTGGTGAGGGTCCCACACTGGGCAACAGTTCTCCAGGAGAGGACGCACAAGTGTGATGTAGGCAGTCTCTTTGGTGGAGATGGTGCATCTTCGAAGCGTTCTGCCAATGAAACGTAATCTTTGGTTCGCCTTCCCACGATATTTTGTATGGGTTCTATCCAGTCTAAGTTGTTCGTATTTGTAACTCCAGGGTATTTGGTAGAATTTACGACCTTAAGGTTTGACTGATTTATCGCGTAACTGAAGCTCAGCGGATTTCTTTTAGTGGTCATGTGTATTACTTCACACTTTTCTTTATTTAGTGTCAATTGCCAATTTTCGCACCAAGTAGAAATTTTGTCTAAATCGCTTTGCAGTTGCTTTTGATCCTCTGTTGAATTCGTTAACCGATAAACGACAGCATCATCCGCGAACAGTCTAAGGGAGCTATTCAGATTGTCTCCTAAACCGTTTATAAACACCAGGAAGAGTAGGGGACCTATAACACTTCCCTGGGGAGCGCCAGATATCATTTCCGTTTTACTCGATTACAACGAACGGTGTCCTTTCTGATAGGAAATCGTGATCCATTCGCACAACTGGGGAGATATTCCATAAGCACGCAATTTCATTAGAAGCCGCTTGTGGGGTACAGTGTCAAAATCCAGAAATATGGAATCGATTTGAGATCCATTGTCGATGTCACTTATCACTTCATGTGAATAAAGGGCAAGCTCTGTTTCCCAAGAGCGATACTTTCTGAATCCGTGTTGACTATAGGTTTATAGGTCCTTCTCTTCGAGGTAGTTCATAATGTTCGAACAAAGTATATGTTCCAAAATCCTACTGCAATGAGATTGGCCTGTAATTTTGGGGATCACGCCTACTGCCTTTCTTGAATATTGGAGTAACTTGGACAACTTTCCAGTCTTTGAGTACGGATCTTTCGCTGAGTGATCGGTTGTAAATGATAGGTAAATACAGAGCTAGTTCATCAGCATACTCTGAGAGGAATCTAGTTGGTATACAATCTGGCCCGGAAGATTTATTTTTGTTTAGTGACTTAAGTTGTTTTACTACTCCAGGAACATCTACTTCTAAGTTTCGCATGCTGACAGCTGTTCTTGGATTGAATTCTGGAGTGTTCACGTCGTCTTCTTTGGTGAACGAATTTCGGAAAGCTGTATTTGGTAATCGTACCTTAGCAGTACTGTCATCGGTAGTATTACCATTCTTCCGAGCTGAAAGCCAGTAAGTAGCTATGGGACAGATGACCTAGCAGTTCATCCCACTCTAAAAATAAAATAAAAATAAATAAAAAATAAAACCACCACCATATCTTTCGGTGGCCAGAGCGAGGCACGTCATCCAGAGTTACTGCACCTTTGTACCTCCTCCACTACGAAACAACTTCGCTTTGATTCACTGCGAGACGTCTCTAAACTTCCCTTTATGAGAGTTCGTGCCGACACAAAGTAAGAATGCAGATGCGATAAAAGTTGTGAATTGAGCTTCTAGGCATGGCAGAACTACATTCAACACCAGCAGTGGACTTCTCTTCTGGTATTACGACTGGAACTGACCGTCTTACCGACTCCGTCGCCTTAGCAGTGCTCTTGTGTGGCTGTTTACATATTTGTGCGGCTTGAGTGACACCTTGTGACTACAATATAAGGAGGTGTGTACACTTCCAACATCAGTGTTCAGGATAGCTTCGAAGTAATGTGATGCAGCACGTGTGTGTGTGTGTGTGTGTGTGTGTGTGTGTGTGTGTACTGCTACAAGTAGACACATTTTTCCAAAGGCTTACATCGGTGGAAGTTGTTACTGACGTATTACATATACATCCATACTCCGCAATTCACCCTAAGGTGCGTGGCGGAGGGTACACTGTACCACTACTAGGCATTTCCTTTCCGATTCCATTCCCAAATTGAACGAGGAAAAAAAGAATGTCTATATGCCTCCGTACGAGCCCTAATTTCTCTTATCTTGTCTTTGTGATCTTTACGCGAAATGTAAGTAGGCGGCAGCAAGATCGTACTACACTCAGCTTCAAATTCCGGCCCTCTAAATTTACTCAACAGAAATTCACGAAAAGAACTCGTGCATTGGTCGAACCTACCGGTAAAAAATCCAGCTGCTCGCCTCTGATCCGCCTCTATGTCTTCCTTTAAACTGATCTGCTGCGGGTCCCAAACACTTGAGCAATACTCAAGACGTGGTCGTACAAGCGTTTTATACGCGGTCTCCTTTACAGGTGAAGTACATCTTCGCAAAATTCTCCCAATAAACCGAACTGTCCTTTTATGTTCGTTCCATTTCATATCGCTCTGCAATGTTACACCTAGATATTTGAACGACGCGACAGCATCAAGAAGCTCACTACTAATGCTGTATTCGAACATTATAGGATTGTTTTTTCTATTCATGCGCATCACCTTACATTTTTCTACATTGAGAGCAAGCTGCCATTCTTCGCACGAACTAGAAATTTTGTCTGAGTCATCGTTACAGTCAGTTAAAGATGACACCCTCACATACACCACAGCATCATCAGCATACAGCCGCAATTTACAACTTACTCTGTCCATCAGATCATTTCTATAGATAGAAAATAATAGCGGTCCTATCGCACTCCCCTGGGGCACGCCTGACGATATACTCACCTCTGATGAACACTCGCCGTCGAGAACAACGTACTGCGTTCTATTACTTAGGAAGTCTTCCAGCCAGTCACAAATCTGTGAACCTATTCCATAAGCTCGTGTCTTCGTTAGTAGTCTGCAGTGTGGCACCGCGTCGAACGCTTTTTTGAAGTCGAGAAAAACACAATCCGCCAATTCATGGACAATTCAAAATGTTTCCAACGACATGCGCGCTTCCTCGTATCTACATTGTTTGCAGTATTTTGATCTAGTAAGAAGCAACATGTACATGTTCCGACAGTACCATTTGCGCTGCTGCAACCTCACAATCATACCGCGTCCACGCCTCGCCTTTCGCCTGCACAGTGTCGACTGCAGCAGTATCGCTTATCATGGGGCGACTGTTGGGAGCCCTTTCCCCGTGTGACCCACCTGTGTGTGGCGCCGTCGCCATGCTTTTCAGGTGTTAGCGAGTCGTGTGGAATGGAGCCTGGGAAAGCGCCCGATACACAGATCCCGCCGGGCCCACACGCCACACTCCTCCGTAAAACTGCCCCGCCGGGGAAATGCGACTCGCAGTTTGATAAATGTGATACCACAGGTGCGTCCACTGGGGCTCAGCGCGAGTTCTCTCCTCCTCTGTACCCACGTTCCACGCCACTGTGTGCAACGCCGCAGAACCACCAGCGTCCGCTTCACACCAGCTACCTCTGTGTTTTCGTTCTGTCACATGTTACATCACTACTTGGAACAGGGGACTGATGACCTTGTAGTTTGGTCCCCTATAAACAACAACAACAACAACAACAACCAGCTACCACACACACCCCGTTTACACGGGCTCCAAAATCGAATTTTATAAATCGATTTTCTAAATTCCGCACCTGGTATGGCGATTTTCCACTTCCAAAATCGATTTCCACAAACGCAATCGTTTCTGGGGCGTCGTTGGCTTGTCAGGTTGCGCCTTCTCGTGAATAATTTTGGTCAATATGGACAGCGACTTTTTCTCAGTCTCGAGACGCTCGTGGCGACCTGCCGTGGTCGGACATGTGGCGAGCCACTGTTCACCGTCTCCACAAAGAAGCCTGCAAAATACAGGGCGTTTCCGGACGAGCTTTACTGCTCTCATCACTTGTACGTGATAATTGCGAATAGAGAGAAACGTGTCTTCTGCGGCAGTATCTCCACACACACAAGGATATGCTAGCCACTGAACACAGTCGAGTGTGTTAACGTGAACGTATTACGTATCTAGATTCTAGATCTAAATTCGCAACACACGATAACATTTTGATATTGTAAAAATATTTTAACAATCTAATAAATGTATATAGAATTATACAGTCCCTGAGACGGTTTCTCTTCTCGAATATGTCAAAGACATTTAAAGATAAATCTAAAGCATTGAATTAAAATTTGTGATGCGACCGGGAATCGAACCCGGGCCTCCATCCTTACTAGGCAGCCGTATTACCGCTAGACCACCACACCACTAGCAGCTAAGGCGCCTCGGATTAGCCGAAGCACGATTTCCTTTACACAGAAGCAGAATTAAAGTTTGCAATGTGAAGGAAATCGTGCTTAGGCTATTTCGAGGCGCCTTAGCTGCTAGTGATGTGGTGATCTAGCGGTAAGACGTCTGCCTAGTAAGGATGGATGCCCGGGTTCGATTCCCGGTCACATCAAATTTTTTTTTAATCTAGTAAGTGCCAACTGTCACTTTAATGGATTCACAAAGTTATTTTTTCTTAGTATTTCCTAACATGAACAGACAATATTTATAAGTGCTTTAAGCTTTACTCGACGTGTCCGTTTTGTACAGGCGTACAGCAGTATATGAAACCTTCCAAATCGAGTTGCACTATCTCACTGAAATTACTAAGATAGCTTTCGTAGTTTATATAACACAATGTGCTTTGCCACTACTCTAAACATTATTCATTTGGGAAAAATACGTTTTCGGCGGTAGCGAGTGGTTACCAATGAAATGAACATGTACTTTGTGTCTAATAAGTCATGGTTGCAAAATACTTACACGAATTATTTACAGACCAATGGAAAAACTTGTGGAATCCGACCTCGGGGAAAATCAGTATGCATTTAGGAGAAATGTAGTAACACGGGAGGCAATACATTACGACTTATCTTAGAAGATAGGCTAAGGAAACGGAAACCTACGTTTTTAACGCTTGTCGATTTGGAGAAAGCTTTTGACAATGTCGACTGGAATACCCTCTTCCAAATTCTTAAGGTAGCTGGGGTAAAATATAGGGAGCGAAGTGTTATATTCAACCAATACAACAACCAGACAGGGGTTATTAGAGTCAAACGACAAGAAAGGGACGCAGAGGTTGGGAAGGGAGTAAGACAGGGTTGCAGCCTTTCCCCGATGTTGTTCAATCTGTACATTGAGCAGGCAGTGAAGGAATGGAAGGAGAAATTTGGAGAGGGCATTAAAGTGCAGGGAGAAGAAATAAAAACATTACGGTTTGCTGAAGAAATAGTAATTCTCTCAGAGAGCACAAAAGATCTGAAAGAGCAATTGGGTGGGATGGACAGTGTCTTGAAACGAAGATATAAGATGAATATTAAAAAGAGTTAAACGAAGGTAATGGAATGCAATGTCAGACAATGAGACTATGCTGAAGGAATTAGATTAGGTAATGAGACAATAAAAGTAGTAGATAATTTTGTTATATGGGTAGCAAGATAACTTCTGATGGCGGAAGTAAAGAAGATATAAAATGCATAATGGCTATGGGAAGAAAAGCGTTTCTAAAGAAGCGGAACTGGTTAACATCCAGTATTAATTTAAATGTTAGGAAGTTCTTTCTGAAAGCATTTGTCTGGAGTGTAGCAGTGTATGGTAGTGAAAAGTGGACGATAAGAAATTCAGATAAAAAGATGATAGAAGATTTTGAAATGTGGTGCTATGACGATTGATGAAAGTTAGATGGGTAGATCACGTAACTAATGAGGAGGTGCTTAACCGAATCGGGGAGAAAAGGAGTTTCTGGCATATCCTGACTAAGAGAAGGGATAAATTGGTTGGAAACATTCTGAGACATCAAGGACTTGTCAACTTAGCATTAGAAGTAAGCGTGTGGGGTAAAAATCGAAGAGGGACACCGAGGGACGAATATAGTAAGCAGATTCAAAAGGATGTAGGTTACCGAACGTATTCTCAGATGAAGAGACTTGCACAGGACAGGGTAGCGTGGAGAGCTGCATCAAACCAGTCTGCGGACTGCAGACAACAACAACAACACTTTGTCATTACTGATTTCATACACTAAAGAGCCAGAGAAACTGGTACATGTGCCTAGTATCGTGTAGCGTCCCCGCGAGCAGCAGTAGTGCCGCAACACGGCGTGGCGTGGACTCCACTAATACCTGAAGTAGTGCATCGTGCAGGACTGTCCACAATACTACGGAGGCATGGAGATCTCTTCTGAACATAAAGTTGCAAGCATAGGAGATACGTTCAATAATATTCATGTCTCGGGAGTTTGGTGGCCAATAGCGGTGTTTAAACTCGGAAGAGTGGTCCTGGGACCACTCTGTAGCAATTCTGGGCTTGTGGAGTGTCGCATTGTCCTGCTGGAATTGCCAAAGTCGATCGGAATGCACAACGTAGTCGAATGTATGACGCAGAGGCGAGGCGTAAAGCTCCGTGTCGTGCTGTTAGCCAGGTTACACGAGTGAGCCGTATCCACGACGATTCGTCAAACGGTTCGTACGCTGACACTTGTTGATGGGCCAGCAACGAAATCCTCTGTGACCACTTCTATCTCATGAAGAGGGTTTATCAATCTCAGGTTGTTTTCAAAATGTGCTTGAAAGTTATTTTACTGTTACCTATGTATAATTTTCTGAGTGGTATCACCAGTGATGTCCCGGCACTCTATAATTGCGTTTGCTAGCCATATCAGTTTATATGTGCAAGATAAGCTACATACACCTACGTATCATGCCTTTACGTAAATGATTTATAAGCATGTGTTTCCTTACTTTGAGAAGCGCACAAATTGAAATTATCTTCATACTCTAATTGCAGGCTTGTCTCCAAATGACATTCTGGAGCAGTTACAGGTGATAGATCTCAATAGCTCAGACGTAGAATTGTCTGACGATGAAGACGATACTGATTTAACTGTCAAGGCTCCATCACCCCAGCGAGTGAGATATCATCAGAATCGGAGGACAAATTTGTGCCTTTGGGTGAAATACGGCGACGAAGCGTAGGATGGAGGCACAAATTCTGATTATGTAGATTACATCTGAAGTTAATTCGCAAGTTCAACAACACAACGAACCAATTGTTATTGCTTCATCTGCCTGTGATGTTGAATCTCAACAAAAGGTGATGGATGGTTGAAGAAGGATGCAAAACACGTAAACGTTCCTAGGCCAAACGCTGTTTGTCAGTACATTTCCTATATGGGTGGAGTAGATGTATTTGACAAGGTTGTAGTGAAATATTCAATGAGAGGGAAAACCCATAAATGGACAGAAAGAATAATACATCATTTTGTGGACTTTCCATAGCTGCTGCATGGCTAGAATACAGACAGGATGCTATCTAAGCCGCGCGGGAGTATTGAGCGGTCTGGAGCGCCATGTTGCGGATCGCGCGGCCTCCCGCGTCGGACGTTCAAATCCTCCCTCGTGCATGGATGTTTCAGCTGTCTTTAGTAGTAGTTCATAAGTAGTTTATGAACCCGCAGTTAAGTCCCTTAAGCTTTACAAACATTTGAACATTTGATGCTATCCAAAATAAATGGTCAAGCAGGGATATAAAGCAGTATCACGCATTTAAACTTGATATTGATCACAATATGATCTAGTACAAGAGGCCTTCGGAACAAAATGAAAGCATCTCAGGAGAGAATGACGAACAGCAAGAGTACAATTGTCCGAGAGTACCTCTGCCAATGCCACCAGTCCAGTCTAGGTCATGAAACGCGTTACATTTGACAGAGATGAGAAATTCTCAACACAAGTGCTGCTGCAAATCTAGGTTCACAGGATATAAGGGTCTATCCTTCATTCTTTGTACCAGGATGCAAGGTTTTTTTATGCATCACAAGTGAACGAAGCTGTTTCTTGCTGTTTCACAGTAAGTAATAAAGATACTATCTTAAATTTGCAAACTGAAATCATAATTTGTGTTTTTCCTTACATGCATATTTTGTAATAGGTGAGTCCCCAGGTATCAAATGCGATACCATCTGTAACATTTTATTAAAAATAAAAATTGAAAAGGCAAAAATATTTTGTGACTATTTATACAGTAGCCCAGAAACAGGTTTCATTGAAATGGGATCATATATGTGCGTTCAGGACGCAGGAAGTTAATATTCATTTGACTTCGTAAAGAATAGGTCTACAGCGAAGAAAGCAGCAGAATTTTCCGACACAAATAACTGGAAAAAAAGTACAAATAACAAAAATATCGAGAGCTTACATGGCGAAAATCGAAACACTAGTGAATGAGGAAGTTGTGTGTGCAGGTTGTCGAAGGGAGCACATGACAGACGGCCTTATCGCCCTCCCGGCATCGCCTTTCCCACGGTCCAACCGCCACTCTGGCGCAGGAACCCAAGGTTATTCTATAAAAGGTTGGGCCCGAAGCGAAACCACCTGCTATTGGCCGTTGAAATGACGTCAGTGGCGAAGCAGCACTGCCAGCGAGGGGCACGGAGCGGCGCTGCGCACTCATATAGAATACCACTAAACACACTAAAGTTTACCGTTTACGCTTTGCTTATTGCTCGTTAAATCTTCCCGTTAGCCGAAGAAGGGCACTGGTGTGATTTTCGCCCCTGTGATGCCGCTGCTTTCTCTTTCTTCAGCTTCATGTTGAGGCAGCGCAATCGAATGACAATTCGGGTTCGTAAGAATATTTTTATGGCCTCCGGCGCCAAGTGAGGATATTTCTGCGAAATTACGTCGGCTAATCTCTTAGAAATATATTTTTCTTTTGAAAGTATGTCACTTCCGTTAATCTCGTTGAACAGCAGCTCAAACTGTGAAATCGTCGCATCCACTCGTCAGACAGCACTAACAAACCTCCTCGTGATAGAAATTCTATCCACCCATATTATGAGAGATGTTTTGGAAGAGACACAGTAATTCATTAGACGACACCCTCAGTGAGGTGACATATTTCGCAGCACGGCGTGCAATGTAGCCTGCCAGGTATCTGAATCCTTCAGATGGGCATTCAACGTCTGTCACAGAAGACAGTGCAACAGCCTCACAACTAACGCTTATTCCCTGTCTCTCTGCTTCATCTGACATGGCCATTGCTTCAGACATATCCGGCATAATTCCACACAGCAGACTAGATGACAGAAATTGTTGTGAGTCTTCTTCCTGTCTCACAGATAAAGTATTACACACTGGAATGTTTGGGCATTCTGTCACAGAAGCAACAAACGCAGCCAATGTTTTACTTCTTTAGGAAGAGGATGCTAATAGACATCGCCAAGACCTCTAATCTGTGAAAAAAAAATTATCAAGACAGTCCTGGTTCAGCCGTGCTGTTAATATCTACTTTATGCCTAGTGACAAAAGTTCAGAATGAAGGCCAAATAAAGAATTATTTGACAGTAAATAGTCCTTTGTGAAATGGTAACAGCTGCTTTCGGTTTCGAATCTGCATTGTTTCACAGCACAAATACATTTTGTTGAGAATTAATTTTGGAGCTGCTCGTTTGTTCCATAGGCACTTGCTAATGTCTTTTTGTCAACGATTCTGCAAGAATGTAAAATGTCAAACGAATCATTAGCATATTAATCTGAATTAGAGGCATCGAATTTTCTGTCGTGAAACACACGAATAAACGAAACGTTCCCGCTAATACACAGTAAACAACTAGTTACTGCAAGGCTAAAGCTACAACTGCCGCCAGGTGCTTCGGTGGTGACGTCATGCGCAGTGCGACGAATTTCTACCTCTGACTGCGCTGTCCATTCGGGCACCCTCTGGCAGGAACCTGTGCCTCGGCCACGACGACACGCAGCGCAGGTCGCGTCAGCGTAGTGCATTTCTACGCAGCCGTGGTTTATGAGGGCTCATCTGGACCGATTCGCGATTGCTACCATTATTCGTCTTCGCTTCAATCTCGCCTCTTATCCAAAACATCTATATCGGATCAACGTCTACGATTCGGCGGCATGTGAGTGTGATCCTGAAACGGAAGCTGATGTCAACCACATCCTGTTCAGGTGCCCCAAATTTGACCGAGAACGTTTCAACTTCCTGCAGACACTGGTGAAGATGGGATATTCCCTTCCCCAGTCAGCTTCTTCCCTTTTGTTCACAAAAGATATTCGTGTATATAAAATCATAATTAAGTTTATTAAGATCACTATACACAATCTATAAGCATCAAGTGTGTTGGTAATATAAGGTTTTGCTTGTGAATACGTGAAAATGTTCCAACAGTATTTAAAGTGTAATGTAATGCAGTTTTCGCTTTGTTTCCACTTTCCATTTTGCAAAATGTACTTCTGTTTTGTCTGTTTACTTAAATATATGTACATTTCCACTGTGTGTTGTAGATGGCCACATTGAGTTAACACTCAGAAGGCCAAATAAGTAAATAAATAAAATTTAAAAAAACTGCATGACAATTTGCGCGGCCCCATTTATGCTGTGGTCACAATGGCTCCGATATCGGTGGGTTTTACCGACGACAGATATCGGCGGAAAACGGCCGATCGTTTCAAATCAGTACTCCACTATGGGCAAATCACTTTCTTTTCTTCGGCCAAATCGACCGACGTTCTCACATGAGAAACTGATATGCTCAGTGAAAGAAAGAGATTGTGGCACCCAGAAGGCAAATATCACAATCGGGATATAATTCGGAATCTATAGTCTGATATTACAGTTTATTGTAAACCCCAAGTTGGTTAAATTCTTTATCAGAAATTTTAGGCGTAAATTATAACCTCAAAAAAGTTGTTGTTGTTGCCGGCCGCGGTGGCCGAGGGGACTAAGGCGCTCCAGTCACGGTCTGCACGGCCACTACGGTCGGGGGTTCGAATCCCCCCTCGGGCATGAATATTTGTGCCGTCCTAGTTCGTAAGTAGTTCATAAGTAGTTTGTAAGTTTAGGGACTGATGACCCCGTAGTTAAGTCCCATAGACTATACAAACATTTGAACATTTGAAAGTTGTTGTTGGATATTGAATGCAAACTACTTTGGGCTCTAGCGATCTGTAATGGACATTTCAGAGATTTTATATATTTGTACTCTCTGACTTTTATGCATTCTATTATTAGTGTCTTTGGTGTAAATAAAGTTACGTTTGTCTGATATACGTTTTGCCAGTTAAAATGCTTTTTTATCATTAATTGCATAATAACCATACAGAATTTCTTTCAGTTGTTCAACCTGGAATTGTGGCATACCTTAATGTTTTTGTAGTGGCTCTCTTACGTTGTTTTACACTGTGATAATCGGGTATTAGCTGTCCACAAATTATTCTTACTGGTTCTGGCGTTCTTTAACAAGGTGATGAGTGTACTATGAAGTGACCTGCAAATGTGGTGCAGACCTACGCGTATATCCGCTAGTCAGTGGTTTCTGTGTAACTTATTCTTAATTTTACATTTGTCTTTCACAAATATACTGAATGACAGTCATTGAAATTCAGTGTACCGTAACTTCATTTCGTTCCTCATAATCATGTTTCTGGGTGGCTATGACTGTGTTCATGGATTTAAATACTGAAAAAATGCATCCATTATGTATTTTTATGCTTAGCAAAACGCATTTCGAGAATTTTTCTCGCATTTAGTTCGTTTGTTTACACAAATACATCGTGACGTTTCCACATGCGGCTCTTGCACAGATGTACTTCAGTCTTTTTGAGGTTACTTTAATGAAGGAAATCGTAGCATACATAATAAAATCTTGGCAACTTTTTTGCATACTAAACAGTACGTCTGTCTATACTTGCAGGTATGGAGTCTGCTCCATTAAACTGGATTTCACAACACAAAAACACTTACACTGGTCTTTGTACACAGATAAGCCTAAGTCACGTTTATTATGTTGCATACTCTGAGTAATGAAAAAGTCACAATACCTTTAAACAGACAGAAAAAAGTTATGGCTTCTAACACTGGGGTAAAACACATACCTCCATATTTATTCTGTCCGATTTTCCGAACTTTTAGTAGCTAATCTAAAGGACAACTGCAGAGCAAGTGTGTCAGGAAATCACATATTGAAACACCGAAAAAGTACCGTACTTACGTAAACAAATGCACTAGAAGATGCGAATAAATCCTTAACATTCTTTGTGATAAGCAATAAACTTCCCTAACTGGTGTAGTTTTTGTGTCCCAGCCTCATCGCCGCTTTTGTGTCTCGTTTCCGTCGTAGGTGTCGGTGGCCGAGTAAAAAAAGAGACCGACACAGGAATAAAGGATGCACGCTTGTGCAGGTAGGAGGTGACCAGCCAGTGGGACAGCAGAAACTAGAAACACTAGAGTAAATTAGAACGAGATATATATTGAAGAGAATTTATACAATACTTAACTTTTACATAGCTCATTACCGCAGAATGCTGCTACATAGTTGATCTAGAGGCCTGCCTAGTGCCTGTCCGATAGCCAAGTCTTCACTGGTGCCTATCTGATTCCGAAGTGTTAGCTGGTTCCTATCTCAGTCCCAAGTGAACGATGTCGTTCAGTGGTGTCCACGAGCGGAGTTCCAGCAGAGGGCGCTCGTGGCTGACGTCGTAAGAACGCCGCGCCGTGCGTGCATGGCGGCGCGCGGCGAAAGTAGGTGGCGCGCACTTTAGACTTGTGCGACACCACAGTTTTTCATTATTTAAAGCATGGGGATTAAATGGTGTATGTCTGCACAACTTCAAATAAATTCAAAAAAACAGGAATATTGCTTTTCATTGACACACCGAAATATCACAGTTATGTAATAGAAATTTCTCCTTTTACCGGTACCTCACATATTATTAAAGATTGTCTGGGCGTAAGAATAACTGAGGACAGTACACAAACCTCGCCACTTTCTTCTTTCCAGACAGGTGTAGCTCATTCGTACACATTCTAAGTCTTTATTAATAACAAAAGCCGCATTGTAGCACTAATTTCGAAGCATAAAAATGTCGGCGGAATCCATTGCACCCCATGAAATTAAAATCTAATATACTCCGACACAGAATACCTTCAAACCTAACCTAACTTTCTCCTTTAGCCGGACCAAGTGACAAACGATATCGGATGCAGTGTGACCACACCGTCGGTCGATGTTTTCAGTGGAACGCGGTCGACGGCGTCTGACGACGGTCTGTCGGTGCCACTGGGAACACAGCCTGCGCCGCGTAGCCACTACGCGAGTGCTATAGGCGTCTCAATGTGCGCCTAGCCTTATATCGATTGGCCGGCAGACTGTCAGCTGGGGGCGGCGGCGGCTACACGGGCCCGACCTCACCCCACTGCTGCTAACCGCAGGTGTCATTAGCGACAGTCGCACTCCACTCTGCCTGCTCCGCGCCTCCTATACCGCCTCATCTTGTGATATTCCTGGCCTGTGGCCACATCATATTTCTGGCCGCTGGCCGTTTCTTTGCTAACATCGTACGCGTCTTAAACGCGGAAGAAAGAAGTGCAGTGCAGTTGAAATGTGGGGTGGGGAGCAGTAGCATATGGCACAGTAGGTGCTGGTTCCCTTGGGAAAGCCCGCCTATGTTACTGGTTCTCTCCTCGCATTGGCTGCTGCATTTCACGTCACGTGATTTCTTTTGAAATTAGTTTTGTTTATTATATACTAAATATTAATTATTCAGAGCTGAGAATGTATGATAAATATCTCTCAAGGACAGGCTAGGTTTTGACAGTTTAAAAAGTTTAAGGTGCCTTTTCTTTTGGTAACAAGAGAAGAGCGATTTTGCAGAAGGCGCGCGACTGCCCTGTTTTGGCGCGAAATAGAGCGTCAGGTGCCCTCTCGCAACGCGCCGCAGTTTCAGTCTCGAGCTGACCACTATACGCGCCGGACCGCGCCGGTCATGAGTAAGTTTTGCGTAATTGTGATAACAGTCGAGGTCTCAACATGAACTACGGGCAGCATAGGCCGAGTCGGATTAACAATAGTTGTTTATATTTTATTATTTATTTAATAAATGGCATCCCTGACAATTAAAAATCTCGCGAGTCGCTTCTTATGCTTCCATCAACCAGAACTTATTTTAGCCTCACTTGTATGCTGTAGAAGAACCAACGACCTGTGTGCGGTCTTCTGCGCTGGGGACGCAACTATAGAAGACAACAGATTAGTCAGAACTCTATGCTTTCCATAAAGACTTGGACAGCAACTACGTACGGCACCTCGTGCGTACTGTAGGGCTGTACAAACGCACACTGCTACGCAACAGCATCCGCAAGGATGTGGAGGTTTTAGGGGACTTGTGGGAGGAAGCAGTACTAACTTCTCCGGCCGCAAATAAAACCCTAGGAAGCTTGTAATCTGTAGCGCCAGTCTCACAGGTTCCAACTTTTCAATATGGCTAATGGTAAAGCGACTTAATACGTATGAACGGGGGTGGGGTGGTGTGGTAGAAGGGGACCAAGGGGAAAAGTGAATAAGAAGCCATCAAAATTGTGAAAAACAGTTTCTGTAACGTTGCAGATGAGATAAGGCAGCATACTTACCACCTCATTCTGATGCGAACAGTAGGAATTTCTGTGGGTGGGGGGAGCAAAACGTAATAACTAATTACTTTCTTCTTCAGAAATGATCATAATTGATTTTGTTATTTCCAGATTTATATTTATTTACTCGGGCTACATATTTACTTCTAAAAGAATCTACTCATTAAAATTGCACACAAACACAAAGTAAAGTAAAATCATAACTTTGAGTAACACCGCGGCTTAAGATATTTCGGCGAGAGTGCAGTTTAAGAAAGTTTGAAAGAAGGTCAAATTTTGATGTGTGTATGCACAACCTCTACTGCCAGCACGATACTAGCCCTAATGGCATCGTTCTCCCTATTTTACGAAACATTCGTGGAAGTTCCAGCACTCACAGAAAACCTCAAGTGACAGTAGAGCTCTTAAAACTTAAATAGTACAACCTAGTCGCTTACTTGGCATCACTTAAATGCTTTTCGGTAAATTTTAACTGATGACAATTTCTTTTTAAAGAAATCATTTTAATTTTTTCAACTCGTAATGAATTCAGTACTGAAGCGCTAAGATCTTGGCGTGATTCTGTTTTGTTTTTACGCACAATGCTAAAAACTCTTTCAGTGGCTGTATTACTTTGGGGCAACAACAGAATTGTCATAACCACTTTGGACAAACCTGCAAAATAGTTTTGGTCGAGGATGGACAATCGTGCTCCATGGGTTCAGACATCTGTTCTGCCTCCTTCCTGGATTGATTGGAAGGGGCAGCTTCCTCCGCCAGTGAAATGGCGGCACATCGGGAAGCAGTAGATCGTCCTGGTGAGACAGAGGATGGCTGGGGCCGTCTACTGCTGGATGGCGTGACCGAAGAGTCATGCCGTGGCGGGGAAGGAGAGGAACTTCTCTTTTCTGTGAAACGGATGTGGACTGGGGTTTGGAATGAGCAGAAGGCATTGGGGATGTCGAGCGGGCAATCTTTTGGCTGGCTGATCTGAAAAATGTGTCGCTGAAGGTAAAGGCACACGTCGGCGTACCCATCTCCTTTGTTGGTCGAGGAGAGGAAAGGACATTGCTGTAGGTACCCACTGGGAGCACAGCAGGCTTTCTACTTGCTAATAATTTCCGGGCAGCAGAGGTGGAAACTTTTTCCTTGACTGATTTCCTGGATGTCCCGCTAATCCTTACACACAGGGCATTCTCGAGAATTAGCTGCATGGTCGCCCATGCAGTTGATGCATTGAGGGGACGAAGGTGGTCAGTCACCCTCATGGGCGTCTCTACCACAGGTGATGTATTTCGCTGCATTGGGGCACGACTGACGGGTATGACTGAACCGCTGACACTAGTAACATCGGATAGGGTTAGGAACATACGGCCGAACGGAGATGATTGCGTAGCCTGTTTATACCTTAGAACAGAGTTTCTCAATCTTTTTGAGCCCGCGAACCCCTTTCAGAGTAAAACTGACCGTAAGAAATCCTACGTCAGTGATTCCGAAGGCAAAGTATTTCATTTTCTTTCTGAGATGTATCTAAGCTCAGCGCAGCCATTCACGTCTGGTGAAAGCTGCAGTAACGGAAACGAATAAAAACTTGAAAAAAGACCTTAGAACTAGACGTGTAATAAACTACACTGCGTAATTTTAGGTGACGTGTTAGTGATGTGCGAGTATAAAACCATCATAGCTGCTGCATCACTTCTTAATATTTCCAAGGGTGTTAATAAACATTGGATTTCTTCGAAAGGTTGCTGAAAAACGTTAACTAGCAGTAAAATGATATGATCCAGTAATAAGATGGCATAAATATTAGTTAATTAAAAATAATAGTGCAATGAAAACTCGTTACCAGCAGCGAACTACTATGACCCAGTAGTAGAAAGGTTCCGTTATGTATTTACTAAAAATAATATTATGTTAGTGGTATTGTTCTGAAACAATCTTTGAGCATGTAACAAATTCAAAGAAGAAGATAGTGATAACTGTAAGTACCTGTAGCAGCAATGCACAAACGCTGTTAAGTAACTTAATTACCAATTCATCATGAGGTGGAAGAATGGCTTCATTGTTCTGCGTTTCGGTCATCCCAACATCAGAAGTGACATAGGTACATCTTGTATCTGTCACTCTTTCGATGTCTCATAGAGGACTACCCGAAACCTGACGAACAAAGGCAACTTTCAACCTATGGATGGCTTGTTAATTTAGCGACTTTTACAAACCCCTGTCACTTCCGTGTGCCCCGTCTGCCACAATAATTGAACGTCACGAAACGTAGGTTTGCTATTTAACATGCAGCTAATGCAGCCTCTAGCGACCTCCACCCCCCCCCCCCCACCCTACCCCAACCGAGCGAGGTGGCGCAGTGGTAACACACTGGACTCGTATTCGGAAGATGGTGGTACAAATCCACCTCCAGCCATCCAGGTCAAATCCACCTCCAGCCATCCAGATTTAGGTTTTCCGTGATTTCCCTAAATCACTCCAGGCAAATGCCGGGATGGTTCCTTTCAAAGGGCACGGCCGATTTCCTTCCATATCCTTACCCAAACATTCCGAGCGTAAGCTCCGTGTCTAATGACCACGCTGTCGATGGGACGTTAAACTCCAAGCTTCCTTCCTTCCCCCCACCCCGAGGTTGAAAAACAATCATCTACGCCATAGGGCGGGCAATATGCGAAGTCATAAAAAAAAGACGCGCAGATGGCATAAGACGCCTTCCAGACATCTGGCAAAAGGTCATAAATAACGGGGGCGATTATACTGAAAGTAACTGTAACCACCTGTCTTAATATTGTCAAGTCCGAGAAAATAAGTTGTTTCTTTTTCTCCAGCCCATATATGAGTAAAAGATTAATTTCCGAACATGAGTTCGTTATAACATATATAGTCTCTTGTACAATCCCTGGAAACGGGGGATATGGGATTCCGAATTACCCACATCACAGAACTACTTAAGGCCATTTCACACCGCGGTCACACTATCTCAAATTACGTAATGTGACATGTGCAGTTCACACCGCCAGCGACGTCTGTCAGATACTGGGGCATAGTTTCTGCTTTGTCAGTCGGTTTAGTTGAAGCAAGTAACAAGGCAAGTGGTTCGTGGTGCGATAGCACGTTTACTAAAAATGTGCCTTGGTTGGATGACGCTGACAGTAGCTCGAGTAGTGAAGAGGAACTCGTGCTGTTGTACTCGGGTTACAAACCGAACGCACTGGGTGCACCCCATCAACCAAAGACGGGAACAGTGCAGCGAGTATCTACATCTGAATCTCTGCGTTCGAGCTCTGATTTCCCGTATTTTATTCTGATGACCTATGTAGGCGGGAGTCAACAATATATTTTCGCATTCGGAGGAGAATGTTTCCGATTGGAGTTTCGTAAGTAGCCCACGCCGCAGCGATAAACGCCGTTGTTGTAATGATTCCCACCCCAGGTCGTGTTTCATTTCCGTGACGCTGTCTCCCCCGTATCGTGACAATACAAAACGAGCTGCCCTTCTTTGGACTCTTTCGATGTCCTCCGTCAAACCCACCTGATAAATATCCCACAATGGGCAGCACTACTCCAAAAACGTTTCTTTAGCAGTTCTGGCATCCTTTAAGGGTTCTGCGAATAAAACGCAGTATCATCATCTGATGGAGGACTTGGAGCTAGAAGATGACAGATTCACAACATAGTTTCGGCTATCTAAACCCGAGTGTGAAGAGATCTTAACATTGATAAGTAACGATATTAGTAAAGGAGATCTATTTCCAGCAGAGAATTGGTGCTATGTAGATGGTTTATAATTTTGGTAGAATTTATTTCAAACATATAAACTCATCCAAATCTGTATTCCATAACAGTGGGCGCGTTCTGACGGCTTCAGTTAACTGCTCCATAACAAATAAGAATAGCACTACAGCGTCTTGTAACGAGTTAGAGCACGAAACTGCGCGACAGGTATGGTCATGCGCCGCGGTGGAGTAGCTGAGCGGTCTAAAGCGTCTGGCTGAGGAGCGCGCGGTTGCTCGCCGTGGAGGTTCGAGTCCTTCCTGGAGCATGGGTGTGTGTGTGTTTGTCCTTAGGTTAGTTTACCTAGGTTTAAGTAGTTTGTAAGCTACGGACTGGTGACCACGCAGTTTGGTCCGATAGATTTACAAACATTTGAACATTTTTTGAAAAGGGGAGCAAAAACAAAATAATAATAATAATAATAATAATAATAATAATAATAATAATAATAATAATAATAATAATAATAAAAACTTGTGGGAAAAAAAGAAAAAAAGAAAAGAAAAAAAAGGTATGGTCATGCGCGCGGCGGGGCAGCGAGCCAGCGCGCATGCGCGAGGCTGCAGACGTCGACAGATGTTTTGAAAAGATCGGTCTCTGAGCGAACCCGCAGATTCGTCTGTCGACGTCTGCGGTGTCTGTGAGGCTCTGCGAGGTCGGTGTGAATTACACCATTTAAATCTATGGACACAGATCTTTTGAAAAATCTGTCACGGTGACCGCGATGTGAAACAGCCTTTACCTCTCACCCTGCAATCTTACAGGCTCCACCTCCAGACAACTTACTGCAGGTATACACTTACCAACATAACCATTTTCAAAATGGGATATCCTTAGAGCCGAATGTAAATGTGAATATAGAAAGAAAGTTCCGTACCTCGTAAAAAAATCGCTTTTAAAAATTCACATTTAAATGCTAAGCTCTTACTTATTTAAAACCCTCGTACAGTTTTATGCACTGTTTTGAGATGTAGGGCTTCCGTAGAACGAGAAGATAAACTGAAAGCAACTCACGAGGTAAGACTTGCATGGTGCAGATGCATTCAACACTGGGTACTCACCTGGAACAGAAGAAAACGAAAATTAGGCTCAGAACACGGGTATTGTTAAAACAGTCATTTAAAATACGTCCTCTAAAAATATCAGCTAAAATGAAACAGTCATCAGATCGCATACCCACAAAGTAACGACAGCTTTTAAGCAGATTTTATCCGTAAACGGAGTAATACAAGCAGGCCACAAATTCAATAATTTGACAAATACTGCAGTCATAGCAAAGCAAGGCATACACATTCCTCTCTGATCATTTACGTGCGATGTATTTACTGTTTATGGGGAGAGTGGGGGTGTCACAGATTAATGGTTATGTTTCAGTTGTCGCTTGTGGGTGAATGACGGTTAACGATTACTTCGAACATTATTGCTAGTGTGTTATGCAGTAAATATAAAGAAATTCATCTGGAGATGGATCCAACAGCCCATTAACACCTCGTGTTGACATGTGGCAGTGGTTTTCAACCTTTTCCAATATGCAACCTCTTCCAATTAAAAATATTCTGGCAACAAATGTAATGTTCTTCCTGTTGATACAGCTTTCTTGTTAAGTGTTGGACGCTGTTTTTGATGAGAATTTTTCTGAATTGCCGACATTTTACATGGTTTCAGACAGAAATGTATATTTTGCATAACGAGTGTCTCGAAATTAGACAAGATTGAGAACCGAATTATGCTGATTAAGAAAGCTCCCACTTTGTAGGCAATTTTTAAAGAAGTAGATTTTTTTTAATTTCTTGGTATTAATAATTGCATCTTGTATATTTCTCTAACTAATGGTTCCCGAAAATAGTTATCAGACTTTGCGCTTGTTCATCGATGACACACTGTAATAAAAAAAGAACGTTATGTGACGGCGACCCCACGAGCAAATCTTTGCCATCCCCCTGAGGGTCGCAACCCATAGTTCAGAAACAGTAATACCTTGTGTTTTTAAACAATTGAAAAACACTGCCTTAGAAGGAAGGTCAACTTTGTCAAAAGTCAGAAACACAGTTCGGGCCGGCCGGCCGCGGTGGCCAAGCGGTCTGCGGCGCGTCAGTCAAGGTCTACACGGCCACTACGGTCGGAGTTTCAAATCCCCTCGGGCATGGATATTTGTTCCGTTCTTAGTAATAGCTAGTTCATAAGTAGTTTGTAAGTTTAGGGACTGATGACCCCGTAGTTATGTCCCATAAGCTCTACAAACATTTGAACAGTTCGGGTCGGTGTTAGGCTATTGTTACCCCTTTTCAACACACGATGGACAGCTGTTACGCCCTGATCGAAAAGGTAGTCCTGCATTTCCTCATCTGACAGATCATCAATGAATCGTGATAACACTACCCCCCGCGACGAGTTCAGGGTACGATTAGGTTCGACCTTGACTGGAAAAGTGTGCAACAGCGTGGAGCGAAGCAAACTTTGAGCTTGGAAGGCACTTTCGGTTCGCAGCAACAGTGTCCCAATACGTTGGCGGGAACAAGTTTGACAGGACCTACAATTGTGTCGTCACTCCTTGGTATTATAAAAGGATTCACTGACGTGAAATCATGGCCATTAGTTCGTGAAATGACAAGGAACTATGGCAAGTTAGGCAAAACCTTCTTGGTCTTGGGTTCATCTAGTTTCCTTTTCTGGGTAAATAGGCCAGTCAAATCGTACAAAAAGAGGGGCTAAAAACGCAAATCGTGATTTAGTTCTAAATTTTTGATATGTTGTTAGGACCAGTTAGAATAGTATGAAATCAAGTTTGCAGCTTCGAAAACCCTGTGCTTCCCTAGTAATAAGTGAAAAACTCCCAAATTTTCGGACCTTTTTTAGATTTTGCCTTCTAACGCAAAAACTAGGAGTTTTACGATGTTAGTAGTTTTTACCATTTCCAAAGTACATAGAATATGTAACATTTAAGCCTAACCGTAGCGTTATACGTCCAATAGTTTTCTAGATATGAAGCCTCAAAAATGGACTTATTTTTACCAAAAATGAAAATTTTAAGTCTTGCTCTGACTTCGAGCAAGGCAAAATCTAAAAAAAAAAAAGTCCGAAAATTTCGGTTTCATACTATTCTAACTGGTCCTAACAACATATCAAAAAATTAGAACTACATCACGATTTGTGTTTTCAATGTCTAATTTGACTGGCCTAAAAGGGCATATTATAAGAAGAGGAAGAAGTCATTCCGAAGTTGTCCCCCATGAATACCGTCGTCTCCGATGGCGCGCTCCTTCCAAATAGGGAACACTCGCTGAGAGCTCACCCGCCTTAGGTGATTGTCCACACCTCAGGTCACACCTCCCGAGAAACGGACAGAGGGACCAACCGGCACGGTCGGAAGCTAACAGCTCGGGTAATCACCCCTGCCTGGGCCTGGCCTTTACCAGGGGGTAACGTGCGTGCCCTACATGCCAACCCGAGGCTGGGACTTACGCATTACCCAGTCACCTGTTACACAGCGAGTGCGTGGGCGGCTCTCCGGAACGCACAGGGAGGAAGAAAGGAAAGAAGGAAAGAAGAAGGAAGTGGGAAAAGATTGAGTCGCAAACGCCGAGGCGGACACTAGAGGAGAGGAAGGCTAGGAGAGTACTGTAAGGAGGGTAAGACGGAAGCGAAGGTTAGGAAAAGAAAAAAGAAAAACTGGTACAGAGATCACCTAGACTCAAACGGGACGCCCGTCTCCGGGCTAAGGCATAGCCCGGGGGGGGGGGGGGGGGCTGAAGCAGCCTGGGGCGGGAAGGAAGGCCGCTTCGTCTCGGGGCCCGCGCGCGCCACCACAGAGTAAGATATATTTGTCTGTGGCGCCACACACGTACCACAAAAGAGCTGTGGGCCCCCTGGAGGGGAGGGCGGGGGGCAATCGCAGACGGAAGACGAGAGGCGAATACAGAAAGCTGGTTCAAAGGGATGTGGGCAAGCTGTTGTTATGAGGAGATAAACATCAGTGCACAGGTTAGACTAGCGTGGAGAGCTGCGCGAAACCACTCTCTGAACTGAAGACGACGACGACGACAGCATGGTAAAATTACATTCCTAAGTCAGAGAGGTCAGGAAGCAGTTGCAACTACTGCTATACGCACGCTGTATCCGCGGTATGGTACTTACACATGCCGAAAGAGCTGTTTCCCATTTCTCATTACGCTGGTTACTCCCGGACTCTACACAGGGCGAGACCCCGTTGTTTGAATTAAATTCTTCTTCTATTGTTGCACTGTGAAACTGCAAACAGTAGTGTCGCCTGGTAAAGGTTTTATATTTGTAAGCATAATTTCTCCGTACTTAATTACGACATACCTTAACTTAAAATACGTGTTTTGCATATGCCTTTCAAGCGCCGTTACATTTAATCTGCCCACTTTCGTAATATTGAAGTATAGATACAAAATACGCCAAATACGGCACATTTGCATCCGATCGCCTGAATTGGAGGCTACGCAACGCGATGTTCATTTGTTGCAAACCACGTGAGTATGTCGTCAGCCTAATGTTACCGCCGCGGCAACATGCAAATAAGAATTTTTGACGCTGGAAATGAAATATGCGTTTTATAGACGAAAGCACGCAATGGTTACAATGTGAAAATTAACTTGTTAACATGATGTTTCAATTACTTTATTTTCGAAATCACTTCATTACACTTTCAGACAGATGATAAAGAAAAATGCTATACCTGCTCTATGGTTGACAGGTTCTTGTATGTACCCTTGTCTGATCAGTAAAAGAAATTGGCTTCGTAAAATGAAGATTTAGAATCACTTGATCATGTCAACCACACAGTAGTATAGCATGTTTATTTTATATGTACGAAACACTCAACTATTTCTAAAACTTCATTTTACGAGGCCAGTAACTGTTACTGACCGGACAAGGGTACATGCAAGGATCTTTCAACCACAGAGCAGGTATAGCATGCATGTTTGTATAGAATGTTGTATTTATCACTTGTCTGAAAGTGTAATGTAGTGATTTCGAAAATAAAATAATTGAAACTTCATTTCAACACGTTAATTTTCACATCTTGTAAACATTAATTGCTATCGTCTATAAAACGCATTACCGCATATTTAATTTCCAACGTCAAAAATTCTTATTTGCGTGTTACTGCGGCGGTAAGGTTTGATTGCCTTTGGCTGACGATTCGCTGACGACATAATCACGTGGTCTGCAACAAATGAACATCGCGTTGCGTAGCCTCCAATTCAGGCAATAGGAAGCAAATGTGCTGTATTTGGCGGATTTTGTATTTATACTTCAATATTACGACAGTGGGCAGATTAAATGTAACGGGCTTGAAAGACGTATGCAAAACACGTAAGGTAATGTAAGTCGTAATTAAGTACGGAGGAATTATGCCTACGCCTATAAAACCTTTACATGTCGCCTTGAATGAGAAACGTCATACGGCGGACAGACCGCACCTATAGCGGTGAAGTGCGTTGTTCCAACTGCTTCCTGGCCACTGTAATTTTGGGATCTGACATATATAGTTGAATTTGTATACATTTATAAATAACAATAATATTTTTCATGTTTTAAAAATTGTGAGGTAAGGAGAGGAATTGGAAATGTGTCGCTACGATTCTAAACTTCAGTAGCAATCGCGGATGTTATGTTCCAGCATTTTTGTTATATTTGCTACTGTTTCGACGATGTGTGCTCAGAAAGATAAGAAGAGAGTTTCAACACTTCGATGGCAGTAAAAAAAAATACGTGTCTCATATTTCAACGGGCACTACAATGTAGTCTAAGTGTATCGGAATAGACGAGTGGCTGTTGAATTCTGTTAGTTGTTACTCAGAACTCTGACACTGTAGAAAGAAGAGAAGGTCGCGCGTTATTGAGAAACAGAACACTCCAGATAAGAACGACCATAACAAATTTCCTTCTAGGGTTTTCCGTCACTGATGAAGTCAGTTCTGAGGACGCGCGATGCCACGCGTTTAGTTATTACCAACAGCTGCATTCATAAAGACTGCGCAACTCGCCGAGCGACTGACAGACTGTGGGGCAAGAGCCGCGCCACGTGCAGTTAAATGGGGACACCCAAACACCGGGCGACACTTGAGTAGCCGCCACTGTACACATATGGATGGCATGACGCGACGATGTCTTGGTCGCCAAGTCCCCCAGTCTCCCGGTTGCATTCGTAGTCAGTGGCGTAACTAGGACTTGGCTTTGGGGGGGGGGGGGATAGATCTGCTTGACGAGCAAAATTTTAGTCAGTTTCCAGACAGACTACCATCTACCACTCCTGTTGAAGAAACTGATTAACTCCTTTCCAATGAAAGCTTATGGTAAAACACCCCAATTTTCAAATCTTTACCTTTACCAGATTGCTGTTATACGATTTCTTTCTTCCCCCTCCCTTCTCTCTCTCTCTCTCTCTCTCTCTCTCTCTCTCTCTCTCTCTCTCTCTCTCTCTCTCTCTCTTTTCGGGTTCTGGGGGGGGGGGTTCTATCCCCCTCATCCCCCCCCCCCCAGTATTTACGCCACTGATCTGCCTGTTCCGCGCCTCCTATACCGCCTCGTCTGTACCGCCAGTCTCACAGGTTCCAACTTTTCAATATGGCTAATGGTAAAGCGACTTAATACGTATGAACGGGGGTGGGGTGGTGTGGTAGAAGGGGACCAAGGGGAAAAGTGAATAAGAAGCCATCAAAATTGTGAAAAACAGTTTCTGTAACGTTGCAGATGAGATAAGGCAGCATACTTACCACCTCATTCTGATGCGAACACTAGGAATTTCTGTGGGTGGGGGGAGCAAAACGTAATGACTAATTACTTTCTTCTTCAGAAATGATCATAATTGATTTTGTTATATCCAGATTTATATTTATTTACTCGGGCTACATATTTACTTCTAAAAGAATCTACTCATTAAAATTGCACACAAACACAAAGTAAAATCTCTCTCTCTCTTTTCCCCTTTTCAGGTTCTGGGAAGGGTTCTACCCCCCTCATCCCCCCCATAGTTACGCTACTGATTCGTATCATTTGGTTGCGCAATATGAAAAATAGGTTTAACTTAAAATTCATCGAGGGAAGGGATGTTTGCTTCCTTCCCGATGATTTACAGACTTGAAACAATGCACCCAAACACATGGTGAACAGGTTTTGTTATCTGGAATGTCGATGGGCACTTTTTGAACCACTGCTATTCTGCTATTTCTGTTACTGTCACGAATATTTCGCGGTGAGAATAATGGTGAACTCGTTGTGAGCTCTAATCTCACTGGTTTTTACTTTCTCGGTCTTTTCACGAGTAGTAGGTATAGTAGGAGGAGGCAATATATTGATTTACTCGCAAGAAAAAACTGAAATTAAGTTGAAACTTCTTGGCAGATTAAAATTGTGTGCCGCAACCGGGACTCGAACCTGAGACCTTTCCCTTTCGCGGACAAGCGCTCTACCGACTGACCTATCCCGACACGAGTCACGATGCCGCCTCACATCTTTACTTCCGCCAGTACCTCGCATTCACAGAAGCTCTCCTGCGAACCTTGCAAGACCGTCAGGAAGTTTCGTATCAGCGCACACTCCGCTGCAGAGTGAAAGTTTCATTCTGGAAACTGAAAGGTACCACATGTCGCTGAAATCTTACTATAAGGTTTGAAATCGATTAAAAAACTTCACACGTATTAGACCAATATGCACAATATAGCTTTTAAAATATTTTTAAATAAAACATGCTTTTGAAACGGACTAAATATAAATTTCTCTTAACTGCATACAAATTCCGCTTGTGCATTTTAAATAGTCACAATTTAAAATGAAAACCGCGGGATGCGTGCAATAGGCAATAATTGGAAGCAGATGTCGCTCAGGAATATAACACAGCAGTTGGTATTATTTCTAGTGCAATAAAAACTTTGGCGCAAATTCCTGTATCAATTAGGCACGTATATCTCGTTTTAAAAATTATAAATATTGTGATAGTAACTAAAATTAACAGGCACAAGTTTTCAGGACTATCTGCATGTACCGGGGGTAATAATAGAACTAGACACTGCATTGGGGCGACTGGGTACAGAAAAAGGTGCGCTTCCGTCAAGCACAGCCAGTGGAATTGATTGCATTCTATTTGACAGCGCAAGCGACTCGACAGCAGTAGAGACTCGAGTCCTGCCCGTGTGAATGTGACAGACTACTCGAGTCCTACAGTCCGTACACTTACCAACTAACGTATCCGGCGATTTTCGCATCCCCGTGCGAACGGAGCGTCATTGTAACAAACTTTGTAATTGTCAACCGTAAAGGGATCTTGTAACATCTTAGTACAGAAAGATACTCTTTCTACCCGTCAATATTTTTATAAGGCAAGAACAGAAAGTGCCAGGTCCAATCGCTGAAAACGTAAGATTTTAAAACTTGAACGACAACATCTCGACATACACCTACAAAACTCCCCACTTAAAATAAAAACCGTTCCGTCGTTCCCAGTTTTTACTAAAACCCTTATCCTTACGAGGTTACTGCTCCATTCAGTAACAGGTGGTGTAGTACAACATGTGAAATAAACAGAGAGCGAAACTTCATAGAGGATAGTCTTCTACTGCAGTTACTGAAGTGATAGTCGACTAGTAAAGCAGCCTACACAGCGAACAGAGACCAACCGCAGTACAGCCTCGCTATGCGGGCTGCCTGTGCTACAGGCGCTGCCCACTTCTCCACACGTATCTATGCTAAGAAACAAGTAGGGACTACAAAGAAACAACCAAACTTGGAAAAACTGCAGGCAATGAAGTTCCATGTTTCTTCTACGGAAGCAAAAGGAAAAAAAAGAGGTGTATGTGAACTGTCTTACACTATATTCTGAGGAGATGATTAGAAGTTACATTAAAAACTAGACATGTAACGATGCGCATGGAATCTACAAATGTACCAATCTTAACTAGCGAGAATTATGGCTTCTGCAAAAAAAAAAATTGCGTATTATATATAATGAAATTTTTGTGCGCGGTAAGTGAAATGTAAATCTTGAGTAGGTACCTGATACTAGGATTAGCGAAGAACCAGTACACCAAAGTTCGAAAACAGTCTGAAAGACGAGAATGGGTGAACGCATGACGAAAATAAAGAAACTGCGCTGTAACCGAGACAGAGTGACCGAAACGGGACTGGAAATGGAATGACGATCAGCAATTCTTGGAAATGAATATCACCGCGGCCGATCCGTCATTGCCGGCCGCAGTGGCAGAGGGAACTGAGGCGCTCCAGTCACGGTCTGCACGGCCACTACGGTCGGGGGTTCGAATCCCCCCTCGGGCATGGATATTTGTGCCGTCCTTAGTCTTAGCTAGTTCATAAGTAGTTTGTAAGCTTAGGGACTGATAACCCCCTTAGTTAAGTCCCATAAGTTCTACAAACATTTGATCCGCCATTCCGGACCGGAATCGTCGAATCGGTGAACTGTTGTTCGTTGATTGTAGTTCCTCGGTCCTTTCGTTCGCGCCCCACAGCGTTACGGCTGCGCTGCGGTGCTCGCCGTGACGTCAACGGGCAGCGGACTCCATCCCCCCCCCCTTCCCCCTTTAACGGACGTCAGAGTCCCCGGCACAACGCAGTAATCAGAAAAATCGCGTCTAGGTTCCGCCACTGCCTAATGATCTGCCACCACATGTGAGATACACCAACAAGACGCTTTTGTCCACAGTCACCTGCGCTTTTCAAAGAGTGGTCCAATGTCGATTTCACGCGAGTCGTGTAAAGCTATGACGGACATCATGTTCGTTTCTAAGAGGAAAAACGTCAGTTTACCCTCAACGTCTTGTTAATTTTCTAAGTTAAACAGTTTTAAGACAAAGTGACCTCGCAAATCTGAAAGGACGCGCATAATGAATTGCCGTGCGCAACATTGTTTTTAGTTAAACTATGCTTAGTTAATTATATACAAACCGTATTTGGCACTGTGGCATTATTTGCAGTTCTGTATCATGTATTTAAGGCGAAATACGTTTTTTTTTTTATCGTAATGCTGGCGAATTATAACATTTTTGGAGACGGAAAAAGTAATACGAGGGTGGTCAAAGAAAGTACTTCCATTACTGGAACGTTTATTGTTGGGCCCGGTGGTCTTGGGGTAAAGTGCTCGACTGGAAAGCGAAGGGTCGGACATCGGATTTTTTTCAATCTGCACTTTAACCCATCCTTCACCTCTCAACGATGTGAGGAGTTGCCAGAAACGACACGTGGTTCGGATTCCACGTTAAGCTGTAGGGCCCCTTTCCCCGGTTGGATAACTGGGGTAGACTCGGGACATGAAAGTCGCCGAAGTGGCGTCCAATTGAAAGACTTGCACCAGGCCAATGAGCCACACGAAATTATTATTACTGGAACGTTTTTTTATTTTTCAGTGTAGTCTCCTTGTAAATTAATGCACTTGTTTAACGATGTTCCACAGTGCTTGATCCATCTCTGGGATTCCTCCAAGCCTACAAAACAGTTGTCAACTCCGGCTATCAGTTCTTCATTTCAAGTCAAGAAAAATGTTCAATTCTTGGAAGAGACGGAAGACTGACGGAGCCATATCAGGCGGGCGTGGCAATCACTGACACCTTAGTTCGTGCAATTTTACCATGGCGACTGCGCAAGTGTGCGGGCGTGCATTGTCTTGAAGGAAGATGACTGTCTTTCTTGCTACACCTCGCCTTTTTTCGCGCATCTTTTGTTTCAATTTGTCCATTAGGTGAGCATTGTATTCTCCAGTAACCGTTTATCTAGTGGGGAGATTATCTGTAAACAGTATCGCCTTTCACATCGGAGAAACACTGGTGGCATGACCTTTTCACGCGATAAAATGCTTTGCTTTGGAGGCGAAGTATCAGCATATTTCCACTGCTTTCACTGCTATTTTGCCTCTGGGGTATAGTAGTGCACCTAAGTTTCATCTGTGGTCACAAACCGGCGCAAACATTCTTGTTCGTTTCCTGTAAAACTGGCGAAACATTGTTCCAACAAGTCCAATCTCATGCGTAGCGTCAAGCGTCGCGGCACCCATCTTGCAGATAAATTTTTCATTTAAAATTCCTCAGTTAAAATGTGATAAACCCTTTCAGATGACATCTGGCAAGCTTGAGCAGTTTCACGCACTTTCAGTAAGCGATCATCCATGACCATTTTGTTCACTTTTCCAATGATTTCTCCAATAGTGATTTCTGGAGTAGTGACATCTCGGCCGACCATTGCGCGGGTCATCATCTAAGCTGATTTATCAGTCACCTGCTCCTCTCTTTACGTTTTTCTTTTCAACTACATCGAGTATTACTGTTTTTCCCATAGCCTTTTTCGTTATTTATTTTTACTGCTTCACTATGACGCTCATTCATAGATACTTTTTAGCGGCTGTGTGTTAATTCATTGCATAATCTCTTCACTTAGCGTTGATTCTCCTACTAGCATGTACATCCATTAAGCAAAAATACTAAAATGTAAGTGTTAATTATATCCCATTGTATGAACATATCTTTTATTACAATCTATTTGGTTCAAAACTGCTTCAAATTTCTGTAACCGACTTTTATAACTTTTATAGCCTTTACTGTAATACCAATGCACTTGTTTGTCTGTATAGACACCAGAAGAAGGGCACTCAAGCGCCCGAAACCGGTCGTCAAAAATAATCACAAGCAACTGATTGCTCCATTTTAATCAAATGTTTGTATAGTCTATGGGACTTCACTACGGGGTCATCAGTCCGTAAACTTACAAACTACTTATGAACTACTTACGAACTAGGACGGCACAAATATCCATGCCCGAGGGGGGATTCGAACCGCCGACCGTAGTGGCCGTGCAGACCGTGACTGGAGCGCCTCAGTCCCCTTGGCCACCGCGGCCGGCTCCATTTTATTAATTTACGACGTAATTAGTAGCGCCCTGCCGGTGGATCCACTTTGTACGTACAGACACGACACACAGTAAGTGCCAACACAGTTGTAGCGACCAACTTTCCTAAGGCAATGCCATCTATCAAAATAGACAGTGAGTTGTTATTAAGTGAGGGGTAGCAGCTGCAACTGACAGCAGCTCCTTCAAGGCAGATATTACGGCCCGTCGAGAGGCATTCGCGGCTCATTACACTAAGAGGCGGAGGTGGAGGGGGAGGAGAAAGAAGAGGCGACAGCACCGCTGAGTGATTACTGCGCCGGCTAAATGAGTGGCGACAATTTGGCGCTGACGTCGCCACCGACCTAGTCCGCAGCGGCAACTGCGCTCCTTAACATACGCGCACACCCTGACATTATCCCACAAAACGATCTGTTCCGATTTATCTGTTTTACGGGACAGATGTAGCAGTACGTAACGGATCGGCACCATTTTAACTACTAGCCCATCCTTAAAAACTCCAATACCGCTAATATAAATTTAAATAAATTTAATCGATGAAAGGAGAAAATATAAAAATGCAGTAAATGAAACAGGCAAAATGGAGTACAGGCGACTAAGAAATGAGATTGACAGGAAGTGCAAAATGGCTAAGCAGGAGTGACTAGAAGGCAAATGCAAGGATGTAGAAGAATGTATAAATAGGGGAAAAGTAGATACAGCCTACAGGAAAATAAAAGAAACATTTGGAGATAAGAAAAACAGCCCTATGAATATCAAGAACACGGATGGAAAACCAGTTCTCAGCAAAGAAGGGAAAGCTGAAAGGTGGAAAGAGTATATAGAGGGGCTCTACAAAGGAAATGAACTTCGAGACAATATTGTAGGAAGGGAAGAGGATGTAGATGAAGATGGAATAGGAGATACCGTACTGGGAGAAGAATTTGACAGAGCCCTTAAAGACCTAAGTCGAAACAAGGCCCCTGGACTACATGATATTCCCTCAGAGCTACTGAAGTCTCTGGGAGAACCAGCCATGACAAACCTGTTTCACCTGGTGTGTAAGATGTATGAGACAGGCGAAGTACCCTCAGACTTTAAGAAAAATGTTATAATCCCCATTCCAAAGAAAGCAGGTGCAGACAGGTGTGGAAACTACAGAACCATCAGTTTAATAAGTCATGGTTGCAAAATATTAACACGAATTATATACAGAAGGATGGAAAAGCTGGTAGAAGCCGACCTCGGGGAAGATCAGTTTGGGTGCAGGAGAAATGTAGGAACACGGGAGGCAATACTCACTTTACGGCTTATCCTAGAAGATAGATTAAGAAAAGGCAAACCTACATTTCTAGCTTTTGTAGATTTGGAGAAGTCTTTTGACAATGTTGATTGGAAAAAACTCTTTCAAATTCTGAAGCAAGCAGGAGTAAAACATAGGGAGCGTAAGGTTATTTACAACTTGTACAAAAACCAGACAGCGGTTGTCAGAGTTGAAGGGCATGAAAGGGATGCAGTGGTTGGAAAGGGAGTAAGACAGGATTGTAGCCTTTTTTCAAAAGTTATTCAATTTGTACATTGAGCAAGCTATAAAGGAAAGCAAGGAGAAATTTGGAGAAGGAATTAAAGTTCAGGGTGAAGAATTAAAAACATTGCGTTTTGCCGACGACATAGTAAGTCTGTCAGATACAGCAAAGGACCTGGAAGAGCAATTGAACGGAATGGACAGTGTGCTGAAAGGTGCATACAAGATGAACATTAACAAGAGTAAAACTAGGGTAATGAAGTGCAGTCTAAGAAAATGAGGTGATGCTGAAGGAATTAGATTAGGTAATGAAGCAATAAAGGAGGTAGATGAGTTTTGTTACTTGGGCAGTAAAATAACAAATGATGGTCGCAGTACAGAGGATATAAAATGCAGAATGGCAATGGGTAGAAAAGCGTTCTTGAAAAAGAGAAATTTGTTAACATCGAATATTGATTTAAGGAAAGCCTTTCTGAAGGCATTTGTATGGAGTGTTGTCTTGTATGGGAGTGAAACATGGACGATAAACAGTGCGGACAGGAAGAGGATTGAGGCTTTTGAAATGTGGTGCTACAGAAGAATGCTGAAGATTAGGTGGGTGGATCGCATAACTAATGAGGTGGTACTGAACAGAATTGGGGAGAAAAGAAATTTCTGGCATACCTTGACTAAAAGAAGGAATAGATTGATAGGACACATTCTTAGACATCAAGGGATTGTGAATTTAGCGTTGGAGGGAAGTGTA
The DNA here is from genome assembly GCA_026315105.1 of Locusta migratoria. Taxonomy (NCBI): domain Eukaryota; kingdom Metazoa; phylum Arthropoda; class Insecta; order Orthoptera; family Acrididae; genus Locusta; species Locusta migratoria. The sequence continues at coordinate 319,248,024 of CM048751.1, forward strand.
TGGGGTAAAAACCGCAGAGGTAGGCCAAGAGATGGATACAGTAAGCAGATTCAGACAGATGTAGGTTGCCGTTCTTATGCGGAGATGAAGGGGCTTGCTCAGGATAGGGTATTGTGGAGAGCTGCATCAAACCCGTCTCCGGACTGAAGACAACAACAACAACAACAACAACAACAACAACAACACCCCCAACTACGGAAACGCAGCGTAATGGGCGATTTCCACTACTTGATAATTTCCCTCATTATGCCGATACAAGTTTATCACTTGGTTCATGAAACCTTCTATTATGTGGACAAGCGACCATTCGTTGGCATGCATGAAAATTATTTTTTTGGAAAGTCTCGGTCGCAATATGCTGTATTTCACATGGCGCGTTTCGAGTACATCACCACCAGATCTGTGGTATAAAGAAGAAAATTACATTTTAGATGTTTAAAGCACCTAATTACAATATCTACAAGGAGTACAAAACATATTAATACATATATACTTACAAAATGTTTTTTTTTAAATGATGGGAATTACAAACATCTTAGTATAGATGCTTGATTAAAACTTAAAACACCACCGTGGACGTCTAGTGACGGTGTTGAACTAGACTCACTCACCCAACTGTGGTGAGAGGGGGAAACACCATAACAGGTAAAATAGGCCTACTGGCCACCAGATGGCGCAGGGTTAACATTAAAAGTTACTTGAATAAAACTACACATACATCATCTTGGGCACTCTGTACTGTGAGCAGTCGTAGAAACTGTGAAAATATGGCTACAAAATGTGTTAAGTCTTATAAAAATATATAAGACACCAATTTTAAGTACATTAAAAATACTAATGGGATAGGGTGTACGACAAGGGAGGCGTGGGAGGGCCAAAGGATGGGACTGGGCGTTGCTAAATACAGCACAAACCACACGAAAATGTCAAAGAGTACGCAAGCTAGACCATTGTGGTAGATGAGTTTTCTTCCTTGGGTAGTAAAGTAACTTGCCACGCCCGAAGTAATGAAGTTATAAAATGCAGAATGGGGATGGAAGCATTTCTAAAAAAGTGAAATTTGTTGGCAATCAAAATTAATTTAAATGTTAGCAAGATCTTTCTGAAAGCATTTGTATTGAGTCCAGCATTGTACGGGAGAGTAACATGGACGATAAGAAGTTTAGACAAAAAGATGACAGAAGCTTTTGAAATGTGGTGCTACAGAAGAATGATGAAAAATAGATGGGTAGATCACGTAACTCATGAGGAGATACTGAGCCGCGGTGGAGTAGCCGAGCGGTCTAAAGCGTCTCGCTGCGGAGCGCGCGGTTGCTCGTGTGTGTGTGTGTGTGTGTGTGTGTGTGTGTGTGTGTGTGTCCTTAGGTTAGTTTACCTAGGTTTAAGTAGTTTGTAAGCTACGGACTGATGACTACGCAGTTTGGTCCGATAGATTTACGAAAATTTGATTTTGGACATACTGAAACAATAGTATCTCCTCACGAGTTACGTGAGTTTGTGAGTTTCAGATATCCAGTGTGGGAAACTCACAAACCTACTTAGCAACATGCTAAGCAACAGACTTTTCCAGATCTACTTTGATAACGACAGAAGCAAGGTCTTCACTTATGAACTACTTACAAACTAGGACGGCACAAATATCCATGCCCGAGGGGGGATTCGAACCCCCGACCGTAGTGGCCGTGCAGACCGTGACTGGAGCGCCTGTCTCCTCGGCCACCGCGGCCGGCACGAAATCGGTATTCTAACTATAAACCAGAAGGAAAACCCAAAAGGACAAACCTTGCAGTATTGCAGCACACCGAAGTACCTTTTAGTAACACTCGACAGATCCCTAACTTTCCGTCAACACCTCTCAAAATTGGCTGCTAAAGTGAAGACCCGTAATAATAACATCCAGAAGCTTGCTGGTACCTCCAGGGGTTGCAGTGCTCAACCCCTACGATCAACTACTTTGGCCATACTCTGTCGCTGATTACTGTTGTCCAACTTGGATCAACAGTGTTCAAACTAAGAAAATAGATGTGCAACTCAACCAGACAGTGCGACTTATCACAGGTTGCATACATAGTACTCAAACTGCTTGGCTACCTGTTTTAAGTAACATCCAATCTCTAGCTCTACGTAGATCAGACGCTCTCCAGAAGATCTGGAGAAACATTCAGAAGAACTCCCAGCTGCCCATACACAGCGATACATCGACAGCAGAACACCAGCGTTTGAAGTCAAGAAAACCATCTTCGAAAACTGCACATTACCTTGATGTCACCAACTTTCACATCAATGAGGCATGGAAAAGCTACTGGGAAGAATCGTTAGTGGTCAACCTCATCTGGTTGTAAACCCTTCAGTGCGAGTTCCAGGTTTCACACTCCCCCGACGCCAGTGGGGCATCCGAACAGGACAAGGGAACTGCGGATATCTACAGCACAAATGGGGTTGGGTAATATCTCGTGACTGTGGAGCAGCCCTACAAACAATAAACCATATCGTTGGTGAATGACCGAAACGAGCCTTTGGGGGATCAATAAATGACACCCACTATACATTTACCTGAAGGGCTCAGCTGGATAACCTGTTTGGACTTAGAATTCTAAGAACTTGTGTAATGTGTACATAATTTAATATAACACTCTACATATGATCCTGTACATATATTGTCCTTGTCATACAAATCTTACAATTTATACAATTAGAACTATGTACTTGAACCAAGCTCTGTATCATCATTCGCTAAATAAATAACTGAATACAATTGGGGAGAAGCGAAATTTCTGACGTGCCTTAACTAAATGAAGGGATCGAATGGAAGGAGACATTCTTAGACGTCAGGGAATCGTCAATTTAGCACTGTAGGGAGGAATGTGAGCCAAAAATCTCAGACGGAGTCCGACAGACGGACGCAGTAAGCAAGTTCGAAAGGATGTGGATTTCCAATGTTGTTCAGAGATGAAGAGACTAGCCCTTGATATGAAACGAATCTCTGGAGTGTAGATCACAACAATAGGGAAAGGAGGGAGAGAAATACATGAAAACAAACAAACAAATACACACACTCACACACACACACACACACACACACACACACACACACACACACACACACACAGAGAGAGAGAGAGAGAGAGAGAGAGAGAGAGAGAGAGAGAGAGAGAGAGAGAGAGGAGAGAGAGAGAGAGAGAGAGAGAGAGAGATGTACCGGGGCAATGCCGGGTTTCTGGCAAGTACTCCGTAGCACCGTGGTAGAGTGCCAGTCTACAGGTCCGAAGGTCGGGGGGTTCGATCCCCGCCAGATCTCAGGATTTTTATCTGTCACTTCCCACTTGTTTCCCCTCTGTCAGTGTCGCGTATGTGAAAAATATCGAATAGCACCGTGGTTCGGAACCCACGCTAAGATGTAGGTCCCCCTATAACTGGCTGGGTAGGCAGTGCGAAGGTCGGAGAAAGGCAACGGCATACCACCTCCAAACAGGACCATGCCTAGTAAAGCACTGTGGTGTTCAATCTTCTGGTTGTTGACTGCTTTACCTTTTAAGCAAATAAATACGAGGCGGCAACGGGCGCGTTTTAAGCTGCGAAGTTTACGCGTCGGCATGAAGGAAGGCGTTGCTAATGAGCTGCGAGTTGGGAGCAGCGGATGGAAGTTTTCAGTTTGTAGTGAGTGCGCGCGCACCCTGCCACCGACGTCGGTACCGCCGAGCTGCCCAGAGGCGGCGCCACTTCAAACGCCGCCCGATACCACATTCCGAGAAGCTTGCGCGCGATCGCCCGCTGACATCGGCGGGACGGACTGGTTGCTCAATCGGAAAAAAGAGGCTGCCAAACGCGACTTCACAGCAGCCGCTCGCTATCACGCGATATGTCATCGACAGGCAGTGTCGACGCACGTGCGCCCTTTCTCTTTGACACACTAGCCTTTTTCTTTTCGTTTTCAACTATACTGATTTGGCACTTGGAAGCATTTCACTAAACGTCTTTCTGGTTATTCCCCCCCCCCCCCTCGAGTATCTAATATAGCTAAACAACAATTTCTGACTTCGTTTTGCCAACTTCAAGCTTTGGTCTACATCTACATCTAAATAGATACTCTGCAAATCTCATTTAAGTGTCTGGCAGAGGGTTCATTAACCACTTTCATAACTTTTCTCAACCGTTCCATCATTCTCTAATAGCGCGCGGGAAGAAAGAACACCTACATCGTTCCGTTTGCGATCTGATTTCTCTTATTTTATTGGGATGGTCATGTCTCCCTAAGTAGGTGGGTGCTAGCAAAATATTTTCACATTCAGCAGCAAAAGTCGGTGATTGAAACTTCGCAAACAGATCACGCCGCAATGAATAACGTCTTTCTTTTAATGATTTCCACCCCAATTCGTGTAACATTTCCGTGACGCTCCCCCCCCCCCCACCTCCCCGTAACGTGATAAAACAAAACGAGCTGCCCTTCTCTGAACCTTCTCAATATCTTCCGTCAGTCCCACCTGGTGAGGGTCCCACAAGGGGCAACAGTACTCCAAGAGAGGACGCACAAGTGTGATGTAGGCAGTCTCTTTGGTTGAGCTGATGCATCTCCGGAGCGTTCTGCCAATGAAACGTAATCTTTGGTTCGCCTTCCCAACAATATTTTCTATGTGTTCTCTCCAGTCTAAGTTGTTCGTAATTGTAACTCCTACGTATTTGGTAGCATTTAAGAGCTTAAGGTTTGACTGATTTATCGCGTAATTGAAGTTCAGTGGATTTCTTTTAGTGGTCATGTGTATTACTTCACACTTTTCTGTATTTAGTGTCAATTGCGAATATCCGCACCATGTAGAAAATTTGTCTAAATCGCTTTGCAGTTGCTTTTCATCCTCTGTTGACTTCACTAACCGATAAACGACAGCATCATCCGCGAACAGTCTAAGGCAGCTATTCAGATTGTCTCCTAAATCGTTTATAAACAGGAGGAAGAGTAGGGGACCTATAACGCTTCCCTGTGGAACGCCAGATATCAGCTGATAGTCTCCCGGATGTAAAAATTAATAGCCCGTACACCCTGTTACATTTTTCTAATTCACTGAATATTTACTGTTGAAACGGAGCATACGGAATACATGAAACGATTGCATTTATACATCAATAGCTCAAACGGTACAGAGGTACCTGGTGTCCACCCACTCCCTCATACAGATATCGAATACTGTCTCGCCGGCCGCGGTGGCCGAGGGGACTGAGGCGCTCCAATCACGGTCTGCACGGCCACTACGGTCGGGGGTTCCAATCCCCCCTCGAGCATGGATATTTGTGTCGTCCTTAGTATTAGTTAGTTCATAAGTAGTTTGTAAGTTCAGGGACTGATGACCCCGTAGTTAAGTCCCATAAGCTATACAAACATTTGAACATTTTGAATACTGTCTCGGGGCAGGTTATTCCACGCCTGCTCGGCCTGTTCCCGTACTTCTGCGACAGTTGTGGGTTGACGAGTCGCCCCATCCCACACGTCCGCATATGCTACTGGCCACATTTCGTCCTGTTAACGCCCATCTGTTCGATACAACTGCAAACGAGACTCGTCAGACCAGGCAACAACAGACGAATGTCGGTTTTGACGAGCCCAAGAGGCGTAAAGCTACGTTTTGCTAGGTGCGGGAACTGATCGCAGGCCGGCCGCGTTGGCCGAGGGGATTGAGGCGCTCCAGTCACGGTTTGCACGGCCACTACCGTCGGGGGTTCGAATTCCCCCTCGGGCATGGATATTTGTGCCGTACTTAGTAGTGGCTAGTTTGTAAGTTTAGGGACTGATGACCCCGTAGTTAAGTCCCATAAACTATACAAACGTTTTTGAACTGATGGCAGCATGGTACGGCACACGCCTGCTTTTCCGCTGTCTGCTGCGGGCCGCAGGTCACTGCGTGAAACATTTTCCTACCTGCGGGGCGGGGCGCGTCAGAATGTAAAAAATGAACTGAATATGACAGAGTGATCCGAGAACTACCTTCTGACATTTCTTTTTTAATTAAATTAATTTTTTTCCCATATTTAGCTTACGGCAGGTAATGGAAAAGTGCTATGAGTGGAACAGGGAATTGTATATATGTTTCATAGATCTAGAAAAGGCTTATGACCGTGTTCCCAGGAGGAAGCTACTGTCAGTCCTACAAGATTATGGTTGTTGTTGTTGTGGTCTTCAGCCCGGAGACTGGTTTGATGCAGCTCTCCACAATACCCTATCCTGAGCAAGCCTCTTCATCTCCACATAAGAACGGCAACCTACATCTGTCTGAATCTGCTTACTGTATCCATCTCTTGGTTTTCCTCTGCGATTTTTACCGCACATACTTCCCTCCAACGCTAAATTCACAATACCTTGATGTCTAAGAATGTGTCCTAGCAATCTATCCCTTCTTTTAGTCAAGGTATGCCAGAAATTTCTTTTCTCCCAATTCTGTTCAGTACCTCCTCATTAGTTACGCGATCCACCCACCTAATCTTCAGCATTCTTCTGTAGCACCGCAAACTTCTGCAGGCAAATAAAGGGCTTTACGTAGACAGTCAGGCAGCAGTTACAGCAGATGGCAAATTAAGCTCATGGTTCAGGGTAGTTTCAGGGGTAAGACAAGGCTGTAACCTGTCACCACTGTTGTTCATACTATTCATGGATCATATGTTGAAAACTATAGACTGGCAGGGCGGGATTAAAATAGGTCAAAACAAAATAAGCAGTCTCGCATATGCGGATGACTTACTTGTAATGGCCGATTCGATTGAAAGGTTGCAGACTAAGATTTCACAGCTCGAGCAGAGGTGCAAGGATTATGATATGAAGATCAGCATCTCCAAAACGAAAGAAATGTCTGTGGGAAAGAGATTTAAACAGATTGAGTGCCAAATAGGAGGAACAACGTTAGAACAGGTAGACAGTTTCAAGTACCTGGGATGTATTTTCTCACAGGCTGGCAATATAGTGAAAGAACTGGAATCGAGGTGCAGCAAAGCTAATGCAGTGAGTGCTCAGCTAAGATCTACTCTCTTCTGTAAGAAGGAAGTAAGTACCAAGACTAAGTTAGCGGTGCACAGCTCTATCTTTTGACCAACTTTGTTGTATGGGAGTGAAAGTTCGGTGGATACAGGTTACCTTATTCATAAGGTAGAGGTTACAGATATGAAAGTAGCAAGAATGATTGCAGGTACTAATAGATGGGAACAATGGCAGGAGGGTGTCCATAATGAGGAAATCAAAGAAAAATTGGGAATGAACACCGTAGATGAAGCAGTTAGAGCGAACAGATTGATTTTTTTTTTTTTTTTTTTGTGGTTTTAGGGCGCACAACTTCCATGGTCATTAGCGCCCAGCCAAGAACATAGATTCGCTATGATCTAAAAAATGTAGACTGTCAGAACATCAACAATAGGCTAAAAACGAAAGATAAAAGACAATTAAAAGGGTTAAATATCCTTGGATAAGTTGGCCAAATTGATAAAACGCAAAACTCGAGCAGCTGCTCGTGTGTCATCAGCTAAAATTTCCTCCAGAGTAGACGGAAAGTGAAGGGCTACACGGAGATGATTAAAATTAACACAAGTCAGTAAAACATGTCGCACTGTCAATAGTTCACCGCAGGAGCATAGCGGTGCAGGTTCGGCGGATAGCAAGTGACGGTGGCTGAAACGGCAATGACCGATCCGCAACCGAGCCAGGATGACCTCCTCCCGCCGAGAGGGGCGTGAGGATGTCCTCCAAGCGGTCGGGATCGGTTTGACAGTTCGCAATTTATTGTTGCACAGTGAAAGCCACACACTGTGCCATTGCGACACGATACTCCGGCGAAGAGCCCGTTGAACATCGTCCGATGGGACGCAAAAGGTAGCCATGCGAGGTAAAAGAGCTGCTGCCTTGGCTGCTGTGTCGGCGGCCTCATTCCCGGGCACACCCACATGGCCAGGGACCCACAGGAAAGAAACGTGACAGCTGTCATCCGCCAGCAACTGGAGGGAGCGTTGGATCCGATACACGAGAGGATGGTTCGAGAAAGGGTCCTTAAGACTCTGCAGGGCACTAAGGGAGTCAGAACATATGGCATAGAAAGGGTGGCGGTGGCGGCAGGTATACAAAACGGCCTGGTGGAGGGCGAAAAGCTCAGCCGTGAAGTTGGAGCACCGGTCAGGGAGCTTGTATTGGAAACGGTTGTCCCCGACGACGAAGGCAGATCCGACACCGGCAGTGCTCTTGGAACCATCAGTGTAAATAAATACGGCATTATCGAACCGCGAACGGAGTTCGACAAGCCTCGAGCGGAATACCAAATCCGGAGTGCTCTCCTTGGGGAGCGAACTAAGTTCGAGGTGTGTGTGAACCTGGGCCTGATGCCACGGTGGCAATGGGCTTTCGCTCAACCGAAGGGTGGAAGGAAGGGTAAAATCGAGCCGTTGTAGCAGACGGCGAAACCGAACTCCCGGTGGAAGCAAGGCAATCGCAGACAACTGATATTGGCGATCGAGTGAGTCGTCAAAAAATAATCTGTAAGATGGATGGTTGGGCATCGACCGTAGGCGGCATGCGTACCGACATAAGAGTATGTCACGTCGATTGGTCAAGGGTAATACAGCAGCCTCGGCATACAGACTTTCAACAGGGCTGGTATAAAATGCACCGGTCGCCAGACGTAATCCACGATGGTGGATAGAGTTGAGACGGCGGAGAATCGACGGCCGTGCTGAAGAGTAGACAAGGCTTCCATAGTCGAGCTTCGACTGAACAATGGCCTGGTAAAGGTGAAGCAGGACGGTACGATCCGCTCCCCATGACGTGCCACTGAGGACACGAAGAACGTTAAGGGATCGGGCACAACGGGCAGCCAGGTAGGACACGTGCGTGGACCAGCAAAGTTTCCGATCCAACATGAGTCCCAAGAATTTTGTAGTCTCCACGAAAGGGAGAGCAACCGGGCCGAGACGTAGAGAAGGTGGAAGAAATTCCTTGTATCTCCAAAAATTGATACACACAGTTTTCTCAGTGGAGAATCGGAAGCCGTTTGCGATGCTCCAGGAATATAGACGGTCAAGACAGCGTTGGAGAGAACGCTCCAAGAGACACGTCCGCTGGGCGCTACAATAAATTGCGAAATCGTCAACAAAAAGAGATCCGGAGACGTCGGCTGAAAGGCAGTCCACGATCGGATTGATTGCAATGGCAAAGAGCGCCACACTCAAGACGGAGCCCTGTGGTACCCCATTTTCCTGGCAAAAGGTATCTGACAAAACAGACCCCACCCGCACCCGGAACTTGCGATCCGCCAAAAACGCTTGAATGAAAAGAGGAAGGCGGCCCCGAAGGCCCCATGTGTGCAATGTGCGGAGAATGCCCGCTCTCCAACAGGTATCGTATGCCTTCTCCAAGTCGAAGAACACGGCTACTGTTTGACGCTTCTTCAGAAAGTTGTTCATAATGAAGGTCGACAACGTAACGAGGTGGTCAGCAGCAGAGCGGTGTCGACGAAAACCGCATTGGATATTAGTCAGGAGGCGGCGAGATTCGAGGAGCCAGACCAACCGAGCGTTAACCATGCGTTCCATCACCTTACAGACGCAGCTCGTCAGAGAAATAGGACGATAACTGGAAGGAAGGTGTTTGTCCTTCCCTGGTTTGGGGATGGGGACAACAATGGCTTCACGCCAACTTGTGGGAACATGACCTTCAGTCCATATGCGATTGTAGGTACTAAGAAGAAAGCACTTGCCCGCTGGAGAGAGGTTCTTCAGCATTTCAATGTGAATGGAATCGGGCCCGGGAGCAGAAGACCGGGACAGGGCGAGAGCACGATCTAGCTCCTGCATGGTGAAGGCGACGTTATAATTTTCACGATAAAAAGAGCGGAAAGAAGGCGGCCGTGCCTCCTCTACCTGTTTGCGGGGGAGAAAGGCAGGGTGGTAATGGGCAGAGCTCGAAACCTCCGCAAAGAAACGACCCAATGCGTTTGAAACATCAGCTGGGTCCACGAGGACCGCGTTCTCCACGGTTAGGCCAGGAATCGGGGAGTGGACCTTGATGCCGGACAAACGGCGTAGGCCACCCCAGACAACCGTGGAGGGAGTAAAACGGTTAAAAGAACTAGTAAAATCTGTCCAGCAAGCTTTCTTGCTGTCGTTTATGATACGACGGCACTGCGCTCTCATACGTTTGTAATTGATGCAATTCTCCAAGGTTGGGTGGCGGCGGAAGGTGCGTAAAGCACGGCGCCGGGCTCTAAGCGCGTCGCGGCAGGCTGCAGTCCACCAAGGGACCTGGACACGACGTGGAGAAGAGGATGTACGAGGTATGGAACGTTCAGCAGCAGTGAGAATAACCTCTGTGAGGTATTCGACCTGACTGTCACAGTTGGGAAAATTCTGATTGTGAAAAACAGCCATGGTAGAATAAAGCCCCCAGTCGGCTTTAGAAATGTTCCAACTGGTGGGACGTGGAGATGGGGAATGATGTAGGAAGTGGATGATACAAGGGAAATGGTCACTCGAGTACGTGTCAGAAAGTGCATACCACTCAAACCGACCGGCAAGCTGAGGAGTGCATATTGCGAGGTCTATATGGGAATAAGTGTGTGTTGTGTCAGAAAGGAAGGTCGGTGCACCGGTGTTGAGGCAGACAAGATCGAGGTGGTGGAGAATGTCCACCAAAAGGGAGCCTCTCGGACAAGGTGCCGGAGAGCCCCATAGGGGGTGGTGGCCATTAAAGTCGCCTACCAACACGAAAGGTGAAGGGAGCTGGTCAACAAGGTTTAGCACATCTGCCCTAGTAAGGGCAGATGACGATGGCGAATATATATTACAGAGGGAGAAGGTAAAGGTGGATAAGGTGATGCGGACGGCAACTGCCTGTAGGTGAGTGTGCAAGGAAATGGGATGGAAGTAGACGTCGTCTCGAAGAAGCATCAGAACCCCTCCATGGGCTGGGACACCTTCCACGGGTGGCAGGTCGAACCGCACAGAGGTGTAGTGTGGAAAGTCTGCACGATCACGTGGACGCAACTTAGTTTCCTGGAGGCAGACTAGAAGCGGGCAGTGCAATCGAAGGAGTAGTTTTAACTCCTCCCGATTAGAACGAAAGCCGCGAATGTTCCATTGAAGGAGCGCCATGATAAAAATGAGAGAAGAAATAAGGATAAAAACCAAGTAGCGAGCGGGGTCACCTCGACGGCCGCTGAGGACCGGATTTCGAGGGAGCACTGCTATCGCTGTCCGGGGGCAAAGGGTCATGTTCCATTGGTTCGCCCGACGTGCCTGCCACCTCCCTGAGTTGATCAGGAGGGGCAGTTTCCACCGCCGGTAAAGGGCCGGGCGCCCGGCAAACGGAGCGTCCCGGTGAAACAGAAGACGGCCGAGGCCGGCAACTGTTGGACGGCGCGACAGATGGGTCACGCCTCGGCGGGGAAGGAGAGGAACTCTTTTTCTTGTCAGCTCTTCTGGAAGAGTGACGGCGGGAAGAGGCAGTTGACGGTTGGGAAGCCTGAGAACGCAGAAAATCCTCACGGACGGGTTCCTTTTTCAAGGTCCGGGCATCTTGTTTAGGTGCCCGCGGTTTACTAGATGTTGACGAAGACTGTACCTTAGAAGCAGCAGGAGGAAGCGGGGACGTGGAACGGGCAATCTTCGGGCTGGCGGATCGCACAACTGTGTCAGCGAAAGTGAAATCACATGTCTGGGTACTGGAATCTTTGGTAGGTCGAGGTGAGGTGAGTACCTTACTGTATGTACCCGCTGGGAGGACAGTGGGCTTTCGACTCGCCAACAACTTACGAGCGGCAGATGTTGATACCTTCTCCGTAACCCGGATTTGCTGGATTACCTTCTCATCCTTGTATACAGGACAGTCGCGAGAGGAAGCCGCATGGTCACCGTTGCAGTTTAGGCAGTGAGGGGACGGAGGTGGGCAATCCCCCTCATGGGCGTCCCTACCACAAGTGACACACTTTGCTGCATTTGGGCAATGTTCACGGGTATGATTGTACCTGTGGCACTGAAAACAGCGCGTTGGGTTAGGCACATAAGGTCGGACAGTGATGACTTCATACCCTGCTTTGACCTTCGACGGGAGGTCAACTCTGTCGAACGTCAAAAACACAGTACGAGTCGGTGTCAATTGGGTATCGACCTTTTTCATCACCCTGTGGACGGCTGTCACACCCTGATCGGACATATACGATTGGATGTCTTCATCAGACAGCCCGTCAAGTGATCTCGTAAAAACTACCCCCCTTGACGAGTTGAGTGTGCGGTGTGCTTCTACCTTAACGGGAAACGTGTGCAACAACGTAGTACGTATAAGTTTTTGGGCTTGGAAGGCACTGTCCACTTCCAGCAGCAATGTGCCATTGCGCTGACGTGAACAGGTTTTAACAGGGCCAGCAATTGCATCTACACCTTTCTGTATAACGAAAGGATTGACAGAATTGAAATCCTTTCCGTCGGTGCGAGAGACAACCAGATATTTAGGAACATTAGGCAGAGTCTTTTGTTGCTGAGGCGAATCTAACTTACGTTTGTGGGTCAACGTCACGAAAGAAGATAAGGAGGAAGTCATCGCGGAAGTGTCCCCCGTGATTACCGGCGTCTCCGATGGCGCGCTCCTTCCTAGTGGGGGCCCTCTCCGAGGGCTTACCCGCCTTAGGTGATTGTTCACACCTCAGGTCACACCTCCCGAGAACTGACGGAGGGACCAATCGGCACGTTCGGAAGGTACCAGCTCGGGTAATCACCCCTCCCTGGGCCTGGCCTTTACCAGGGGGTACGTACGTGCCCTACTTGTCTACCCGGGGCGGGGAATTACGCGTTACCCCGTCACCTGCTACGCACGATAATGCGTGGGTCGGCCTTCAGACACGCACAGGGAGGAAAGAAGAAGAGGATAGGAAATGAAATGAGAGAAGGAAGAAGTGTCTCAAACGCCGAAGCGGAGACTAATGAGGAGAAGAAGGCTAGGAGAGGACAAGGAGAGAGAGACAGAAATAAAGAGTAAGAAAGGAAGGAACCAAGGAATAAGAGAAACGACAACAATAAAACACCTGAACTCGGAAATACGCCCGTCTCCGGGCGAAGGCATAAACCGGGAGGAGAAGTGAAGCAGCCTGGGGCAGAAGAAAGGCTGCTCCGGCTCGGGGCCCCGTGCGCGCCACACACGTACCCACAAAAGAACTGTGGGCCCCCTGGGGGGGCGAACAGATTGAGATGGCGGAGTCATGTTACACACATGGGAGAAGCAAGGTTACCTAAGAGACTCATGAGCTCGGCAGCGGAGGGTAAGAGGAGTCAAATTCGAAGTAAAAGGCATAACATCAGACGAGCCATCAATGTTAGCCTTGAATAGGGGATCATGCAGGAATTTTATTAGAGGTACTATGCTCCAGAGTGAATGCTGAAAGGCATGATCAGTCTCTAATGATGACGATGATTGAAAAAAGAAACATTTAAGATTTTGTGGAAACTTGTTCTTTCTCATTACTCTATATTTATCACGCCATATCTCCTAAGCTATGTTTCTCACTCCAAAATAATTATAAAATTGTCTTCAGTGCTATATGTTTATGACGCCTGCAAATTTTCTGGCCAAGAGTCAGTAACAGTCAAGTAATAAATTAAAATCTCACGTCTGACGCACAAATTGTACCAAATTATCATTCGAAATGTAGTGAGCGACAAACTTTTTTCCCCTTTACATTTTTTGCGGGGGTGTAAGCGAGAAATAGTTTTGGACAGGTTTGACTTTCATTTTGCAATTTTTTGGAAGGTGTTGGGTGCTACCGTTTGTCCTAGACCAGAGACACATTGTGCGCCGCTCGAGTTCATCTCGCTGCGAGGCACAGTTTGCTAGGCGTGGGTCAATGTGACGTGGCAGTAGTAGCGAGGACAGCCAAGGACCAACATGCAGCGCAGTGCTCGGTGTAAAAACCTCTTCGTTTTGGCACTACCAAAGTACATGAAAGAGAAGGAGGACTGCTTATTATTGGAGAGAGTTCTCAAGAAGCGCAAAGCAGTGATACAAATGTTTTTACACCGTGAAGATAATGGAGCGTACAACATCTTAATAAAAAAAAAAAAAAAAAAATTTAGATTCACCCCTAATCAGTTTCAGTACACTCTGTCATTAGTTCAAGACAAACTGTAAAGCGATTCCTGCAAGTGAGTGGCGAGACCAATCACACCACGCAGAAAAACTCGCAGACACCTTGATGTTAGTTTCTCATTAATTATTATCGTTGATGTGAATTGGTATCTGTCACATTACGGACTACTTTACCAGTATTTGATGAATTCCTTTTATGCACACGGAAAGTGTTGATCTTATTGGAACGATTTTTCTGTCTACTGCTGTGCCATTGCTCCAATGGAATAAATGCTGATTTGACGAACGTGTGTTACATATGATGAAAGCATTGACCTTATTGGATCCTACTGGATTGTTTTCTTTCAGCATTAAATAAAACGCGTACACATGTAATTTTTACTATTTCTTAAGATGGCGAATGGGCCTCAGAACAGCACAAAATATTATGTAGTTTCAATGAAATAACATTATTGCAACAGAAAGAAAAATAATAATTCTGCAAAGCATAATGTGGTGTCGCACAAGTCTTAAGTGCGCGCCACCTACTTTCGCCGCGCGCCGCCATGCACGCACGGCGCGGCGTTCTTACGTCAGCCACGAGCGCCCTCTGCTACAACTCTGCTCGTGGCCACCACTGAACGACATCGTTCACATGGAACTGAGATAGTAGCCAGTTAACACTTCGGAATCAGATAGGCACCAGTGAAGACAGGCACTAGGCAGGCCTCTAGCTCAACTATGTATCAGTATTCTGCAGTACTGAGCTATGTAAAAGTTAAGTATTACTAAGTCTCTATGAAATACATATCTCGTTCTAATTTACTCTAATGTTTCTAGTTTCTGCTGTCCCACTGGCTGCTCACCTTCGTACCTGCACAAGCGTGCATCCTTTATTCCTGTGTCGGTCTTTCTACTCGGCCTCCGACACCTACGACGGAAACGAGACACAAAAGCGGCGACGAGGCTAGGACACAAAACATAAAACACAGGATAAGTTTCACTTATTGTAGATACCGATCTCTGCATTGGTGACCCTGTCACAGATTGTAGGGTGTTAATAACAACACTTGAGACAGAAGCAGGACGACAGGGTGACGATGTGGCGCTGCAGTTTTCGTTCTGATATGTCGAGCTGTTGCTATATCCTTGATCTCTTTGATTCATTGTTTCCAAATCCATCACGATTTTGCAAATTTGCTTTTTGGCTCTGCATATAAGCTCGGGCCTAATTTTTTTTTTTTACTGTTGATGCTATGGATTTGAAGAATAAGTCAGTTTCGTCATCAATTTCAGGTTACACTAGCTTGTCAAAAAATTTCGAAAAGGTCTGTCGGTCCTCAAGTCTTTCTTTATATCGACGATGTTTCGTTGAATGGTTCGCATGCTGACAATGTTTGATGGCCCAGAATTGAAATCCGCAACAATTTACGGAAAAGTTGGACTTCTGTGACGTTGAACGATTCTCTTCAGACGTCGTTGACCCCGTTCTTGCAGAATATTGTTCCGGCAGCAGCGAAGTCGGAGATTTGATGTTTTACCGGATTCTCGATATTGACGGTGCACTCAAATGGTGTCACAGGAAAATCCCAACTCATCGTTACCTCGGAGATGCTGTGTCCGTATCTCGTATACCGAAGGCAACAACACCTTCAGACTCACTTAAACCGTGATAACTTGCCACTGTAGCAGCAGTGACCGATCTAACGCCTGTATATTACACGTATTTCAACATAAATTTGTTGTTCAAATGTTTGTAAATCTATCGGACCAAACTACGTGGTCATCAGTCCGTAGCTTACAAACTACTTAAACCTAGGTAAACTAACCTAAGGACAACACACACACACACACACCCATGCCTCAGGGAGGACTCGAACCTCCACGGCGAGCAACCGCGCGCTCCGCAGCAAGACGCTTTAGACCGCTCGGCTCCTCCACCGCGGCCTCTGATTTGCATTACATTTTTATCTTCGAAAAACTACAAAGGTTTGGTATCAAAATGTTCACAAATGATGTCATGTTTTCTGTGTTGAGCAACTGTGCAGGTTTTCATTTGCCTCATTGCAAACTAATAAACAGTTAATCAAAAATAGTGACTGGCGTATTGTGACGAGCCAGTTGCTCGGCCTTCATTGACAGGCGTTTTCAGTTGGTGAGAGATCTGGAGAATGTGCTGGCCAGAGCAGCAGTCAGACATTTTCGGTATCCATAAAGGCCCGTACAGGACCTGCAACATGCGGTCGTGCATTGTCCTGATGAAAAGTAGAGTTTCGCAGGGATCGAATGAAGGGTAGAGTCACGAGTCGTAACACATTTGAAATGTAACGGCCACTGTTGAAAATGCCGTCGATGGGAACAAGAGGTTACCGAGACGTGTAACCAATGGCACCCCATACCATCACGCCGGGTGATACGCCAATACGGCGATACGGCGATGACGAATACACGCTTCCAATGTGCGGTCACCACGATGTCGCCAAACATGGATGCGACCATCATGATGCTGTAAACAGAACCTGGATTCATACGAAAAAAGACGTTTTGCCATTCATGCACCCAGGTTCTCGTCGTTGCTTACACAATTGCAGGCGCTCCTGTCTGTGATGCAGCGTCTAGGGTAACTGTAGACATGATCTCCGAGCTGATGGTCCATGCTGCTGCCAACGTCGTCGAACTGTTCGAGCAGATGCTAGTTGTCTTGCAAACATCCCCATCTGTTGACTCAGGGATCGAGACGTGGCTGCACGATGCGTTACAGCCATGCGGATAAGATGCATGTCACCTCGACTGCTAGTGATACGGAAACCATTGGAATCCAGCACGGCGTTCCGTATTGCCCTCCTGAACCCACCGATGACATATTCTAACAGTCATTGGATCGCGACCAACGCGAGCAGCAATTTCGCGATAAGATAAACCGCAATCGCGATAGGCTACAATCTGATCTTTATCAACGTCAGAAACGTGATGGTAAGCATTTCTCCTCCTTACACGAGGCATCACAACTTTTCACCAGGCAACGCCGGTCAACTGCTTGCTGTTTGTGTATGAGAAATCGGCTGGAAACTTTCCTCGTGTCAGCACGTTGTAGGTATCGCCACCGGCGCGAACCTTGTGTGAATGCTCTGAAAAGCTAATCATTTGCATATCACAGCATCTTCTTCCTGTCGGTTAAATTTCGCGTCTGTAACATGTTATCTTCGTGGTGTATCAATTTCAATTGCCAGGAGTGTACTTTGTATATAATTATCTGTCCTACACAACACCTCAATTACAAAATTTTAGCAGCTCCTAAATATATGAGCTGGCTAAGTAGTAATGCAACTGTCGCAAAGTTGCACTACAAGTAAGTACAAAATTGGACGTCCTCAGTAGCGAAGGTAGGATCTATCTTTGGGGGTTTCCACAGATAATAATTCTGTTCAAGCATTGCATTAATAAATTGGGGTAAATACACCATAAGAGAACAGCCTTGTTAAAAAATAGTGCGCTTACTTGTACTTAAGTGTCACGGAGTTGCAATGGTTTACGGGTATACTAATTGCAGATTATACGGAATATTACAAATATAAACTCAAAAATTACTGCGGAACCTTGTATTTTCGGAGTGTATGTGCTTACTCTGAGAATCTGTCAACTGCAAGAAGCTCTGTTGAAATGCTTCTAGCGACACAAGGAAGGAGTGATGCAACGAACTGGATTAAGCTGAAATGGTTCGTTTCCTCACTCGGGCGATAACGTTTTTTAATCGAGCAGGACAAACGACAGCAGTTCCAGACTGGCTTGCAGGGAAAATAAGTGGCACAGCAGTCGCACTGCTGCAAGTCCAGCGCCGCTTCCTGTGCCTCACGCAACAGGTCAGGGGTCGGCCGTCAGCCAACTGTTGCTCACCGAAGACCGAAGGGGCCCAGTTGGTCAGCTGCAGTACACGCGGCTATTCATCTACGCTTATCCCTGCTAATTCAACAGAGCTCGCTATTTAATTCCGCCGGTGAGGCAAACAAAGGCTTTTGAACTGTGAGCAGGTCCAAATGCCTGCAGGCTGCAGTAGCTCTCTCTCTCTCTCTCTCTCTCTCTCTCTCTCTCTCTCTCTCTCTCTCTCTCTCTCTCTCTGGCCCCACCCCACGGACTACCTCCTAACTGTAAGAAATTCAAACATATATGATGTATAATATTCATAGAATATATGACATCAACTGCGATTGGGCAAAGCTGAAAATGTGTACCCAGCCGGGATTCGAATCCGGGTCTCCTGCTTTCTAGGCAGTTGCGCTGACCCCTACGCCACTGGGGACACAGTGATCACGTTAAATTTGCCCACCCCTCCCCACTAACGATAGGATCATTGCCCGTCACCGGCATATTATATATATACGGACGCCATATGTATATATATAATATGCCGGTGACGGGTAATGATCCTATCGTTAGTGGGGAGGGGTGGGCAAGTTTAAAGCCCTTACTCTTACGGGAATTAGTTTCATAACTACGAGTTTGAGTACTGTGGGCAGGGCGAAGCTGGGAATTTGTATCTGACGGGAGGCGTGCTTAGGTAGTCCTTGCAGGTGCGATGACCACTGTGTCCCCAGTGGCGTAGGGGTCAGCGCAACTGCCTAGAAAGCAGGAGACCCGGGTTCGAATCCCGGCTGGGTACACATTTTCAGCTTTGCTCAATCGCAGTTGATGTCATATATTCTATGAATATTAAATAATAACAACTGCAGGATCAGAAGTGACGTCTGTTCTTTCGGAACAGACGCCACACACACACACACACACACACACACACACACTATATATATGATGTACACTAAAGAACCAAAGAAACTCATGTAGTCACTCATGTATGTAAACAATCGTAACGGCCGATACATGGTGATTGGGGAGGAAAGGTCAGTATTTTACATACTAATACTATAAGCAATTCTGAGCAAAAAATGTTTTAGGAACAGATTTTACATGACGTTTACTTGGAGCGAGGCACCATGGCGCTAGCATAATAGTAAATAAGGCATTCTCGTTACCCTCTATATGGTTTGTGATCACCTCGGACGTCCAGTTCAGTTGCACACCTGCGAGGCATGAACAGTATGAGGTTATCAATCAACTCTTGAGTGATGTTTGGCCGTTCTTCAATCAGTGCAATATCCACCTCTGCAACCGATGTGGATGGTTTTGGTCTGGCTGCAATGCGTCTGCCGAGTTCATTCCAGACATGCTCAACAGGTTTGAGGTCGATATTTTAACCACACGATATAAGGTTCAAAATCTCTGCTAACTGATGCCTGTCATAGACCCTATCGCATTCAGTTACTGCGCGGGGATGATCTTTGGCTAAGAAAGCGACCACAACGAGATTACATTGTTTTATCAGTAGATGGCAGCACTTTTTATTGTTTGTGGTTGATAAAGTAACCACAAAGCGGCGTAAGTTTGCGATGAATGGCTTATGTCGTAATTTTCCTGGCAAGTCTTTACATTTTCAAAATGAAGTCGATTTATTGTGATTTTATGTTGTAATATAGATATGGCGAGAATAATTTCCCTCCAGAAGTACCATGTCTAGTGCAAATCCTACTGAAATGATAGTTTTTGTTTCATGGATGCCAGGAGACGTAGATAACCTCAATTTTTCTCGAGTTTACGTAATATTTCGCTTCTAAGCAAATACTTCTGGACAGGTTATATTATGTTATTCTGTTATCTGAGTATTTACTTGATTATTCTGTCAAACAGTTTCTGAAATTTAGTATTTCGCTTAGATGTTATATGCTGTTCTGAAGAAGCTGCAACTCACGTTAGTAAGGAAGGTGAACGATTTGTGAGCAGTGAGCTGTATGCAGCACGGGAAACAGAAGTACTAGTTTTCTGTGCAGAGATTACGTCTAATTTTGTTATTAAGACTTTACACGTACAAAATTAAATCGATTTATTATAATACTACAGCATAATGTAGATTCAAATAAGCTGCCCCTTACTTGTATAGTAATTGCAGTTTCATAATGAAAGGATTTTTTTTTTTTTTTTTTTTACAAATTAGATCATAAGGAGGTGTGCATTTTGCAGTACACGAAGCAAACCTAAGCGAAGTAAGTCGGCATGCACTACCTGCAATGTAGCTTTGTATAGGCAATGCTTTGGAGCCTTACACCAGCAGAACTAAAGAACTGAACAAATGTTATTTGTGATTTTATGTATGACTCTTTATGTATTTTTATAGTTATCTTGTATCACTTGCAGTGTAACTTTGTGCAGACAATGCTTTGACACTTCTATGTATATTTTGTATGTATTTTTATGTATGTATGCAAAATAAAAGAAAGGAAACAACAAATAATGATTTTATTACTTGTTATTTACTGCTATTTTCATAAAAGCCTCATTTTCATGAAGTGGTTACATTATCGACCATAAAAGTTACTGTTCCACAGAATGGATAGTGGTCAATATTTTGCCAAGTATAAAAATTTATACTAATTAGTAATAAAAGAAGTTTCAAATCTCAAATATTTTTTGTGTGTTTGGGTACGATAAATAATTTAACTAACTACATTTCAATTCTCTGTTTTAAAAATAATGTTTTGCCCTAAAAAGGGTTAAGTCAGGTGACCAAACTGATCACTCCAATCGTTCAGTTCCCTCTGCTTCAAGCCTCCTGTCTACCAGAGCAGCTCCCATCTCCTACGGCACCAGCCACTCTGTAGAACGTCAAACCACTTTAATTCAGTCTGCCAATGATGACAGTTAAGAACCTAGATATCTCAAGTGATCCTCTAATTGTTTTCACCAGTGTATTAAATACTGTGGAGTGGCTTTGAGATCTCCATGTTTCTCACATGGTTAACTTTATACCGCTTGTCCAAGAGTGGTCAACCCAAATAATTATTAATATTAGATCCTGGAGAAGTAATAAGAAATGTTATTTATAGTCAAGTTTTGTATTAACGTATGAATGTCACATTTTTATTTTCATTACAACCTCACTTTATTTGGATACTCCAGTTATACTTTTGTACATTGTGCAAGACAGAATATATTCTTCCATAAATAGAACATGTTTTTAGAAAAATAGATATGGAGAGAGAGAGAGAGAGAGAGAGAGAGAGAGAGAGAGAGAGAGAGAGAGAGAGAGAGAGAGATTGACAGGAGAAGTACTAACGCAAGGCTTAAATAAATATCTGGGTAACGCCGACTTTACAACTAGTATGCAATGCAACTGAACCATGATTTTCTTGAAAGCAATGTCACAGACAAGTGCAGTTATGTTATACATTTTTACATATTTTTTGTTACGTTGCGTTTGGCACACAATGCACAAGAATATTCCAGTTATATGTTTTAAGTAGAAAAAGACGTATCACGTGTTTTACAGACAGCATTAACAGTTATCATATGGGAAACATTAAGATATTACACAATTCACAGAAAATTACGAACAACTTAAAGTGGAAAGAACACACAGAAAATATTGTACGGAAGGCGAGCCAAAGACTATGTTTCATTGGCAGGACCCTTAGAAGGTGCAACAGTTCTACTAAAGAAACTGTCTACACTACAGTTGTGCGTCTTATTTTGGAGTATTGCTGCGCATTGTGGGATCCACACCAGTTGGGACTGACGGACGATTTAGAAAAAGTTCAGTGAAGGGCTGCTCGTTTTGTATTATCGCGATATAGGGGGAGAGTGTCACGGAAATGATGCACGAGTTGTGGTGGAAATCATTAAAAGAAAGGTTTTATTTGTTACGGATAGATCTATTTGCGAAATTTGTTTCCCCAACATATTTTGTCAGCACCCACCTACACAGCGAGACATGACCATCGTAATAAAATAAGATAAATCAGATCGGAAACAAAGATTTAGGTGTTCCTTTTTTCCGCGAGCTATTAGAGAGTGGAACTATAGAGAAACATCTAAGAAGTGGCTCTATGTATCCTCTGCCATACACTTCAATGTGATTTGCATAGTATTCATGTAAATGTAGAAAAGGTTCGAATATCCCACAGTGAACGTCAATACACTTTTGCGCTCCAGCGATTAATATGTGCTGCTTGTTCAATTGCCTGTGTCCGATTCCTAATTAATTCAGCAGCATCCATGATGCGACAAAGCAGTTCATCTCGTGTATTTACCTTCACTTTGCACACCTATTTCATCCAACCCCATAAACAAAAATTCAAATATGTGAGGCCAAACCATCTTGGAGACTAGTTAAGAGCACCGCCACGGCCAATTCAGCGGTAAGAGTAATGTGGTTGGAGGGGGGGGAGGGGGGGTACCGTCATGTCGAAAGCACACTTCAGTTCGCTTGGCTAAACGAACGTCTTCTAATAATTCCACAAGTGATTTTCCAAAAAGTGCAGGTACCCCTCTCTCGTCAATCGCTGATTGATAGTAAATGGACCTATCAAAAGGTTACCGGTCATGCTGCACCAAACATTTATGACAAAACGCACTTGGAAACGTCAACAGAAGCGTATTTTCTTGTGAACATTCATGATTATTGCGAATGGTGTTCATTCCATGTCGTGAAAACAGGGCTTCATCAGTGAATAGTATGTATGGCAGCAAATGACTATTCTCAATTACCTAGTGACAGAATTAAAGTGGTTGGCATTGTCGATACCGTTCATATTTTGGACAAGCTGTATGTGAAACTGATACAGGTTGACCGCATGTTACGTTTCCCCATGCACGTGCCTGTGGGACATGCATACGCAAGGAAATTCTCTCGTGCTCGTACTGGGACTTCTGTCAACACTTGCGGTAATTATTTCGTGTTCTTGCACAGTTTGTTAACGTGCACGCTCTAACATTAAAGTCTACTAGGAAGAGCGTCCAATGAACACAAAGTGATAAACACTGGTAAACAGTCTGCGGTGAGGTGATTGACGAGTCGGGTAGCGCCTGTGGTATTATTCTCCTGCAGCGGTAGCACTCCAGTCGCAGAAGCTATACACCATATCTGCGTGTTCCTCGTTAATGTAGACGTGAGGAATTGTTAGCAGCGTTTGTAAGAACTTAGTTAACACCGTACACTACACTACTATGCTATTCGTTGCCAGTACACTACACAATGCGGCTTACACGGCAAAACTATGACACACAATAGAAGAATCATAAAACGTTGTAGGTTGCATAGTATGAACGCTGTTTGAATTTTGTATACGTTCACGTTCTGACATCAATTTTGTAATTCCTCTCAATACCCATAGGCCTAACTCCTTAACAAAGCATTTGCATATCGTGTTTATACAACTTTTTTGGCCCACTTTAGGTTACGGTAGTAACACTAAAATTGGGCCTTTGCGGTCGTCTTTTGACAGCTCGAAATTTAAAAGAAATAACGGCTTAACCAATCATCTGACACGAAAACTGAATAACCGAATTTGTGGTGGAGAAAATTCTCTACAACTTTGTTCCCTTATGTTTTTTTTTTCATATCGCGTATCGTTTGAGAGATATTTGCAAAAATTACGGAGTTTTGACACACTCCATTGAATTAACGAAGACCAGCCGTTCGCAGATGTCACGTGACATTCCTCGCCCAGAAATCTCTCTGGCTTACACCATCTTGCGTTGCGTATTTGATGATTTTCTTATTGTAACTTACACGTTGTCATTTCAAAGCAATGGCGCACTGAGGAATTAACAAAAACACGTCATTCTTTGTACGATAAATGATAATCTAGTGTCTACAAATGCCATAATAGCATCAGTTAACAAAGGCCAACAATAGTATGAGATTAAAGAACGCAACTCCTAACTGTTAGCCGTAGCGTAGTGGGCAATGCGTTTGACCATGACGCTAAATGTCAGTGGTTCGGAACCCGCCACTACACAAATTTTTTTTCCTAAAAGGGTTTCAGACACTCCTATTAATTAATTTTTTGTTATTTAGATTATTATTTTGGTCAAAAATGTTTGCAAAAACTTATAAAACTACAAATCTTAAGTGAGACGTAAAACACGTCAGTGCGATTTTTTTTATTCACAATCGTTTATATTATTTGCAGTGTAAAATATTGACCTATACTTCCCTGTCAACAGACTACAGATTTCTGGCGCAGGCGTTAGATCAGTTAGTCCTGCTACAACAGTAGTGTAGGTCATCACAATTTAATTGGGTCTCAAAATGACACGACAGAGTGGACACAACATCTCCAAGATAGCCACGTGATTTTCCCGTACGACCATTTCACGAATGCGCGTTGAATATACGAAATCCGGTGAAAGGTGAAATCTCCGACATCGCTGCGGCCTGGAAAAACGGGAACGACGACGACTGAAAAGAATCTGTAGCGGAAAGAAATGCAATCCTTCAGCAGATTGTTGCTGATTTCAAAGCTGCGCGATGAATATTTGGCAAGCAGCAAACAATTCCATGGAACACCGACACGGGCTTTCGGATTTCGGAGGCGAAGGCCCACTCGTTACCCTTGATGCCTGCGCGACACCAACTGTAGATTACTGGGCACATGTTCCCTGGTCGGACATGTCTTCTCCAATCACACGTACGGAGACATCGTCATGAATCCGTGGATACGTGGGGACTGTTCAAGCTGGAGGAGGGTCTGTAACTGTGTGGGGCGTGTGCAGTTGGAGTGATATGGGATACGACAGGTGACAGGTGGGTACACATCGCGGCTGATCACCTGCATCCATTCATATCCATTGTGCATTCCGATGGACTCTGACAATTCCAGTAGCACAAAGCGACACCCCACACATCCAGAATCCCTATTCCTTCTCTCTCTGTCCATCTCTCTATTTTTTTTTTTTAAAGTTACATTTATCGGAGAGGAGTGCAGTGTAAGAAAATCAGGTGATGCTGAAGGAATTAGATTGGGAAACGAAGCAATAAAGGAGGTAGATGAGTTTTGTTACTTGGGCAGTAAAATAACAAATGATGGTCGCAGTAAAGAGGATATAAAATGCAGAATGGCAATGGGTAGAAAAGCGTTCTTGAAAAAGAGAAATTTGTTAACATCGAATATTGATTTAAGCCTAAGGAAAGCCTTTCTGAAGGCATTTGTATGGAGTGTTGCCTTGTATGGGAGTGAAACATGGACGATAAACAGTGCGGACAGGAAGAGGATTGAGCCTTTTGAAATATGGTGCTACAGAAGAATGCTGAAGATTAGGTGGGTGGATCGCGTAACTAATGAGGAGGTACTGAACAGAATTAGGGAGAAAAATCTCTGGCATACCTTGACTAAAAGAAGGGATAGATTGCTAGGACACATTCTTAGACATCAAGGTATTGTGAATTTAGCGTTGGAGAGAAGTATGTGCGGTAAAAATCGCAGAGGAAGACCAAGAGATGGATACAGCAAGCAGATTCAGACAGATGTAGGTTGCCGTTCTTATGTAGAGATCAAGAGGCTTGCTCAGGATAGGGTATTGTGGAGAGCTGCATCAAACCAGTCTCCGGACTGAAGACCACAACAACATATAAGAAATAACGCTGTTTGGCATAATTTACAAAATTATACGTGTAGTATCCAAACAAAGAAAGATAGCAATCAAAATACAAATGGCATATAAAATTCGCACGATCTCATATTTATTGAATAACTAGATGACCAGGTGAACTTCGTATCACTTACCTCTTAATGTAAACCATATTAATTTAAATCATGTGTATTTTAGATCCA
The DNA here is from genome assembly GCA_026315105.1 of Locusta migratoria. NCBI lineage: Eukaryota > Metazoa > Arthropoda > Insecta > Orthoptera > Acrididae > Locusta > Locusta migratoria. The sequence goes on from CM048751.1 coordinate 319,273,755, forward strand.
GTAGCTTTATAAATTCAAATGTTTGTATAGCTTATGGGACTTAACTACGGGGTCATCAGTCCCTAAACTTACAAACTACTTACGAACTAGTTAATACTAAGGACGGCACAAATATCCATGCCCGAGGCGGGATTCTAACCCCCGACCGTAGTGGCCGTGCAGACCGAGACTGGAGCGCCTCAGTCCCCTCGGCCACCGCGGCCGGCGTAGCTTTATAAAAGTATCATCAGACAGTCTAAGTATCGGCTCGATAGTGGGCGGAAAGAGTGGGCAAAACAAGCACACATGTCCACGGTAATGTTCATTTCACATTCTTGGAAGTTCAGAGAAGGTTTACACGGAGATATGTGGAAAAATTGCGAGGTAATTTTAGATTTAAAACGTGTAAAATAATGACTAGGTTGTTATGTTGGTTACGTTCAGAAATATGCTTTGAATGACTAAAGTTCGCTTTACACGATCTGAACCCGTATATGAAGTGTCAAACATAACAATGAATTGCTGTTCGTTAGTCTCTCTAAAACTCGAGAACGGCTGAATCAATTTGGCTATAAATAATTACATAAACCACTGAATCTAATGTGATGAAATCTGGTGTGGAGATAGCTTGAGCGCTGATGTACCGGATAAGATATTTTAGTAAGTGTGTAATTCAAGATATTTTTTGATTTGAAGTATATAAAGCGAAATATCAAACAATAATTACTCTGGAAAAACTATTTACTCTTTGAATTCTTAACTATTTTTCAGAAGTTATAATTAACTCTTAAAAATGCAATGTCCCTTTTGTAAAAAGTGAATAGAACGGCAGAACAACAGAAGTACCTGTCACTTTTGCACAAATTTTCCTATTTTCTGGTCAACTATTCCAAACTTTTACATCACTCAAACCTTCCTCTTGTCTTGAACGTCGAATGTGCAACATTTTATCGCAATCAGATGAATGGTATTGATATTTCATAGAAAATATCTATTTTTTTCTGAAAATTCCAATTTTCCGGGAAAATTTCCTAAATTTGATTTCATAAGAACGTTACTGATGCTTTGAACGTCAAATATGCAAAATTTTATCGCAATCAGACGAATGATATTGATATCTCATTGAAAAAAGCTCTTTCAGTTTCTCGCGAATTTTCACAGTTTTCGGGTACCTTTACCAAATTTTTAGTTCATAAGAACGTTCATCTTTAGTTGAACGTCAAATGATCAAAATATTATAGGAATCGGATGTACAGTTCTCTACTTATAGTGTTGAGTACATTTATAAACACATTGAAAAAGGAACTTTATTCGAATTTTGCGACTTTCCTTTTTCATTGTCCCTATTTCTTCACTGAAAACATTTGTAAGACCATAATGAACAAAACAAAAAAAGAATTACCCCTCTCCGTCGTGCGAATAGTGAGATAGTTGTGAAATCAATCAAAAACACATTTCAGTTTTGTCATTTTCCAATTTTCCGGTAGATTTTCCGAAAAAATATATTTCATACAAACCTTGTCCTGTGAAGCCGTACTCAAGTGATGCTCTTACAACCACGTGGCAATTGACTTATTCACAGAAAAAAGATAGCTTTCGGTTTTTCATAAATTTACCTACTACCCGGGCGACTTTTCCAAATTTTTATTCGATGCGAACCTTCCTCTTGCTTTCAACATGAAATGTACAAAATTTTACCGCAATTTAACGAACGGTATTGACAGCTCACTGGAAAAAGCTGTTTGTTTTCCTCGATTTTCCTCTTTTCCGGAAAACTTTTCCATATTTTATCACGTTTAAACCATCCCTGGACTTACACGAATATTTCAAGAATAAAATTAGCCAAATCGGTTCAGCCGTTCTCGAGTTTTAGCGAGAATAACGAACAGCAATTCATTTATGTATATAATATAGTAAGGACAGTTTACAACTCACCGCAAAGACGTGGCGACGAGCTGCGACAGGCACATACAAAAGACACACACATACAACAGATACAGCTATCGGCCATGGCCTTCTTCAGAAAACAGAACACTCACACAGGCACACAACACAGTCATACAACCATCACCTTCGGCTGCCGCACTTCAAATTAATTAATTCCAACCTGGACTTTCCATTATTATATATAGATGGATAAAACAATTTCTGTTATAGGAATGAAAAAATTTTGCTAAGAAAAAGGCACCCACCCATTCGGGAGGGAGGACTCGTACATCCGATGGAGAGCAGCCGTGTATTCTGCGGCAAGGCGCCTTTGAACCTAGCGGCAGACTGATCCCACGAACCGCCTCTGTGGCACGGTTCGCCAGCAGTGAGACGGCGTTGGTACGCTACCATAGGGATAACAAGGTGGCAGGCAGGCCTCTGCTCGCCTCCCGCAGAATTATAGGCAAATAATTATTTGGAAAAAAACTAAAATTTGTTAGTTTTTGTAATTTTTTCGCGAATTTGTGCAGAACTATTTAAATTTTGTACAGAGAACTCCTGAACTATTGCATATCTGCCTAGAACTCTGAAAAAAAAAATGCACATTTTTGAGAAAAGGGGTGCCAACTTCACAGTAGCGTGTAAATGGATTCCCCATTGTTGCAATTATCTCATGAAGTAGAATCTGCACAGAAAAATGTCATTAGGATTTCCTGTAGAACTCTTTGAGAGCTATTTAGAACTGTGATCAGAACTGTTTGTACTAATAGGCAAAAAATTATTTTGAAAAAACTAAATTTTGTGATAATTTTTCTTATTTTTTCGGCGAAATTTTGCAGAACTATTTAAATTTCGTACAGAGAACTCCAGAACTATTGCATATCTATCTATAACTCTGAAAAAAGTGTACATTTTCCAAAAAAGGTGTGCCAACTTCACAGGACTGTCCGCTAGCGCCGGCCGCGGTGGCCGAGGGGCCTGAGGCGCTTCAGTCACGGTCTGCACGGCCAATACGGTCGGGGGTTCGAATCCCCCCTCGGGCATGGATATTTGTGCCGTCCTAGTTTGTAAGTAGTTCATAAGTAGTTTGTAAGTTTAGGGACTGATGACCCCGTAGTTAAGTACCATAAGCTGTACAAACATTTGAACATTTTTTGTCCGCTAGCCTGCAGAGGGCGGCAGCACGCCCGCCCGCTGCGTGCAACGCGCCTGTCATACTACCAGCGGCTGTCTTACGAAACAAAGCATTTTCCTACAAGCAACACTGCTTTCTAAAGCTAACATTTCCCCAAATTAAACAAACCTAACTCGAAAAATCGCATACATAATTTAAAAGTTGCGCGCGAAACATCATTCCAAACTGGAGTTAAAGGAGGACTGCAATAAAACACGTTAGTTATCAGAAGAAACAAACTGCTTTGTAAGGTATTTCCATGTTACGTAAAGTAATCTTAAGGTTCTGCACTTTGCAAGCCACCTCAGTTCGTGCACCACAGTTAACTCCTTTCCCTATTCCAGTCGCGTATGACTCACGGGAAGAACGACTAAAAATGAACCACCGTGTAAGTCCTAATCACACTCATTTTATCGATATGCCTTTTTCCAGGGAGGAAGCAAAGTATTGTCTGAGAACTTCAGCAGTGAGCCATACCGCAATACGGTACGCCGTCTTGCAGCGGCTGCCACAGCAGTCTGCCTGCCTGATATCTTTTTTTATTTTTATTTTTTTTAGGGCGCATAACTGCTGAGGTCATTAGCGCCCAACACTGCCCAAAGTAAAATCGAACCGGTGTTAGAACTTAAATGGCTTTCGCCATATTTGCACGATGTGTAAATAGTAAAACTGTCAGCAGAATGCGGATCATCAGCTAAAATATAAGACATTTCAAATGGTAAACATAGATCATGACGTAGACGATTAAAAAAACGGACATTGCACTAAAAGGTGGTACACAGTAAAAGGTGCGCCACAGTGCTCACATAAGGAAGCAGGATCACCACGAAGTAAATACTGGTGGCTATAACGGCAGTGGCCAATACGAAGTCGGACCAGAACAATCTCCTCTAGGCAAGAGGGACGAGATGACGTTGACCAAAGATCAGGGACAGGTTTAATGACCCGCTATTTGTTCCCTGACAGGGATGACCAATGTAAAAACCAACGGGAGATGATAAGCTGGGAGACACCAGCATGAAGGTCGTCAGAGCTAGTAGAAAAGGTAGACAGCGGAGGGAGAACTGCCTCCTTGGCAGCCGTATCCGCAACTCATTTCCCAACACTCCAAAATGTTCAAATGTTTGTTAAGCTTATGGGACTTAACTACAGGGTCATCAGTCCCTCAACTTACAAACTACCTTATACTAAGGACGGCACAAATATCCATGTCCGAGTGGCCGTGCAGACCGTGACTGGAGCGCCTCAGTCCCGGCGGCCACCGCGGCCGGCCCCAACACTCCCACATGGCCAGCGACCCACAGAAACGTCACAGTAGTTCCGCTCGTTGAAAGAGAAGTAAGGCAATTGCGGATGCTTTGTACCAGCGGGTGGACAGGATACAGCGTGCGAAGGCTCAAAAGAGCAGAGAGTCCGAGCAAATGACACTCCTATTGAGAGAGTTACGCCGGACGTATTGGGTGGCTTGATTTAATGCATACAGCTCAGCTGTAATGGAACTCCACTCAGGGAGACGATATTTAAACGAGGTCTCTGCGTTTGTATATGCATTGATGTACATCTACATCTACGTAGATACTCTGCAAATCACATTTAAGTGCCTGGCAGAGGGTTCATTAACCACTTTCATAACTTTTCTCTACCGTTTCATTCTCTAATACCGCGCGAGAAGAAAGAACACCTAAATCATTCCATTTTCGATCTGATTTCTCTTATTTTATTGGGATGGTCATGTCTCTCTAAGTAGGTGGGTGCTAGCAAAATATTTTCACATTCATAAGTAAAAGTCGGTGATTGAAACTTCGCAAACAGATCACGCCGCAATGAATAACGTCTTTCTTTTAATGATTTCCACCCCAATTCGTGCAACACTTCCGTGACGCTTCCCCCCCCCCCCCCCGTAACGTGATAAAACAAAACGAGCTGCCCTTCTCTGAACCTTCTCAATGTCTTCCGTCAGTCCCACCTGGTGAGGGTCCCACAAGGGAGAGTTCAGTGGATTTCTTTTAGTGGTCATGTGTATTACTTCACACTTTTCTTTATTTAGTGTCAATTGCCAATTTCCGCACCAAGTAGAAATTTTGTCTAAATCGCTTTGCAGTTGTTTTTGATCCTCTGTTGACTTCACTAACCGATAAACGACAGCATCATCCGCGAACAGTCTAAGATTGTCTCCTAAATCGTTTATAAACACGAGGAAGAGTAGGGGACCTATAACGCTTCCCTGTGGAACGCCAGATATTACTTCTGTTTTGCTCGATGGCTTACCGTCAATTACAACGAACTGTGTCCTTTCTGATAGGAAATCGTGAATCCAATCGCACAATTGGGAAGATATTCCATAAGCACGCAATTTCACAAGAAGCCGCTTGTGGGGTACAGTATCAAAAGCCTTCCGGCAATCCAGAAATATGGAATCGATTTGAGATCTCTTGTCGATGGCACTTAACACTCCATGTGAATAAAGGGCAAGCTGTGTTTCGCAAGAGCGATACTTTCTGAATCCGTGTTGACTATTGGTTAATAGGACGTTCTCTTCGAGGTAGTTCATAATATTCGAACGAAGTATATGTTCCAAAATACTACTGCAAATCGACGTCAATGAGATAGGCCTGTAATTTTGGGGATCACTCCTATTGCATTTCTTGACTATTGGAGTAACTTGGGCAACGTTCCAGTCTTTGGGTACAGATCTTTCCTCAGTTCCTCTTGTTCCTCAGTGCCGTTGACGGTATTGGAGACAGCTTGGTTTCCGTCCCACGTAAAATAAAAACCAATGAGATTCCAGCAGAAGCGGAAGAATACACGGTGTTACTTTTCCAGCGCCTCAGTTTCCTGAACAACCCCGCGGCTTGGCACCGCTCTCGCCTGGCGCACAGACCAGGGCGGCTGCAGCCGATTAAGGCGGCGCATTAGCTGCAAACGAGCTACCGCTAAATCGAGTCCAATTCTGCGGCCGCCTAACGGATGGCCGCGGCCAAAACAAACAATAAATCTTATTTTAATCATCCAGAAATATGAGCGCGCTTTTTGTGTAATTGAGAGCCATTCGCGCGGTAACGGGTTTTTTCGCTAATGGAGCGTAAAGAATCGATGACGGCGACAGGCGGAGAAATGGAGTCCCGCAGGAGATGCGAATTTCTCCCTGCGATTAACTGCAGTCACCCGCCAGTTTCTGTTCTCTGCGACAAAACCCGCCGGCCGCTTCTTTCCGCGACTCAACGACGCAGGATGTCGACGCATCGTCTTTTCAGATACCCTGCAGGGAGTAACATTCTTCTTTATATTTTCTGTTTCTTACATTTATTACTAAACGTATTCATGAATTAGCAATAGAAACATTATGTGTACACGTTACGATTTATTTTATGTCAAATTCATTTTCTACACTACTGGCCATTAACATTGCTACACCAAGAAGAAGTGCAGATGATAAAAGGGTATTCATTGCACAAGTATATTATACTAGAACTGACACGCGATTACATTTTCACGCAATTTTGGTGTATAGATACTGAGAAATCAGTACCCAGAACAACTACATCTGACCGCAATAACGGCTTTGATACGCCTGGGCATTGAGTTAGTCTTGTACAGTTCGCGAACGAACTAGTTCGGACGAGCGCTCCCACAGGCGAACTACGCGAACTAGTTCGCAGATCCCTCGCCTCTTAGTTCGTCCGCTCCTTTCCCGAAGACTGTCGGGGAACAGCGAGAGGACGCGAGAGCGCGCAAAATCGCGTGATTCCCTTCTGCAAGTTACATTCATTTCGAGCTGAGATGCAATTCAGCTGTAGTTTCATAGTTCACTGCCACAAGAAATCTATTTTAAAAATAGAGTACTACGAGTACTCTGTATGCAAAGTAGTTGAATACCATTGTATCACCCATTCGTGTAAGTAACTGGTATATTTGCCTAAATATTTGATGTCAAATTGCAACAAAAAATAAATAAATAAATAAATAAAATAAATAAAACGGGTAATAGCACACGCTTTGGCAACATGATTCATTATATAAAAAAGCTGTCGTAGAAAAGAGCTCTTTTAGTCGCGGTAGCAAAAGTCGAAAAGAGCAAACGAACTAGGAGCAGCGGACGCCAAACGTATCTCGCTTCATAGTTCGTTGGATTCTTTTCCGTAGACCGACGGGCAATAGCGAGAGAGCACGCAGCAGAATTAAAAATCACGTGTTTGCCTTCTGCTGATGAGTCATTTCGAGGAGAGAGTCTGCCTGCTAGATTACATAGTTAAGATCTACAAAATTTCTGTTTTGGTGGGTTCTGCACTCTGCAATATCTGACTAATAAAATCCATAATGCTAAGATATAGAAATAACTCTATACTTAAACGCGAGAAATTATCCACAAACTGTTTCTTTTGGTTTGCGTGATATCGGTAGCGACTCAAGCAGCAAGCGGATGAAGCAGCTAGGTGGGGAACTTCCCCCTCCACCTGCTCGCGCAGATCACGCCGCTCAGCCGTCACTGGGAGCGGACGAACTAAAAGGGCGAACTATTTCGCGGCAGAGCCGCGAACTAAAGTGAGCGCTCCCGATCGCGAACTATTATGCGCAAGACTACATTGAGTCAAACAGAGGTTAGATGGCGTGTACAGGTACAGATGCCCATGCAGCTTCAACACAATACCACAGTTTATCAAGACTAGTGACTGGCGCATTGTGACGAGCCAGTTGCTCGGCCACCATTGACCAGACGTTTTCAATTGGTACGAGATCTGGAGAATGTGCTGGCCAGGACAGCAGTCGAACATTTTCCGTATCCAGAAAGGCCCGTACAGGACATGCAACATGCGGTCGTGCATTATCCTGCTGAAATGTAAGGTTTCGCAGGGATCGAATGAATGATAGAGCCACGGGCTGTAACATATCTGAAATGTAACGGCCACTGTTCAAAGTGCCGTCGACGCGCACAAGAGGTGGCCGAGACGTGCACCCCATACCATCACGCCGGGTGATACGTCAGTATGGCGATGACGAATACACGCTTTCAATGTGCGTTCACCGCGATGTCGCCAAACACGGATGCGACCATCACGATACTGGAAACAAACTGGATTCATCCGAAAAAATGACGTTTTGCCATTCGTGCACCCAGGTTCGTCGTTGCATATACCATCGCAGGCTCTCCTGTCTGTGATGCAGCGTCAAGGGTAACTGCAGCCATGGTCTCCGAGCTGATGGTCCATGCTACTGCGAACGTCGTCGAACTGTTCGTGCAGATGGTTGTTGTCTTGCAAACGTCCCCATCTGTTGACTCTGGAATCGAGACGTGGCTGCACGGTCCGTTACAGACATGCGGATAAGATGTCTGTCAACTGGACTGCTAGTAATACGAGGCCGTTGGGATCCAGCGCGGCGTTCCATATTGCCATCCTGAACCCACCGAAGACATATTCTGCTAACAGTCATAGGATCACGACCAACGCGATCAGCAATGTCGCGATACGATAAACCGCAATCGCGATAGGCTACAATCTGATCTTTATCAAAGTCGGAAACGTGGTGGTACGCATTTGTCCTCCTCACACGAAGCACCACAACAACGTTTCACCAGGCAACGCCGGTCAACTGCTTGATGTTTGTGTATGAGAAATCTGTTGGAAACTTTCCTCATGTCAGCACGTCGTAGGTATCGCCACCGGCCCCAACCTTGTGTGAATGCTTTGAAAAGCTAATCATTTGCATATCACAGCATCATCTTCCTGTCGTTTAAATTTAGCGTCTTTAGCACGTTATATTCGTGATGCAGCAATTTTAATGTCCAGGAGTGTACTTAGGTTGTAAAGTTTTAAATGCAATTATTCTGCTATTGAATTTGCGAATAGTACTTATAAGTCCCGGCGTTGCCCGTTTTTTTATTCCATACTCTTGTCCAGTGTTTTTCAACATGTGGGTCGGGGCCCCCATGGGGGATCGCACAATCTTGTTCGCGGTGGAAGGGGAGATGGAGTCTCGGTAACCGATCGTAAAACAACCAACGCAGTGCATCGCAAGGTAGTAGGGGTTCCGCAATACCAAAATTGAATAAGATAAGTGAAATTTAGTTTTTATTAAAATTTAGTAATTCCTTGTTACCAATTCTGATTTGAAGAGAACAGGTTTTTTTATTTTTTTTTTTTCTTTACTATAAAAACGGCAGATTGACAAATGAATAAACGAAAAGCCTCAAAACCATTTTCAGGAAACCATCGACAGCTAAATTAACGAGAAGCAATAAGTTATTTTGAGAAATGCGAAAAAACAACTTCTTTAGAGATTGCCCATTGAGGTGGTCTTAGAAGCATTATCCGCTTCTGAATCTTACCAGCAATGCGAAACACTCGTCATGCAAGATGTATTTTTCTGTCGAAATTAATGAAAAAATAGGATAATGTGCTTCATTATGGAAAAAAGGTACATTAAAAATTTACCTTATAATGCAGGACAGTGCTTTTTTTATTTTTTTTACTAAAAAGTTTAATCAACAGAAGTACATTAAAATTCCAGTATTCATCCTTATTTATTACAAGCAATAACTACATTTGCCCACGAGAGAATTTTAGTTTTTCGTGCTATGGTAGGGGAACAAATGAATTTCAAGACAGTAACCTGCGTCACTTGTTATTACACACTGTGTTTGAATTCTGTTGAGTTCACTCTTTGAATACTTAGTTTCACAGTGCAAAGAGAGTATGCCTAGCGTGTGGTTAAGGAAGCAGATACAGTACAGGAGGAACAGTGTTTACGTACAATAAGCAAAAAGTTATCACAGCTAACATTACCGAGCTGAGGCGTTGTCCCGCGGGTATGACCAATTAAAATGTATCAGGCAGTCCGAAGGAACTCCAAAGTAAATTTTTGGATATGCAAAATACGTACAAAATGGTAAATCTATACTAATAACTCCGTAAATGTAGGCCTGCCGCTTTTCGCTTCAATCTTCAAAACTACTGGACGAATCTTCATGCGGTTTTCACATGAAACACGAGAAAAGTTTGGGTCAACATATAACTTTATCAAAATCCGATCACGGAAAAAAAAATCGTAATTTTAAGTGTTTTCAGTAACCATCGCTTCTGTTTGTTCAAATATTAAAAACATCGTATCTCCAAAACTACTTCACGAATTTTCATGGGGTTTTCACAGGTAACTTGAGCATAACTCTGGTCAACATATAGACTTCGTTTATAAAAATCGGGTAACTGAAAAAAGAATATCGTAATTTGAAATTATCTACAATCGTCATGTCTGTCTATTTGAACACGTTTATCTCCAAAACTACTTGACGAATTTTCCTGAGGTTTTCAAAGGTAACTTTAGTATATCGTGCGGTTACATAAAGGCTTCAATAATTAAATTCGGATTAGAGAAAATAGATATAATTTAATAATTTGTTTAAAAGCCATCGTTTATGCCTATTCGTTGAGGATAATCTCCAAACGTGCTAGACGAACTTTCATGGGTTTCCACAGGTCAACTGAGAATAGTTTGGAGAGCAACATACGCTTCATTTCATCAAAATCGGATCAAAGAAAGGAAACATATCGTAATTTGAAGTTTTGTGTGTACACTATTATGCTTATAAGTATGGTGCAGTACAGCAAATCTCTAAGAGTACTATACGAACTTTCATGGGGTTTCATAGGTCAACTGAGTACCTTGGAACAACATAAAGCTTCATTTAATCAAAATCGGATCAGGTGAAGATATCGTAATATGTAGTTTCTGGTGTATGCTATGCTTGAATTGCACCTTAATATAGCAAAGATCCGATAGAGGTGCTGTTACATAGTATACCGTCGATAGCAAATAACAGATGGCGATGCTGCGTATTTTATTCACATAAGTAATACAGTGAAACAAGGGCTACGATTTTCCTTGTGGCAGCGGTGTAGTGTATTAATGTTGGCAACGGCCGTTGAATCCTTTTTGAAATATCAGTCACGCCCAATGAGGGGACTAATTATGTGTGTTGATAAGGAAATAAATAACTAATGTTGTTCCGATGAGCAAATTAATGATCCCCCTAAATTGAATCTTTGTTGCCAACGTTAACATAACTAATCCGCTGTCACTGCAAGTAAATTTTAACCCAGTTAGGACAAAAAAAATTTTTTCTTCCTAGCTGTATCCCAAATGCTTTGCAATGTCATGGAAAGAAAAGAAGTGCCCCTTTCGACGGGTGTGACCACTAAATTATACATAGAGAAGAAATATCTATGGAGTGAGCATTGGCTTCTGTGCATCTTCTCAACATTAAGCTGGAATTACCAAGTGATACTGAGACAAATCCACCCTTTCCACACATTTATTTGCTCTTACGATTGGTTTGTACCGCATTGACTACAAAGAAGCCCCACCTCCTTTTCGGAGAGCAACCACATAACATGAAATAATATCTAAATAAATGTGTCGCAGAAGCAACAAGAAAGTTGAGGAAGCGTCGCTAAAAGGGATATTTACACATAGTCATCCGTCTCAACCGAACAAAAAGGGACCAAGATAAAGTCAGCGATTAGTAGATTTTTCCCAGTATCACGTGACATTTCCACCTTATGTTGAGAGGACAGAAAATCTGTTCTGCGCATCTGAATGCTCACTCCAGAGAGATTTCTGCTCTGTGCCTGCCACTAGAGACAATATACACACTCGAGTGACAAATTAATCAGAAATCTCTCTGCTTTCATAATTGTTCGGTACAATATTGGAATTAAAATTTATAATTACTTAGGTTTGGTGCGGACTACTTTAAGGTAGGGAAAGAAGTCTTCTTTTGCAGAGACAGTTGTACTTAGAATTATAATCTGACTTCTGAATATGTAGTTCTATTATACAAGGTCGATTTCAATTTCGTGATTTACGAAGTAATCACTGTAGGACTTGGGGACATATATTAACTGAAAGAGTGGCCGATGCTGCTAACACAGTCAACACATTTCACTGGAAATACTGTATTTATTGGAAAGTTCTATACAGACGATCAGTCACGCCATTCCGTCAACGATTACCCATACTTACTTTATCGCCCACTGACACCACCATGACGTCTTACTTAAACAGACATGAACTGCTCTATTGATTGAATTACCAGACTTTCAGCATTCGTTGAGTTTTCGATAATAGGGAACACTGCATACATCACGACATTGTCCCCAGTGCAATACTACAATATACTAATACTTCAGCATACACTTATTATTATTATTATTATTATTTCTATTACTCATCTCAACGATAGAAGTGTTTTCAGAAGTTTACGCCAACTGACAATTACACATCGGAGTGTTAACTTTATTAACACAATCTAACATTGAATTTACATCGTTTCGGAGTACGGACTTGATTTTACTTTTTGTATGAAAAATTTTATGAACATCGTTTTCGACAATGACTTCTACTTAAATTTAACATCTTGGCTAGGAGAACCGAGTTTATTGACAGAGCGATCCAACAAGGATTCTGTTTTTGCTGACCTACGTCCGGAACCCCAGAAAACCATGATATACACAGGTCCCTCTTTAACAGCCGTTGCGAAGCACGGGCGTATAAGCTAGTAGGAATATAAAGAGAGGGCAAGACAAGTAGATTAAGTATTTCACCAGACACCTCCTCTCGCACTGTGCACATCATGCTGTCTCTCCGCGAGCTCTTGCCGACACTACAGGGACTGTCAACTGTCTTACTGTTTACAGTACCTACGCTGTGACTAGATCAACATGTCTAAGACATTTATACAGATGTGTTCACTTAGATATTCATATTAATCTAGTTATATCGAGTGACCGAGCGTTGCTAGGGATTTTTTCTTCCTCCTGTAACGTAGTGGTAAATAGTTCTACTCACCGCGTTTTCGAGGCTAACATATCTTCTTTGATCAGAAAACAAGAAATTATATATAAAGAAATCTAGGACTCTATCCAAAATTAATACAGCGCACTCTAACCAATACCAAATCAAAAGTGAAGTTTAGAGGAGAAATTTCTGAACCGTTCCTAATAAAAACAGGCGATGTAGCTCTCCAAGGAAACACTATCCAAGAAACCGAACGAGTCAAGTTACTACAAGAAACAGCGCAAAAAAAAGGCCTTAAAATATCATTCGAAAAAAGAAACAGATTGTGGTAACAATAAGAGAAAAGGAAATCAAAACTGTTGATAAATTTAAATATCTAGGCGAAATAACAACATACAATCTAAATTAGAAACCACCATGGCAAAATAGAATACAAAAACTCAACCATTCAAACTATATTACGAAAAACACATACAAGAAAAACAGCCTTCATATAGCTACAAAATTAAAACATTATAAAACAGTTACACAACCAGAAACAACATATGCAGCTGAAACCATATAAAAAACTACGAATACAGTAGAAATTGAAAGAATACTAAAGACATACAGAAGAAGAATTAGGACAGGTATAAATAAACAATATCAAATAAATGGACATTGGAGAATACCTTCAAATGAAACAGTATATAAGAAAATAGATCAAGTAATGAGTACAATCAGAAAGAAACGGATCTCATTCTTTGGCATCTGATAAGAACTCCAGAAAACAGAATTAGTAAGAAAATAATAGAAAAAATGTAGAATAGTAAGAGCAACAATCAAAGCTACTATCTATATTTATAAGGTAAATTGTACGTGTATTTGTATTTTCTACAAATAAACACTTCTGTTGCAATCGTGATAAAATTTTGCATATTTGCCCTTCGAAACAAGAGATGGCTCACTGTCCACATAAATTTCGTATATTGCGTGGCGGAGGGTACTTCACTTACGGTACGGACTTTGACAAAAACTACAGTTTTATTACCATCTTGATAAAACTTGACACTTGACCTTGATCAGAAAGGTCAGCGTCGACATAAAATTTAGTATGGTGCATGGTGGGGACACTAGTCTACATTTTTATTCCGGTCTTGTAGAAATATCTGCACACTCGGACTTGAGAAGAGGAAGAGAAGACTGGAGGAGACTACCTAGAGCAGTGTTTTTCAACCTTTGTGAATACGGGACACCCTTTCCCACTAAAAACATTCTGGGGCCCCTCCCTCCTGTACTAACAATATTTTAGAATCTGTAACGAAAGAATTTCCTCATTTGTGATAGTTCAAGATCAATTAAAGGAATACCTACTACATGATGTAATATGGAAGGACATTTAGAAACAATCACAATATTTTATTGTAAATTATAGGTTGCTCAGTAAAAATGTTATCTTATTGGCTTTGATGTAAAATATCTTTTTGATTTTGTGTTGATGGTAGCAACTGTCGAAACCGGTAGAATAATATATATATTGCAGCCTTGGCATAAGGATGATATTTTTTTCTCGAAGTACATCATAACTGTAGATTGCCACCCAAAAACATCAATTAGGGGCCTAAGTTACAGTCTTCGAATTTCCCTTCATAATGATCTGTATGTGACGCTACGGATCATCTTTCACGTTATGCCTCGAGATTCGGAATCAGTTTCTAGAAATGTTCTTCCACAGGTAACTCATCGTCAAAAACATCTTCAGGATTTTCTAAATCACATTCTTTCCCCATTTTTAAAGCTAGTGTAACAAAAATTATACTCTCACATAACAACAATTAAAGAACTACCGACTTGAGCACTCTTTAAACACTGCTCTGGTTGCAATCAAGGAACGTAGAATAAGAGAATAATGGGTGGTTGCGTGAGTCGGCGCGATCTATCAAGCAGACGCAAGGCGAGACACGAGCTAACGTATGCCCAGTTTCCCACATACGCAATAACAAGTCACGACTGAATCTTACGAAACAATAACAAAGGTATGACGCAAGACGTCTTGGACAAGCAAACAGGTATAACGAGTGTTTCAGGAGAAATAGTAAATTTCTAGGGGGTGCGATAAGAGGTGTGTCCCATTTTTATTGAGTACACAGGCACAGCTGTTAGACTTTAAAAGTCTTAAGATGGCCCTGTAAGCCTAGAACCGGTTAACTGAATAAAAATAAACTTGTATAACGTACATAAAACTATGCTTTTAATTCAGTATTATCATGTTTGACCAAGAATTGAAGGACGAATCAGTAAAAAATATCCTCATTTAGCTATATTTAACTTTTAATTCTTTTTATTAAGTAGTAAGAGCTGTATCTTTGTATTCAACAAAAACTGGATACCTGTTGTATGCCATTTCTTTATTACAATATGCAAAAATAATAACTAGATGACCCCGTGAACTTCGTATCACTTACCTCTTACTATAAAACATAATAATTTAAACCACGTGTATTTTACACCAAGTAGCTTTGTAAGGGCATCATCAGATAGTCTAAGTATCGACTCGATAGTGAGCAAATGATTGAGATTTCCCCAATTTTTACAGGTTTGTGGGCACTATAATCTATTTCCGGATCGTAAGAGAATGCTTCCTCG
The DNA here is from genome assembly GCA_026315105.1 of Locusta migratoria. NCBI lineage: Eukaryota > Metazoa > Arthropoda > Insecta > Orthoptera > Acrididae > Locusta > Locusta migratoria. Next base: position 319,289,254 of record CM048751.1, read on the forward strand.
TTCCAGGTTCACTGGCGCATTGCGTCTGCGGAATCTATCAATTTAATTTTTTCGGGCTCACTACTGTTGTGATCGATGTCCCCGAGCTCGTTCCATTCTATAGCTATCTACTTCATTGTAATTCACTCTAAAGCAAATCTGCCATACCAATACGACTGTTATCATTGTCAGTCTCTCGCGGGTCATCAGTGCGGTTAGCGCGTGAGGTAGCTCGTCGGACATTTGATTGACTTCGACGACCTTCGTTAGGTCTTTTCCTCCTCGGCATTGTAGACAGTATCAGATAATAATAGTGGTGACAGGATGTCAAATGAGGTTTAAATTTTTTGGTTTTGTGTTTGGCGTTAATTTCAAGGCCATTTGGCAGTGGCACTATTTTCAGTGTGCATCTTGCATATATTTAGTGTTTGTGTAACCTTTGATAGTGACTGACAGTTCATATGCGAGTTCAGATCGTGTAAAGCGAACTTTACTCTTTCAAAATATATTTCTGAACGCACCCAACACAACAATCTAGTGTCAGAATGACAAAGTTTAATTTTTTATTTTGTTTTTGGCGTAATGGATGTGGATTAAACACGCTGTAGGTGCATGGTATTCCTCGTGTTGAATCGAATTACGTAGACGTGGCAATTAATAAAAGAATTTTTTTAAGATAGGGTAAAGTTAAGAAGTGAAAGAGTAAAAAGCTTTTCCAGAGTAATTATTGTTCGACATTTCACTTTACATACTTCAAATATATGCCCACTCTTTCTGCCCGATACTTAGACTACCTGATGATGCCTTTATAAAGCTATTGGGTCTAAAATACAAATGATTTAAATTAATATGGTTTATATTAAGCCGGCCGCGGTGGCCGAGGGGACTGAGGCGCTTCAGTCACGGTCTGTACGGTCACTACGGTCGGGGGTTCGAATCCCCCCTCGGGCATGGATATTTGTGCCGTCCTTAGTTGTAGGTAGTTCATACGTAGTTTGTAAGTTTAGGGACTGATGACCCCGTAGTTAAGTCCCTTAAGCTTAACAAACATTTGAACATTTTGTTTATATTAAGAGGTAAGTGATACGAAGTTCACCAGTCGACCCGGCAATTCTTCGCAATTGCTAATATGTATGTACTCTTGTTTTGAACGTCAAATGTGCAAAATTTTATTGCAATCGTACGAATGATATTGATTTCCCAAAGAAAAGACAAACACGACCCGCAAGGTCGCCCGATTTAACACCAGTAGATTTCTTTTTGTGGGGATATCTAAAGGATCGTGTTTGTCACTGAGCCCACATCCCCAGATGATCTAAAACGGTGCATCGAGGACGCATGTCGCTCCGTCACACCGGCGATGTTACATCTCGTCCGCAGATCCTTTCAACGGCGCTTTGCATTATGCATTGAGGAACATGGACACACATTTGAACATCTCATGTAAATAAACTTCCCACCGCCATAACAACCATCACCCACCAAACAGCCATGTATTATGTACAGCGTGTGGTATCTGCCCCTGAAACTTTGAAGGGTTGTAGCTCCCAAACTAACAGTGATAGGAATGTAGTTTAAATTGATTTGGACGCAGCTGGTTTCAACGATTCCAATGCACGATAGAAAAAAACTATTGTTCCATTTAAAAAATTTTGTGCTGTAACTCTTTGGAAAATACAATAAACTATGTTCATAGCTCCGCAGAAAGTGTAACATTTCTTGTGTTGACCTAGCGCATTAAAATTTCCCGTCACCTATTATTTTATAAGTTACAGAGGCAAACATACTTAGTGAAATACCCTATATTTCGTGCGGCTCATTGGCCTGGTGCAAGTCTTTCGACTAGACGACACTTCGGCGACTTGCGTGTCCCTAGCCTACCCCAATTACCCAACCAGGTAAAGGTGACCTACAGCTTAACGTGGAATCCGAACCACGTGTCGTATCTGGCGACTCCTCACACCGTTGAGAGGTGAAGGAAGGGTTAAAACACAGACTGAAAAAATCCGAGGTCCAACCGGGTTACGAACCCGTAACCCTTCGTTTTCTTGTCGATCACTTTACCCAAAGACCACTGGACCCGACCGCAATATGCAATACGACCAGTGGCGTATGCTGTGTTTGTAACTTGGGCTATCACTACTATCTCACTTTCTCAGGTTGTACCGATAAAGAAATGCTTGGAAAAAAATCGAAATATTGCGTTGTTTCCGAGATATTGATACTGACCGATCCAAATATCTCAAGAAATTAGCAGCAAACGAAGATAAAGATACGGTTACCGCGAAATGTTAAAGCGTTGAGGGGGACATTCAATGACACTACACTCGCCCTCCAATTTTATTATTATTATTTTTTTTTCCTTCTGCCTACAATGCAAGAGCGGAACGGGAAGTAGGCTTTTTTTTCCCTTTATTGTTATTTCCATTCCGACTTTAGGCCTTCCCTCTTTTAAAATCATGAACTTGACTTAGTATTTCAGCTGCGAGAATTGTCTGTTCAGTTACTGTTTATTTTAGGGTTACCAGACGTCCTCTTTTACCAGGACATGTCTTCTTTTTCTGGACCCTAAAAAGGGTGCGGGCGGATTTTTAGCAAAATTGGGAAATGTCCTCTTTTTTTTAAGTTATACAACTGCTTCAATTTAATAGTGCAAAAATACAATCTTTCGAATTCTCATAAATGCAAACACTATAGAATTTAGCTTGTTTCCCAACAGTGTAATATTTTATTCTAGATTATCTTCTCATCTCGCCCGTCCGTCGAACTCAACTTACGATTTCAGTTAATTTGAAATAATTTGGGTTGTAATTAGCATGTATTGCAAGTTACGAGGTGGCCAGATAAAGGCATTACATATGCAAAAATACAAGATAATTCAGCATCTAATAATTTCAAATTACATAATTTTATGCTCATTTTTGTGTAACTCAAGAAATGTCCTCTTTTTTGAGCGCTGAAATCTGGTAACCCTAGTTTAATTAACATTATCCATCAATTTTGATGAATTAGCACTAAGAACTCTCAAAGTACACTACACATTATGAAATAAAACACTAATACAGCTGTTGTGAAACGTAACAAACACGCCCTCTGTTGCTTTAGACTGGTGCGCAGTTCGCCAAGAGCGAGTCGTGCCCGTTCGGCACATTTCGGAAGCACTCGTGCGTGTGTTGCAACGAGGGTTTCCGAAGCCTTGGCCTGGTGCGCTGTCGGCCGCACTACCCCACCTCACCCCTCCCCTCCCGCCCTTCCCTACCCTTCCCAGACCATAGCGAAGGCTGCGGCAGTGAGCGTCCGAATCTCTGTTCTCCCACTGTTGGAATGAAGCGCTAATACTTCATGACAGAAAATTGCTTCTATTGCCATTTTTTTTAATATTGGTTCTCAATTTCTGGTTCGTTTCGGTGATGGCTTTGATAGCCCACAATATACGCCACTGAATACGCACTATACTACCACCTCCTAAAATATTTACTACTACTACTAACGCTTCGCAATTGTTAAATATGCACGGGAATTTGATATACACCATACACCTTTTCAATTAATCTCTCTGCTCATCAGGTCAAAAATGTGTCTCCATGTTTTTTACCTTCCTTTTTGTCGTCCTGGCTTCTCACTGTATCAGCTACCTACAAACCGGTGTGGCTCTGGTACCGATAATTATTTATTCCAGTATTCGGTTAGTCCATCTCCTCCTGCCTCCTACTCTAAACACTATAGATTCACCGTGTGGCAGTCGAAGTAATCACAAATACACGCATCCATTTTCAACATTTTTACTATGGCTGTCATTTGTCTCGTTGTTTAAAGATTAGGCTATTACAAAATGGAATATGTTTAAGAATGTGGAATCTGGAAAAGCCTACAATTGCACAATTATTAGTGAATTGATGTTAAAAAAATATTACTTGCACAGGTCTAAAGTCAGCTCTCTCTCTCTCTGGGGACTGATGACCTAGATGTTTAGTCCCCTCAATACCCAACAACAACAACAATCTCTCTCTCTCTCTCTCTCTCTCTCTCTCTCTCTCTCTCTCTCTCTCTCTGTTCTATGGGTCACTAATCGTGTTCGTCGTTGAGTTCTTGGCTCAGCTGGTTTTGTTAGAGAGGGCGTGGAGCCCCCTGATCCGGAGCCATGGCTTTAGGCATCATTTCAGGCAATGAAACATATGAAAGAAGCGGTTCGTTGTAGTAAATGATACAGCTATTAATCTCGACATATACTGTATCCAAACTAAAATATATATTATAGACACAGGGTGTACCTAAAATGTCAACAATGAAACGGCAGGTAGTGGAGGCCAAAATAATAAGATCTGGTATAGCAATGTGTAATCTGTAATGACGCCTTGAGACGGTAGATAGCGCTGAAGAGAGTGCTGTTTACAAGCGCCTCGCTAGCTCTAGTCGTTATTTCCACAAATCTCTAACAACATTTCTAAGGGAGATCTTCCCTAAACCTCTGGATGACGTTCAGCTAGATGTTCGTAGGCAAATGTTGCACCACGATGGAGCCGCAGTGGCCTTCAGTCAGGAACCACCTGGACGCTGTCCACGGCCAGCAGTGGATAGGACGGGGCGGAACAGTTCCCTGGACATCTGATTTAACCTGCGTGCATTTCTTCCTTTGGGCTCATATTAAAAGCCCAGTGTATGCGAGTCCCACCACATCTGAAGATGATGTAGTGGCCCGCGTGTCTGCTGCTGGTAGACGTGTGGTCGACATGCCTGGCGTCTTTTCTCATGTACGCCAATATAGTCTTCGCTTTCCTTTTCAGTTTCCTTTCCTTTTTACTTCTGCACTGTAATGTGTGAATACCGACCACACATTCCTAGACCAAGTCTGCTTATTTTGGCCTTCTCTACCTGCCGTTTCATTGTTGACATTTTAGGTACACCCTGTGTCTATAATATATATATGAGCAGCCCAATATTAAACGTGGACATCTGACCTAATGGTCGAAATTTAGTTAGCAGTCTATCCGAAGCGAAGTTTTTCCGCTCTTTTCATTGGTGAAGTACTTCTTTTTTCCTTTTTTTCTTTTTTTTTCAGAAATTGACGTAAATGTGAAATCACACGTTGAAGTCGACTGTTCACATCAAAAGCTGACACCTACATAAGAGCTTGATATCAAATTGGGACACCTGTTGAATAAAGCAGAGTGCATCAATGGGAACACAGTATATGATCACATGACCTCGAAAATCAGACTGGCGACAGCAAGTGCCAGATACTAAGACGTATTAGCCCGTACTTACGTTTTTTAGTAATTGTTTATGGTATTATTACTAATAATCATCTTAAAGCGAGCGAAATGGAACATAATATATCACCAGCGTCCGAAGGAAAAGCTAGGAAGCGGTTGAGACAACCTGAAAAGTGGAAAATAAACATTGCCGGCCTCGGTGGCCGAGGGGACTGAGGCGCTCCAGTCACGGTCTGCACGGCCACTACGGTCGGGGGTTAGAATCCCCCCTCGGGCATGGATATTTATGCCGTCCTTAGTATTTGCTAGTTTATAAGTAGTTTGTAAGTTTAGGTACTGATGACCCCGTAGTTAAGTCCCATAAGCTATACAAACATTTGAAACATTTGAAAATAAACACTGAAAAGAATCAAATGTAAGACTAGCTTGTAAACTACACTGTTCTATTGTAAGGCGTGTTGTACGAAATTATCACTTGTTGGAAAGAAGTTCGATGTCAGAAACAATGTAGGGGTGTTTATGGAAAAATCTGGCGACAGTTTCAACAGACCTTATGCTAATAATTTCAGAGATTCAGCGCCGTAACATTTCATTTTGTATATAAAATTGAAAAGATTATTTTGATTATTGTAGTTCTTTATTTTTCCAATATGTAATAGCGTTCAGAATTTAATATTTTACACGTTATGTCGATATTCCTATAATTTCACAGGTTATACACCTGTAAAAGATTCTCGTCGGCTGTAAGCGAATCTCTGTGTATCAAAAACGGACATCTGAAACCATGTTCACATCAAAAGCGGACACCTACACGTTCTGGTTTCAAGGACGGACATCTGTATTTTCAAACTCAATCTGAAGGTGCTTGAGTAATCAGATTGATATTAGCCACTTCCAGGCATAAATCCTCGAGCTTTAAAGTTAATAATGCTCAAAACAACTTATAAATGTATTAGCTCTACGTTTCGCAATAAAAAAATTACATTTATCTCTGCTTCCGACAAACGACAGATGTCCGTCTTTGATAATAGGCTACTCATATATTAGTTTGGATACCGTATATGTAGAGATTCATAGCAGTATCATTTATTCTAGAAAAAGTTATTCGAGCACGTAGAAGCGGTTGAGGTATAAGAACTTCACGTGGATTTACTACAACGAACCCATTCTATCATATGTTTCATTGCCTGAACTGATGTCGAAAGCCGTGACTCACCGCGCCGGATCAGAGGGCTCCACGCCCTCTGTAACAAAACCAAAACAGCTGAAAATGTTCAAATGTTTGTACAGCTTATGGGACTTAACTACGGGGTCATCAGTCCCTAAACTTACAAACTACTTATGAACTAGCTAAGACTAAGGACGGCACAAATATCCATGCCCGAGGGGGGATTCGAACCCCCGACCGCAGTGACCGTGCAGACCGTGACTGAAGCGCCTCAGTCCCCTTGGCCACCGCGGCCCAAAACAGCTGAGCCAAGAACTCATCCAACAACGACGAACGAGATTAGCGACCTAAGGAACAGAACCACGCATAGGAGAGAGAGAGAGAGAGAGAGAGAGAGAGAGAGAGAGAGAGAGAGAGAGGCTGACTTTAGACCTGTGCAAGTAATGTTGGCCAACTTTAGGTTGTGAAGGCTTTCACGACCGGCTGAAATAATTGCTGTTGAATCTTCCGGGTTATGTGATCGTGGTCGAAGAAACGTATCTGCTCCTGACGTTTCGTCCAGTGCTGCGCTGGACATCTTCAGAGGTGCTACTGGTAACGGTGAGTCTTGCCGACTCGGCAAGTGCTACCAATAGCACCTCTAAAGATGTCCAGCGCAGCTCTGGACGAAACGTCAGGAGCAGATACGTTTCTTCGACCACGACCACCCCGGAAGATTCAACAGCAACCACTTTAGGTTACTGTAGTAACACTAAAAGTGGGCCTTTGCGATCGTCTTTTGACAGCTCGAAATTTAAATGAAAATATCGGCTTAACTATTCATCTGACACGAAAATTGAATAACCGAATTTGTAGAGGAGATAATTCTCTACAACTTTGCTCTTTCATGTTTTTCTTCATATCTCGTAACGTTTCACAGATATTTGCAAAAATAACGCCGATTTTGGGATGTGTGTGTGTTTTTAAGATGCACCGTTCAACCGATCAGCACCAAATTTTACAGACATGATTGTAGGCCGCCAGAGACCAGAACCTACCTTTTTCAAATTTGTCGGAGAAAAAATACGGTAATAATACCAAAAAAGCCGTTTGTAATATAATTGTAATTGTAAACGAACCGTTCATCTGACACGAAAATTGAATACTGGTAGAGGAGAAAATTCTCTACAACTTAGCTCCCTTATGTTTCTTTTTTCATACCTCGTATCGTTTGAGACATATTTGCAAAAATAACGGAGATTTGACACCCTCCATTGAATTAACGAAAACCAGACGTTCGGAGATGTCACGTGACATTCCTCGCCCAGAACTCTCTCTGGCATCTTGCGTTGCGAATTTGATGATTTTCTTATTGTAACTTACACGTTGTCATTTCAAACCAATGGCGCACTGAAGAATTAACAAAAACACATTGTTGTTCGTACGATAAATGATAATCTAGTATCTACAAACACTATATTAGCATCAGTTAACAACGGCCATTTATAGTATGAGATTAAAGGACTCACATTTTGGTTAATAGCCGTAGCGTAGTGGGCAAGGCGTTGCACTACACTACCTAAATTTTTTTCTCTTTAAAGGGTTTTAGACACTTATTAATTAATTTTTTATTACTTAGATTATTATTTTGGTCTAAAATGTCTGCAAAAACTTATAAAACTAGAAATCTAAAGTGGGCCCTGAAACACGCCAGTGCGATTTTTTTTAACATTAATTCACTACGAATTGTGCAATTATAGGCTTTTCTAGATTCCACATTCTTAAACATATTCCATTTTGTAATAGCCTAATCTTTAAACAACGAGACAAATGACAGCCACAGTAAAAAATGTTGAAAACGGATGCGCGTATTTTTAATTACTTCGACTGCCACACGGTGAATCTATAATGTTAAGCTAAGATTTAAATCTCTCAGCAGGTAGGCATAATTTTCTAAGTCCTAACACGCGGTTTACACTAGTGAGTCTACATCTACATGGGATACTCTGCAAATCACATTTAAGTGCCTGGCAGAAGGTTCATCGAACGACCTTTATACTGTTTATCTCTTAATTCCATTCTCGAACAGCGCGCGGAAAGAACACCTGAATCACTCCGCTCGAGCTCTGATTTCTCGTATTTTATTCTGATGTTTACTACCTATTTACGTGGCAGTCAAGGAGAATGTCGGCGATTGGAGTTTCGTAACTAGCCCAAGCCGCAGCGATAAGCGCCGTTGTTGTAATCATTCCCATCCCAGATCCTGTATAATTTCCGTAACGCTGCCTCCCCTGTATCGTGATAATACAAAACGAGCTGCCCTTCTTTGGACACTTTCGATGTCCTCCGTCAAACCCACGTGATAAGGATCCCACACTGGGCAGCAATACTCCAAAAAAGGAAGAACAAGCGTAGTGGGTGCAGTTTCTTTAGTAGTTCTGTTGCATCTTTTAAGGGTTCTGTCAATAAAACGCAGTCTCCGGTTCGCCTTTTCCACGACATTAACTACGTGTTCTTTCCAGTTTAAGTCTGAAATAATAATTCCTAGATATTTAGTGGAATTTACGACCTTCACTTTTGATTGATTTATCTTGTAAACGAAGTTTAATGGATTTCTTTTCGTACGCATGTGGACGACTTCACACTTATTATTTAGAGTCAATTGCCAATTTTATACCATAGTGATATTTAGATCGTTCTGCAGTTGGTTTTGATCTCCAGATGATTTTACTAAACGGTAAATAACGGCGTCATCTGCAAACAAACTAAGAGAGCTGCTTAGGTTTTCCCCTAAATCGTTTATGTAAATAAGGAACAGCGGAGGACAATAACACTACCCTGTGGAACGCCCGATATCACCTCTGTTTCAGTAGATTCCTTAACATCGATTACTACAAACTGTGTCCTCTCTGACAGGAAATCCCCTATCCAGTCGCAAATTTGGGACGATATACCATAACCACGCAATTCGATTGAAAGCCGTTTGTGAGGTACTGTGTCAAAAGCCTTCTGAAAATCAAGAAATACGGAATCAATTTGAGAACCCTTGTCGATAGCACTCATTACTTCGTGTGAGTGAAGAACCTTCCACTATCTGTTGTTACCACTCTCAGAGATATGTGCGCGACTAAAGGAAACGTAAGCTTTTACTATTTTCCAAGCATTCCGTAGACGTACATTAGAGTTCCGTTTCTTGCGCATAGGGCACTATAGAGAAATTCAAATGTTTGTATAGCTTATGGGACTTAACTACGGGGTCATCAGTCCCTAAACTTACAAACTACTTATGAACTAACAATAAGGACGGCACAAATATCCGTGCCCAAGTGGTGTTTCGAACCCCAGACCGTAGTGGCCGTGCAGAGGGTGACTGGAGCTGCTCAGTCCCCTAGGCCACCGCGGCCGGCCACTAAAGAGAGAGACTCACAACGGACACACGTTTATTTAAAAACATGGCATTCAGAATATTCTCGACGCTGTTTAGGGGAGCGGCACGTCACTTAACATGGTTGCATATAATGATTGCTAATGTTACAGATTTACTGGGCGCTAATGAGAGTGGAAGTCGCCTAACAAAATTACGCAAAAACAATTAACGCGCCGGCGCGGACCAAACACGCTCGTCGCTGCTAACGCGCTGCAATTAGCTAATGCGAAAGCCGCGCCAAACGCGATCAGCCGTAATCCACTTATTGTAGGCGGCAAACGTCAGCTTCTGCGCCTCTACAGCGGCTGCGGCCACAAAGATTTGGGGTGGCGATGTGGAGCGATTTGATAACAATGCAGACAGCTTGCAGGAGCGTACTTCAAGAGGAATCCAACGCAAGGGACCGCTTGTTGCAGGAGTATACGAACAAGTGTAATTCTATGAACTAGTAGGGGAAGGTCGGGTAGCCACGGACACAAAAATGAATTGCTAAGAAAACAACAATAAACAATTTTTCTGTGTTAACTTTCATCGTAAAATGAAACCAGTAACTTCTTTAGTCATATCACTTAGAACAAAGCATAGATAATTTTTTATGAACTATCTTAAATACACTTTTGAATCAGTTTATTGGCACTAAAAAATTTGGAGGGTAGCCCCGGACACAGCATTCAGTGGTACTCCATTTGTTTCTTGGCCTTGAAAACATACGGTTGTAATAAATATCTCAAGCATCTACATAAAATCAGTTTTCATGGTACCAGTCCTTGCAGTTATAGCACTGAATACAGTCTTCTTCGAAGATTTCTCCACATGTGATGCATTCTGTCTCTTTTCTTTGATCCTCTTCGGAGAGACTGAATATCTGTCTTTGCCATGAACGTTTCTTTAGTGCATTTGCGTTTTTTTGGTTTTTCGGCTTGTCCTTTTTATTGCATTTCCTTTTCTCTGTCTCTTCTAAACCTTTTTTTTATATGGAGATGACCCTTCTCCTTATTAAATCTATGAGGGATTTTCAGAGCTTCTGCAAGATCAAATGCTAATTTCAAAAAATAATCTTATGGGTGAAAACCGCCAACGAAGTTAAACAGGAACGACGAAAAATTTTTGCGCGAACAAAATTCACCGTTGCGAGTAGCTCGCTCGGTGCCTATGCCACAACTGACTTGCATGTGTTTTTACTCCACAGGTCACGCATTTCAAATGCAGTCTTGCCAGCGCAAAGTGATTGGTTTCTTAAGAAATTGAAACGTCCGCGGTTACCCGCCGTCCGGGACTACCCGACCTTCCCCTATTGCCTGTGGTCGAAAAATCGACCAATTGTGTTTACAATGGTCACTGGGGGTAAAATTTTACGTATCATGTCGGCGCCCTCGCGTGATTATGTTGGCAACATCAACAACACGATAGAAAATCTTTGCCCATTTGTTCGAACCACATAGAATGACTCGATTAGTGTATCGTACAGACCATGAAGTAAACAATTAATGCTGTTCCTGCTTTATGGTTGACAGGTTCTTGTATGTACCCTCGTCCGCTCAGTAAAAATAATTGCCCTCGTAAATCGTAGATTCCATGAGAAAACATCAGCGTTATCAAGCGATTGGCTAAAATGAAGACTCACAGGATTCTCACTATTCATCATCTGTTGCCAACATTATCATAGGAGGCCGCTGCGATATTTGGTAAAATTTAACCGGCACTGGGAGGTATGAAACGGTATCTTTTACGTGTTAAGGAAAATGCCTGACACAATAACAAAAACGGAAGTATATACTTGTCATGCCATTTTCGAATTATATAACTTTCATTAGCCTAATATTTGAAATGGAACTACAATTTCGGTGTTCGTATATTTATACAATGCAAAGAAATAATGTTATTTCGATATTGCGATATTCAGAATTCCAGAGCTGACAACATGTCGACTTCGTAGTTCCACCCGTGCACCGCTACATGCCTCTCCCGGCGCATCATCATTTATATCGGCATTCTCGACTTCGTAGTTCCACCCGAGCACCGCTAGATGCCTCTCCCGGAGCATCATCCTTTATATCGGCATTCACATGAAAACATCAATTTCCTTTAACCACTCTTAACCACTGCGAAAATGAAGCATTTGAACGGCACAAGAAAGTGAGTTGGGAGCACTCCATGTTTCGATATTCACTTATTTTAATACTGCAGATGCGCTGCATTACAGCATCTTTGGTCGAGGCAAATAGCCAATTGTTGGAGAATGTAGAATTTGATTCAGGCTGTAGATAGGAAAATTTCTACTTCCTTTTACCACTTTTAATGGCTAAATGCACACATAATACTTATATTCGTAAAATCTACGACAAACAATCTTTCGAATTATGTAACTTTTATTGGTCTTCTTGTACGAATAAATTAGTAATCTGTACCACAATTTTCGTGTTAGCGTATTTATATTATGATGATTTCTGCCAGCCAATAGCTCCTTCACCGAGCAAATACGAAGACGTCACTGTCATGACAGTACCTGGATGAGCACAAACTTGACAGCCGAGGGAAGTAGCCTGTATGACTGTCCTGACGAGAATCAGCTGCGCCAACAAGGACAGCTTAAACTGGAGAGAAATATGCAAGAAAACTTTTGGGTTTTCATCAACCAAACATCTTTAGCCATTTATTGTGCTTTCTTCCGTGGGTTTGTTCGCCTTTAATTTCTGAAACTGTCGTTATATGTTACAGTTTTGTGTGACTTGTATAAACATTTGGCTAAATTGTTTACATTTGACAATTACGCTTAATATTTTAGGTCCACGTTTATTTAAATACCTACAGGAAGTTATTGGCACCGTTTACACATTACTTTTTTAATTAAGCGGCAACTAGCACGTAATTTAATGCGATTATAGCTCGTAAATGTTTCTTTTACGTGGATCCTCTAGCGTTTGTTGTTTACCGTAAGGTTTCATCGTATGTTCCTCGAATCTGAAGGCCTCGTCACAAAGAATAATGTGTGGTAACAGATGGTTTCATTGTGGCAATACCTATAGCTTCGGAAAAATTCGGGTTTCACTAGTCTTCCAAATTCAGATTTATTGAACATCCAGCATCTCCATCTTTGCCTTAAGTGCCTATATCAGCGATAAGAAATTTGTACTTTGCCCCCATACAGCAATGAGGATTACTGAAAATAAGAGTTCCCGTTTTGTTAGGTGCAACAATCTTGTTTGCAAAATCTTCAAATGTCTGTAAATCTATCGGACCAAACTACGTGGTCATCAGCCGTAGCTTACAAACCACTTAAACCTAGGTAAACTAACCTACGGACAAACACACACACCCATGCCCCAGGGAGGACTCGAACCCCCACGGCAAGCAACCGCGCGCTCCACAGCGAGGTGCTTAAGACCGCTCGGCTACTCCACCGCGGCAATCTTGTTTGCCTCCAATAGAAGCAGCAGCATTAGGAACTTTTCAACGAGCCCAGAATTATTCTGCCTTTCTCTTCCAGCCAATCCCGTCAAATAATAAAAATATAAATAATACATAATTAAATAAATTATGGGCGGTGCGATTACTATTCTACTGTTGTGATGCTCTTACATCAACTGATAATCAAGCAAATTAATTTGCAGTAGCAAAAGTTGTTTTCTTTAATAACATTACAGTGAAATACATAGTATTCAGCTGCTGCTCAAATGACCACTACAAGCAATGTGATAATCAAGTGAATGGAGTCAGTTGGAAATACTGTAGCTAAATACAAAAATAAAAATAACTTGGTATTCACTTAAGAAATGAAACTTAAGTACTACCATTTACACGCTAACATGATGGATAATGAGAATTATGTACACAGACCTTCTGAAAATTATTAAAATGAGACCAGTGACTAAATAACAAGTGTCACATACATTGAGTGAAAAAAGTATACGACTAATTGCATTTTTTTTTTTAAATCTACTAAGTGTATGTCACATGAAACAAAATGAATACAAAATATGAAGAGCTATTTCTGTAAAAAGTAGGTCAATAAACCTTATTGAAAAGCAAGGGAAATACATTATAATCAATAACAAAATTATCAATATAGAAAAAGTAATACAAAAGGAACTTCATAAAAGTATTCGTCTATCATCCAAACATGTCTAAAATCTGCACCCAGTACTTAACCTGTAACGCTGACCCATGGCATACATTAGAGTCAACAGAGCGAAGCCCCAGTATATTGCCTATTGTTGTTTAGAATAGCAGGGTAGCTTGCAACAAATTTTGGGTTAGTGAACAGAACCCGAAGAATTTTCCTAGGAACATAAAATTCCAAATGGAAGACTTCTAGAATAAAACAATATTTTCCAATGACAGTAAATTCAACGTTTTTGGGTGGAAGGCAGGCGAATGGGTGGCATAAGAAAAATGCAAAGATGTTACAACAGAACCTTGAGTCGATGTTGAAACACAGCAGCAGTTCCCTGATGGTGTGGGGATGTATGAGTGTTGCATGCAGGATATTGCAACTAGATGAATACTTTTTGGACTGACTGTAGCCCCTATATGATTAATCAGTCTCAAACTATATAAAAAAAAAAAAAAAAAATTGTACAACTGTCATATATAAAAATGATTATCATCATTAAATAATATCTGTTGCACAGTTATAGTAATGATGATCATTTTAATTTATGAAAATTGGAATAGGCCAGCATGTTTTTTTAACAATCATTTTGTTGAAGGCAATGAATAAATTTTTTTTCTTAATTATATTAATTGCCAAGATCACTATGATGAAATTTTTTTTATTTCATTACTAGTTTCAGCAGACTTGCTGCCACCCTATAATACTAACCATCACATTTGGATACAAATACATCTACATACACACTCCTCAATCCACTGTAAGGTGCGCAGCAGAGGGTACACACTACCACTACTAGGCATTTACTTTTCCATTCCACTCTCACATTGAACGAGGAAATACAGAATGCCTATATGCCTCCATATGAGCTGTAATATTTATTATCTTGTCCTTGTGGTCATTACGCAAAATGTAAGCAGGTGGCAGGAAGATCATTCTACACTCAGCTGCAAATACCGGCCCTCTAAATTTCCTCAACAGAATTTATCGAAAAGAATGTCGTCTTTCTTTCAGTGATCCCCATTCTAATTCCTAGAGCATTTCCGTGACACTCGCGCATTGGTCGAACCTACCAGTAACAAATCTAGCTGCTCGCCTCTGAACCGCCTCTATGTCTTCCTTCAAACCGATCTGCTGTGGTTTCCAAATACTTGAGCAATACTCAAGACGTGGTTGTACAAGCGTTTTATACGCGGTCTCCTTTACAGATGAAGTACGTCTTCCCAAAATTCTCCCAATAAACCGAAGTCAACTGTCTGCCTTACTCACAACTGTCCTTACATGTTCGTTCCATTTCATATTGCTCTGCAATGTTACGCCTAGATATTTGAACGACGAGACAACATCAAGAAGCTCACTACTAATGCTGTATTCGAACATTATGGGATTGTTCTTCCTACTCATGCGCATCACCTTACATTTTTCTACAATGAGAGCTAGCTGCCATTGTTCACACCAACTAGAAATTTTTGTCCAAGTCATCTTGTATCCTATTGCAGTCAATTAAAGATGACACCCTCCCATAAACCACACCATCATCAGCGAACAGCCGCAAATTACAAGTTACTCTGTCCATCAAGTCATTTATATAGATAGAAACTAATAGCGGTCCTATCACACTCCCCTGGAGCATGCCTGACGATACACTTGTCTCTGATGAACACCCGCCGTTGAGAACAACATACTGCATTCTATCACTTAGGAAGTCTTCCAGCCAGTCACAAACCTGTGAACCTATTCCATACACTCATATCTTTGTTAGAAGTCTGCATTGTGTCACTGCATCTAACGCCTTTTTGAAATTGAGGAAAATACACTCTGCCTGTTGCCCTTCATCCATGGCTCGCAAGAGGTCATGTGCGAAAAGGGCAAGCTGAGTTTCACATGAACAATGTTTCCTAAACCTGTGCCGATTCATAGAAAGAAGCTTTTCCGTCTCAAGGAAATTTACTATATTCAAACCAAGAATATGTTCCAAAATTCTACAGAAAACTAATGTCAACGATATTGGCCTGTAACTACGGTATGTGGGTCAGTTCTCTTTCCTTTCTTATAAACAGGAGTCACCTGAGCTTTTTCCAATCACTAGGAACTTTGCACTCAATTAAAGATTCACTTTAAGTGCAGGCTAAGTAAGGGCCAATGCCACAGAATACTCTTTGTAAAACCGAACTGGTATTTCATCCGGACCAAGAGACTTTTTTGTATTTATCTCTCTCAGCTGTTTCTCTACACCAAAAATACCTTTCACAATGTCCTCCATTTTGGATAAAGATTAAATTTAGAACTTCAGCTTTCCGTTGGCTTTCTTCTATTAATGCCCCGTAATGATCAACGAGTGACTGGATAGTGGGCTTTGACCTGTTTATCGATTTTCTGTAGGATCAGAATGTTTTTGGGTTCTCGGAAAGATCTTTTGCTAAAGTATGGTAGTGGTAATTATTGTATGCTTCATGCATCTATCTTTTTATATATGCACGAATCTCTACTAACTTTTACCGGTCATCATTTTTTTGAACCGAGAGTGCAACAGTCTTTGCTTTCTCAGTAGCTTTCCAACATTATTATTATACAATGGTGGATATCTTCCATCCTTAATCAACTTTACATGCACATATTTCTCTAACCCTTTATTTACAATGCATTTAAATTTAGTCCACAACTCCTCTACATCCATTGTACTGGAACTACACGATGTCCGGATCCATTTTCTAAGTGCGATCCTAAGAATTGCTTATCGGCTCTTCCTAACAAAAACACACCCCTAGCCTTCTTGATTGGTTTATCAACTTTGGTCACCATTGATGCTATTACAATACCATGATCACTGTTCTACACCGACATCGTTCATAATTATCTGCTTCATCACTGCGTTGAGTACACAGATTTTAAAAATGCACCACCATACTGTATCATCATAAAGGAATATAACTTAAACAAAACATCTTATTTCTAATGTGAGGTGCACTATCAAACATCTTGATCACAAGTGTAATGGAAAATCGAATAAACAAACCACTCTGTATTTCCATCCCATGTCGAATACATAATATAATCATTCAAACTGTCAATTGACAGAAGGTGGTATTACGATCAGCGTACAACCGTGCCAGCAATGACATCAGTGCACCTACCAAGTGGAAGAGAGTCTGCTGGGTAGTCTCATACCCACAATCGTCACATACACAGATGATGCAGTACCAGACAGTCTGATTGGTGTGTTAAGTGACCAAATGGCTAGTTTATCAGTTACTCAAGCCAAGAATAGTATCTAGCACTATAGATTTCAACTGAGGATGCCGGTAAAAGTCTCGATAAGCGGCATGGCCTAATATATTTACGTGACGTGAAGTGGCAGTGTCAGTGTTGGCAACAGTCGCTGTGGATGTTGGGATGAATGGCGGCACACAATGTTTACAAGATGTGCCTTTACACCTCAGATAAAATGTTATAACTGAGAACAAAAACCATTTTCATAGTGGGAACTGAGAACCAGTTCAACCATCCATAAATTTTCTTACAACATCAGGAGCATTGAGTGCCAAATCCAGACTTAGGACGGAGAGCCAAAAAAAAAGAGGGGTATTCGACCAAGATATGAGCCACCACTGAGTTCCACATCTATAATGGGGGGGGGGGGGGGGAGCAACCGAATCCGGTTTTCCCGGGAGGTTTGTCTGGGAGTCATGAGTGGATTGTGTAATGCTTAACGAGACTGCTTGCAAGAAATGTTAAATCCAGGCTTGAGTACGGGTCTGGCACAACTTTATATATGTCGCTATTAAATTGTACAGCTGATGCTTATCTGTATTCACATGTGTGAATAAATTTCTTGTATCTTATCAATGGAATGTCCAGGTTGGAATTCAAAAGTATATTGAGAACAGTTTGTAACTCACCAGAAAGACATATATTCAGCCAGACAGGCATATATATATAAAAAAAGAAGACACTCATACATTCAAATCTTCATAAAAAAAGAAGCATACTGTCAGTCGTGCAATCATAGAAGCACACTTCAAAGACACACAACAGTCGTAGGATCGTGAAGCAGCCCAGTCTTAATCCATGGCCTGAGCACAATCCAAGGAGGGATGGACAGTCCAGGGAAGGGAGATGATCAGCTCAGCAATGTGACACCAGACACATTTTGACTGATAATACTTGCGAGGGCTGGTAACACTTGTATCCAAAGGGTGTGGTACATAGGATGGTCAGGGAATAGCCTAATAGTGACTGCATAGGAATGTGAAGAGGGTGGATCCCTTCTTCAGCAAAGTGACTAACAGTATTAGTCCAGAAGGCACTTGCAGCTAGCACATGCCACCATGCTGAATTGGGTCTAACTCATAATCTAGCTGGGATGAAATTGGAGCCCAGCAAATATGGGGAAAAGCAGCACTGTCCATACCTGAATACCAGTGGCCAATGGAGCATTAGTCTTCATATGACAAACATGGGGTAGCCACGTCAAATTTTTGTCAAAAACCAATTCCAAGAAATGGTGCTATGATGCAACATCCAGTTGCTGAGTATCAAAACAGAATTCTGGCTTAGGATGGACTGTCGGAGGATGAAAAATGCGTAACCCTCAGTTTCGAAGGATAAAAATGAAAAACACAGAAAACAACCCATGCAGAAGCCCACCAGACAGTTGACAGAGCTACCGCAGAGGAACTGTACCACATGCAAGAGCCAACAACACGCATCGCCAGGGTGACCAGCAGCATGTCAGAGGTCTCCAGCCCATCCATGGGTATATGGGAGAGAGTGACACACAACACACAACTCTGCAGAACACTCTTCTTCTGGATCCACGGCAATCTGATTGAAGTGCCAGCTCTGGCTGAATAGGAGGTGGGATAAAAACTTATGAATAAAATTATTAAGGAGCCTCTGAAGTTCCATTCATGGAGGGTACATAAAATGTGATAGTCACAAGTGGTGTCAAATGTTATGTAGATACAAAAAAGAAATAAAGTGAAGAACAGATGCAAGATTCGAGAACCCTACATAACCTTTGGCCAACCATACTTTCAAGCATTTTATAAAGTATGTTAGTCAGGACTAATTGGTGGTAAAAGTTGAGATCATGGTTAGTGCATTCCGGTATGTAGTGTGCAATTAACAAAGCAAAAAAACCCATGTGTGTGGTGTTTGTCTTAGCATACGGTAAGTCTTCTTGTGCTGCCCATTTCCCCATTTTCTCTGTTTCAGATCCAGTGCAACATGCTTCCTCCGAGAAGGGCTCAGTTCTTAAGATAAGTTGTACAGTAATGGTAATGGATATAGTGCTGGCAGGTGTTAAGACAATTAATGCTGTTCCTGATCTGTGGTTGACATGTTCCTGTAGGTAGGTACCTGTGTCTAGCCAGTAAATTATATATCCTTGTAAATCAAACATTTTGTTGCCAACATTAGCACACGATATTGCTGCAGACGCAAGTAAAATTTAATTTATTCATATCCATAAATATCCCCCCCCCCAAAAAAAAAAAAGATGATTAATTCTAGTTATAACAACAGGGTACCCAAGCCTTAAATTATTATTTTCAAAAATCACCAAACTATGTACAAATAATATGCAAGCGGAATAATCTACACCCCAATAACTGCAGCATGCTGCTCATTTCTGTAGACTCCTGCAAATTTATCTTCAGGAAGTGTGAAGAAGAAAGGAAGCTAGTTTAACATCCTGTCAACAGTGTGGTCATTAGAGACGAACCTTACACTCTGTTTTGGTAAGGATGCGGGAAGAAATTGGCTGTGCCCTTTCAAAGAAACCATCTCGGTATTTGCCTGGAGTGGTTCAGGAAAATCACAGAAAACCTAAATCTGGATGGCCCAAGGTAGATTTGAAGCACTGTCCTCCTGAATGCAAGTCCAGATTGTTACCACTCAAGAAGTTGGAGATCCTACCACTACTATGCCTATAATACTTGAGACTATAAAATGCTTTAAAAAATGTAATGCCAACTGAACCTAAACTCAAGAAAAATAATGAAGTACATGACCATGATATGAGATTAAAATAAAACCTGCATTGGTTACATACTGCCACCCAACTATGTAATAAGGGAACATTCCACGTGGGTCTTCCACTGTTCAATAAGCTTCCCACAAGCATAAAATCTATTGACGACAACCTGCAATTTAGTAAAACTTTGTAGTATTATTTACTGTTCCAATGCTTTTGCTCTGTAAAAGAATATCTGGAACAATAACCCTGCAGACTATGTCAGTTAAAACCTATTACAATACATGAAGTTATACTGTGTATAGGCTATCATGGCAGGCATCTTCATTCACTTTAATATCAAATCACATGGTCTAAATAAATAAATAGACAGAAAACCAGACATAGGTCAACAGAATCAGTCCAGGCAGCCAGATGATAAAATAATGAATTTGATAAAAGTTAAGATATATAACTGGGGCAGATGACATAAGGTTCTTCAGTAGAAGGTGGATAAATTAGATATTTTGTAATATGAGATGCCCTATGTAATAACGAAGAAACCAACAGAAAGAGAGCAGACTAATAAATGGGATAAGTAATAAATAACAAGAAAGCCTTCAGCTGTAAGTTAATCTAGGAATTATTTTTACACACTATGGGTTTCAGTAATATCATACATAATCATAAGGCCCTCTAGTCTAGGTAGCGGCTGTTCCTTTTATTGGCTTAATGTAAAATAACTAGTCTTCACACTGGCTTATACATGTACAACCATTGCAACATTTCAGCAACTTGTTTTCTAGTTGTTGTGTGTCAATGTCTTACATATGTAAGCTGGTGCAAAGACTGGTTATTTTTCCACATATGATGTTCATAAATTTCTTCATTGAAAAAATACAGCCACTGTCTAGAATAGTGGGTCTGATTATGGCGCATTATACTGCCAAAACTGGGCCAAGTTATAAACCAAATTGGAAATGAACTTACAGCTGACAACTTTGTTGCTACTTGCCGCAAAAGAAATTGACATTATTCACATATTTTTATTTCTTCATCCTATAATTCTAAAGCTTTATACTGTGCCCTAAATCTGAGTAAGTGAAGCTAGCACAGGATTTGGGCACCAAACAGTGCATTTTTCTGCCAATCAATTACACTGTATTTAGCACTACATGGACACTGATGAGTGCATAAAATAAAGTAGCACAGTGACCTTCACATAGGAATTATCTCAAGTACAAATTCACTTTATTTTTATGCTTCTTACGATTTACCCAGGTAGTTATGAGGAGCGTAAAATTTAATGTCAATTTTGAAACTGTCAATATTCATATGAAAATTGCCAAGTTGCACTAACAAGCGAAAAGAGCCAGATTAAAATACAAGGAATAACCGAGGAATAAAACCTGTGACATTTGTATTCATGGTCTAGCACTTTACCACTTTTTTTCCCCTTTTATTTTTTGAGTTCCTCAGGTATATTGGTTTCTTGCAGCCATGATATGCTTGTTCTACAATACTCACTGAAGTATTTGCTTAGTTTTTTATTTTTTACTGGAAATGGTATTCAGTTCTCTCACCAGATGAAATGAGCCACCGTGCTGGTGCCAGTCAGGTGCTGCACTATAGGTGTCATGTTCAATATCTAAAACAATTTTAATCTTCTAATAGTGCAGTGAGAAACTGCAAACTAGAAACACTAACTTCCAGTAACGATAAAATGTGTCACAATAAAATACATAAAATAGGTTGTTTCATGTTCCGAAACTTTGCATGTAGATCTAACCTATGTATGTCAGAACAAATGAAGTCCATTAATAAATTTTTCCGGTGAAAGTTTAAAATTTGTGTCGCAGTGAAGTGTCGAGGGTTCAGATGTTGGCAGTGGCCACAGCTGACCATTCTTAGAGCAGACGGTGACAGCCAGTCATATATTTGCGCATAACAGCTGTTTTGCCTTTGCTTAATATTGTGAAGGCAAAACTGTTAGACCACTAATCTGTCTAACAATTTGTTTGTTGAAATGAGATAGAATGGCTGGCCAGTACTTACAATAGAAACACAAATGAAGAAACAAAAGAGGGGACAAAAAGGACTAGCTTTCGGAACACAGTTCCTTCATCAGGTGGGAGAGAAGGGAAGAAGAAAGGATGGGAACAGAAGGTAAAGGTAGTTCACGATCTAGGTCATGAAGGTGGTGTTTCGGGAGTGTGGACGTCAGAGATACTGCCCGAGTTACTGGCAGTATCTCTGACGTCCACACTCCCGAAACACCACCTTCATGACCTAGATCATGAACTACCTTTACCTTCTGTTCCCATTCTTTCTTCTTCCCTTCTCTCCCACCTGATGAAGAAACTGTGTTCCGAAAGCTAGTCCTTTTTGTCCCCTCTTTTCTGTTTCTTCATCTGTGTTACTATCGGTGGTACAGCACAAAGATAAGTACTGGCCAGCCATTCTATCTCGTTTCAACAATATTTATCATCTCTGAGGAGAATTTTCATCATTAACAATTTGTGTTTGGCTCATCTGACGACAGGGATACAGCCCATCGGCTTTGACCTGCAGCATCAGCATGTTGTGTGTGTGCATGTTTGTAGATGGCATGAGTAATGATATGGTGGCTGTGTTAAAGATAATAGTTCATTTACAAGTAGAACATAGATTATAGATCTAGATTTTATGTTTAAAAAGTGATCTGTAGCTTCCCTCCAATAGTGAGGCATAGGTTAACAGTCTCGCCCCCCCCCCCCCCCTCCGCTCTTACAAATGAGTGCCCAAGGTGCGAATTTTCGGGCTGAGCACTTTGATCGACGTTACATTCTGTTCTTATAATCTGTAATTTATGAGGATAACACAGACTATTTATTATCTAGGCCTACAATACACAAGTATTAAGATAGGCCTATTATGCTGTATACAGGTTTTCTGACATGTTGACGCCATGGGTCAAAGCTGATGGGTGGTATCCCAATCTTCAGTTAGGATGTTTCTTTTGTGCAACATAAACTGACATTTATTTGTAATAAATGAATACTTTTCTGCACTGATCATGAAGTAAATAATAATTGCTGTTCCTGCTCTATGGTTGACGGGTTCTCAATGTACCCTTCCACTCAGTAAATTGACTATAATCATCACTGGAATAACTCAAAACACTGGCATTAGTGTGAAAACATTGACACGAGAAGGTGCAAATTGAGCTCAATAAGTAGGTACCAGTCCAAGAGAAAAGCATTCAGTAATAAGAGACAAGAAAACTATGAATGCAAAAGGAATACATTTGAATACAGAGAAAATATAAACCAGTGAATTTTAATGGCTGCCGTGCACTATTACCTGTTTGACTGGTGTCAACACTACAATGCAATATGGATTATAAACTTAAGCCCATTTTGTCACACGAATTACAGATACCACTGCTGTTTTTTCTTTCTTTTTTTAATTATTTTTTTAAAATATTGCATTCATTAGAATAGTAGGCTCATAAGGCCTGAAATTACGAGAACAATCACATTGCTGTAACCTTAGAAATGTGATATAATAAGAGTTTAAATTTTGGTAATTCTGGCTAATTGAAAAGCAGACTTAAAAATAGTAAATCCACCCAACAACAGTTATGGCAACAATACAGTTGAGGCACGTTATAATCACTGCTTGTAATGCAGAGTTAATTGTATTAGAGCCAATGAGGAACTAAGCATATGTAAGTCCAGCAATGCCTAGACCTCGGGCAACAGTACAGTACCAATCTGTCACCACAGCCAAAAGTTTGGGGAGGGGTTATCCAATAACACTCTCTTAACATCCTTTATCAGGACTCTAATATTAACTTATGGAACAGATGAATATCATAAAACCAACGAAGAAAATGTTTCGTTGATTAGTTGAATCCTAGCTGGGAGAAGTGGAATAATTTAGTGATGCTTTCGAGTATTGTGGTAATATTACGGAGATTCGGTTAAAAACACTCTACAATAAACCTGCTTTTAATAATGTTCTTATCTACAGCAGTTTGTCAGATCAATCTGACAAATTTCCCAAAGTTTCTATACAGTCAGCACCGTGTTTTTGAAAGACTACAAACTGGAATAGATGGTGGACTGTTGCATCAACTCTATTTAGAAACATTTCACAGAATCGCAAAACTCATGGAACAGGACATTATCTTCAATGAATGAAAACACTTATCCGTATTTCTTACATGCCGACCGCCGGTACTTTTTTTAACGCGTTGTTTCCAGCATGAACTGACAGTTTCGTAAAAAATCTTATGTATTTACTAGGACATGGAAAATGACTCTAAATACTTATATTTGTGTTTGGAAAACACTGTATGCGGTAATACATAAAAATAAAAACATTGTTACTGCAGTACGAGAGAGCGATCAGCAATGAAAGTGGAAGCTTTTATGACAAATATGAATATGAAGTGGAGCAAGTACTCACAACTTATTCTTTTGGTGCGGAATGTCAGCAGTCCACGGAATAAAAAATTCAGTTCACTCGCAAAACAAATTTACTCTTATCACTACCACTCACAGCAAGCTCCATGACAGCTACAACGCATGTGCCAACATTGATTAGTTACTCGACAGCATTTTGTGCAGGTTTGTACGGACGTAATGTTTGCTTTTGGGGTGAATTCTTATTTATTAATAAATTTTAATGGCTGGAAATCCGAGATAACTTAATATTTGTGGGCTGCTGTTGCATTGAGATGATGCACACGAATTTTTGTCAAAAATGGGGTTGGTACTTTTGCAGACGACCTTAAACGATTATTTATGCGTGTAGCTTATGTCAAAATTGTTTTCCGTGTCACGAATTCACACAAAGTGTTAATCAGCTTTGCCTAATATCAAAGTATTCCCATTCCCACAGAACTCTTAAGAATACTGGTTGCAATACTTAGCCTACTGACTTTGCTACAGAACGTTTCATTGGGGTTTAAACTTGTTTATACCTCGAATCTATTCACTTCAAGTGCTCCGCTGAGCTTTATAAGTTAAACTCGCAGTACTAGGAAACATTTGTCTAAGAGTTATGATGCTGAGCAATATTTTTAAAAACAGCGGAGTGGACAATAACTTTTGGCTGTATGTAAAAGTCATTTAAAAATTTCGACTATCTAAACACATGAGGAGAATGCTACGGTAACGAAGCTCAGACTTAAATAAAGCTCTTCAATATTCAGTCTGCTTTTATGTTTGAAATTATTTATTACGCGAGCGACAACATCCTGAATCGATTTGATTTCATAAGTGTTTTGTCAGGTGTTAGTACTCCTATCTTTGACTACCTAAACTTTTGGCGGGAATTAGTACTGTTGTTTACTTTAATGTCTTCTTGAAGTCAGCTGGGAGGTACAACCTGTAAATAATGAAGGACGTCAATACAACAGATTCAACAATATCTGTGTCTAAGGTATATGCAGATTTTGTTAACACTGTATGTCGTCAATATTTTTTATGTGCTTATTATCATGCGTATAAGGTGACCGACAAAAAATTAATGGAGACGCTAAACGGGAGCGTTTTAAATTAAAGGTATAAGTGTATAGCTCTCTTGACAAATAACATAAAGTGACATGCAATTAATGATTGTTATAAATGTGGTAAAAAGTAAGAAATGATCGTAGGTGCATATCTGCGGTAGGAAACATGTTTTAATCATTGAATCCTTTAAAGGGCCTGCTTCGATATGCAATCATTTATAAATTGCGAATGAATTTAAGTTTCTAGTTAATCGGTGTTTCACACAAGGGTTGACATTTAAGTCTAGTTCTTTTATTTTGCTAGATCTCCTTTGTAAAATATATTCGACCCAAATTTCATTTATTGTTAGCCGAATTTACTGGATGTGAAGGTAACATTACTAAGGAAACCTTTATAATAAATAAACAATTTATGTACTATTCTTTGAAATCCTACCAACATCTCTCTTCAAGTTAGGTTGAGCTGTAACATATACTCTCCTTAAGAATGAACAGTGCACTTCATTATTACTTTAGTTTCTTACTAGAAGTGCATCATTTACCAGTCATGACTCGACAGACTGCATCAAGATTTTGTTCATAGACCTACATACCTGTGTTAAAAATGTTCACAATTTGGACACACAAAATGAGAGTAATGGACTGTTGTCTGAAAATCAGGCGATGCATAAGAAATTGGGTTAGGTAATGAGACAATAAAAGTAGTGGATGAGTTTTGTTATTTGGGTAGCAAAATAACTTCTGATGGCCGAAGTACAGAAGAGATAAAATACAGAATGACTTTTGGAAGAAAAGTGTTTCTAAAGAAGTGAAAGACTGAGGAACGAATATAGTAAGTAGGTTCAAAAGGATGTAGGTTGCCGAACGTATTCTTAAATGGAGAGACTTGCAGAGGACAGGGTAGTGTGGAGCGCTGCATCAAACCAGTTTGTGGACTGAAGGTCACAACAACAACAGAAAAGATATTTTGTCCCTAGTCGGGCCTCTTCCTCTTGCTGACAGCTTCCGTTGTATTCTTTCTGGAATAACTGCACCTCTAACTGAGGGAGGCCACTTCCCTCACAAACATCACGGCCGAAACTGTTGCCATGGCTTTCCTTCAATTGTGGATTGCTCAGTTCGGCTGTCCCTTGGTTATAGCCACCAACCAAGGCCGACAGTTTGAATCGGCTCTCGTCTCTGGCCTTTTCCACCTCTGCGGCATCAAGCACATCCACACCACCGCCTACCACCCCCAGAGCAACGGACTGGTAGATTGTTGGCACAGGACTCTAAAACCCTCCTTACGATGCCCCGACACTCTCTGGATGGAGGCTCTTCCGCTTGTACTCCTCGGCCTTCAGAGTACCTACAAGGAGGGCCTCTGTGGATCTGTCGCAGAATCTGTCTACAAACAACCATTGTTGGTTTTACCAGAGGAGCTTATCAAAACCTTCCCCCAGCCCAAACAATCTTTCGACCCTAGTTGACAGTGACACAGTACGATTTCACTGCGTCATAATCAGTCCCCCTCCCCTATCTAGCCACTCTGTCACTTCCGTCAGAATTCTGAACGCTTTAATCACTTCACTCGATGGCAAACCCACCACTGTCTTGGTGAACCAAGTCAAATATACTTGTGTTGAGTGCGCTTCCTTGCCTAGGGATGAGACTGCCTTGCCTTCTCTCACAACACGTGAGGTCCCTCTCTTCCCTGGCACTTTTTCAGCTTCTGTCTCAAGTAACATGCCTGCCTTTTCTTCCCCTTTGTTTGAGGGCTCTCTGACGTCCCCTTCTACTCCATTTCGATGATTCTCACACATTCCTTTCCCTCAACTAAAGTGGCAGAGTTCGATGTCTCTCTTCTCTCCCCCCCACTTCCCCCCACCCTCTCCCCTTTTCTTCTGACCTTTCGATCCTTTTATTTGATGGCGGCTCACTCTTCGTAGTCTGCGTGGCTGCAAGCAGGTGCAAGCTTCTCAATATCCCCAATATTGTAATTCTGTCAGAGACAGTGAAGGACCTGGAAGAGTAGTCGAATGGAATGAACATTGTGTTAAAAGGTGTGTGTAAGATGAACGTAAACAAGAGCCAAACAAGGGTAATGGAGTGTAGTCTAAGAAAATCAGGTAATGCTGAAGGTGTTAGATTAGGTAATGAAATAATAATGGTGGTAGATGAGTTTTGTTACTTGGGCAGTAAAATAACAAATGATGGTCGCAGTACAGAAGATATAAAATGCAGAATGGCAATGGGTAGGAAAACATTCTTGAAAAAGAGAAATTTGTCAACATTAAATATTAATTTAAGCATAAGGAAGTCCTTTTTGAAGGCATTTGTGTGGACTGTTGTATGGGAGTGAAACATGGACAATAAACAGGACAGTGCACACAGGAAGAGGATGGAGGCTTTTGAAATGTTGTGCTACAGAAGGATGCTGAAGATTAGGTGGTGGATCATATAACTAATGAGGAGGTACTGAGCAGAATTGGTGAGAAAAGGAATTTTTGGCATACCTTGACTAAAAGAAGGAATCAATTGGTAGGACACATTATTGGACATAAAGGAATCGTGAATTCTGCATTGGAAGGAAGTGTGAGGGGTAAAAATCACAGAGGGAGAACAAGAGATGAATACAGTAAGCAGATTCAAATGGATGTGGGTTGTTGTTCTTATGAGAAGATGAAGAGGCTTGCTCGGGATAGACTAGGGTGGAGAGATGCATCAAACCAGTCCCTTAACTGAAGACCAGAACACACAGAAAATCTCTTCATTGCACACTTTACTATGTTTCCTTGCAATTTAAAACTAATATACATTAAATTATATCCTCAGTTGCCTGCAAACTGAGCTGATGTAGGTGGAGTAGTGGTACTTCAATTTTGCACCCTACTCCGTATACTCGACAGCTGTCAGATACTCGACAAGATATTCTTAGCACAACTAGAGGACATATCTGATGGTGATAGGAATGACAATTTTATCTATTTTGCCAGAACCAGTTCTCCAAAAGCTTGAAGGTGGAATTATTCATTTTCAAAACTCCATTGGTAAATGTCAGGCTTAACCGTGTAAATATTTTGTTATTATGTGTACTGACAATGAGTGTGTTATTTCCTTGCTCAATTTAAAAGTTATTTTCTAAATTGCTTTAAAGATTTTTTTTTAAATACAAGTGGTTTGGATAATTGTAAACACTGTTATAATCATTCAGAAAATGTTCAGAAGTTACCGAACATTGTCGATTTGCAGTTACGCCTTCTGGCTTTGAGGAAACTTTTCTACTACAGGATAACAATTCTGGTCATCGTATGTCCACAATGTGAAATATTTTAACCTTCGCTGAGCAGTCAGTGTGATGATTTATAAGATTTCCTAAAAATAACTGGGAAGTGACGTGGATATTTAAAAATCTGCATCTACATCTACAGTCCACTGTAAGGTGCATGGCAGAGGGTACCTGTAGCACTACTAGTCCTTTTATTGTCTGTTCCACTCTCAAATACATCCATAGGTAAAAATGAATGCCTGTATGCATCTGTATGAGCCCTTACTTATCTTATTTTTGGTGTCTGGTCTGTCATCCTACATTCTTGTGCTGTACTTGAAACCTTCCTGTTCCACACCATCATATGCAAACAGCTGCAGATTGCTGCTCACTCTGTCCATCAGATCATTTACATAGCCAGTGAATAATACTTTCATGGGGTACTCCTGACAGTACCATTGTCTCTAAGGACTTCTTAAGTGATGTCTGAGGCACTCACATATCTGGTAACCTGTAACATATTTTCATATCTAAGTTAGCAGTCTGTATTGCAGCACCATGTCAAATACCTTTTGGAAACTGAAATATGCTGTCTGTTGTCTTTATACATAGCTTGAAAGAATCATATGAGAAAAGGCCAAGGTGAGTTTTATACAGACTTGGCACAAGTCCATTAATTGTTAAGTAACAAAGTTAACATTTTGAGTAATGGTTTAACTTTTAATTAATTAAAAAAAACATTAACAGGCTATTCAACTTTTGTTAATTTGCTGTAAGTATGTTAAGCCATTATTTTTGTACTAACTTCTAGTGACAAAATTCTTCTCGCATAAATTATGCTCATTTTAGCGCAGGTCCCTTCTGTATGGGGCTACACCCAGGCTGTGTGTTGAATCACTCCCTAGAAGCGCGCAGTTGATGTGAATGGTGCCGCCGAGAGCCGAACAGTCGAAATAGGGGCCCAGGGGAAATCCACGAATTAGTGTAAGCCTGCTCCTACTGAGGGAAAACCGCGACTTTGCGTATACCTGCGCTACGTGAGTCTAGGAAGGAAGAAAGATTAAGAGTTTAACGTCCCATGTCAGTGATCTGTACTCGCCAGCAGTAGGTTGTTGCTTGATCAAATTCAAGAAGCAGCTCAAGCATTTCCCTGGTCACTCTTGCCGACAATTGCTGTAACTGAAGAACGTCGAGGGTGGAGGTCCTTTCTATTGCAAAGTTTTGGCTAATGTCTTATTAGGTGGCATAGCAATAAGGTTTGGACCTCTTCTGGACAGTGACAGTGAACAATGCCAACTTGCTGTGGCTTTTCATCAAAAGTTGTGGTTGAAATGACTGGAAATGTATGACAGCACTCGTGTGGAAACTGTAAGACAACGCATGGAGAAAAACATTGATATTGCATTAACGCAAGAATGCACCAAAACTTTGAAGGACAAAGACAATTTAAGTGGTGGTGATGAAAGCAGCAACAGTGAGGACGAAAAGCAAGATTTTTTCTTATTTCTGTTACTTGATCTAAGCAGAAGCCTGCAGGCCACAGATGTTCAAGAGTAAAGCTGACAGTCTATGGAAGATGTGGCTGGACATGAAATCCAACTCATTTAACGATGCGGCATTTCGTGGGGAAAATATTTTCGTAAATCTTTTTGTTAAATATAATACTGCTATACCATCAAGGGTCGCAGTCAAACTTTTCTTTCCATGGGAAAAGATATTTTGACACCAAAACTTGCCTCACTGTCAGACGAGAATTTAAATATACTAATGTTTATTAAAGTAAATATTCTCCTTATGGCAAATGACATTCAGTGAAATTATATATTTTCAGTGTTCTGTAAATTATATTATATCGCTAGATAATTATTACCAAAAATTAAGATTTATACATTACAGGGACACTATCGTGGCAGCCCATCCGCGAGCGTAAACAAATGGCAAACAAACATTCTTCTTTTTTTTATACAAGGAGACAAATCATTTCAAAGAAAAAAGACTTTTCCTCCAAAGCAAATGACTCTTGTGGAGGCTATTTTGCACTATAGTATGTGATTAGACATCATTTGTTTACACTAACAGCCGACTGCCACGATAGAATGGCCGAGTGATACTGATTTTTATTTATACTCCAAGCCCTATTTAAACTTGTGTATCCAAAAAAATTTTCTTAAATATCATGTAGGGTAATATGTTTTCTTTTAATTGCTGATATAACAACATAATATATAAATTCGAAAACTGAAGGCGATTTTTTGTGCACAATAGTGTTACGACTTAACGTTAACTTCCATTAAATTGTTCGTAGAGTAATGCTTTAACAATTAACTAAATTAACTTTTTAAGTAATGGATTAATGATTAACGAAGTTAACTTTTTGATTAATTGTGCCCAGCTCTGGTTTCATACAAGTGATGCTTTTTAAAACCATGCTGGTGTGAAAATTGGAATTGACAACTTCTGAGAATGTCAGAGCACAGAATTCCCAGAATATGGGAAATGTGAAAGTCTGTGGATATAAATTAGTCTCAAATGTAAGTAGAGACAATAAGGTAAGAGGAGGAGTTGCCATATATGTCAAAAGGTATTACAGTGTAAATAGTTTAGAAACAAAAAAGTATTGTGTAGAGCAGTATATTGAAGCATGTGCCTGCCAGCTTAAACTCAGTGATGATTATCTTATAATTGTGACAGTATATAGGTCCCCTTCAGAGAAGTTTCAGTTATTTCTGTGGAAAACTTGGATGCCTTGTTGTGCTATCTGTCAGATAGAGGAAAGAAAATTATTATTTGTGGTGATTTCAATGTAGATTTACTGAAATAGTGTAATAGGAAGAAAGACCTGGAAGTCTCACTTGGCTCATTCAGTCTGACATCCGTTATTGATTTTCCTACTCGGGTAGTAAAGGACAGCAGTACATTGATACATACCTTTTTTATACACCAAGATAAGTTTAACAACATAAATGCTTGTCCCATTGAGAATGGTCTTTCTGATCGTGGTGCACAGCTAGTAACAGTATATGACATAGCTCTGTTCAGTAATTCAAAACAGTCCACCAGAATTGTGCACTCGATTAATGACTTAACAACTAGAAATTTCAAAGAAAGTCTACAGCAGTTAGACTGGGATGATGTTTACAAGGATCATGATGTTAATTTAAAATATAACTTATTTCATGATACATTTGTCAGGGTATTTGATAACTGTTTCCCCAAGAAATTAGTAAAATTTAATTGTAAGAAACCATGCAAAAAACCACTTCTTACTAAAGGAATAAAAATTTCATGTAACCGAAAAAGGGAACTATATCTGTCTGCAAGAAAGAGTAATAAACCAGAAACAATAAAATATTATAAAAACTACTGTGCTACATTAAGAAAAGTTATTAAAAAATCAAGAAGCATGTGCATCATGTCTGAGATTAGCTCCTCTGATAATAAAATTAAAACAATTTGGAATATTATTAAAAGGGAGACAGAGCAACCAAGAGCAGGGGAATAGGGTATTACCATCAAAACGAATGAAAACGTTATTAACAAAAAGTCAGAAGTTGAAAACATTTTTAATGATTACTTTTTAAATGTTGTAGAGGAAATAGGATCTAAATGTTCATTAGAAGGAGCAAGGCAATTAATGGAAGAGGCCATACCCACACAATTTGATACAATTGAAATTTTCCCGGATAGACTGAAATATGCTATCGTTAAACCTCTGCATAAAAAAGGGGATACATCCGATGTCAACAACTACTGCCCCATCTCACTTCTGACAACTTTATCCAAAATTTTTGAAAAGTTATGTATTCTCGAGTTGCTTCACATGTTAGTGAAAATAAAGTTCTCACAAAATGTCAGTTTGGTTTTCAAAAAAGCTTTTCAAGTGAAAATGCTATATATACCTTCACTGATGAAATATTAAATGCTTTGAATAACCGGACATCACCAGTTGTTTTGTGATCTCTCAGAGGCTTTTGATTGTGTAAATCATGGGATTCTTCTAGATAAGCTTAAGTATTGTGGTATGAGTGGGACAGTGCACAAATGGTTTAAGACATACTTAACTGGAAGAGTGCAGAAAGTTGAAATAAGCAGTTCACATGATATAGATGAAATAATTAATTCTTCTAACTGGGGAGTTATCAAAAATGGGGTCCCACAAGGTTCGGTCTTGGGTCCTTTGCTGTTCTTAATATATATTAATGACTTGCCATTCTACAGTCACGAAGATGCTAAGCTAGTACTTTTTGCTGATGATACAAGTATAGCTATCACACCTCACAAAACAGGAATTAACTGATGAAATTGTAAATGATATCTCCCAGAAAGTTATTAAGTGGTTCTCTACAAATAGACTCTCATTAAACGTTGATAAAATCCAGTATATACAGTTTCATACAGTAAATGGCATGACACCATTAATAAATTTCGGCTTTGAGCATAAATCTGTACCTAAGGTAGAATATTCAAATTTTTTAGGTGTTTGCATTGACGAGGGACTGAATTGGAAGAAACGTATTGAAGATCTCCTGAAATATTTGAGTTCAGCTACTTACACTATCAGAGTCATTGCAAAATTTGGTGATATACATCTCAGTAAATTAGCTTACTACGCCAATTTTCATTCACTGCTTTCATACGGGATCATATTCTGGAGCAATTCAACATTGAGTAAAAAAGTATTCATTGCACAAAAGCGTGTAATCAGAATAATTGGTGGAGCCCACCCAAGAGCATCCTGCAGACATATATTTAGGGATCTAGAGATCCTCACTGTAGCTTCACAATATATATATATATATATATAATATAGTGAGGACAGTTTACTACTCACCGCAAAGACGTGGCGACGAGCTGCGACAGGCACATACAAAAGACACACACATACAACACATTCAGCTATCGGCCATGGCCTTCTTCAGAAATAGAGCACTCACGCAATCACACAGGCACACAACACAGTCATACAACCATCACCTCCGACTGCCACACTTCGAATCACGCTCTGCAGCGAATTGGGGACGGGAGGGGAGGGGAGGGGGGGGGGAGGGGATAGAAAGGTTACGTCACGGTGGTGGGGATGGGTTAGATGGGAATAACGAGATGCAGCTTAGGAATGGAGTGGGGAGGCGGGTGAGGGGAGAAAATAAAATAAAATAAAGTAAAATAAAATAATTCATGTACACTGCAAGTGCACAAGACCACACACACACACACACACACACACACACACACACACACACACACACACACACACACACACACGATCACACATTCACACACCACTCAAATCAGGCGAGGTTTGGGATACAGAGGTAGGAACTGTAAGGTATGGAAAAAAAAAAAAAGGGAAGTTATCGTAGGTTGAGGCCTGGTTGATTTCGGGATCGGAGAATGTATTGTAGGGATAACTCCCATCTGTGCAGTTCAGAAAAGCTGGTGGTGGATGGGAGGATCCAGATGGCCCGGGTTGTGAAGCAGCCATTGAAATCAAGCATGTGCTCCGCTGCATGCTGTGCCACAGGGTGGTCCACCTTGTTTTTGGCCACAGTTTGGCGGTGGCCATTCATCCTAATGGACAGCTGGTTGGTGGTCATGCCAATATAGAAAGCTGTACAGTGCTTGCAGCACAGTTGGTAAATTACGTGGCTGCTTTCACAAGTGGCCCGGCCTCTGATAGGGTAGGATAAGCCTGTGACAGGACTGGAATAGGAAGTGCTGGGTGGGTGGATTGGACAGGTCTTGCAGCGGGGTCTTCCACAAGGATATGATCCCTGTGGCAGTGAGCTGGGTTTCGGGGTGGCATAAGGATGAACTAGGATGTTGTGAAGGTTGGGAGGGCGACTGAACACCACTTTAGGAGGGGTGGGAAGGATCTTGGGCAGGATGTCTCTCATTTCAGGGCATGAGGATAGAAAATCAAAACCTTGGCGAAGGATGGAATTTAGTTGTTCGAGACCAGGGTAGTACTGGGTGACAAGGGGAGCGCTCTTTTGTGGATGGTTACTAGTGTTAGGAAGAGGATTTGGGGTGTGTGAGGATATGGCACGGGAGATTTGTTTGCGGATTAGGTCTGTGGGGTAGTTTCTGTTTGTGAAGGCCTTTGTGAGACCTTCAGCATATTCAGAAAGGGAATTCTTGTCACTGCAGATATGCCGTCCACGGGTGGCCAGGCTGTAAGGGAGGGATTTTTTGACGTGGAAGGGATGGCAACTGTCAAAATGTAGGTACTGTTGGTGGTTGGTAGGTTTAATATGGACGGAAGTGTGGATGGAGCCATCAGTGAGGCGGAGGTTGACATCCAGGAATGTGGCATGGTTGGTTGAGGAAGACCAGGTGAAGTGGATGGGAGAGAAGGAATTGAGGTTCTGAAGAAAGGAGGATAGGGTGTCCTGGCCGTGAGTCCAGATCATGAAAATATCATCAATGAACCGGAACCAGGCCAGAGGCTTGAGATTTTGGGATGCTAGGAAGGATTCCTCCAGACGGCCCATGAACAGGTTGGCATAGGAGGGTGCCATGCGGGTGCCCATGGCTGTGCCTTGGATTTGATGGTAAACTTTCCCCTCAAAGGAAAAGTAGTTGTTAAGTAGGATGGCTCCATCCACACTTCCGTCCATATTAAACCTACCAACCACCAACAGTACCTACATTTTGACAGTTGCCATCCCTTCCACGTCAAAAAATCCCTCCCTTACAGCCTGGCCACCCGTGGACGGCATATCTGCAGTGACAAGAATTCCCTTTCTGAATATGCTGAAGGTCTCACAAAGGCCTTCACAAACAGAAACTACCCCACAGACCTAATCCGCAAACAAATCTCCCGTGCCATATCCTCACACACCCCAAATCCTCTTCCTAACACTAGTAACCATCCATAAAAGAGCGCTCCCCTTGTCACCCAGTACTACCCTGGTCTCGAACAACTAAATTCCATCCTTCGCCAAGGTTTTGATTTTCTATCCTCATGCCCTGAAATGAGAGACATCCTGCCCAAGATCCTTCCCACCCCTCCTAAAGTGGTGTTCAGTCGCCCTCCCAACCTTCACAACATCCTAGTTCATCCTTATGCCACCCCGAAACCCAGCTCACTGCCACAGGGATCATATCCTTGTGGAAGACCCCGCTGCAAGACCTGTCCAATCCACCCACCCAGCACTTCCTATTCCAGTCCTGTCACAGGCTTATCCTACCCTATCAGAGGCCGGGCCACTTGTGAAAGCAGCCACGTAATTTACCAACTGTGCTGCAAGCACTGTACAGCTTTCTATATTGGCATGACCACCAACCAGCTGTCCATTAGGATGAATGGCCACCGCCAAACTGTGGCCAAAAACAAGGTGGACCACCCTGTGGCACAGCATGCAGCGGAGCACATGCTTGATTTCAATGGCTGCTTCACAACCCGGGCCATCTGGATCCTCCCATCCACCACCAGCTTTTCTGAACTGCACAGATGGGAGTTATCCCTACAATACATTCTCCGATCCCGAAATCAACCAGGCCTCAACCTACGATAACTTCCCTTTTTTTTTTTTTTTTTTCCCATACCTTACAGTTCCTACCTCTGTATCCCAAACCTCGCCTGATTTGAGTGGTGTGTGAATGTGTGATCGTGTGTGTGTGTGTGTGTGTGTGTGTGTGTGTGTGTGTGTGTGTGTGTGTGTGTGGTCTTGTGCACTTGCAGTGTACATGAATTATTTTACTTTATTTTATTTTATTTTATTTTATTTTATTTTCTCCCCTCACCCGCCTCCCCACTCCATTCCTAAGCTGCATCTCGTTATTCCCATCTAACCCATCCCCACCACCGTGACG